>CM071853.1:10000100-10701300 GCA_036507275.1 Sicyos edulis | reverse complement strand
GATTTGGTCATTATTCGGATGTTCGGATGGTAGTTAGAAATTTATTTTAACCTTTAAAGGTATTTTGGTATTTTGCTCCCGGTCGGAGGTTGAGGATTTTCGGGGGCTTGAGGTCATTTCGCCCGCCGTTGAGACTTGATTAATGTTGGTTGCAAGACCCAAGGAGTTTAGGTTAGTTGATTAGAAGTTGGAGACATTAGGTTGATAGCAAAATTAATTGGAATTTAATTGGTCCCATTGGGATTTGAACCCTTGCCTAATGGTGAAATTGGAGTTTTTAGAAAAGAAGGTTTAGTTAAAAAGAAAAGAATTTCTTTGGCAGGACATGAGAGAAAGCCTTGGAAGGGATTTTAGACCCATTTAAATTAGGAAAGGAAAGAAAAATCCTATTCCCTTGTTTTGGAAAATCTCTCTCTCTCTCTCCTCTCTCTCTGGTGAGCCTCACCAAAAACCCTAAGCGCCCTAGCGCACCCCGCTTCGCCACACTGCTCGGCCCGAGCGCACGGCGGCCAGTGCCTGACCAGGCGAGCGGCCAGTCGCGCCAGCGCCAGCGCCGGCCACGCCGCCGGCGAGCCAGCGCGGCCATGCCCAGCGTGCCCGGCCGCGCGCCTGCCTCGCCCAGCCAGGCAGCGTCGCGCCGTTCCGCACGAACCGCCCGAGCGCGCGCGCGCCGCCGCGTCGTCGCCTGCCTCTCCGCCGCGTCGCCCCTGCCGCGCGCCGCGCCAGCACCATCCGCGTCTGCGTACCGTGCCGCTTCGTCGCGTCCGCGCGCGCCGGCGCGCGCTGCTCCCCATCGCGAGCCGCGCGCACCAGCGCCAGCGCCCTTCCCCTGCCGCGCCCGTCGCGCCAGCGGCGCCAGCGCCCAGTGCAGCGCCAGCGCCAGCGCCAGCGCCCGATGCAGCGCCAGGCCAGCGCACCACTGCTTATCGCTGGCGGCGGGCGGCTGCCTTGCCGTGCGGGTTGGGCGTGGCCTTGTGTCTTCTCGATCGGTAATTCGAGACTTTTTTCCTTTGGGCCTACTGGTACATTGGCGCTATTTATTTAATTAGGTTGTTTTTATTAAAATGCTTAGGTTGCTCGGTTTTAGCTTTAAAGCTCGAGGTCATTATTAGAGTGTGAAGGTTATTTACTGCTCGTTTCGGTGAGGATTCCTTACAGTGGTTGTGTGACCTGCGATGCTTTCTTGATTGTGCCTTATATGCATGTTTACTTTTATGAACATGAATAGTGGATAGAATGACTTGTGATTGCACTCACTGCTAGCATGTTTGCTTGATTGTACATGTTAGTGCCATGCTAGGATTGTTCTTCGGCATGCTTGAGATTCTGCTTTAAGTTCGTAGTATCATGCTAGGTTATGTATGATTGATGATGATTATGTATGTTTAGCGAGAATCGTTTACTCTATCTCTAGCTAGTGTGTTAGAAATTTGTCATCATCTAGAAGAGGCGGACATGCGTGCCTTGTCCCCACCGGTCGGGAGTAGAAGCGAAGCATAACGTACATTGCTTCCCCGGCGGCCGATGTGGATTTAGCTACCACATCGGCATAAGCCTAGTTGTAGCTGCTAGGCGGAACCACCTTAGCGGTGCAAGCTGCCTTGGCGGTTCTTAGCAGCCGGTCGAAGTGCGGTGCCTGGATGAGTCGCGGGGCCTCGCTCGTGTTCGATGACACCGTTTAGAGAGTCTTAGGCATGCGTGCACAGCGCGTAGTTGCCCTTAGGCCCCGCATTTCGCGGTTGCGAAGAAGAGCATGCGGTGTGCGCGCCTGCGCTTTAATCGCCGGTTCGGAGAGCTCCCGGGCTAATGTTCGTGAGTACACGGTTCCTTCTGTTTAGAGCGGACCGGGTACTCTCCGATAGTCAGTTATAAGCGAGGTAAGAGGCCCTTGAGGACACCCATTGGGATTGGCTTTTGGTGATCATATGGTGAGGAGAAAGACCCTCGAGGGTGTCGGACATCTTTGGGATCGGTTTTTGGTGATCAATTGGCGAGGAGAAAGACCCTCGGAGATGTCGGGATTGGTTATGAGAGCCAATCATTAGGCGGAAGAAAGAGACTTAGAGGATTCAGTCTGCCTTGTAAGCTCGTTGAGTTATGATACATGTTAGTGCTTGTTTGCATGTATACTAGGGTGCTAGATGATTGAAGTATCGTATTGTACCCGTCGAGAGATTCTTCTGAGTATGTTTATACTCACCCTTATTCTGTGGCTTTCCACGAGGTAACAGAGACAACAGGGACCGGCTAAGCGGAGGGGCGATTGATCATGGAGATGTGGCACTCTGTCTTTATTGTTTGCATATTTATTGACATGTAGATGGGCGAGAGTCTAGGGAAAACATTATAAAAAGTTGTTTGAAGCCCTATTTTGAATGTTTTTATATATCTTGGCAGAGCTTGTTTTACGCCGTTGGTTTTCTTAAACAAAGTTGTTGATTATGTTTTAAGCATTCCCGTTCTAAATGTTTTGAAAGGTTTTAAATATGAGCACTAAACAGCTCGGTGAAATATTTAACTTGCATCTTTGAGTGAGAACCTAGGTTTAGGGCCGTATTTTGGGTCGGGTTCTTCTGGTTGGTATCGAGCACGAGTCATAGGTACGTAGACTAACTGCTTTGCGAGGTTGTTGCCCCATGATCATCGGTACTCATGGCGTCGAGTTTATGCGAGTTCATTAAGCTAAGGGTTTTATTTTACAATCTGCATCTAGTATACATGTGTTACCCTTGTTTGGCGGTGAGCCCAGCGTGGGCTAGGTTTTATGCTTTGTGCGGTCGCGGTGTGTCGATCGCACCCGAGAGAAGGTAGACCTTAGACTCCCGTAGGCCATTTGTGGCCCGATTGTAGTTCTCCCCTAGTGAGAGGGTGGAGGTGCTCGTGCGAATCGCTAGTGCGTGGATCGCACTCGAGAGAAGCGGGGCGCTTGGCATGTCCGTGAGGAGTTGGGCCGTTTTGTATGGATGTTGAGGCGCGTCCGGGTTGTTTATCCGTTGGCGAGTTGGCCACAGCGATTGAGGTTCCTAGAGGAGAGGTAGAGGCTATGCGCCTTAGAGTGAGACTCCTTGGCGAGTGTGCTCGACCATGGGAGTTGATGGCGAGTCTTTTAGCTAATGAGGCGGAGACCAGCGCGATTTGTAGCGCGTAGTGAGAGTCTTGGGCATAGATAGGCCGGTGGTAGAGATTTATTTAGGAGACACCCCTCCTTGTAGTTCGGTAGCCGGAGGTTCAGGGGAGGGCCAGTCGGCGAGTTTATCTTGATAAGATAGTTAGCGTTGATCGAGCGCCGAGAGTTGGCAAGTGGGCTTTGTGAAATTTGGATGTTTTGAGACCTCTTTGCTAGTAGCAAGGTGGTTGGCGAGGATCGAGTTTATCATCCAAGTGTTGGGACTTTTGGTGTTGAGTAAGCGACCTAATGTTACGAGGTTGTGGCGTGCGTTACGGTGTTGCTTGATGCGATAGTGTGGTGGTGGAAGTCCCTGTGAGAGGCGGACAGCGAGTCTCCTGACCACCGGTCGGTGGCAGGTGCCAAGTTAGTAGCTTTTGAGGAAGATGTAGAGACATCTTGTCCTCCTGCAAAACTGTAGTCGTTTTGCGGCCAGTTCTTTTAGTACCCTCGTAGCGGGGGGTAGTGTGGAGGTTGCTTATCACGACTTAATCCGTCCGTGGTTTTGGTGGCTATTAGAGAGAAGCACCTTCTGTTAGCATGTTCAGTGTGGAGCTAGGTCTTTGCCACCCCCAGGGGTTGGCTTTGAGTATTCGTTGAGCATCGAGTGGGATGCGGGAGTGGGCTAACAGCATGCATTGGGCGTGATGTCAGGGAGAGTAGTCTACTCGATTGTTGAGACTCTTGTGTTGAGTGCCATTGCCCTTGCCACAGGTGTGACCTTCCCTACCCTCGAGTGGCTTAAAGCCGTAAAGGGATGTTTGTGTTGTAGAGGAAGAAGTGCTGTTGGCACCAAGCTTTGAGAGGAGGCCTAGGTCGGGCGGTTGGCACTTTTTGTGCGAGGTGGTTCGAGGGACTTGAAGTTTAGCATCCCCACTAGCCTTGTACCCATTTTTACGAAGTTGCATCTGTTTGGATTGCTTAAGAGATCTAGCTCGGTGGTAGTCGAGAGAACTACAAGTGTGAGGTTGTTTGAGGAAAGTAGGAGCTTTTGCGGTCAGGGAGTTGGGTACAAAGGATCTTTGTTGGTTGTTAAGGGCTAAGCGCGTGCGAGATCTCGCGCCTATGTTGTGGGCTTGTGAGGCGGTTGAATGGTAGTGTGATTCCATTACCCTTGGAGTTACCCTATTATGAGTAGGGTTGGCATCGATGATGCGTGGTTGACCAGTGTTAGAGCCGGGGAGTTGGATGGTTGAGTGGAGCATTTAGTGGGCACATTGGTATGTGGTATGTCAGTTGGTGTAGTTATGCTCTTGTAAAGTGAGTTGACCAATGTAGCTTTTAGTGGTGAGTTGACCCGAGTGAGTGCGAACTCTTGTTGTTCCTTTGCTAGTTGTGGCTCTATTGGGAGGAAGAAGCTGCCTTGTGTAAGAGTACTTGTTGGTTTGGATCTTAAGGAACCAAGTTGGGTGTATACTGCGCCAATGTACTTTTGTGTAGCTCGTTAGTGGTGTATTTTCAAGAACCACGAGAGGTTTTGGGTTGTGAAACGGTGCTCGATTCGAGGAGTTAGGACTTTAGTTCTTGGCAAGTGCCCCTAGCCTTGGTTGAGAAGCTCTGTCGTGCGTGGCGGGTTGTTGCGTAGGATTGTGTGGAGCATCGCGTGTGCACTACTGAGATGTAGCAAGGAAGAGCTTTTGGCGGCCACGGTTGAGATCTTTGTAGGGAGGCGTGCTCGTGTAGCGATTATCAGATTAGAAGCCGTTTGGCGGCGAGTGTGAGTCGGGGCGTCGGAGAACCAGAGTTGTGGAGAGCCTCACGAGCTCGAGTCGGACCCGAGCGGTGTTCCTCGGTTGAGATTCTTTGGATGCTTGTTGTCGGTTAACAAGCTAGAAACATTCTTAGTAACCCACGTTGATTTTTGAATTCTTAGCGAGGTGGTGCTTGAGTGTTGACCAAGGTTTGGTCCCCATGTTGTTTTGTGAGCTAGCTCGGTTCGAGCAGCGGCGTTGCCACGAGGACTTGTTCCTAGTCAGGGTAGTTTTGGGAGTTGGCCTCCCCCCTCGTGATTGAGTAAAGTGCGCTAGTGCTTAGTGGGTGGTTGCTACTGGTTGAGTTTTGCGCAAAGGCAATGGCGTGTGTGAAAGTTGTTGTCGCCGAGAATCGCTTGCTGGAAATCGTTCTGTAAAGGGAAAGTCGAAACAGCTCTGAGTTGTGTAGTTGATCGAGTAGCGCGGTGGTCGACCTAGCGCGAGTGTCCTGCGTCTGTTTGATATAAGCGAAAAGTGTTTGTTCCGCGAAGCGATAGCGGCCGGTTCAAAGGCTTGAGTTGTTGGCGGAAGGTTGTTGGATCTTTGGGTTTGTGGAACCCCTTAGTTCCTTAGTAATTGAGTTGCTTGTAGTGGATCTGGCCTCGAGTTTTAACTTTTGAGAGGTAGTCTTGCCGAGGCTCGTGTTGTTCGGGATCCATGAAGCTTGTAGTCGTTGCTATCCTTATTCCTCGCGATGTTTCGTGGGTGGAGTTTCTGGATTGGAAGAAGAGTTAGGTCTAAGCTATAAGCAAGAAGTCCTTGGAAGCGACGGATGGGCTTAAGAGTTGAATGGCGGCTTGGAGGCGAGCTTTGCTCGTTATAAGCAGGTTGTGTTTTTTTGCGAGCAAGCCTTTCTCGGGCTTTGCCTTTAGTCGTTTACATACATTCGCGGTTGGCATTTTTAGTGAGCCACGGTTGAGTGAGTTTGCAGAGAGGTGCAGTGGCATTGGGTGGTAAAGCCCTTGAGTTTCGATCCTCCGGCTATCGTGTTGCTAGTAGCCACGTAATGTTTTATTCCTTGTTGCTCGAGGTTTTAGTGAGAGGAATGTTGTTTGTTTTCCTATCTGGCGATGTTCACCTAGGCGGTGGCTGATCGGATTGCATTGGAAAGTTTGTTGTCGGCCGATGAAGGCTCAGGCTTATTAGTTTGTTGAGTGAAGCTTTGTTCTTGGACCACATCATTCGGGGTGGTGAAAGTGAAGTATCGGCTAGTGTGTGTGGTGGTAGCCGTTTGGTGAACGAGAAAAGTGCCCTTGGCTTTGGTGCTTCGATTTCTCGTAAGATGGTTGCTTTAGTGTTGTGGCGCATGCTAGTTGGAGAAGGTTGCCTAGGGATCGATCACGGTTGGTGGTTCAAATTGGATTTCGTTAAAGATTGTAGGCAACTTGATTTGGGTTCTTACGGTAGGGTTCGCGAGTCACTTGCGAAGTATGAGTAAAGCCGTTTAGTTTCTTAAAGCGGGAGGTTGATTGTTTGAGTCGGACATGGTGAAGGGTGAAATTTTGTTTGATAACGACTATGAGCATTCGAGAGATATTCTGGCCGGGGCGTGGCGTTGAGTTTTAGGGCTTGTGACCCGTTCACGAGTTTCTTTGAGTATGCACCGTAGAGAGGCGTTCCAAGTTGGTTTAGCATGGATAAGTGAGCCTAGAGTCGTAAGACCGTTTGAGAGTTAGTGCGAGTCGGAGGATGTGGCTCATGGAAACTAGTTATCGCATGTTTTCTTGGCTTCGGTGTTAGTTGATTTTGGTTGAGATAGTTAAGTGGCGGACTCGGTATCTGTTGGGCTTGGAGCATTGGGAACCCAAGAGGTTGGTTTCAAGAAGGATTTGTGTTGTCTTTTGGGAGCTTGGTTGGTTAAGAACGGTGGAGTTTTTCTAGAGTTGTTTTCGTCTTAGGACTTTCGAGGGCGAAAGTCTTAAAAGGAGGAGTATTATAGCAGCCCGATTTTCTATTTTAGTACCCGGTGATTTGGGTCATTATTCGGATGTTGGATGGGCGTTAGAAATTTATTTTAACCTTTAAAGGTATTTTGGTATTTTGCTCCGGTCGGAGGTTGAGGATTTTGGGGCTTGAGGTCATTTCGGCCGCCGTTGAGACTTGATTAATGTTGGTTGCAAGACCCAAGGAGTTTGGGTTAGTTGATTAGAAGTTGGAGACATTAGGTTGATAGCAAAATTAATTGGAATTTAATTGGTCCCATTGGGATTTGAACCCTTGCCCTAATGGTGAAATTGGAGTTTTTAGAAAAGAAGGTTTAGTTAAAAAGAAAAGAATTTCTTTAGTGGGACATGAGAAAGCCTTGGAAGGATTTTAGACCCATTTAAATTAGGAAAAGAAAAAAAATCCTATTCCCCTTGTTTTGGGAAAATCTCTCTCTCTCTCTCACTCTCTCTCTAGCCGACCTCACCCAGAAACCCTAGCGCCCTAGCCGCACCCCCGGCCTGCTCGGGCCAGCTCGGCAGCCAGTGCGGCCGTGCGACCCAGTGCCGCAGCCGAGCGCACGGTCGCGCCAGCCCTGCCCGGCCGCGCCCGAGCGCAGCCACAGCCCATGCCCGAGCGTACCCGGCCGCGCTGCCTCGCCCAGCCAGAGCGCGTCGCGCGTTCCGCACGAACCGCCCGAGCGCGCCGCCGCCGCGCGCGCGCGCGCGTCGCCCTGCCTCTCCGCCTGCGTCGCCCTGCCGCGCGCGCGCGCGCCAGCACCATCCGCGTCTGCGTGCCCGTGCGCTCGTCGCGTCGCCCGCCGGCGCACTGCTCCCTGTCGCGAACGCGCGCGCAACCAGCGCCAGCGCCCTTCCCCTGCCGCGCCCGCCGCGCCCAGCCAGCGCGTCGCGCCAGCAGCGCCCAGCGCGATGCAGCGCCAGCGCCAGCGCCAGCGCCCGATGCAGCGCCCGGGGCCAGCGCACACTGCTTGTCGCTGGCGGCGGGACCGGCTTTGCCTTGCCGTGCGGGGTTGGGCGTGGCCTTGTGTCTTCTCGATCGGTAATTCGAGACTTTTCCTTTGGGCCTAAGTACATTGGCATTTATTTATTTAATTAGGTTGTTTTTATTAAAATGCTTAGGTTGCTCGGTTTAGCTTTAAAGCTCGAGGTCATTATTAGAGTGTGAAGGTTATTTACTGCTCGTTTCGGTAAGATTCCTTACACGAGTGGTTGTGTGGACCTGCGATGCTTTCTTGATTGTGCCTTATATGCATGTTTACTTTTATGAACATGAATAGTGGATAGAATGACTTGTGATTGCACTCCTGCTAGCATGTTTGCTTGATTGTACATGTTAGTGCCATGCTAGGATTGTTCTTCGGCATGCGAGATTCTGCTTTAAGTTCGTAGTATCATGCTAGGTTATGTACGATTGATGATGATTATGTATGTTTAGCGAGGAATCGTTTACTCTATACTCTAGCTAGTGTGTTAGAAATTTGTCATCATCTAGAAGGTGAGGCGGACATGCGCGTACCTTGTCCCCACCGGTCGGGAGTAAGCGAAGCATAGCGTACATTGCTTCCCCGGTGCGATGTGGATTTAGCTACCACATCGGCATAAGCCTGGTTTGTAGCTGCTAGGCGGAACCACGCCAGCGGTGCAAGCTGCCTTGGCGGTTCTTAGCCAGTCGGTGGTGCAGGTGCTGCGGATGAGTCTTGAGGGCCTCGCACTCGTGTTGGTGACACCGTTTCGAGTCTTAGGCATGCGTGCACGGCGCGTGGTTGCCCTTAGGCCCCGCATTTCGCCGGTTGCGAGAAGAGCATGCGGTGTGCGCGCCTGCGCTTTAGTCGCCGGTTCGGAGAAGCTCCCGGGCTAATGTTCGTGAGTACACAGTTCCTTCTGTTTAGAGCGGACTTGGGTACTCTCCGATAGTCAGTTATAAGCGAGGTAAGAGGCCCTTGAGGACACCCATTGGGATTGGCTTTTGGTGATCATATGGTCGAGGAGAAAGACCCTCGAGGGTGTCGGACATCTTTGGGATCGGTTTTGGTGATCAATTGGCGAGGAGAAAGACCCTCGGAGATGTCGGGATTAGTTATGAGCCAATCATTAGGCGGAAGAAGGAGACTTAGAGGATTCAGTCTGCCTTGTAAGCTCGTTGAGTTATGATACGTGTTAGTGCTTTATTTGCATGTATACTAGGGTGCTAGATGATTGAAGTATCGTATTGTACCCGGTCGAGATTCTTCTTGAGTATGTTTATACTCACCCTTATTCTGTGGCTTTCCACGGGTAACTTGAGACAACAGGGCCTAGCTAGCGGAGGAGGTGATTGATCATAGGAGCCATGGCACTCTGTCTTTATTGTTTGCATATTTATTCGGCATGTAGATGGGCGAGAGTCCTAGGGAAAACATTATAAAAAGTTGTTTGAAGCTATTTTGAATGTTTTTATATATCTTGCTTGAGCTTGTTTTACGCCGTTGGTTTTCTTAAACAAAGTTGTTGATTATGTTTTAAGCATTCCCGTTCTAAATGTTTTGAAAGGTTTTAAATATGAGCACTAAACAGCTCGGTGAAATATTTAATTTGCATCTTTGAGTGAGAACCTAGGTTTAGGACCGTATTTTGGGTCGGGTTCTTACACATATCAATAACATACAATCAATACAATCCAAAACGTGCTCCATGGATACAGAACCTAGCATGGTACTACGAAGCAAGAAGCAGAGATATGAGCATGCTAGAGCGGAACAACCTAGCATGGGCTAACATGAGAGAACAACATACGAAGTCATGCTAGTCGAGGAATTGAGCGAGCACCTAAACTATACATGCTTTGATAATCACAACAAACATACAAACAACAATCACATAGAACATCGCGGGGTCACACAACTCAGGTAAGAAATCCTTACAGTAGGGAAGCAACTACACACAAAATCCTAAAGCTGCGATCGGGCAGAGCTAGCTCACGAGAACCTAACAAAAACAATGATAATCACACTCTAAAGGCTTAAATATAATAAAAATAAATAGGGCTCGGCTCAAGGAGCAACTCACGCGATCACGGTGACCGCGCGGGCGAGGCGGCGGCACGGTGGGAAATTTCTTCTTTGGCGCGGATGAAGCGCGATAGGCGATGGGCGGCAAATGGCGCCTGCTGAGCGTGATGGGCGGCAAATAGGCGCACCTGCTTGGCGGCTGCTTGCTGCGCGCAGACAGACGGCCCGAAGCGCGGATGGCGCGCTAAGCGCGAGACATGGCCCAGGAGCGGCACGGGCCCAGCGCGGCGCTGACAGCGGAGGCGCGGGCGAAAACGCGGGCAGCAGGCGCTTCGGGCTGCGATGCGGGCCGCGAGCTTCGGCCCAGCGATGGCGGGCGGCGGGTGCTGCGGCGAATGGCGCGATCACGGCGAGCTGCGGCAGCGGCGGGCAGCGGGGCCTGGTCTTTGCAGCGCGCCTGCTTTGGCGAGCTGCGGCGGCACAGGCGCTGAGGCTGCGTCTCTTTGGCGCTGAGGCGTCTGGCGGCTTCTTCTTTGAGCGCGCTGAAGGCTCTTTAGTGCGATCTGGTGAATTTTGCTCGGCCAGGGCTGCTGCTCAGGTGAGTCGCAGCTAGCGGAGCAGCGCTCGGAGGCTGCAAGGAAGAAAATCACGGCAAGGGCTTGGGAGAGAAGAGGTTGGCGGCCATGGAGTTTTGGGAAGAAAACACAAAACCTAATTTCTTTTCATTTAACCAAATGCACAAAACTCCAAAGATCAAGGGTAACTAAGATATGGCGGAAAGAGTAACAAGAGCTCTCAATAGCTCAGTGGCCACACCACCCACGACTTCTCGGACCACAGGTTGAAACCCACCAAACACACTTTTAACCCACAATTTTCCTTTTGCATCTCCCCATGCCCAAACACATCCACAAAGCCTCACAAACTCACATAAATCCATCCAATAATTTTATGGCTGAAAAAAGACATAAAGCGGCCACGGCCCGACCAAATTACTAAAATACCCCTAGGGCATACATGGAAGCCCGGGATGAAAACACAGGTCGTTACACGGTGCGCATGCCTAAAGACTCGGAGGCGGTGGTCACTTGAACACGATGGTGCGAGGCCCTCGGCACTCATCTGTGCGGCTGTACCACCGACACTGAAGCTAGAACCGGCCAAGCGAGGCTTGCCGTTGGCGAGGTTCCACTCTAGCGAGCTACAAACTAGGCTTATGCCGATGTGGTAGCTAAATCCACATCGGTGGCGGGAAGCAATATACGTTATCCTTCGCTCTACTCCCGGCCCGGTGGTGACAAAATCACGTTATGTCGCTCTCGGCCTGCGGATGATGACAAACTCTACTATACTAGCTAAAAGTACAAAATAAGCGATTCTGGCTAGACATACATATTAACATCAATCACACATAACCTAGCATGATACTACGAACTTAGGCGGGAATCTCAAGCATCTTTGGAAGAACAATCCTAGCATGGCACTAACATGTACAAGCGAGGCAAACATGCTAGCAAGAATGCAATCACAAGCTGTCCTATCCACTAATCATGATCATAAAAGTAAACATGCATTTAAGGCACGATCAAGAAAGCATCGCGAGTCCTCACAACCACGGTAAGAAATCCTTACACGGAAGCAAGCGAAATAACTTTCACAATAAAAAGCGACCCTCGAGCTTTAAAGCAAACCCCGAGCAACCTAAGCATTTTAGTAAAAACAACCTAATTAATTAAGCATGACCAATAGCCTAGTGCCCAAAGGAGAAAAGACTAGGGAATTACCGGCCAGAGAAGACACAAAGGTCAAGCCCCAACTCGCCGCGGCGGCGGTTTGTGTCGTCAGCAAGGACAAGCGGTCTGTGGCTGGCTAGCCTTGGCGCTGGCGCTAGCGGCGAGGGCGTCTGGCGCGGTGTCATGACAGCGAACACGCAAGGTCAGCGTGTGTATCAGCGAGCGTCGGGTCTGCGGGGCGTGTGTGAGCGGCAACGTCTGGCGGCGTGGCAGTGGCTGGCCAGGCGGCGTCGTCGTAGCGGCCAGCGGAAGCGCCGTGGCGCGTCTGGCGGCTGGTGAGGAGCAGCGTGGCGCGTCTGGCGCATCTGGGCTGGCGGCGCGCAGGGCAGCAGGCGGCAGCGTGCGGGCGGCTGCAATGGCCTTGATTCGAGGCGGCTTTAGTGCGAGCGGCGCGACACGTCTGGCGGAATCATTTGAAATTTGTGCGGCGCGGACTGGTGTAAGGCCAGTGGGGGCACGGCGTGGCTCGAGGTGGCGATGCGATGCGTCCAGGGTGTGGTGCGGCTAGGGCATGGCTGGGCGGCTAGGGGAGAGAGAGAGAGAGAGAGGGAGAGAGAGAGAGAGAGAGAGATTGCAAAACAAGGGGAAAGGGACTTTCTTGATTTTCTTCCCTTTTCCTAATTTAAATGGGTCTAAAATCCCTTCCCAAAGCTTCCTCTTTCAAAACCCGGCCCAAATAAACTTTCTAATAAAACTCTTTTCCTACAAACTCCCAAAACCATTTAGGGCAAGGGTTCAAATCCCAAAGGAAGATCTAAAAAACCCATTAATTTTGCCAATAACTAAAATACCTCCAAACTCCCAAACAACTTGCCCAAACCTCTTGGGTCTTGCAACCAACAACCACCAAACTTCGACGAAGCGGGAAAGGCCACGAAATCTTGAAAATCCACAAAACCACGGCCAGGGGCAAAAGACCAAAATACCCCTAAGGGTTAAAGCAGCTCTAACGGCCCATCAGAACATCCGAATAATGACCGAAATCACACAGGTAACCAGAAATAGAAAACTGGGCCGTTACATCCTCTCTCTTGAACCTTGAGATAATAGCTGCTGATTGTTTAATTAGGGTGATTTTATTACTTGCTTAGGTTGCTTGGGATCGCATAGAAGCTCGAGGGTCACTTGTTGGGTGTGATTGATATTTCTCTGCTTGCTTCCAGGTAAGGGTTCCTTACCGAGGGTGTGTGGATCCTGCGTATAAGTGCTAGCAAGTCTTACCTTGTGATTGTATAAATTTCTAGTGGATAGGTTACATATTTCCTCTTGCTTCCAGGTTTGTGTTGTGCTGGTGTTCCTATTATAATCTGTTAGTTCTATGTTAGTGCTTGGCAGGTGATCTAAAAATTAGGTAAGTCCCCGATGGGCCTTTGCTTGATTCGAGTATGTAGCTGGAGAGTATAAGACCCGATGGGCATCTGCGAGATCTGGGTGGAGTAAGACCCGAAGGGCATCCTAGATGTGTAAGACCCGTCAGTGACATTGATGGCTAGAGGTGTAAGACCCGATGGGCATCGTATGTGTAAGACCCCGATGGGCATTATTGATTGAGGTGTAAGACCCCGATGGGCATCCGTATGTGTAAGACCCCGATGGGCATCATTGATTGAGGTGTAAGACCCCGATGGGCATCCGTATGTGTAAGACCCCGATGGGCATCATTGATTGAGGTGTAAGACCCCGATGGGCATCCGTATGTGTAAGACCCCGATGGGCATCATTGATTGAGGTGTAAGACCCCGATGGGCATCCGTATGTGTAAGACCTCGATGGGCATCATTGATTGAGGTGTAAGACCCGATGGGCATCCGGTGTAGAACCTAGGGGCGGGTTGTAATTGTAAGCCCTTGGCAGGCCAGCTCTAGTGTTAGCTCTTAGCCTAAACAACTGGTTTGTCCTAAGTCATTGTATGGTTGCATGTCGGTGTGCTAAATGCTATGTTTGCGTATTGTACCCCGGTTGGGGATTCTTACTGAGTAATACATTGCTCACCCTTATTTTCTGTGTCCTTCCACGGGTAACTTGGGGCCAGGAGGCGGGATGGCTAGGAGGAGAATTTCTTTGGATGATCATGGGCGGCCCAACTCTGAGACTATTTGATTTATTATGTTTTGTTGGTTTAGCATGTAGTTGGGTGGAGTCATTAGAATATCATTCATTCAAAAACTTGTTTAAGACTTCTCGAATTTGTTTCCTTGATTTTCTTGAAATCACAGAACACTCACTTTATGGTTGGTTTTGCTTAATGGATTTTATGCTTGAACTTAGTTGTGTTGAATGAAAAGTTTTAAATTGGTACTCTCTATAAGTGTTTTCATATTTTATTTATGCATGCTAAGAAAGGATCTAGGTTAGAGGCCGTTAGTTTGAGTCGGGTCCTTACATGCCAACTTTCATGATCACGAGCATTGTTTAGCACCTTGTTGAGGTATCGGATAGATCACGGATGCCACTGGGATGTCGTCCCGAGGAGGTAGAGCTTAGACTCCCATTGGCCATTTGTGGCCCGATTCTTTGCTTTTCCCTAGTGAGAGGGTGGAGGTGCTTTGTGCGGTCGCCCGGTATGTTGATCGTACCCGGAGGAAGCGGGGCGCTTGGCATGTTCGGCCGAGAAGTTGGGTGATCGTGTTGATGTTGAGGCGCGTCGAGTCGTTTGGACCCGTTAGGTAGAGTTGGCACTGGCGGTTGAGTTGCCTAGAGAGGGTAGAGGCTAGCGGCGCCTCGAGTGAACTCCTTGAGCGAGTGTGCTCTAGCCATGAGAGATTGGATGGCGAGTCTTTAGCTATCGAGAGCGGAGACCAAAGCGCGATTTATTTGCGCGTATGAGGAGTCGAGGCACGGATATCGGTGTGAGTTTGTTTGACATTTCCCCAGTAGCTCTTGTAGTATAGCGGCCCGATTTTCCATTCCGGTTTCCCGAGTACTCGGTTTGAGTGGGGCAATCGGTTGGGCCGTTAGAGCTTTTTAACCTTTAAGGGTATTTTGGTCTTTTGCTCCCGATCGGAGGTTGAGGATTTTCGGGGCTTTAGGGTCACTTGGCCGCCGTTGAGACTTGATTGATGTTGGTTGCAAGACCCAAGGAGTTTAGGTTAGTTGATTAGAAGTTCGGAACATTACGGTTAATAGAAAAATTAATTGGAAATTAATTGGTCCCATTGAGATTTGAACCCTTGCCTAATGGTGAAATTGGAGTTTTAGAAAAAGAGATTTAGTTAAAAGAAAAGAATTTCTTTATGGGACCCATGAGAAAGCCTTGGGAAGGAATTTTAGGTCTCTAACCCTTTTAAAATAGGAAAAAGAAGGAAATTAGGAAAACCCTCTTTGTTCCCTTGGTAGCCACACTCTCTCTCTCTCTCTCTCTCTCTCTCTCTCTCTCTCTCTCTCTCTCTCTCCTCTCTCTCCTAAAGCTGAGCCACCTAGCCAGAGCCCACCTAACTTGGCCGCACCACTCGGTGAGCCACCCAGCCACACGCACCACACTGCTCGCTCGGCCCGGCCAACTGCGCGCGCACCATACCGCACCGAGCCACTCGGCCCGGCCAACTGCGTCGCACAGACCGCACCGGGCCGCTCGGCCTTGCCTCGCCCGGCCCGCTCGTCTGCGATCAGACACCCCGCCGTCGCACGCCAGCCCCGCCGGCGTCGCTCGCGGCGCCAGCGCCGCATCGCGCAAAACCTCGCCAGCCGGACCCGTGCTCGCCCGCGTGCCGTCCAGCGAAACCCGCTCGCTCGCGCGTCGCCTCCGCGGCCGATGGCGCGCTGCTGCCCGCCGTGCCGCGCGCCCGTTCGGTGTGTGTCCGCGCCTTGCCCTTGCCGTGCGCGGCGTCAGCGCCAGCGTCCTGCCGCACCAGCGGCGCCCAAACTGCCCCCTCTGCTGCGAGACACGTGTCTCTCGGTTGGTAATTCGAACCTTTCCCTTTTAGATTTTTAAGGCTTTGGTTTCTTTGTATATTTATTTAGGATGCTATTATTATGCCTAGGTTGCTCGGGTTCGTTATTAAGCTCGAGGGTCTTAATTGATTCGTGATAGCTATTTTCCACTTGTTTTCAGGTAAGGATTCCTTACCGTGGTTGTGTGGACCCTGCGATGCTTTCTTAATTGCGCCTTAAATGCATGTTTACTTTTATGAACATGATTAGTGGATAGGACAGCTTATGATTGCATTCTTGCTAGCATGTTTGCTTGTTTGTACATGATAGTGCCATGCTAGGATTGTTCTTCCAGCATTCTTGAGATTCCTGCTTTAAGTTCATAGTCCCATGCTAGGTTATGTATGATCGATGATTATTGTGTATGTTAGCCAGGAATCGTTTACTCTGTACTCTAGCTAGTGTAGTAGAGTTGTCATCATCTAGAGGTTGAGCGGACATGCGTACCTTGTCCCCACCCGGTCGGGAGTTGAGTGAAGCATAACGTACATTGCTTCCCGGTAGCCAATGAGGATTAGCTACCTCATTGGCATAAGCCTAGTTGTAGCTGTTAGGCGGAACCACCTTAGCGGTGCAAGCCTACCTTGGCGGTTCTTAGCCCAGTCGGTGGTACAAATTTTGCCGCGGATGAGTGCGAGGGCCTCGCACTCTGTGTTGGTGACACCGCAGGAGTCTTAGGCATGCGTGCCTGGCCCGCGTAGTTTGTACCAGGCCCCACATTTCACGCGGTTGCGGCGGCATGCGGTGTGCGCGCCTGCGCTTTAGTCGCCGGTTCGGAGAGCTCCCCGGGCTAATGTTCGTGAGTACACAGTTCCTTCGGTTTAGAGCGGACTTGGGTACTCTCTCGATAGTCTAGATTTATAAGCGAGGGTAAGAGGCCCTTGAGGACACCCATTGGGATTGGCCCTTGAGCTAATCAATTGGTGAGGAGAAAGACCCTCGAGGGTGTCGGACATCTTTGGGATCGCTTTTTGGTGATCAATTGGCCGGGGAGAAAGACCCTCGGAGATGTCTCGGGATTAGTTATGAGAACCAATCATTAGGTCGGAGAGTAGGAGACTTGAGGACTCGAATTTGCCTTGTGAGCTCGTTGGTGAGATCCTTGTTGATAAGCTTGTTTGCATGTGTACTAGGTTGCTAGATGATTGTTTGCATCGTATCGTACCGGTCGGGATTCTTCTTGAGTATGTTTATACTCACCCTTATTGTAGTTTCTTCCACAGGTAACTTGGGGCGACCTTGAGGCGGCTAGCGAAGGGAGGCTGGGAGATCATGGATATTCTTGACACTCTGTCGTGTCTTAATTTCTTGTTTTTTTTATTTGACATGTAGTTGGACTTGGGTCAAGTAGGGAAAACTTAAGATTTGAACTATTTTACGTTTTTAAGGAAAATCTTGATCGATCTTTATTTTTAATTTGAATGGATCGTTTTGCCTAATGAATGTTTACTTTGTTTTTAATGTTTTCCACTCTTATCTTGAAAAGTTTTACAAAGCCGACCACATTTGGGTCCTTTTATGCTTTTCACTTGCATCTTTGAGTAAAGATCTAGCCCAGCACCGTTTTGGTCGAGTCTTTCTGAGTTGGTATCGGAGCGCGAGTCATAGATTGCGTAGACTAACTTTGTTTGTAGGTTGTGTTCCCATGATCTCGGCCTCCACGGCGCGAGTTTGTCTAAGTTCAATAAGCTAAGGGTTTTGTTTACGATACTATATACGAGTTCACATGTGTTATCTTTGTTGGCGAGAGAAAGTCAAGCGTGGACTAACAGCGTTGTGGTTAAAGTGTAGATCGCGATATATCGGTTACACGCGATGGAAGCGAGTCGTCTGGAGGCGCAAATAGAGATGTTGTAGAGCCGGCGGCCCGGGGTATATCGAGGCTCGTAGGCGCCCGTGTACAGAGGCTAACTTGCCCGAGAGAGAAGGGTGGAGGCTGCTATGCCTCAAGAGTGCAGCTCGAGGAGAGATATTTACGCTATGAGAGATATGATGATGGGCCTAATGGCGGAGAAGGCTGAGACTCGAGCCACGGCTAGCGTGAGAGAGAGAAGTCTAGGGCGCAGTTGCCCGGTTGACCACGGCTATATGCGGTGGCACCCCAGCGGCTCCTGTACCCCAGCGGCTCAGTAGCCCAGTAGCTCGGTAGCTCAACCGGAGAGGCGAGTCATCGAGACGATCGGACTCACTTGATAGTGCGCGGAGGAGGCTGAGTTTGGCAAGTGGTTGAAAGATTTCACCAAGTGGGCAGAGAATTTGATGCTTGAGAGAACCCACTTGTGGCGATCGGTGGTTGGCAAGAATGGAGTACATCTTTAGAGTTATGGGATGCCCAGGATGTCAGAGGCCGAGATGTGCGGCCCATGTTCTCTCTTACGGTGAGTGGTGGTGGGAGTCCTGAGATAGAGCTAGACCAGTGGGTCTTCTCCGACCACACAGGAGTTCTTTAGAGCGAATTTTTAGAGCTAAGTATGTTAATGACGAGGCTCGCGAGGAGATGGCAAAGGCCTTCTCGAATCGAAGCAGAGGATCGGATAGTATTCTTTGCTTACGAAAAGAAGTTCTCTGAGTGCTGCTACTTTGCCCGGAGCTCATTGCCTTTGAGGAGCTTAAGACTAAGAAGTTTATTTGTGGGTGAGGAAGGAGGTTGCTCGGGATGTTCGAGCACTCGCTCACGAGAGTTATATGAAGCGATGGAGTTGGCCACGATTTATAATCGAAGTATCATGAGTGCAAGATACATTGCTCAGCTCGGCCGATTGAGCATGCTCGGTGATATTCCGGCGAGAAGAGGAAATGCAGGACTTCTAGTGGTTTCCTTTCGGTGGTGACATACTCGCCGCGAGGGCGATCTAGAGAGTCGAGATTAGCGCCGACCCAGGTGAAGCCGGATCGCCCGGCATGGCGGGCGAGCGGCCGGCTTAGTGCAACAAGTGTGGAAAGGCACACTTTGGTTTGTGTGGAGCATCGCCCGTGCTTGCTACTGGATGTGGCAAGGAAGGGCATTTGGCGAATTCTACACTCGAGATTTAGCGGCGGCGGGGCCGGCCCATGGCGGGGCGGGTGTTTGCCACTACTCGTCGGGAGGCGGAGCGTGCTTGATGATGCGATTGCGAGTGCGTTGCTTGTCTTCTGACATTATGCATTTGTATTGTTTGATTCGGGTTCGACCCATTCCTTTGTTTACGATGCATTGGTTAGACAAGCTTGTGTGGAACTAGAACCTCTAGGGTTTTGGTGTGTGTTGCCACTCCCTCGGGTGTGAGTATGTTAGCTAGCGATGAGAGTTAAGCATGGCGGATCTGAGATATCGATGAGATTTTAGAGGCTACCCTCATAGTGCTTTGTCTATGAGCGGTTTCGATGTGATCCTTGCCATGGATTGGTTGGCGGAGAACCATGCATTGATAGGCTGCTGCGGAAAGAAGTGGTGTTTAGGCGCCTCGAAGCCAAGCTTCAAGTTTCGCGGTGTCGGGCGGAACTTGCCGCCATGATCTCGGCGGTGAAAGGCCGTAGATTGTTAGCTCGAGGAGCTTGGGGCTTCTTGGCAAAGCTGTCGGAGATAGTAATCTGCGTTATTTATTGACATGGTCACTGTGGTGCAAGAGTTTGCGAGATGTTTTCCACTGAAGAGTTGCTTGGGTTTACCCCGAGCGGGAGTTAGACTTCACCATCGAGTTGGAGCCGGGGACTCTTCCCATTTCTAAAGCCCCGTATCGTATGGCGCCCGGTGAGTTAAAAGAGCTCAAAGTGCGGTTGCAAGAGATGTTGGATCGAGGTTTCATCCGAGTAGGAGTGTGTCCCCGTGGGAGCACACATCTGTTTGTTAAGAAGAAGGATGGATCCATGCGTGCGTGTATAGACTCGAGAGAGAAGTGAATAAAGTCACGGTGAAGAATAAGTATCCCCCTACGCGTATAGATGATCTGTTTGATCGGCTTGAGAACCTCGGTGTTTTCTAAGATTGATTTGGTCGGTACCATCGGTGAGGATTCGGGATGCGATATATCGAAGACAGCGTTCGGATCGAGTATGGTCATTATGAGTTCGTGGTCATGTCTTTTGGACTAACGAAGCGCGCCGCAGCGTTTATGGACATGATGGGCCGAGTGTTCAAGGCATTCTTGGACAACTTTGTCATCGTATTCATAAACGACATTTTGATTTATTCGAGGACAAAGGAGGACCATGCCGCATTTGAGGCAAGTTTTGTGACATTGCGAGAGAACCGAGTTGTTCGCAAAGTTCTCTAAGTGTGAAGTACGGCTGAGAAGTAGCCTTCCTTGGGCATATCGTGTCGGCGGATGGTGTAGCGGTGAACCCGCAAAGATAGAAGCGATTAGCTCGTGGGCGAGACCGGCGTCGATCGGCAGAGATCTGTGACTTTACGGGGGTGGCGAGTTATTACAGGCGTTTCGTGAAAGACTTTTCGCTAAAGCGGCACCCTAACCCATCGACAAAGAAGGGTGTTGACTTTGTTTGGGATGCTAGATGTGAGGAAAGTTTTGCCCGGCTTAAGCTCGGTTTGGCGGCGGCTTTGTGTTGGCGGTTCCATAAAGAGCAGGAGGTTTCGTAGTTTATAGTGATGCTTCCAAGTATGGTTTGGTGTGTGTTGATGCGGCATGGGAAGGTGATAGCTTATGCTTCGGCGATTGAAGCCTTATGAGGAAGAACTATCCAACTCATGATATGGAGTTGGCTGCGATTATTTTTGCCCTAAAGATTTGGAGGCACTACTTATATGGTGAGAGGATTGATTGTTCACGGACCACGAGCCTCAAATATTTCTTCACTCGAAGGAGTTGAACATGAGGCGAGAGGAGGTGGCTCGAGTTAGTAAAGGACTACATTTGTGAGATCTTGTATCATCTGGAAAAGCCAGCGTTGTGGTGATGATCTTTGAAGTAGGAAGGCGTCGCATTGGCGGCTTTCTTTGAGCTCCCAAGTTGAATTGCGGAAAGAGCTTGAGCGTCCGGTATCGCGATTTTGTTGGGAGAGGTTACCGCCGAGGGTAGCCCGGCTATCAGTTCGGCCGTCGCTTAGCGCGAGAGGATCATCGGCGGCCGGTTGAGTGATCCCAAGTTAAAAGATTGCTCGAGAGAGTTGAGGTGATGGCGATTTCGACTTTGTTGTGGCACGGACGAGGAGGCTTGAGATCTGAGAGGTCGGTTGTGCGTCGGACGGCGCGAGGGATTCGAGCCGAGTTGCTCACCGAGGCACATAGTTCCCCCTTTCACTTGGCACCCGGGAGGTACCAAGATGTATCGAGAGATCTCAGCGGCGTTTTGGTGGATGGGCATGAAGCGGGATATAGCGAGTTTGTTAGCCGGTGTCTCACTTGTCGACCAAGTGAAGGCTCCCGGCGAAGCACTGCTGAGGTTTATTGCAGCCATTAAGTGTTCCACGGTGGAGGTGGGGCGAGATTTCGATGGATTATATCTGCGGGTTGCGAGGACACGAGAGGTTTACTCGGATCTGGGTAGTAGTGGGACGGTGACTAAGAGTGCACACTTTATTCCGGGAGGATTAATTATACAGTGGAGCAGTGGGCCTGATTATTCCTAGAAGCGTTGTGCGGTGCCATGGAGTACCCGCGAAGATAGTGTCGGATCGGGATTCTCGGTTCACATCTACGCACGGAGCGCTCCATAAGGGTTTGGGAGGCGAGTGTAGCCCAACCTTGCCTTCCACCCTCAAGCCGATGGTGGGGTGAGAGGGTGAATCAGTTGGAAGATATGTTGAGAGCTGTGTTTTGGATTTTCCCTGTGATTGGGACCATGCACTGTATTTGATGGAGTTAAGCACACAACACGCGGCTATCGGGAGACTATTCGAGATGGCCCCATTCGAGGCATTGTATGGTAGCGTTGCAGATCGAGTGTTGCAGGAGGAGAGTCGGTGATAGGCGAGGTTAGGGACAGAGTTGCTTGAGATGACGAGCAGCTGTGTGTAGAAGATCGAGGGCTCGCATGTTTGCATTGACCAAAAGTAGCGGCGTTACGCCGATGTGAGGCGTAGGGGTTTTGGAGTTTGAGGTGGGTCAACATGTTTTTACGAAAGTAGCACCTATCGTGGGGTGTTAAGGTTTGGAAAGCGAGGCAAGTTATGCGGCCCGATTTTCTATTCAGTTCTCGAGTGCTTAGGTTGGATTCGATGGTTCGGTTGGGCCGTTAAATTTATTTTGACCCTTAGGGGTATTTTGGTCTTTTGCTCCCCGAGGCGGGATTTGTAGTTTCGGGGCTTGAGGCGGCTCTGCCTTTGTTGAGCTTGTATGTTGGTGTCTGCGAGTCCGAGATGTTTGGGGTATTCGTTTGGGAGTTCGGTTGTGATTTGGGTTTTGGGCAAAGTGATCGTTGTTTGGGTGTTTCCTTTGGGATTGAGCCAGGCCCTTAGAGATGATTTGGGAGTTTGTTTAAGTGAGAGTTATTGTTTGGAAAAGGTTGCTTAGTAGGGTCTCGAAGGAGGAAGCGGAAATGGGATTTAAGGACTTTAAGGCTTATTTAAATTGGTTAAAGATGGAAAGGAGGATAAAATCCCATTTTCCTTTTAATCCCCTTTTCCTTTTATTTTTCCTTTTATTTTCCAAAATCCCCAAATTTCCTTTTTCTCTCCCTTTTCTCTCTCCTCGGCCCAAAGCGGCCCCTTGGCGCACCATGCCCAGCCCTAGTCGCCCATGTCGGCCCTAGCCGCGCCCTCGCTCGAGGCCGCCCAGCTCACCCATGCGCGCCCGTGCAAAAGCCACCCAGCGCCCGTCGCATCGCCCTCGCCCTAGTCGCGCCGAGCCCAGATCTGCATCGCCCGGGCCGTCTCCGTGTCGCCCGGTCGTGTCGAGTCGCTGAGCCTGGCCGCGCCGAGTCGCTCGCCACTGTAGGTCGTCGTGCCTTCCAGCGCCCCCGAGCCCATCTCGTCGCGTCGTCGCCTCGCGCGCGCCCGTGCGCCAAATCCTCTGCCAAGCGCGCCGTGTGTCGTCGCCCAGTAGAGCTCGAGCCCGCGCCCGTGCGCCCTTGCCTCGCCCTGCGCGCCGCGCGCGCGCGCTGCGCGGCGCCACGCCTGCGCCCGAGTGCCCAGCGCTGTGCCCAGCGCCCGGCCGGTGCTCTCTGCTGGCCGGCTTTGCACTGTTGTGTCTTTGGTTGGCCCGAGCCTTGTGGCTTCTCGGATGGTATTTCGAGTTTTTTCTTCGTTGGGCCCCCCGATTTGTTTGTTCTTTGTTTAGGGATTTATTTGGGAAATTTATTTTATGTATTTGATTTGAAATTTGCTTTATTTTATGTTTAGGTTGTTTGGGTTCGATTAGAGGCTCGAGGATTGCTTGGTTGATTTGTGATTATTTTACTGCTTGTCCAGTGGGATTTCTTACGAGTGGTTGTGTGGACCACTGCGATATGTCTCGATTGTGCCTTGTATGTTTCTTTGATTGTTATGAGCATGATAGTGATAGGCGACTTTGTTTGATCTCTTGCTAGCATGATTGTTGATTTTACATGTTAGTGCCATGCTAGGTTTGTTCTTAGGCATGCTTGTGATTCTGTTTAAGTTGTAGTATCATGCTAGGTAAGCGTGATTGATGTCGGTCATTGCTTGCTAGCCGGGAATCATTGTTTTATTCGGTATTCTTAGCGTAGTAGGGTTTGTCATCATCAGGTGAGAGCGGACATCGCGTACTTTGTCCCCACGGTCGGGAGTAGGCGGCCTGGCGTACATTGCTTCCCCGGCGGCCGATGTGGATGTAGCTACCACATCGGCATAAGCCTGGTTGTAGCTGCTAGGCGGAACCACGCCAGCGGTGCAAGCTGCCTTGGCGGTTCTTAGCCAGTCGGTGGTACAGTGCCGCGGATGAGTCTTGAGGGCCTCGCACTCGTGTTGGTGACACGCTTAGAGTCTTTAGGCATGCGTGCACGGCCGCGTAGTTTGCCCTTAGGCCCCGCATTTCGCCGGTTGCGAGAAGAGCATGCGGTGTGCGCGCCTGCAGCGTTAATGCCAGTTCGGAGAAGCTCCCGGGCTAATGTTCGTGAGTACACAGTTCCTTCGATTTAGAGCGGATTTGCGGGTACTCTCCGATAGTCAGTTGTTAGCGAGGTAAGAGGCCCTTGAGGACACCCATTGGGATTGGCTTTTGAGCTAATCAATTGGTCGAGGAGAAAGACCCTCGAGGGTGTCGGACATCTTGGGATCGGTTTTGGTGATCAATTGGCGAGGGGAGAAAGACCCTCGGAGATGTCGGGATTGGTTATGAGAACCAATCATTAAAGTGGAAGTAGGAGACTTAGATGATTAGGAAGTAAGAGACTTAGATGTTTCGAGATCTTGTTTTATGAGCTCGTTGAGCTATGATGCATGTTGATAATTTGTTTGCTTGCATGTTGAGGTGCTAGATGGTGATGTATCGTATTGTACCCGGTTGGGGATTCTTCTTGAGTATGTTTATACTCACCCTTATTTATCTTTCGGGTAACTTGGGACAACACCGGGAGGGCTAGCGGAGGAGGTGATTGATCATGGTGAGCCGTGGCACTCTGTCTTTTATTATTGCATTGTTTATTCGGCATGTAGATGGGCCAGAGTCCTAGGGAACATTGTTTAAAGCGTTGCTTAAATTGTATTGTACATTTTATTAAACATTGGCGAGTTGTTTTACTTTGTTGGATTGTTTAAAATGAAAATTGTTGGTTATGTTTTAAGGGCTCCCCCTTCTCATATGTTTTGAAAGGTTTTTAAATATAAGCTCTAAACAGCTTGTTATCATATTTAACTTGCATCTTTGAGTAAGATCGAGTTTAGGACCATGTTTTGGGTGGGTTCTTACGGTTGGTATCGAGCACTGAGTCATAGATTCTGTAGACTAACTTTGCTTTGTAGGTTGTTGTTCCCATGATCATCGGCACTCCACGGCGCTTGGTTTATGCGAGTTCAATTAAGTTAAGGGTAAGAATTTACAATACTTTTCTTCTAGCTTTTATGCATGTGTAGAGTTGTGGGGCGGAGGCGAGCGGGTTACGACTCGTTGTTGGTTTGGGCTTAGAGAGCCATCATGCCAACTTTTCCGTAGTGCGAGTAGTTTTTGATGGCGGTGAGAGCCCCGTGTGGGCGGTTTTGTTGCTTTGTGCGGATCGCCGGTGTGTCGATCGCACTCGAGGCGAGAGAGATTAGACTCCCATAGGCCATTTGTGGCCCGGTTGTTTAGTTTCTCCCCTAGTGAGAGGGTGGAGGTGCCTTGTGCGAATCGCGGTGATATGTTGATTGCACTCGAGAGGAAGCGGGGCGCTTGGCATGTCGGCCAGGAGTTGGGTGATCTTGTTGATGTTGAGGCGCGTCCCGGGGTTGTTAGGCCGTAGGCCAAAGTTAGCCACTGGCGATTAAGTTGCCTAGAGGAGGGGTAGAGGCTAGCTCGCCTCGAGTTTGACTACTTGAGCGAGTGTGCTCGGCCATGTGAGATTTGATGGCGGTCTTTAGCTATCGAGAGCAAGACCAGCGCGAGTTGTAGCGCGTAGCGAGAGTCCGGGCATAGATAGCCCGGTGTGAGTTTGTTTCAGCATTTTCCCCGGTAGCTCGTAGCCGGAGGTTCGGGAGGCTTGATCAGCGAGTTTATGCGATTGAGTTTGTTGGCGTTGATGGAGCGCTTGATTTGGCAAGTGGATGCTGTAGAAGCTTGATGTATTAGAAAGTCCCTCTGCTAGTAGTAAAGCGGTTGGCGAGTTTGAGTTTAGCATCCGTGTGTTGGGATGTCCTATTTGCATTCGGAGGGCGAGGTGTTCCGTTCCGTCTTTGTTTAGTCTGATGGTTGGTGGTGGTAGTCCCTTGAGAGAGGGGACTAGCGAGTCTCCACCGATCGCCCGATTGATTGGCAAGTTGCCGTGTTAGTGGCTTGAGGTAGATGTAGAGACATCTGTGCCCCCTTGCAAGCTTCTTTGTTGTTTTGCGGCCAGTTCTCTTGTACCCTCGTAGCGAGGTGTAGTGTGGAGTTGCTTGCGGGGTTTTATCCATCTGTGGATTTGGCGGGCTAGTAGAGTGGAACACTCTTTTATTTGGATGTTCCCGGTGAGGAACTAGTTGTTGCCACCCAGAGGAGTTGGCTTTGAGCTTTTGTTGAGCATCGAGTGGGATGCGAGGGTAGGTCGTGGCAAGTCTGTTGGTCGAGATGCGAGAGATTAAATTTGCTCGAGTGTTTGGACTCTGTCTTTGAGTGCCATTGCCCGTCACTTGGAGTGACTTTCCCTATTCTCGAGAGGGCATAAAGCTCGTTTGAGGTGATTCGTGTTGTAATAGATGTAGTGCTGTTGGCACCAAGCTTTGAGAGGAGGTCTAGTTTCGGGCCGGTTGGCACTTTTAGTGCGAGGTGGTTCCATGTTTGCTTGAGTATAGCATCACTGCTTGTCTTGTACCCTTTTCACGAGGTTGCACTGTTTGAGTTGCTTAAGAGATCTAGCTCGGTGGTAGTCAGGAGGACTACAAGCTTGAGGTTTCGAGGAAAGTAGGGCTGTTCGGGATCTCACGAGAGTTGGGTGTAAAGGATGCTATGAAAGGTACATTAGAGCTAGCGCGTTCGAGTTCTCGCGCTTTGTGTTGTGAGCTTTGTGAGCGGCTTGATGGTAGCATGATTCGGCTACCCTTTGAGTTGCCCTAGTATGGTTAGTGTTGGCATCGTGGATGCTTGGTTGATCGATGTTAGAGCCATGAGTTGGATGGCTGATCGGGGCAGCGTTTAGTGAGCACATTGTTTTGAGGAATGTTAGCTTGGTGTGGTTTTGCGCTTGTAAGAATAAGTTGGCCAATGTGGCTTTTAGTGGTGAGTTGGCCAGAGTGGGTTTGAACTCTTGTTGCTCCCTTGTTTGTTGTGGCTCTGTTTGGAGGCAAAAGTTGCCTTGATGTGAGAGCCCTTGTTGGCTTTGGATCTTAAGGGATCAAGTTGGAGTGTACACCCGGTGCACTTTTGCGTAGCTCGTTAAAGTGGTTTATGTTTGGAAAACCACGAGAGGTTCGTGTTGAGAGCGGTGCTCGATCTTTGAGGTGTCAAGGCTTTAGTTCTTGGCAAATGCCTAACTTTGGTTTGTAAGGATGTCGTGCTCGTTCTTGGAATTTGTTGGTTAAGCAAGTTTTGCTAGTTGGTCCTTGCCACTGGTTAGACTTGATTGGAGGCCCGATCAAGAAGCGGTAGTGGCAAGCGCGCGATTTACGATCGTTTTGGCTAAGAAAGGCTGTTCGGATCCTTACCTTGAAGCGAGAAGGTATGTTGAGGTTGTTGCTTTGAGTAGGAGGATGGCGCCTCTGTGGCGTTCGGTTCCCTTGGTTTCCAAGTTGGAGTTGGCAGCGTAGTTGAGATCTTTGGAGAGGTTGTGCCGCGTGGCCGGTTGTTTGTTAGATCGTTGTCGATCGTGTGTGTCGGAGGGTGATCGGAGCATCTCTAATTGTGGAGAGCCTCTCGAGCTCGATTAGACCCGAGCGGCGTTCCTTGGGTGAGTTGCTTGCGATTTGGCGATCTAGCAAGCTAGTGCTTGTTTAGTTTTGGAGGCTAGTTGGTACTTGGTGTTGACCAAGATTTGGTTCTCTTGATGTTTCAAGAGCTTGCTCGGTTCGAGCGGAGGCGTTGCCACGAGGATTTGTTCCTAGTCTGGTTGTTTTGGGAGTTGATTACTCCTCGGTGGTTGAGTAAGTTCGGCTAGTTACGGATTGGTGGTCAATCGGTTGAGTTTCCCTTGGGTGTTGCTTCCAAGAGAGTTGGTTGATGTTGCCCTTGGGTTTGAGCAAGTCGTGGCGTGTGTGATGTTATTTGCCCTTTAGAGTTTTGCTTCTTTGGGAAATCGTTCCGTTGAGAGTCAGCGTAGCTCTGAGTTGTGTAGTTGATGAGTAAGCGCGATGGTTAGCCAGTGATGAGAGGTCCTTGCATTGTGTTGTTAGCAAGCGAAAAGTTGTTTTTCCCATGAAGCGGTGGCGGCCAGATTTAAGGGTTGAGCTTGAGTTGAGTTCTGCTGAGCAAGGCCTTCTCGGGCTTTGTTTCTAGTTGTTGAGCTTTCGCGATTGGCGAATAAGTGAGCCTCGATTGAGTGTGTTGTACGAGAGTGCGTGGCATTAGTTAGTTAGCCTTTGGTACATTTTCCTCAAAGCTGTTGTGAGTTCTTGGTAGCCACTGTGAGGTTTGGTCCTTCTTCTTGAGATTTTCCATGAGAGGAATGTTGGGTGTTTCCTTGCACAGCAATGTTCTCTTTGGCGATTGCTAGTAGGTTTGCATGGAAAAGTTTGTGTTCGGCCGTTGTGAGGCTCGGTTGTGGCTTGGCGAGTGGAGCACATGCACAGTTTTTGGCCATTTAGGGTTGGCGCGTATTTGAAGATTTCGGCTTGTGCTAGTGGGGAAAAGTTTGCCTTTTGGATCAAATCTTGATTGGTGGTTCGATTGTTTTTCGTTAAGGCTTTAGGCAAGCCTTGTGGTTATTTGGTCTCTTGTGAAGAAAAAGTAGGCCGTTTGATTCCGAACACTGAGGGTTCGTTGTTTAACTTGACTTGGCGTTGTGTTGAAGCGATGCATTATCGATTGTAGGCATTCGGAGAAGATTCGCCGGTGCGTGGCGTTGAGTTTTGGAGCTTGTGCCCGATCTGCGATTTGCTAAAAGTAACACCGTTGAGAGGTGTTAAAGTGTTGGTTTAAGCGGGGTTTTATTTGAGCCCCAAGTTTGTAGGAGCTTTGAGATCCTTGGCGGATTGGGGCGATGGTTAGCTTTGCCCCGTCTTTGCAATGATGCAAGTTTTGTGTTCCTCGTCTCTTTGTTGAGATAGTATGTGGCGGTGGAGAGCATTGTGGCTTTGAGTCTTTGAGAACCCAAGAGGTTTGGTTATCGAGAGAAGGAGCTAGTGTTGTTTTAGCCGAGAAGTTCGATTGGCTAAGAATCGGTGGAGTATTTTTTTAGAAATTTGTTTCGTTTTAGGACTTTCGAGGGCGAAAGTCTTAAAAAGAGAGGAGTATTATATGCGGCCCGATTTTCTATTCGAGTTCTCGAGTGCTTAGGTTGATTCGATGGTTGGTTGGGCCGTTAGAATTTATTTTGACCCATAGGGGTATTTTTGGTCTTTTGCTCCCGGGGCGGGATTTGTAGTTTCGGGGCTTGAGGCGGCTCTGCCTTTGTTGAGGCTTGTATGTTGGTGTCTGCGAGTCGAGATGTTTGGGGTATTCGTTTGGGAGTTCGGTTGTGATTTGGGTTTTGGGCAAAGTGATCGTTGTTTGGGTGTTTCCTTTGGGATTGAGCCCAGGCCCTTAGAGATGATTTGGGAGTTTGTTTAAGTGAGAGTTATTGTTTGGAAAAGGTTGCTTGTAGGGTCTCGAAGGAGGAAGCGGGAAATGGGATTTAAGGACTTTAAGGCTTATTTAAATTGGTTAAAGATGGAAAGGAGGATAAAATCCCATTTTCCTTTTAATCCCTTTTTCCTTTTATTTTTCCCTTTTATTTTCCAAAATCCCCAAATTTCCTTTTCTCTCCCTTTTCTCTCTCCTCGGCCAGCGGCCCCTTGGCGCACCATGCCCAGCCCTAGTTGCCCATGTCGACCCTAGCGCGCCCTCGCGCTCGGCCGCCCAGCTCACCCATCGCGCGCCGTCGAAACCACCCAGCGCCGTCGCATCATCCCTCGCCCTAGTCGCGCCGAGGCCGGATCTGCATCGCCCGGGCCGTCTCCGTGTCGCCCAGTCCGTGTCGAGTCGCCCGAGCCCTGGCGCCGCCAAAGTCGCTCGCCCCTGTAGGTCGTCGTGCCTTCAGAGCTTGGCCAAGAGCCCGTCGCGTCGCGTCACCTCGCCTTGGCGCCTTCATGCGCCGTCATACGCCAAACGCGCGCGCCGTGTGTCGTCGCCCGGTAGAGCTCGAGTCTGCGCCCGTCGCGCCCTTGATTCGCCCAGCGCGCGCGCTGCGCCGCGCGCCCCGCCCCTACGCCCGGTGCCCAGCGCTGTGCCCAACGCCCGGCCAGTGCTCTTACTGCGCCCGGACACACTGTTGTTGTGTCTTTGGTTGGCCCGAGCCTTGTGGCTTCTCGGATGGTATTTCCGAGTCTTTTCTTCGTTGGGCCCGATTTGTTGGGCTCTTTGTTTAGGGATTTATTTGGGCTTTTTATGTATTTGATTTGAAATTTGCTTTATTTTATGTTTAGGTTGTTTGGGTTCGATTAGAGGCTTGAGGATTGCTTGGTTGATTTGTGATTATTTTACGCTTGTCCCGGTAAGGATTTCTTCTGAGTGGTTGTGTGGGACCTGCGATATGTCTCGATTGTGCCTTGTATGTTTCTTTGATTGTTATGAGCATGATAGTGATAAGCGACTTTGTTTGATCTCTTGCTAGCATGATTGTTGATTTTACATGTTAGTGCCATGCTAGGTTTGTTCTTAGGCATGCTTGTGATTCTGTTTAAGTTGTAGTATCATGCTAGGTAAGCGTGATTGATGTCGGTCATTGCTTGCTAGCGGGAATCATTGTTTTATTCGGTATTCTTAGCGTAGTAAAGTTTGTCATCATCCGGTGAGGCGGACATGCGTACTTTGTCCCCACCGGTCGGGAGTAGAAGCGAAGCTCGCGTACATTGCTTCCCCGGCGGCGATGTGGATGTAGCTACCTCATCGGCATAAGCCTGGTTGTAACTGCTAGGCGGAACCACGCCAGCGGTGGAAGCTTTGCCTTGGCGGTTCTTAGCCAGTCGGTGTGCAGTGCCGCGGATGAGTGCGGGGGCCTCGCTCTCTGTGTTGGTGACACCGCTCAGAGTCTTTAGGCATGCGTACACGGCCCGCGTAGTTTGCCCTTAGGCCCCGCATTTCGCGGTTTGCGAGAAGAGCATGCGGTGTCGCTTGCCTGCAGCGTTAATGCGCCGATTCGGAGAAGCTCCCGGGCTAATGTTCGTGAAGTACGAGTTCCTTCGATTTAGAGCGGGCTGCGGGTACTCTCCGATAGTCAGTTGTTAGCGAGGGTAAGAGGCCCTTGAGGACACCCATTGGGATTGGCTTTTGAGCTAATCAATTGGTCGAGAGAAAGACCCTCGAGGGTGTCGGACATCTTGGGATCGTTTTTGGTGATCAATTGGCGAGGAGAAAGACCCTCGGAGATGTCGGGATTGGTTATGAGAACCAATCATTTAGTAGGAAGTAGGAGACTTAGATGATTCGGAAGTAAGAGACTTAGATGTTTCGAGATCTTGTTTTATGAGCTCGTTGAGCTATGATGCATGTTGATAGTTTGTTTGCTTGCATGTTGAGGTGCTAGATGATGATGTATCGTATTGTACCCGGTTGGGGATTCTTCTTGAGTATGTTTATACTCACCCTTATTTATCTTTGGGTAACAGGACAACACCGGGAGGGCTAGCGGAGGAGGTGATTGATCATGGGAACGCGCGGCACTCTGTCTTTTATTATTGCATTGTTTATTCGGCATGTAGATGGGCGAGAGTCCTAGGGAACATTGTTTAAAAGCGTTGCTTAAATTGTATTGTACATTTTATTAAACACTTGGCGAGTTGTTTTACTTTGTTGGATTGTTTAAAATGAAAATTGTTGGTTATGTTTTAAGGGCTCCCCCTTCTCATATGTTTTGAAAGGTTTTTAAATATAAGCTCTAAGCAGCTTGTTATCATATTTAACTTGCATCTTTGAGTAAGATCCGGAGTTTAGGACCATGTTTTGGGTGGGTTCTTACACAAGTTGAGCCCAGGTTTGTAGGGCCCTTTGAGATCCTTGAGCGGATCGGAGCAGTGGCCTATCAGTTAGCCTTGCCCCGTCTTTGTCGGCGGTGCATAATGTGTTCCTAGTTTCGATCTTGAGGAAATGCGTGGCGAGAGCCGTCGCATGTGCTAGAGCATGAGCCCTTAGATTTGAGTAAAGATTTATCCTTGAGGAGAAAGCGTGCGCAGATTTTGGCTTATGGCGCGCAGGTATTGCATAGCAAGGAGAGATAAGTTAAGTAAAGGTTCTTTGGAGGCATCGGAGGCGGAGAAGCGGCGTGGGAGCTATAGGATGAGATGAGGACTCTTTACGGGGCTACATTCGAGTCTTAGGACTTTCGGGGACGAAAGTCTTTTAAGGAGGAGTATTATAGCAGCCCGATTTTCCATTCGGTTTCCAGTACTCTCGGTTGAGAATTAGGGCAATCGGTTGGGCCGTTAGAGCTTTTAACCTTAAAGGGTATTTTGGTCTTTTGCTCCTCGGTCGGAGGTTGAGGATTTCGGGGCTTAAGGGTCACTTCGGCCTTCGTTGAGACTTGATTGATGTTGGTTGCAAGACCCAAGGAGTTTAGGTTAGTTGATTAGAAGTTCGGAGACATTAGGTTAATAGAAAAATTAATTAGAAATTAATTGGTCCCATTGAGATTTGAACCCTTGCCTAATGGTGAAAGTGGAGTTTTTAGAAAAAGAGATTTAGTTAAAAGAAAAGAATTTCTTTAGCGGGACATGAGAAAGCCTTGGGAAGGAATTTTAGGTCTCTAACCCTTTTAAAATAGGAAAAAGAAGGAAATTAGGAAAACCCTCTTTGTTCCCTTGGTAGCCACACACACTCTCTCTCTCTCTCTCTCTCTCTCTCTCTCTCTCTCACTCTCTCTCCTAAAACTGAGCCACCTAGCCGAGCCACCCCTAACCCAGACCGCACCACTCGGTAGAGCCACCCGACCACACGCACCACACTGCTCGCTCGGCCCGGCCAACTGCGCCGCACCATACCGCACCAGGCCACTCAGCCAGCCACTGCGCCGCACCAGACCGCACCAGGCCGCTCAGCCCCTTGCCTCGCCCAGCCGCCGCTCGTCTGCGATCAGACACCCCGCCGTCGCCACGCCAGCCACCGCCGGCGTCGCTCGCGGCCGCCAGCGCCCGCATCGCGCAAAAGCCTCGCCAGCCAGACCCGTGCTCGCCGCGTACCCGTCAGCCGAGCCCGCTTCGCTTCGCGCGTCGCCTCCGCAGCCCGATCGCCCGCGCACTGCCCCGCCGTGCAGCGCGCCCGCTCTTGTGTGTCCGTCTGCCTTGCCGTGCGCCCAGCGCCCAGCGCCAGCGTCCCTGCCGCACTGCGCGGCGCCCAAACTGCCCCCTTCTTTGCCCAGAGACACCGTGTCTTCTCGGTTGGTAATTCCCGAACCTTTCCCTTTTAGATTTTTAAGGCTCTTTGTTCTGCTGTATATTTATTTAGGATGCTTTTATTATGCCTAGGTTGCTCAGGTTCGTTATTAAGCTCGAGGTCTTAATTGATTCGTGATAGCTATTTTCCACTTGTTTTGGGTAAGGATTCCTTACAGTGGTTTGTGTGGACCTGCGATGCTTTCTTAATTGCGCCTTAAATGCATGTTTACTTTTATGAACATGATTAGTGGATAGGACAGCTTATGATTGCATTCTTGCTAGCATGTTTGCTTGTTTGTACATGTTAGTGCCATGCTAGGATTGTTCTTCGGCATGCTTGAGATTCTGCTTTAAGTTCATAGTCCCATGCTAGGTTATGTATGATCGATGATTATTGTGTATGTTAGCGGAGAATCGTTTACTCTGTACTCTAGCTAGTGTAGTAGAGTTGTCATCATCTAGAAGTGAGAGCGGACATAACGTACCTTGTCCCCACCGGTCGGGAGTTGAGTGAAGCATAACGTACATTGCTTCCCCGTGACCAATGAGGATTAGCTACCTCATTGGCATAAGCCTAGTTGTAGCTTTGTTAGGCGGAACCACGCTTAGCGGTGCAAGCCTACCTTGGCGGTTCTTAGCCAGTCGGTGGTACAAAAGTGCCTGCAGATGAGTCTTGAGGGCCTCGCACTCGTGTTCGGTGACACGCTTAGAGTCTTAGGCATGCGTGCACGGCGCGTAGTGCATGCCAGGCCCCACATTTCGCGGTTGCGGCGGCATGCGGTGTGCGCGCCCTACGCTTTAGTCGCCGGTTCGGAGAGCTCCCGGGCTAATGTTCGTGAGTACACAGTTCCTTCGAGTTTAGAGCCGGACTTGGGTACTCTCGATAGTCTAGATTTATAAGCGAGGTAAGAGGCCCTTGAAGACACCCATTTGGGATTGGCCCTTGAGCTAATCAATTGGTGAGGAGAAAGACCCTCGAGGGTGTCGGACATCTTTGGGATCGGTTTTTGAGGTGATCAATTGGCCGAGGAGAAAGACCCTCGGAGATGTCTCGGGATTGGTTATGAGAACCAATCATTAGGTCGGGAGTAGGAGACTTAGAGGACTCGAATTTGCCTTGTGAGCTCGTTGGTGAGATCCTTGTTTGAAGCTTGTTTGCATGTGTACTAGGTTGCTAGATGATTGTTTGCATCGTATCGTACCCGGTCGGGGATTCTTCTTGAGTATGTTTATACTCACCCTTATTGTGGTTTCTTCCACGGGTAACTTGGGGCGACAGAGGCGGCTAGCGAAGGAGGCTGGGAGATCATGGATGTTGCTGACACTCTGTCGTGTCTTAATTTACTGTTTTTTATTTCAGCATGTAGTTGGACTTGGGTCCGTAGGTGTAAGAACCCGACCCAAAATACGGTCGTAAACCTAGGTTCTCACTCAGCATGCAAGTTAAATATTTCATAAGCGGTTTAGTGCTCATATTTAAAACCTTTCAAAACATTTAGAGCAGGGAATGCTTAAAACATAATCAACAACTTTGTTTAAGAAAACCAACGAAGTAAAACAAGCCTGGCCAGTATATATAAAAACATTCAAAACAGTTCAAACAACTTTTTATAATGTTTCCCCTAGGACTCTGTCCATCTACATCTTTGAACAAATATGCAAACAATAAAGGCAGTCTTGCGGCGGCTCCATGATCAATCGGCTCCCTCCGCTAGCCGTCGTCTTGTCCCAAGTTACGGTGGAAAACCACGAGAAATAAGGGTGAGTATAAACATACTCGGTAAGAATCTAGCAGGGTACAATCACGATACATCAATCATCTAGCACCCTAGTATACATGCAAGCGATTACCAACACGGATCATAGCTCAGCGAGCTTACAAAGCGAGAATCTGGAATCCTCGGAAGTCTCCTACTTAGGCCTAATTATTGGCTCTCATAACCAATCCGGGACATCTCAGAGGGTCTTTCTCCCTCGGCCAATTGATCAGCTCAAAAATCGATCCCAAGATGTCGACACCCTCGAGGTCTTTCTCCCTCGACCATATGATCGGCTCAAAAGCCATTCCCAATGGGTGCCCTCAAGGGCCTCTTACCCTCGCTATAAATCTGGACTATAGGGAGAGTACCGAGAAGTCGGCTCTAAAGCTGGAAGGAAGGCGGTGTACTCACGAACAATAGCCGGGGAGCTCTCGGCCAGCGACTAAAGCGTGTGCGCGCACACCGCATGCTCTTCTGCAAGCGGCGTAAATCACGGGGCTAAGGGCAAACTCGCGCGGGCAGTCGCATGCCTAAGACTCGAAGCGGTGTCACTAAACACGATGAGTGCGAGGCCCTCGGCACTCATCTGTGCGGCTGTACCACCGACTGAAGCTAAGAACCGCCGGCCAAAGCGGGCTTGCAGTTGGCGGGGTTCCGCTCTAGCGAGCTACAAACTAGGCTTATGCCGATGTGGTAGCTAAATCCACATCGGTGCGGGAAACAATATGCGTTATGCTTCGCTCTACTCGGCAGGTGGGGACAAGGTGCGTTATGTCGCTCTCGACCTCTAGATGATGACAACCTAACACACTAGCTAGAGTATAGAGTAAGCGATTCTGGCTAAACATACATAATCATCATCAATCATACATAACCTAGCATGATACTACGAACTTAAGCGGGAATCTCAAGCATCTTTGGAAGAACAATCCTAGCATGGCACTAACATGTACAAACAAGTAAACATGCTAGCGCGGGAATGCAATCACAAATTTGTCTATCCACTAATCATGTCCATAAAAGTAAACATGCATATAAGGCACAATCAAGAAAGCATCGCGAGTCCACACAACCACGGTAAAGAATCCTTACACAGAAGCAGCGAGAAATAACTTTCACAATCAAATAATGACCCTCGAGCTTTAAAAGCGAAACCGAGCAACCTAAGCATTTTAATAAAAAAAACAACCTAATTAAATAAACATGACCAACAACCTAGGGCCCAAAGGAAAAAGTCTCGGGAATTACCGCCGAGAAGACACAAAGCCACGCCCCAACCCGCATACGGCAAAGCGGGCTATCCGTCAGCAAGGACAAGCATGGCCTGCTGGCGCTGGGCGGCTGAGGCACCAGGTAGCAGCCAACTGGGCGCTGGCGCTATCGGGAGGCTGCTTTGGCGTGTGTGGCGCGGCGAGGAAAAAGTGTTTGGCGGGGTGCGCCACGGACTGCTGACGAGGAAGCGGTATTGTGTGGCCAGCGGGCGGCGAGGCAGCGGCAGCAGGCACACAGACACTTGTTTATCGCGGCGGCAGCGAGGCTCTGGTCGGTCCAGCGTGGCGGCGTTAGGTGCGCGAGGCAGTCTTGTGGCGGTAAGCTGGCCCGGCTGCTGTGGAGCCAGCGCGCAGTGCGTCTCTGAAAGCGATCTAGTCTTGAGCAATGTGGCAGCGTCTGAGGTGGGCGAAGCGGCGCGTCTGGCCCAGGCGCGCTGGGCATAAGCGATCTGAGGCGTCTGGGAGCGCTGGGGTGGCCAGTGCCAGGCGACACAGGGTTGGTGCGATCTCCCCAGGCATGGGCCAGGCGGTCTGGTGGTGCTGGTGGCTCGGCGAGGGGATGTCTGGTGGTGCGATCTGGGCATGGCGGTGGGGCTAACGGCTAGGGTTTGGGTTCTTGGTGAGGTCGGCTAGGAGAGAGAGAGAGAGAGAGAGAGAGAGAGAGAGAAAATCTTGCCAAAACAAGGGGAAGAGGGGTTTTCTTGATTTTGCTTCCTTTTCCTAATTTAAAGGCATAAGATCCCTTCCTAAAGCATCCACTTTCAAAACCCGGCCCAAGCAAACTTACTTAAAAATAAAACTCTCATTTCCTACAAACTCCCAAAGACCATTTAGGGCAGGGCTCAAATCCCAATGGAAGCACCAAAAATTATAAATAATTTTGCCATTTTCTAAAATACTTCCAAACTTCCAATCAACTTGCCCAAACCTCTCGGGTCTTGCAACCAACAACCATTAAAAAAGCCGACAAAAGCGGGAATGACCACGGAATCACGAAAATCCACAAAACCACGGCCAGGGGCAAAAAGACCAAAATACCCCTAAGGGTTAAAATAGCACTAACGGCCCATGCGAAGATCAGAATAATAACCGGAAACACAGGAAACCAAAATAGAAAAGCTGGGCGTTACAATACTCCCTCCTTTTAAGACTTTCGCCTCGAAAGTCATAAGGCAAAACATCTCGAGGAAAACTCCTCTCGATCCTTCACCAACCAAGCTTCGGCTAAGACAAACACAAAACCTTCCTCGAAAACCGAGACCCTCTAGGGTTCCCAAAAACTCAAGCTCTAAACACGCCGAAGCACGCCACAAACTATCTCGATCAAAGCCCGAACTAACAGAGCTACGAAGAAGAACATGCGATAAGCGCTAATCGGTGAGCCACATCCTCGACTCGCACCAACTCTCAAGCCGGTCTTAGACTCTAGGGCTCACTTATCCTGCTATCCCAACTCAGAATGCCTCTCCACAGTAGCTACTCTCGCCAAACTCGCAGGTGGTCACAAGCTCTAAACTTACCGCCGTGCTCGTGTCGTCTCTCAGCTCCATTTGTTATCAAGCGACCTCAACTCTACACCATCTTGACCAAACAACGGAACCTCCGGGTTTAGAAACTAATCGGCCTAATCCTACGCCGCAAGAGAGACTGCGAACCCCAATGGTTGTCTAAAAGCCTTAAGAAATCCAATCGAACCACCACTGGCGGCCGATCCTAAAGGCAAACTTCTCCAACTACCACGCGTCCACAACTCTAAAGCAACCATCTTACGAGAAATCGAAGCACCAAAGCCAAGGGCACTTTTGCAGTTCACCAAGCGGCTACCACCACTCACACTAGGCGATGCGCCCGACGGCGCCTACGAGCGACAAGGTCGAGAGCAGGCTCCACTCGGCCAAACTAATAAGCGGAGCCCCTCATCGGCCGACAACAAACTTTCCAATGCAATCCGATCAGCCATGGCCTAGGTGAACATCGCGACGACGGAAAACAAACAACATTCCTCTCACGGAAACCTCGGCGACAAGGAATAAAACATTACGTGGCTACTAGCAACACGATATTGGAGGATCGAAACTCAAGGGCTTTACCACCCAATGCCACGGCACCTCTGTGCCAACTCACTCAAGCGTGGCTCGGCTAAAATGCCAGCTGCGAATACTGTGACTAAAAGAAAAGCCGAGAAAGGCTTGCTTAGCGCGAAACTCAAACCAAGCTCATAACGAGCAAAGCTCGCCTCAAGCTGCCACTCAACTCTTAAGCCCATCTGGTTTGCTCTTAGGACTTCCTCCTTATAGCTTAGACCACCAACTAAGCACTAGCGGTACTACTCAACCGCGAGGGGTGGCCAACTCCCAAAACTACGACTAGGAACAAGTCCTCGGTGGCCTTGACTTGGTCGAACCAAGCTAGCCCTAGAAAAAGCAACAAAGGAACCAAACCTTGGCCAGCGCCAAGCACCACCTTGCTAAGAATTCTAAAAAAAAACCAACGCGGAGGCTACTAAGAATAACTCTAGCTTGTCAACCGCCTACAAGCATCCGACAACTCAGCGAGGAACCTTTGCACGGAGTGCAGTGAGCTCTGGTGAGGCTCTCCTCAAATTAGGGTTCCTCCGATCTCCCTCAGACACACCTGCTTGTCGTCAAGCGGTCTAGCCCGACAAGCGGCTGCACGAGCACATCTCCCTCTGACATCTCAGCTGTCTTTGGCCAAAAGCTCTTCCTTGCCACATACGCAGCAAGCAACGCAGGCGATGCTCCACACAATCCAGCGCCTTACCACACTTGATGCAATGAGCGAAATTTGCTGGCCCGCCTGTTGGCGATCACGAGCTCTAACTTGTGGTCGGTCTTGATCGCGACCCTAGGCCCGGCCCTATCGGTGATGCGCCATCCACTGGCGGGAACAACGAGAAAACCCAAACTTCCTCTTGCTCAAAGCATCGGCCACATCGTAGCTTCTACCCGGTGAGATCGAACAACACTCTTAGCCATGGCGGCGGAAACTCTGCGATTATGCTACCATCGCCCTTGTTCGGTTCAAGCTGAACTCCAACCATCGATCAACAAGAAGCGTCTCTACCCGGTCAAGGGCCAACTAGCATAACTTTGCCTAAGCAACAACCCGACTACGAGGCACGGTATCCTCACAACCAAGGCTAGGGCACTTGCCAGAACTAAAGTCCTAACTCCTCGGAGAGTGAGCCTTTGGTTTCACTGGCCGAAACCCCTCGTGGTTGTTGAAAAATACACCACGGAACAGAGCTACACAAAAGTACATTGGCGTGTACGGCTCCAACAGTTCCTTAAGATCCAAACCAACAAGTATTCTCACACAAGGCAACATTTGCCTCCCAATGAGAACCACTTCTAGCAAAGGGCAACAAGAGTTCAACCCACTCGGGGTCAACTCACCACGGAGGCCACATTGGTCGACTCACTCTTACAGAGCTTAACTACACCAATCGACATACCTCATACCAATGTGCCCACTAAATGCTCCACTCAACCATCCAACTCATGGCTCTAACCTTTGGATCAACCACGCATCATCGATGCCAACCCTACTCATATTAGGGTAACTCCAAGGGTAGTCGAAACACACTACCAACAAGGTGGCTCACAAGCTCACACACAAGCGCGAGAACTCGAGGCAGCGCGCTAGCCCTCACCAACCCTCGGCATTCTTTGTACCCAATTCTCGGTGGCCAGTGGAAAGCTCCTACTTATCCCTCGAACGACCTCAAACTTGTAGTTCTCTAGCTACCACCAGAGCTAGATCTCTTATGCAACCCAAATAGGTGAAATCTCATGAATGGAGTGCAGGACTAGTGGGGATGCTAAACTCAGGGAGAGATCCTGGAACCACACACGAGAGAAAGTGCCAAGCGGCTTTGAATCTAGGCCTCCTCTCAAAGCTTGGTGCCAGCGGGCACTACTTCCTTTACAACACAAACATCCCTTTACGGGCTTTAAGCCACTCTCGAGGGTAGGGAAGGTCACACTCCGGTGTGAGGGCAATGGCACTCAACACAAGAGTCTCAACAATCAGAGTAGACTACTCTCGACATCACGTCCAACGGACAAGCCAAGGCCCACTCCGCATCCCACTCGATGCTCAGCGAATACTCATGCCAACCCTCGGGTGGCGGCACCTAACTCACGCACGGAACATGCTAACAGAGGTGCTTCTCTCTAATAGCCCGGTGAAAACCACGGACGGATTAAGTCGACAAGCAACCTCCCCACTACCCCACAGCTCACGAGGGTACTAAAAGAAGCGGTGCAAAGCATTGCGAGGCTTGCGGGAGGACAAGATGTCTCTACATCTTCCTCAAAAGCTACTAACTTGGCGACTTGCCAATCGGCCAGGGTGGTGGTGGAGACTCTTTGGTCCGCCTCTCACGGGGACTTCCACCACCACACTCTTGCATCAAACAACACAAGAGCGGCGCGTCACAACCTCGAGAACATCAGGTCATCGGCCTGCGAACACGAGTCATCCCAACACTTGGATGATAAACTCGATCTGGCCAACCACCTTGCTACTAGCGATGGGTCTCAAAACATCCGGCTCTCTGGGCTTCCACTTGCCAAACTCGGCGGCTCGATCAACGCCAACTATCTTATCGGCATAAACTGCTTGATCAAGCCCTCCGAGAACCTGCAGGGGCTCTTTGGAACTACAAGGAGGGTGTCTCTAAATAAACTCTACCCGGTGGGCTATCTATGCCCAAGACTCCTTACTCTACGCGCTACAAAGCTGCGCTTGGGTCTCGCTCTCTGTTAGCTAAAAGACACGCCATCAACTCCCTCATGGATGGAGCACACTCTGCTCAAGGAGTCTCACTGCAGGCGTGCTAGCCTCTACCCCCTCCTCTAGGCAACTCAAGCCGCGGGGCCCAACTCACGGCCAGCGGGCTAAACAACCACGGGCGCGGCCTCAACATCCATACAAGCGGTCCAACTCCTCGGTCGGACATGCCAAGCGTCTGCTCCTCGAGTGCGATCCACGCACTAGCGATCTGCCACGAGCACCTCCACCCTCTCACTGAGGGAGAACCACAAGCCCGGGCCACAAATGGCCTCACGAGTCTAAGCTCTACCTCCCTGCGGGTGCGATCGACACTGCTGGCGATCTGCACAAAGCATATAAAAACCTAGCCCCTGTTTGGGCTCTCCTTTGCCAAACAAGGGTAACACATGTATACTAGATGTAGTATTGTAAATAAAACCCTTAGCTTAATGAACTCGGACAAAACGACGTGGCAGAATGCGATGATCATGGGGGCAACAACACAAAGCGAGTTAGTCTCTGAGAATCTATGACTACGTGCTCGATACCAAGCTGTAAGAACCCGACCCAAAATACGGTCCTAAACCTAGGTTCTCACTCGGCATGCAAGTTAAATATTTCACGAGCGGTTTAGTGCTCATATTTAAAACCTTTCAAAACATTTAGAGCGGGAATGCTTAAAACATAATCAACAACTTTGTTTAAGAAAACCAACGAAGTAAAACAAGCTGGCGAGTATATATAAAAACATTCAAAGCAGTTCAAACAACTTTTTATAATGTTTCCCCTAGGACTCTGTCCATCTACATCTTTGAACAAATATGCAAACAATAAAGGCAGTGCGGCGGCTCCATGATCAATCGGCTCCCTCGCTAGCCGTCCGTGCTTGTTCTAAGTTACAGTGGAAAACCACGAGAAATAAGGGTGAGTATAAACATACTCGGTAAGAATCCCCAATCGGGGTACAATACGATACATCAATCATCTAGCACCTAGTATACATGCAAGCGATTACCAACACGGATCATAGCTCAGCGAGCTTACAAAGCGAGAATCTGGAATCCTCGGAAGTCTCCTACTTAGGCCTAATGATTGGCTCTCATAACCAATCCGGGACATCTCAGGGTCTTTCTCCCTCGGCCAATTGATCGGCTCAAAAACCGATCCCAAAGATGTCGACACCCTCGAGGTCTTTCTCCCTCGACCATATGATCGACTCAAAAGCCAATCCCAATGGGTGTCCTCAAGGGCCTCTTACCCTCGCTATAAATCTGGACTATCGGAGAGTACCGAAGTCGGCTCTAAAGCGGAAGGAAGGCGGTGTACTCACGAACATTGGCAGGGAGCTCTCGAGCCGCGACTAAAGCGTGTCTTGCGCACACCGCATGCTCTTACGCAACCGGCGTAAATGCGGGGGCCTAAGGGCAAACTCACGCGGGCAGTGCGCATGCACGAGACTTCGAAGCGGTGTCACTTTGAACACAATAGTGCGAGGCCCTCGGCACTCATCTGTGCGGACTGTACCTGACACTGAAGCTAAGAAGCGGCCAAGGCGGGCTTTGCCGTTGGCGGGGTTCGCTCTAGCGGGCTACAAACTAGGCTTATGCCGATGTGGTAGCTAAATCCACATCGGCTGCAGGGGAAACAATATGCGTTATGCTTCGCTCTACTCCCGGCCGGTGGGGACAAGAGTGCGTTATGTCGCTCTCGACCTCTAGATGATGACAACCTAACACACTAGCTAGAGTATAGAGTAAGCGAATCTGGCTAAACATACATAATCATCATCAATCATACATAACCTAGCATGATACTACGAACTTAAAGCGGGAATCTCAAGCATCTTTGGAAGAACAATCCTAGCATGGCACTAACATGTACAAACAAGTAAACATGCTAGCGGGAATGCAATCACAAAATTTGTCCTATCCACTAATCATGTCCATAAAAGTAAACATGCATATAAGGCACAATCAAGAAAGCATCGCGAGGTCCACACAACCACGGTAAGGAATCCTTACAGAAGCAGCGAAATAACTTTCACAATCAAATAATGACCCTCGAGCTTTAAAAAGCGAAACCGAGCAACCTAAGCATTTTAATAAAAAAAACAACCTAATTAAATAAGCAGACCAATGACCTAGGGCCCAAAGGAAAAAGTCTAGGGAATTACTGAAGCGGAGAAGACACAAGGCCACGCCCTACCCCATACGGCAAAGCGGTGTCGTCGGCAAAGGACAAGCGGTAGTTGTGGCTGTGTAATGACCCGACCGAATGGGGCTCTAAATGGGCCCTTACCTCAATGCATGCATACAAATCAACAATAGAATTTGCAATAGGGTTGTTTGATTCTAAGTAAAAACCAAAAACAAGCAAGAGTTCATTTAAAAGTCAATACAAAATTCTTGAAACACATCCCTGTTTCCAAGCTTTGTTCCAAGACAAATACATTTCCAAAACTTACTCGATCGGAGATTTATTAAAATCATACAACTTTACAACATTTACAACAATGCTAGAATCAGGAAATACATTCATAAAACAACCTAGGGCTCGTGCCCAACTACATGCATTCGAGAGGACATTTAAAACATAAACATAAATCTCGAGTTGAACAACGGGTTTCCATGATCACGGCTCCTCCTCCGACCATCACGCCTCGCGCCATGGTTTCTGAAAGATAAGTAAGGGTGAGTAACGAATTACTCGGTAAGAATCCCCAACCAGGGGTACAATACGATATAATCAATCATCTAGAACCAAAGCATGCAAGCAAGCGACTACCAACACGGATCATAGCTCAACGAGCTTACAAAGAAAGATGCGGAGTCATCGGAAGTCTCCTACTTAGGCCTAATGATTAGTTATCCTAACCAATCACAGGACATCTCACGAGGTCTTTCTCCCTCGGCCAAATGATCGACTCAAAAGCCGATCCCAAGAATGTCCTCAAGGGCCTCTTACCCTTGCTAATCTGGACTTACGGGAGAGTACCGAAGTCTGGCTCTAAAGCTGGAAGGAATGGTGTACTCACGAACATTAGCCGGAAGGAGCTCTCCGTCCGGCATCTAAGCGTGTGCACGCGCACCGCATGCTCTTACGCAACCGGCGTAAATGCGGGGCCTAAGGGCAAACTACGCGGGCAGTACGCATGCCTAAAACTTGGGCGGTGTCGCGATCACGATGCGCGAGGCCCTCGGTGCTCATCATGCGGCTGGTCCACCGACACGAAGCTAAGAACCGGCCAAAGCGGGCTTACACCGTTGCGGGGTTCCGCTCTAGCGAGCTACAAACTAGGCTATGCGAAGTGGGTAGCTAATTCCTAGCCATTTTGGTCGGGCGGGGGTAGCAAGATACGTTATCTTTGCGCACACTTTATTCCGACACTGAGCTAAATCCACCTTAGTGGCCAGGGGAAGCAAGATCGTTATCGTCGCACACTACTCCCCGTCGGTGCAGGGACAAAGTGCGTTATGTCGCTCGGCCTGCGGATGATGACAAACCCTACAACTCTATCTAAGAGTACGGGGAAAAAGCAATGATTCTGGCTAGCAAGCAAAGACCGACATCAATCATACTACCTAGCATGATACTACGAGCTTAGCGGGAATCACAAACATCTTTGTGAGAACAAACCTAGCATGGCACTAACATGTAATATCAAGCAAACATGCTAGCGAAATCGATCAAATTTGCTCTATTATTATCATGCTCATGTGATCGGCAAACAAGCAAGGCAAAATCATGACAATATCGCGGGGCCCACACAACTCGGTAAGAAATCCTTACAGTGGAAGGCAACAACACACCATAAAATAAGCTGCGATCGAACCAGAGCAACCTATATCGAGCCAAACAAAAACATCAATAATCATAAAATAGCCTAAATCTGCTAAAAATAAGGGGGGCTCGGCTGGGGAGCAACTCACGAGGCGCGGTGACACTCGAGCAGCATGTTTGCAGGCTAGGCCGCCAAAGGAAATTTATTTGGTGTTGGTGCAGGAGCCGCAGGGCGCTTTGGCCTTGCCAGCTTGGTGGGCATTGGGCGTGAGTGCTGTGTGACGACAGACAGCTGGCCTTGTGTGCGCGAGGAGCTTGCTCGGTTGGAGTCTTTGGCCTTGTGCGCAGCAACCTGAGAGGGCAGCCAGCGAAGCGCAGCGACGACAGCCGCGGAGGCGCAAGATCTGGTGGGGGCCCGCGCGATCAGTGGCGAGGCTCGGGCGACAGCGACAGCGGCTTTGTCTTGTGGCTCGGCCTGATCTGTGGTGGCGACACGCGACACGGACAGGCGCGGCGGGCGCTTGGTGGCTGGGCGCAGCTGGGAGAGGCGTCGTCGGCCTTTCGGGGTGAGCGCGAAGCGGTCAGTGTAGTGAGGAAGCGAGCTCGGGTGGCTCTGGCCATATTTGGCTCGGGAATTTGGGTGGGCGAGCGAGCGAGCAGTGCAGTGCTGGGTGGGTGGGCGAGCCAAGGCTAGAAGGCCAGGCTAGGTGGGGCTCGGGGAGAGAGAGAGAGAAAAGAGAGAGAAAGTTGATTTTGGGGAAAAATAAAAGAAAAAAAGAAATAAAAAGGAAAAATGGGAAAAAAGGGAAAAAATGGGATATAAAAGGGAAAAATGGGATTTAAAATTCCATTTTCCATCATATCCACTTAAAACCTCAAAATCCCATTTCGGCTTCCTCCTTGAGACCCGATCAAAGAAATCTTTTCCAATCAATCAAACTCACTTAAATCCAACTCCCAAAGCAACACTAAAGGCTCGGGCTCAAATCCCAAAAGAAACACCCAAACAACCATCACTTTGCCAAAACCCAAAACCACAACCGAACTTCCAAGCGACTAGCCCAAACACCTCGGGACTCATGACCAACAACAAACAAGCCTCAACAAAAGCAGGAGCTACCTCGAAGCCCAGAAAACCACAAATCCTGCCGGAGAGCCAAAAGACCAAAATACCCCCAAGGGGCAAAACCGCTCTAAAACCCAACCAAACAACCGAATCTTGACCGAAGGCACCTCGAAAAGCTGGAATAGGAAGCTGGGAACATTACAATACTCCCTCCTTATAAGACTTTCGTCCTCGAAAGTCCTAAGGCGAAACGACTCGGGAAAACTCCACCGATCCGACCAAGCCCTGAACTTCTCGGCCAACAACACTAGCCCTCTTCGAGAACCAAAACTCTCTTGGGTTCTCAAAACTCAAAACCACAATGCCATCCAAAGCTGGGCATAACTATCTCGACCAAGGCAGGGCATACTGAACTCCAAAGGGAAAAGGCGGCAAACCACGTCCTCAACTCGCACCAACTCTAAAAGCGGTGCTACTCTCGCAATCTCGAGGGTGGCCACAAGCTATGAAGCTCTACACCACGCCTTGGCAAAACTCCTCTGGAAGCTCACGGTGACAACAAACAAACTCAACCCTTCAACAAAGCGGCCAAACAAGCTGAACCTTCCAGATTCGAGAAGCGAAAGCGGCGAAAGCAAACTTTTCCATGCAAATCTACTAGCAAGCGGCCAAAGAAAACTCTTTGCCGGGCAAGAAACCACCAAAATTCCTCTCAAGGAAAACTCGGGTGCAAGGACTAAACCATCACTTGACTCTCTACGGCACAACACCTTGAGAAAGCAGCTCAACGGCTTTACCAACCAAAGCCCACGGCACCTCTGTGCCAACTCACTCAAAGCAGCTCTACTACTCCAAGCTGCGGCGCACAACAAGGAACAAAGCCGAGAAGGGCTTGCTCGTGAGAACTCAACCAAAACTTATAACGAGCGACACTCGCCTCCAAGCTACCTCTCAACTCTTAAAATCCAAGCGACTACTCAAAGGACTTCTCCTTTAAGCTTAGGCGGTTATCTTCCAACCGAAGCTCCACTCCCGAAACCTTACAAGGAAAGCGGATGGCGACAACCTCAAAGCTTACGGATCCTAAGCCACACGATTCCGCAAGACTACCTCGAAGCTAACACTCGAGGTGACATCCATGGAGCAACTCAACCACCACAGAGGCTAGGGGAAAGGAAATCTTCAATCCCCAAAAAAACCAACAACTTGTCGAAACAACTCTTCTTGGTGGCCACCACCCTTGCGAGGACAAACAACTCTTGCTTGCTAACAACACAAAGCGAGACCCCCTCTCATTTGGGGTGGCCATTGCGCTACTCGATCAAATACACAACTTATGAGCTAAAGTAGCTCCTACAAAAGCGAAAGCGAATTCCCCGGCAAGAAGAAAACTACGAAGGGCAGCGGACTTCACACAAGCTCATTGACTTTCTCAAACCGAAGGCAACGACAACCAACTCTCTTGGAAGCAACACCCAAGGAAAACTCAACCAATCGGATCAAAAATCCGGAACCAACAAAACTTACTCAGCTGAGAGGAGGGGTCAACTCCCAAAACTTACGACTAGGAAAAAGACCTCGAGGGCAACGCCCTCGGCTAGAACAGAACTAGCTCTCGAAACAACAAGAGAACCAAATCTTGGCCAAACACTCACAAGAGCGAGAACAACCTTTACTGCAGCCTCTAGAACACCATCAAGAGTCCGCTTAAGCCGAACAAGCGACTACTTCCAAGTAGCCAACAAATCTTTCCCTCTTGCTAGCACCACTACTATCAATTCCAAGCCCAAAGGAGTAAACGACAAATCCCGAAGGAAATGGCTCTTACAAGCAGACAACCAAAGGACGAGAGAGCTCCACATCGCTCACTATCATGCTCCACTAGAGCAACAACATCTAAATCTCACGGGGCAACAACGGGGGCAACTCAACATCCTGGAGCAGGAAAACAACCAGCCCAGGCACGAACCATTCGTCCCACGAGCAAAGCAAATCACTAGCGGCTCCAAACCACACCTTGGTCAACACCAAGCATCAACTTGCCACCACACCGGAACCAATCCGGACTTTACTCCAAACAAACACTAGCTTGCTAGTCTACCAAGGCGCTAGCAACTCAGCCGAGGCTACAAACTACACGGCTCGACTTGCCAGCTGAAACTCACTACACGGGCTGGCCCGAGCTCGGAGAGGCTCTCCAAAACCTAGGGATCCTCCGATCACCCTCCGACACATACGGCCGACAAAGCGAGCTAATGACCAAATGCACGAGCAGGCACAACTCTCTCGACATCTCAACCATGCAGGCCAACTCCAATTCCTTGGGAACCAAGAGGATCCGAAACGCTACCGAAAGCGTCGTCCTCCTACTCAAACATCAGCCTCTCAACAAGGCTTCTACCCAAGGAAAGGATCCAAACAACTCTCTTAGCCAAGGCGATCAAAAAGCGGCGGCTTTGCTACCACCCACTTACTGTTCGGTTTCCAGTGAACTCCAACGAAGAAACACCAAAAGTTCCAACTCCACACGATGCTCAAAGTGAGGCAACCTTGCTTTACCAAGCATAACCATGCCACACCGAACTTACTTTATACCAAGCCTCTACCAAGGGTGCTTACCCATAAGGCATCCAAATCCTCTCGCAAGGCATCAGCTCATCTCATGAGCATCCAACTCAGAGTCCCTCTACTGGACCAAACTCACATCTACGATGCTCAACTCTCCTCAGATAAAGGCCCTCGAAGGTAGTTGACCACACTACCAACCACAAAGAAACTCTTGGCCTTAACACTAGCGCGAGACTCACGCGCACCAACACTTACCAACTGCCATAAACGGATCCAAGGCTAAAGGAGTGCACTAAACTCCGAACGACATAGAACCATCTACTATGCCCAAGCCAAACTCAAGCCTGAACCAGACTTAGTGCCAAAGTGGCACACCAACCAATGCACCTCAAGTGCTACTACTACCAAATCCACATCTGAGGAAGTGGGAACATTAAACAACGGCGGAGCTCTCAAGGAGCAAAGATGACCCTTCATCGCCTCAAGCCACAAACACGGCAACTTGCCAAACAATCGGGCGTGCGGTGGAGACTCTGCTAGTCCACCTCTCACAAGGGAATTCCACCACCATCGATGAACCAAAGCGGCCACGAGGCGGCACACCTCGGCCTCGAGCAGCGGGGCATCCCACAAGCGGATGCTAAACTCAAACTGGCCAACTACTTTACTACTAGCGGCGGGACTTACTAAAACATCGAGCTCTCTGAGGCATCCATTTGCCAAAGTGGGCGGCTCCATCAACGCCAACCAACTCATCTGAATAAACCTGCTTGATCATGCCCTCCGGGAACCTGCGGGGCTACAAGAGCTCTGCGGGGAATCTTTGAAACAAACTCTGCCGGTGGGCTATCTGTGCCGGGACTCCTCACTCTGGCGCTACAAAGCTGCGCTGGGTCTCGCCCTCTCGATAGCTAAAGACACGCCATCCAATCTCTCATGGTGGAGCACACTCTGCTCAAGGAGTCTCACTCTGAGTATTTGCTAGCCTCTACCCCCTCCTCTAGGCAACTCAGCTGCAGGGGCCAAATCGGCATGCGGGCCTAACAACCTGGGACGCGGCCTCAACATCAACACGATCGGTCCAACTCCTCGGTCGAACACGCAAGCGTCCTGCTCCTGCAGGTGCGATCAACATCTTGGCGATCTGCTGCGAAGCACCTCCACCCTCTCACTAGGGGAAAGCGACAAGCTGGGCCACACATGGCCAGCGGGAGTCTAAGCTCTACCTCTCTCGGGGACGGCGTCCCGGGGCATCGAATCTATCTGGATACCTCAACAAGCTGCTAAACAAAGCTGCTCGCCTTTGCTGCGAGAAAGTTGGCATGATGGCTCACTAAGCCCAAACCAACAACGAGTCGAGAACACCGCTCGTCTCAGCTACACAACACAAGGCATAAAAGCTAGATGAAAAGTATTGTAAATTCTTACCCCTTTTCTTTAAAAGATAACTTAGGCGTACTGATGGTACCGTCGGAGTCTTGATGATCATGGAAAAACGACCTACAACAAAGGTCGATCTCTGAAATCTATGACTACGAGCTCACGATACCAAGCGTAATGACCAGGCCAGAATGGGGCTCTAAATGGGCCCTTACCTCAATGCATGCATACAAATCAACAATAGAATTTGCAATAGGGTTGTTTTGATTCTAAGTAAAACCCAAAACCGGCAAGAGTTCATTTAAAAGTCAATTCAAAATTCTTGAAACTGTCCTGTTTCCAAGCACACTGTTCCAAGACAAATACATTTCCAAAACTTACTCGATCGGAGATTTATTAAAATCATACAACTTTACAACATTTACAACAATGCTAGAATCCGGAAATACATTCATAAAACAACCTAGGGCTCAGTGCCCAACTACATGCATTCGAGAGGACATTTAAAACATAAACATAAATCTCGAGAGTTGAACAACGGGTTTCCATGATCACGGCTCCTCCTCGAGCCATCACGCCTCGCGCCATGGTTTCTGAAAGATAAGTAAGGGTGAGTAACGAATTACTCGGTAAGAATCCCCAAGCCGGGGTACAATACGATATAATCAATCATCTAGAACCAAAGCATGCAAGCAAGCGACTACCAACACGGATCATAGCTCAACGAGCTTACAAAGAAAGATGCAGAGTCATCGGAAGTCTCCTACTTCCGGCCTAATGATTGGTTATCCTAACCAATCTGGGACATCTCTCGAGGGTCTTTCTCCCTCGGCCAAATGATCGACTCAAAAACCGATCCCAAGAATGTCCTCAAGGGCCTCTTACCCTTACTAATCTGGACTTACGGGAGAGTACCCGAAGTCTGGCTCTAAACTGGAAGGAATGGTGTACTCACGAACATTAGCCCGGAAGGAGCTCTCCGATCCGGCATCTAACGCGTGTGCACGCACACCGCATGCTCTTACGCAACCGGCGTAAATGCGGGGCCTAAGGGCAAACTACGCGGGCAGTACGCATGCCTAAAACTTGGAGGCGGTGTCACCGATCACGCGATGGCGAGGCCCTCGGCGCTCATCCATGCGACTGGTCCACCGACACGAAGCTAAGAACCGGCCAAGGCGGGGCTTACACCGTGGCGGGGTTCGCTCTAGCGAGCTACAAACTAGGCTATGCCGAAGTGGGTAGCTAATTCCACAACCATTTGGTCGGGCGGGGTAGCAAGATACGTTATCTTTGCGCACACTTTATTCCGACTGAGCTAAATCCACCTTAGTGACCGGGGAAGCAAGATACGTTATGCGTCGCACACTACTCCCGATCGGTGGGGACAAAGTACGTTATGTCCGCTCGGCCTGCGGATGATGACAAACCCTACAACTCTATCTAAGAGTACTGAGGAAAAAGCAATGATTCTGGCTAGCAAGCAAAGACCGACATCAATCATACTACCTAGCATGATACTACGAGCTTAGCGGGAATCACAAACATCTTTGCGAGAACAAACCTAGCATGGCACTAACATGTAATATCAAGCAAACATGCTAGCGAGAAATCGATCCAAATTTGCTCTATTATTATCATGCTCATAATGATCGGCAAACAAGCAAGGCAAAATCATGACAATATCGCGAGGTACTTTAACGGCCCGATTTTCTATTCGAGTTCTCGAGGTGCTTCCGGTTGATTCGGTGGTTCGGTTGGGCCGTTAGAGCTTGTTTGACCCTTAGGGGTATTTTGGTCTTTTGCTCCCAGGCGGGATTTGTGGATTTTCGGGGCTTGAGGCGGCTCTGCGCTTTGTTGAGGCTTGTATGTTGGTGGTGCGAGTCCCGAGATGTTTGGGGTATTCGTTTGGGAGTTCGGTTGTGATTTGGGTTTTGGGCAAAGTGATCGTTGTTTGGGTGTTTCCTTTGGGATTCGAGCCCAGGCCCTTAGAGATGATTTGGGAGTTTGTTTAAGTGAGAGTTATTGTTTGGAAAAGGTTGCTTCAGCCGGGTCTCGAAGGAGGAAGCCGGGAAATGGGATTTAAGGACTTTAAGACTTGTTTAAATTAGGAAAAAGGGAAGAAAAATCAAGAAAGTCCCTTTCCCCTTGTTTTGCAATCTCTCTCTCTCTCTCTCTCTCTCTCTCTCCTAGCCGACCTCACCAAGAAAACCCAGCCATGCCCTAGCCGCACCACACCTGGCGCATCGGACCGCTCGGCCAGATAGCCACGCCCGACCACGCGCGCACGGACGCGCCTGCATCGCCCAGCCCAGGTGCGCCCAGATGCGTTGCATCGTCCAGCCCTAGCCGCGCCCTCACTCCAGGCCGCCCAGCTCACCCATGCCGCGCCGTGCCGAGCCACCCTAGCGCCCGATCGCGTCGCCCTCGCCCTAGTCGTGCCGAGCCTAGATCTGCATCGCCCAGGCCATCTTCGTGTCGCCTTGGTCGCGCCGAGTCCAAATCTGCATCGCACTCGCCTTGGTCGCGCTGAGCCCAGATCGGCATCGCCCAGGCCGTCTCCGTGTCGCCCAGGTCCGTGTCGAGTCGCCCGAGCCCTGGCCGCACCGAGTCGCTCGCCCCTGTAGGTCGTCGTGCCTTCCAGAGCGCCAAGAGCCCGTCGCGTCGCGTCGCCTCGCGCGCGCGCCCGTCGCTGGCAAATCCTCTGTCAAGCCGCAGCGTGTGTGTCGTCGCCAGCCGAAGCTCGAGCCGCGCCCGTGCGCTTTGCTGCCGCCGCCCAGGCGCGCGCGTGCTGCGCGGCGCCACGCCTGTGGCGCGCGTACTGCGCCGGCGCCTGTGCCCAGCGCTTTGTGCCCAGCGCCTTGACCAGTTTGCTTCTGCGCCCGCCTTTGTTGTGTCTTTGGTTGGCCCGAGCCTTGTGGCTTCTCGGATGGTATTTCCCGAGTCTTTTCTTCGTTGGGCCCCGATGTGTTGGTGCTTTGTTTAGGGATTTATTTGGGCTGTATTATTTATTTGATTTGGGAAATTTGCTTTATTTTATGTTTAGGTTGTTTGGGTTCGATTAGAGGCTCGAGGATTGCTTGGTTGATTTGTGATTATTTTCTGCTTGTCCCGGTAAGGATTTCTTCACGAGTGGTTGTGTGGACCCTGCGATATGTCTCGATTGTGCCTTGTATGTTTCTTTGATTGTTATGAGCATGATAGTGATAGGTAGCTTTGTTTGATCTCTTGCTAGCATGTTTGTTGATTTTACATGTTAGTGCCATGCTAGGTTTGTTCTTCGGCATGCTTGTGATTCTGTTTAAGTTGTAGTATCATGCTAGGTAAAGCGTGATTGATGTCGGTCATTGCTTGCTAGCCAGGAATCATTGATTTACTCGGTATTCTTGGATAGAGTAGTAGGGTTTGTCATCATCCAGGAGGAGAGCGGACATAACGTACTTTGTCCCCACCGGTCGGGAGTAGAGCGAAGCATAACGTACATTGCTTCCCCCGCGGCCGATGTGGATGTAGCTACCACATCGGCATAAGCCTAGTTTGTAGCTGCTAGAGCGGAACCACGCCAGCGGTGCAAGCTGCCTTGGCGGTTCTTAGCTTCAGTCGGTGGTACATGGTGCCTGAGATGAGTGCCGAGGGCCTCGCGCTCTCGTGTTCGGTGACACCGTTTCCGAGTCTTAGGCATGCGTGCACTGGCCCGCGTAGTTTGCCCTTAGGCCCCGCATTTACGCCGGTTGCGAGAAGAGCATGCGATGCGCGCGCACACGCGTTAGTGCCGGTTGAAGAGCTCCCGGGCTAATGTTCGTGAGTACACGAGTTCCTTCGATTTAGGGCGGGATGCGGGTACTCTCCGATAGTCAGTTGTTAGCGAGGGTAAGAGGCCCTTGAGGACACCCATTGGGATTGGCTTTTGGTGATTGTATGGTCGAGGAGAAAGACCCTCGAGGGTGTCGGACATCTTTGGGATCGATTTTGGTGATCAATTGGCGAGGAGAAAGACCCTCGGAGATGTCCCGGGATTGGTTATGAGAACCAATCATTAGGCGGAAGTAGGAGACTTAGATGATTCGGAAGTAAGAGACTTCCGATGTTTCGAATCATGTTTTATGAGCTCGTTGAGTTATGATCTGTGTTGATATTTGTTTGCTTGCATATTGAGGTGCTAGATGACTGATGTATCGTATTGTACCCGGTTGGGGATTCTTCTTGAGTATGTTTATACTCACCCTTATTTATCTTTCGGGTAACTTGGGACAACACCGGGAGGGCTAGCGGAGGGAGCCGATTGATCATGGGAACCGCCGACACTCTGTCTTTTATTATTGCATTGTTTATTCAAAGCATGTAGATGGGACAGAGTCCTAGGGAACATTGTTTAAAACGTTGCTTAAATTGTATTGTACATTTTATTAAACACTGGCCGAGGATGTTTTACTTTGTTGGATTGTTTTAAGCTGAAAATTGTTGGTTATGTTTTAAGGGCTCCCCTTCTCATATGTTTTGAAAGGTTTTTAAATATAAGCTCTAAACCGCTTGTTATCATATTTAACTTGCATCTTTGAGTAAGATCCCGGGTTTAGGACCATGTTTTGGGTCAGGTTCTTACTGGTTGGTATCGAGCACGAGTCATAGATTCTCGTAGACTAACTGCTTTGTAGGTTGTTGTTCCCATGATCATCGGCCTCCACGGCCGCTTGGTTTGTGCGAGTTCAATTAAGTTAAGGGTAAGAATTTACAATACTTTTCTTCTAGCTTTTATGCATGTGTAGAGTTGTGGGGCGGAGGCGAGCAAGTTCTTACTCGTTGTTGGTTTGGGCTTAGAGAGCCATCATGCCAACTTTTCGCATGATGCGAGTAGTTTGATGAGCGGTGAGAGCCCCGTGTGGGCGGTTTTGTTGCTTTGTGCGATCGCCAAAGGTGTGTCGATCGCGATGAGGAGGCGAGAGATTAGACTCCCATAGGCCATTTGTGGCCCGGTTGTTGGTTTCTCTCCTAGTGAGAGGGTGGAGGTGCCTTGTGCGAATCGCCACTATGTTGATTGCACTCGAGAGGAGCGGGGCGCTTGGCATGTCCGACCGAGGAGTTGGGTGATCTTGTTGATGTTGAGGCGCGTCCTAGGGTTGTTTAGCCCGTTGGCCAAAGTTGGCCCCTGGCGATTAAGTTGCCTAGAGAGGGGTAGAGGCTAGCTCGCCTCGAGTATGACTCCTTGGCGAGTGTGCTCGACCATGTGAGATTTGATGGCGAGTCTTTAGCTATCGAGAGCAAAGACCCAGCGCGATTTGTAGCGCGTAGCGAGGAGTCCGGGCATAGATAGCCCGGTGTGAGAGTTTGTTCAGCATTTTCCCCAGTAGCTCGTAGCCGGAGGTTCGGGGGAGGGCTCGATGAGGTTTATGCGATTGAGTTTGTTGGCGTTGATGGAGCCGCTTGATTTGGCAAGTGGATGCTGTGAGAGCTTGATGTATTAGAAAGTCCTACCGCTAGTAGTAAAGCGGTTGGCGAGTTTGAGTTTAGCATCCGTGTGTTGGGATGCCCTGCTATTCGAGAGGCCGAGGTGAGCCGTTCCGTGCCGTTGATTCCGCAGATTGGTGGTGGTAGTCCCTTGAGAGAGGTGGACTAGCGAGTCTCCACGATCGCCCGATTGATTGGCAAGTTGCCGTGTTAGTGGCTTGAGGCGGATGTAGAGACATCTCTCGCCCCTTGCAAGCTTCTTTGTTGTTTTGCGGCCAGTTCTCTTGTACCCTCGTAGCGGTGTAGTGTGGAGTTTGCTTGCCGGGGTTTTATCCATCCGTGGATTTCGGCGGGCTAGTAGAGTGGAACACTCTTTTATTTGGATGTTCCCAGTGTGGAACTAGTTGTTGCCACCCGAGGAGTTGGCTGAGCTTTTGTTGAGCATCGAGTGGGATGCGGAGAGTAGGTCGTGGCAAGTCTGTTGGTCGAGATGCCGAGTTTATTTGCTCGAGTGTTTGGACTCTGTCTTTGAGTTCCATTGCCCCGTCACTTGGAGAGTGACTTTCCCTATTCTCGAGAGGGGCATAAAGCTCGTTTGAGGCTGATTCGTGTTGTAATGGATGTAGTGCTGTTGGCACCAAGCTTTGAGAGGAGGCCTAGTTTCGAGGCCGGTTGGCACTTTTTAGTGCAGGTGGTTCCATGGCTGCCTGCAGTATAGCATCCCCGCTTGTCTTGTACCCTTTTCATGAGGTTGCACCTGTTCGGGTTGCTTAAGAGATCTAGCTCGGTGGTAGTCAGAGGACTACAAGTTTGAGGTTTTCGAGGGAAAGTAGGAGCTGTTCAGGATCTCTGAGAGTTGGGTGTAAAGGATGTTGTAGGCTGTTAAGAGCTAGCGCGTTCGAGTTCTCGCGCCTGTGTTGTGAGCCTGTGAGCCAGCTTGATGGTAGCATGATTCGGCTACCCTTTGAGTTGCCCTAGTATGGTTAGTGTTGGCATCGTGGATGCGTGGTTGATACAATGATAGAGCCATGAGTTGGATGGCTGATCGGAGCGCGTTTAGTGAGCACATTGTTTCGAGGAATGTGAGCTTGGTGTGGTTTTGCGCTTGTAAGAGTAAGTTGGCCAATGTGGCTTCTCGTGGTGAGTTGGCCCCGAGTGGGTTTGAACTCTTGTTGCTCCCTTGTTTGTTGTGGCTCTGTTTGGAGGCAAAAGTTGCCCTGTGTGAGAGCCCTTGTTGGCTTTGGATCTTAAGGGATCAAGTTGGAGCCGTACACCCCGGTGCACTTTTGCGTAGCTCGTTCCGTGGTTTATGTTTGGAAAACCACGAGAGGTTCGTGTTGAGGAGCCAGTGCTCAGTCTTTGAGGTGTCAAGGCTTTAGTTCTTGGTAAGTGCCCTAGCTTTGGTGTAAGGATGCCGTGCTCGTTGCGGTTTGTTGGTTAAGCAAGTTTTGCTAGTTGGTCCTTGCCACTGGTTAGACTTGATTTGAACCGAACAAGAGCGATAGTGGCAAGCGCGCGCGATTTACGATCGTTTTGGCTAAGAAAGCTGTTCGGATCCTTACCTTGAGCGAGAAGGTATGTTGAGGTTGTTGCTTTGAGTAGGAGGATGACACCTCTGTAGCGTTTCAGGTTCCCTTGGTTTCCAAGTTGGAGTTGGCAGCGTAGTTGAGATCTTTGGAGAGGGTTGTGCCCAGCGTGGCCGGTTGTTTGTTAGATCGTTGTCGACCGTGTGTGTCGGAGGGTGATCGAGAGGATCTCTAGTTGTGGAGAGCCTCTCGAGCTCGATTAGACCAGGCGGTGTTCCTTGGGTGAGTTGCTTGCAGATTTGGCGATCTAGCAAGCTAGTGCTTGTTTGGTTTTGGAGGTTAGTTGGTGCTTGGTGTTGACCAAGATTTGGTTCTCTTGATGTTTCAAGAGCTTGCTCGGTTCGAGCAGCAGGACGTTGCCACGAGGATTCGTTCCTAGTCTGGTTGTTTTGGGAGTTGATTCCTCCTCGGTGGTTGAGTAAGTTCGGCTAGTTACGGATTGGTGGTCCAATCGGTTGAGTTTCCAGCAGGTGTTGCTTCCAAGAGAGTTGGTTGATGTTGCCCTTGGGTTTGAGCAAGTCGCGAGCGTGTGTGATGTTCGCGCCCTTGAGTTTTGCTTGCTTTGGGAAATCGTTTCCGTTGAGGAGTCAACGTAGCTTTTGAGTTGTGTAGTTGATCGGAGTAAGCGCAGTGGTTAGCCCAACGAGAGGGTCCCTGCATTGTGTTGTTAGCAAGCGAAAAGTTGTTTGTCCCCGCAAGAAGCGGTGGCACCAGATTTAAGAGTTGAGCTTGAGTTGAGTTTCTGCTGAGCAAGGCCTTCTCGGGCTTTGTTTGTAGTTGTTGAGCTTTCGCAGTTGGCGAATAAGTGAGCCTCGATTGAGTGTGTTGGCACAGAGGTACCGTGGCATTGGTTAGTTAGCCTTTGAAATTTTATTTTCCTCAAGCCATTGCGTGTTCTTTGGTAGCCACTGTGAGGGTTTGGTCATTGCTTTGAGATTTTCCATGAGAGGAATGTTGGGTGTTTCCTTGCACGGCAATGTTCTCTTTTGGCGATTGCTAGTAGGTTTGCATGGAAAAGTTTGTGTTCGGCCGTTGTGAGGCTCAGTTGTTGGCTTGGCCGAGTGGAGCACTGTGCTCGGTTTTTGGCCATTTAGGGTTGGCGTGAGTGAAGTTTCGGCTTGTGCTAGTGGGAAAAGTTTGCCTTTTGGATCAATCGCCGATTGGTGGTTCGATTGTTTTTCGTTAAGACTTTAGGCAAGCCTTGTGGTTATTTGGTCTCTTGTGAAGAAAGAGTAGGCCGTTTGGTTTCGGAACACGAGAGGTTGATTGTTTGTTTTGACTTGGCGTTGTGTTGAGGCGATTTGTTATCGATTGTGGGCATTCAGAGAAGTTACGCCGGTGCGTGGCGTTGAGTTTTGAAGCTTGTGCCCACCGCTGCGATTTCTTTGAGAGTAACACCGTTGAGAGGTGTTAAGTGTTGGTTTAGTGGGGTTTTGTTTGAGCCCCATGTTTGTAGGGCTTTTGAGATCCTTGAGCGGATTGGAGCGATGGTTAGCTTTGCCCCCGTCTTTGTGGCAGTGCAAGTTTTGTGTTCCTCGTCTCTTTGTTGAGATAGTTTGTAGCGATGGAGAGCATCGTGGCTTTGAGCCTTTGAGAACCCAAGAGGTTTGGTTATCGAGAGAAGGGCTAGTGTTGTTTTTAGCGAGAAGTTCGATTGGCTAAGAATCGGTGGAGTTTTTATAGATTTGTTTCGTTTTAGGACTTTCGAGGACGAAAGTCTTAAAAAGAGGGAGTATTGTAACGCCCCGATTTTCTATTCCAGTTCTCGAGTGCTTAGGTTCCAGATTGAGTGGTTCGGTTGGGCCGTTAGAGCATTTTGACCCTTAGGGTATTTTGGTCTTTTGCTCCCCGGGCGGGATTTGTGGATTTTCAGGGCTTGAGGCGGCTCCCGCCTTTGTTGAGACTTGTATGTTGGTGGCTGCATGAGTCCCGAGATGTTTGGGGGTATTCGTTTGGGAGTTCTGTTGTGATTTGGGTTTTGGGCAAAGTGATCGTTGTTTGGGTGTTTCCTTTGGGATTCGAGCCGGGCCCATAGAGATGATTTGGGAGTTTGTTTAAGTGAGAGTTATTGTTTGGAAAAGGTTGCTTCAGCCGGGTCTCGAAGGAGGAAGCCGGGAAATGGGATTTAAGGACTTTAAGACTTGTTTAAATTAGGAAAAAGGGAAGAAAAATCAAGAAAGTCCCTTTCCCCTTGTTTTGCAATCTCTCTCTCTCTCTCTCTCTCTCTCTCTCTCTCCTAGCCGACCTCACCAAGAAAACCCAGCCATGCCCTAGCCACCCAGCCATGCCCTAGCCGCACCACACCCTGGCCGCATCAGACCGCTCAGCCCAAAGATAGCCCCCGCCCGGCCACGCGCGCACAGACGCCCGCTGCGCCCGCCCGGCCAGTGCGCCCAGATGCATTGCATCGTCCAGCCCTAGCCGCGCCCTCGCTCCAGGCCGCCCAGCTCACCCATGCCGCGCCCGTGCGAGCCACCCCAACGCCCGATCGCGTCGCCCTCGCCCCTAGTCGCGCGAGGGCGGATCTGCATCGCCCAGGCCATCTTCGTGTCGCCTTGGTCGCGCCGAGTCCAGATCTGCATCGCCCTCGCCTTGGTCGCGCCGAGCCCAGATCGGCATCGCCCAGGCCGTCTCCGTGTCGCCCAGGTCCGTGTCGAGTCGCCCGAGCCCTGGCCGCACCGAGTCGCTCGCCCCTGTAGGTCGTCGTGCCTTCCAGAGCGCCAAGAGCCCGTCGCGTCGCGTCGCCTCGCCGCGCGCGCGCCGTCGCGGCAAATCCTCTGTCAAGCTGCGCGCGCGTGTGTCGTCGCCCAGCCGAGCTCGAGCCCGCGCCCGTGCGCCTTTGCTTGCGCCCAGCGCGCGCGCGTGCTGCGCCGGCGCCCCACGCCCTGCGCGCGTGTACTGCGCCCGCGCCCTGTGCCAGCGCTGTGCCCAGCGCCCGGCCGGTGCTCTTGCTGCGCAGCCTGCTGTTGTGTCTTTGGTTGGCCCGAGCCTTGTGGCTTCTCGGATGGTATTTCCGAGTCTTTTCTTCGTTGGGCCCCGATGTGTTGCATTCTTTGTTTAGGGATTTATTTGGGCTGTATTATGTATTTGATTTGGGTTTGCTTTATTTTATGTTTAGGTTGTTTGGGTTCGATTAGAGGCTCGAGGATTGCTTGGTTGATTTGTGATTATTTTTTCGCTTGTCCCGGTAAGGATTTCTTACCGTGGTTGTGTGGACCTGCGATATGTCTCGATTGTGCCTTGTATGTTTCTTTGATTGTTATGAGCATGATAGTGATAGGTAGCTTTGTTTGATCTCTTGCTAGCATGTTTGTTGATTTTACATGTTAGTGCCATGCTAGGTTTGTTCTTCCGGCATGCTTGTGATTCTGTTTAAGTTGTAGTATCATGCTAGGTAAGCGTGATTGATGTCGGTCATTGCTTGCTAGCCGGGAATCATTGATTTACTCGGTATTCTTGGATAGAGTAGTAGGGTTTGTCATCATCCAGAGGTGAGAGCGGACATAACGTACTTTGTCCCCACCGGTCGGGAGTAGAGCGAAGCATAACGTACATTGCTTCCCCGGCAGCCGATGTGGATGTAGCTACCACATCGGCATAAGCCTAGTTTGTAGCACTGCTAGAGCGGAACCGCCAGCGGTGCAAGCCGCCTTGGGTTCTTAGCTTAACCAGTCGGTGGTACAGCCGCCGCAGATGAGTGTCGAGGGCCTCGCGCTCGTGTTCGGTGACACCGTTTCCGAGTCTTAGGCATGCGTACTGGCCCGCGTAGTTTGCCCTTAGGCCCCGCATTTACGCCGGTTGCGAGAAGAGCATGCGGTGTGCGCGCGCACAGCGTTAGTAGCTTGTTCGGAGAGCTCCCCCGTAACGGCCCGATTTTCTATTTCTGTTACCAGGTGATTTGGGTCATTATTCGGATGTTCGGATGGGCCGTTAGAGCTATTTTAACCCTTAGGGGCATTTTGGTCTTTTGCCCCCGGTCAGGGTTTTGTGGATTTTCAGGATTCCAGGGTCATTCCTGCCTTTGTCGAAGCTTATTGGTTGTTGGTTGCAAGACCCGAGAGGTTTGGGCATGTTGTTTGGAAGTTTGGAGGTGTTATAGAAAATGGCAAAATTAATTGTAATTTTGGTGCTTCCATTGGGTTTTGAGCCCTTGCCCTAAATGGTCTTAGGGAGTTTGTAGGAAAAGAGAGTCTTATTTTAAAATAAGTTTGTTTGGGCCGAGACTCGAAGGAGGAAGCCCGGGGAAGGGATTTAGGTCACCAAGACCTATTTAAATTAGGAAAAGGAAAGAAAATCAAGAAAATCCCATTCCCTTGTTTTACCACTTTTCTCTCTCTCTCTTTCTCTCTCTCTCCTGGCCGACCTCACCAAGAAACCCAATCGAGCCTCACCGAGCCGTCCCGGCCAGCCAAGCAACCCAGCCGAGCAGCCCAGTCGAGCAGCCCAGCCAGATCGCACCAGCAGCCCCATCGTCAGCAGCAGACGCCCAGCCCAGCAGCAGATCTGTCGCAGCCAGCAGCCCAGGCGCCCAGACGCCCAGCAGCGCCGCCGCCGCCGCGTTGCCCCCATCCGCATGCGCCGTCGCCGCGCGCACGCACGCCATCGCCCAACCGATTCGCACCCAGTAGCGCCGCGCGCCGCCTCCGTGTCACTAGCGCTCGTCCCTACCGCACCCGTGGCGCCCAGCCAGCGCCCGGCTGCTGCGCCCAGTACGCACGTCCTGCTGCCCACTTACCGAAAGTGCCTGTTTTGCCGAGATAGATGGGACCGAGATCTAGTGCCTTCTCGGTTGGTAAATTCCCGAGCCTCCACCCTTTGGACTTCCTGATTTTAGATGCTGTTTATTAATTAGGATGTTTTATTACTTGTTTAGGTTGCTCGAGTTCGCTTAAAAGCTCGAGGGTCGTTATTTGATTCGGGATAATTAACCTCCACTTATTTCCAGGTAAGGATTCTTACCCGGGGTTGTGTGTGGACTGCGAATAGTTGATAGCACGCTGATTCTTTGTAATTATATGAGTTTCTAGTGATAGTTTCCATGTTTTCTTTTGATTCATGTTCGTGACATGTTTACATCCCGTTAGTTCCATGTTAGGCTTTCCTATCTTGATAGAACCATGTTTGCCTATTGTATCTTTGCTAGATCCAAGTTACTGTTAGAAGTGTGATGAATAGTATAGAGGGCCGTAGAGGTAACTAGTTTGGGGTCCCGCTCGGGCAAGACCCGATGGACATCACGGAGGTGTAAGGCCCTACGGGCATCCTAGGTGTGTAAGGCCCACTTTGGGCATCACCGAGTTTGGAGGTGTAAGGCCCTACGGGCATCCTAGGTGTGTAAGGCCCCTTTGGGCATCACCGAGTTTGGAGGTGTAAGGCCCTACGGGCATCCTAGGTGTGTAAGGCCCTTTGGGCATCACCGAGTTTGGAGGTGTAAGGCCCCTACGGGCATCCTAGGTGTGTAAGGCCCTTTGGGCATCACCGAGCATCTTGAAGGTGTAAGGCCCGATGGGCATCCTAAGTGTGTAAGGCCCCACGGGCATCACGTGTCCTAGGTTGTGTAAGGCCCGAAGGGCATCCAAATGTAGGACCTAGGAGAGGCTATAGGCGGAAGCCCTTGGATAGGCTCGCCTAGAAGTAGCTCATAGCCTAAAGCCACCCGTTCGTGCTCTAAGTCTTTGTATGGTTGCTGTCCGTGTGCTAAATGAGATGATTTCGTATTGTACCCGATTGGGGATTCTTCTTGAGTAACTTGTTGCTCACCCTTATTTTCTGTGGCTTTCCCCAGGTAACTTGGGACAGAGACTGGATGGCTAGGAGGAGGCGGCTCGATGATCATGGATAGCTGACTCTGAGTTGCACGTTTCTTTAAATGTTTTCCTTAATGATTTAGCATGTAGTGGGACTTGGGTCCCTAGGAAAAAGGCACTCAAACTATTTTATGTTCTCGTACCGTTTTCCTTTGAATTGTTTTAAGAAAGTACTGATCAGTCATTTACCTATTTTATTTAATTGAAATCATGGTTTTGTTTTAAAAGTGTTTATTGCAAAGCTTTAAACTTCCGACTCTGAATGATGTTTATATTCTTAATCATGCATGCTAAGTATGGACTTGAGGTTAGAGACCGTTTCTGGGGTGGGTCCTTACTGAGTTGGTATCGAGCTCGAGTTATAGGTTCGTAGACTCGACTGCAGGTTGTAGGTTGTTTTCCATGATCATCAGCGCTCAAGCGACCATCGGTATGTCCATAAGTTTAAGGTTAATGGTTAAGAATTACAATACTGCATCTAGTATACATGTGTTACCCTTGTTGGGCAGTGAGAGCCCCAGCGTGGGCTAGTTTTTATGCCTTGTGTAGACCGCCAGTTGTTGATTACACATTGAGAGCGAGGACGTTTGGTATGTCCAAAGCGAGGAGTTGGACTAATCGTGTTGTTGTTGAGACCACGTCCGGGTTGTCTAGACCCGTAGGCGCTTTTTTGGCCCTGGCGATTGAGCGACCAAGAGGAGGGGGTAGAGGCTAGTCTACCTCGAGCGAGACTCCTTGAGCAAAGTGTGCTCCCGCCATGAGAGAGTTGATGGCAGGTCTTTTAGCTATCAGAGGGCGGAGACCCAGGCGCAGATTGTAGCGCGTAGTGAGGAGTCCCGGGTGCAGATAGCCTAGTTGACAGAGTTTATTTAGGAGACACCCCCAAGTAGCTCCAGTAACCCCGGAGGTTTCCGGAAGGGCTTAATCAGCAGGTTCATGCTGATGAGTTAGTTGGAATTATTCGAGCCGCCGAGTTTGGCAAGCAGAAGCGAGGTGGTTGGCCAGAATGGAGTTATCATCCGAGTGTTGGGATGACTTGATGTTCAAAGGCCAAGGCGTGCCGCTCAGTCTTTGTTGATCTGAGTTATTTGGTGGTGGAAGTCCCTTGAGAGGCGTGGACCAGCAGAATCTCCACCAGTCGCCCGGTCTATTGGCAAGTTGCCGTGTTAGTAGCTTTTGAGAAGGATGTAGAGAAATCCTGTCCCCTTGCAAGCCTGCTGTCGTTTTACAGCCAGTTCTTTTAGTACCCTCATAGCCAGGGGGTAGTGTGGAGTTTGCTTGTCAGGGCTTAATCCGTTTGTGGATTTCAGCGGGCTAGTAGAGTGGAGCACTCTTCTGTTTGGATGTTCCAATTGTGGAACAAGTTGTTGCCACCCGAAGAGTTGGCCTGAGCTTTTGTTGAGCATCGAGTGGGATGCAGAAGTTGGCCTGAGCTATTATTGAGCATCGAGTGGGATGCAGGAGTAGGCCGTGGCATGTCTGTTAGGCGAGATGCCAGAGATTAGACTGCTCGAGTATTTGGACTCTTGTGCTGAGTGCCATTGCCCCTTCAATTGGAGTGTGACCTTCCTTTTCCTCAAAGGGGTATAAAGCTCGTTTAGGGCTGATTTGTGTTGTAAAGGATGTAGTGCCTGTTGGCACCAAGCTTTGAGAGGAGGCCTAGATTCAGGCCAGTTGGCACTTTTGTGCAGGAGGTTCCATGGTCGCCGAGAGTATAGCATCCCCGCTAGTCTTGTACCCATTTCCTGAGGTTGCACCTGTTTGGGTTGCATAAGAGATCTAGCTAGGGGGTAGTCAGAGGACTACAAGTATGAGGTTTTCGAGGGAAAATAGGAGCATTTGAGTCAGAGAGTTGAGTACCAAAGGATGTTGTAGGCTGTTAAAGAGCTAGCGCGTTCAAGTTCTCGCGCCTGTTTGTGAGCTTGTGAGCCAGTTTGTTGGTAGCATGATTCGGCTACCCTTGAGTTACCCTAGTATGGGTAGTGTTGGCATCAAGGATGCGTGATTAATCCAGTGTTAGAGCCATGAGTTGGATGGCTGATCGAAGCACGTTTAGTGGGCACATTGGCTTGAGATATGTTAGCTTGGTGTGGATGTGCTCTTGTAAGAGTGAGTTGGCCAATGTGGCTTTTCGTGGTGAGATGGCCCGAGAGGGTTTGAACTCTTGTTGCTCCCTGGTTAGTAGTGGCTCTGTTGGAGGCAAAAAGTTACTGTGTGAAAATCCTTGTTGGCTTTGGATCTTAAGGAATCTGGTTGGAGTTGCACACACGCGGGTGTACTTTTGTGTAACTTGTTAAAGTGGTTTATGTTTGTGAAACCACGAGAGGTTCGTGTTGAGGAACCAGTGCTCAGTCTTTGAGGTGTCAAGACTTTAGTTCTTGGCAAGTGCCCTAGCTTTGGTTGTAAGGATGTCGTGCTCGTAGCCGGGTTGTTGTTTAAGCAAGTTTTGCTAGTTGGACCTTAGCCTGGTTAGAGTTCAGTTGGAACTGAACAAGAGCGGTGGTAGCAAAGCCGCGTAGTTTCTGATCGTCATGGCTAAGAGAGTTGTTCGGATCCTTAGCTTGGGTAGAAGGTTTGTTGTGGCTCATGTTTGAGTAGGAGGATGGCGCGATTCGTGCGCTTTTAGGTCCTTTTGGTTTTCAAGCGGTTGGAGTTGGCAGCGTAGTTGAGAGATTTGGAGAGGTTGCCCGTGTAGCGGTTGTCCTGTTAGATCGTTTGACGACCGTGTGTGTCGGAGGATGAAGCGAAGGATCCCTAGGTTATGGAGAGCCTCTCGAGCTCGACCACCCAAGCAGTGTTCCTCGGGTGAGTTGCTTGCAGATTTGGTAGACTAGCAAGCTAGTGTTTGTTTGGAGTAGAGTCCGGATTGGTTCCGGTGAGATGGCTAGTTGGTGTTTGGTGTTGACCAAGTTTTGGTTCTCTTGTTGTTTCAAGAGCTAGCTCGGTTCGAGCAAGAGGCGTTGCCACGAGGACTGTTCCTAGTCGAGGAAGTTTTGGGAGTTGACCCCTCCTCGGTGGTTGAGTCTTTCTTTGGAAAGTTTGTTGGTTCCTTGGGGTTTGAAGAAAACCCTAGTTTCTTTGGTGGTTGAGTTGCACCATGGATGCCACCTCGAGTATTATCTTTGGAGATAGCCTCGTCATCCGTTTCCCTTACGAAGCCCCGAGGGTGGAGTTTTCGGATCGGGAGAAGAGTTAGGTCTAGCTATAAGGAGGAAGTCCTTAGAGCAACCCAGATGGACTTAAGGGTTGAGTGGCGGCTTGGAGGTGAGCCTTGCTCGTTATCGGCTTAGGTTGAGTTTCTGCAGAGCAAGCCCTTCTTGGGCTTTGTCCCTAGTTGATGTGCGTTCGCAGTTGGCGTTATATCTGAGCCACAGTTGAGTGGGTTGGCACAGAGATGTCGTGGCATTGGTTGGAAACCTTTGAGTTGTTATCCTCCAGCTATTGTGTTGCTAGTAGCCGCGTGATGTTTTATTCTTTGCTGCTCGAGGTTTCCGTGAGAGGAATGTTGTTTGTTTTCCTGTCTCGCGATGTTCACCTAGGCGGTGGTTGAACGGATTGCATTGGAAAGTTTGTTGTCACCGATGAGGGGCTCCGTTTTTTTAGTTTGGGTGAGTGGAGCACATTTCTGGACCTTGTCGTTCGGGGTAGGCCAAGTGAAGTTTCACTAGTGTGAGTGGTGGTAGCCGCTTGATGAACCAGAAAAGTGCCCCTTGGCTTTGGTGCTTCGATTCCTCGTAAGATGGTTGCTTTAGTGTTGTGGACGCATGCTAGTTGGAGAAGGTTGCCTAGGGATCAGTCACCAGTTGGTGGTTCGAATTGAATTTCGTTAAGGATTGTAGGCAACCAGTGGGGTTCGCAGGTCTCTTGCGAAGTAAGAGTAGACCGTTTTGTTTCGAAACAGGAGGTTCGGTTGTTTGGTCGGCATGGTGAAGGGTCGAGTTGTGTGATAACAGCTATGAGCATTCAGAGAAGTTACGCCGGAGCGTGGCATAGAGTTTTAGAGCTTGCGACCCGTCCACGAGTTTGCTGTGAGTAGCGCCGTAGAGAGGCGTTCCGAGTTGGGTTAGCAGGGCTAAGTGAGCCCTAAGATTTTAAGACCGTTGAGAGTTCGTGCGATGCGAGTCGGGGTGTGACTCACCGACTAGCTATCGCATGATTTCTTCAAGCTTCAGTGTTAGTTCAATTTTGGTTGAGATAGTTTGTGGCAGACTCGGTGTCTTTTTGTAAAGACCCGACCCAAAAGGGGCTCTAAATGGGCCTTTACCCCAATGCATGTAGTGAAAATAAAAGACATTATGAAAAATACATTTGGATCCCAAGTAAAAGCAGAAACATTCAACAACCCAAACATACATTTCTAAAAGCATACTACGATCGATGAGAGATTTATTTAAACCATTAAAACAATCCACAAGTACAAATATCTTTGGAATCCATAAAACGTAAGAAAACATCCCGGGGCTCTGTGCCCGTCTACATGCATTCGGGAAATAATAAAAAGTGAAGAGTCATGATAATTAAAATAAAATAATCGAGAGATGACAAGAGGTTCCATGATCACGGCTCCTCCTTCACCATCCCTGTCTCCCGCCTTGATTACTGTGGAAAACCACGGAATAAGGGTGAGTAACGAATTACCCCAGTAAGAATCCCCAACCGGGTACAATACGATATACATGATCATCTAGAAGAATGTATGCAAGCTATGAGTACAAACACAGAGCGGAGCAGATAGCTAAGTCCACACTTGGACCTCGGATGCCATCTAGGGGTCTTAGTCAGGAAAATACCACAACACACTAAACGCGCTTATACGGGAACAAGTCCGGCCTCGCCTGTCTCATCTGTCGATACGAAAGGTGCGGCTCAAGATCCCGAGGAGCTCTCGATCGGCGTATTTGTAATGAGCGTAAGCGCGCACCGCATGCTACGCGCAAACTCTAGGGGTGCCGGGTCTAGTGGCAAGTTTGCCCGAGTTCGATCACCATGCCTAACTAAATCTCTCGGATCGGTGTCACGACGACATAGGGGTGTGAGACTGGACACGTGAACTATGTCACTGTACCACCGCACTTTGAGGCTAAGGAACCGGTCGTGGTAGGCTTACACCAGAAGCGGTCCTTGCCCTAACAGTGGCAATCAAGGGCTACGGCCGAACACGCCGAGGGCGTGTCGATCGCCGGGACGAGGCAATGCCAAGTCATCATCCCGACCGTTGGGGCATTTAACGACCGCCACCCTCACCCAAGATTGCGGGGCCTACCGGTTGGGATAGCTAATCCTCACACGGGTCCAAGGGCGAGAACTGTCTCGAACGTCCTTGCCATAGATGCAAGATACTTTATGCATCGGCCCGGATGATTCTATCTACCTCAATTCTAAACCTTAACAATAATAACGATTCAATCAATGCGGTCCAATACGTGCTCATCGGATACAAAGAACCTAGCATGATACTACGAAGCAAGAACAGATATCGAACATGCTAGAATAGAACAACCTAGCATGGGCTAACATGAGAAACAATACAAGAGTTCATGCCGATCAGAATTGAGCAGAGCACCTAGGGCTAAACATGCTAGTAATCATACACAGCATACAAAACAACAATCACAAATATACCGCAGAGGTCCACACAACCCCGGTAAGAAATCCTTACCTTGGCGGAAGACTTCTACACACAAATCCTAAGGCTGCGGAACAATCCCGAGCTAGCGGCGGGAACCTAGCAAACCAACAATAATCAGCATCTAAAATATCTAAACAACAATAGAACAAGCAAGCTCGGCTCAAAGGGAACTCACGCGCGCGACGACACGAGCTTAAGGTGCCGCAAGCCGGCACGGCAAGGACGGGCGCTGGCTGCTGCGCTGCTACCGCAGCACGCACGCGGCAAGGACGCGCGCGCGAGCGCGAGCGGCGAAAAGCGCATGCGGCGTATTGGCGTGCTATGCGGACACGGCGAGCGGGCTCGGAAGGGAAGCGCGCGCGGCGAACGTCGGGCGAAGGCGCGCGGCGAGCGGCTTCGGCAAGCGGACACGGCGAGGGCGTCACGATGGCGACGCGGACGCGGGCTGACGCTACGGCGCGGCTGGCGAGACCTCTCTGGCGTCGCAGCGATCGGGCGATCTGTCTTCTTGGCTGGGCGAAGCGGCAAGGCCGCTTGGGACAGATCTGGCGTGCGGGCAGGCAGCCGCCAGCAGATCTGGGCGTGGCGGCAGGCGGCGGCTTCGACAGATCTGGGCGTGCGACGGCAGGCCGCCGTTGATTGAGCCGGGCCGATGCGACGAGCTTGAGGTTTGGACTTCCCTCGGTGGCCGCACAACACACACACACACAACCCCTTTTTCTTACATTCGGCCAAACAAACACCCAAATGAGAAGATGAAGAAGACGAAGACTTACCGAATGATGATGATCGAACCCAAGGAGATGCAAGGATGAAGAATCAAAGCAAGGCTATGGAGATGGAGAGCTTGGGCGGCCAAGAGGTGTTTTGGAGAAGAAGATGGAATAACCTAATTCTATTTCATTTAACCAAATGCACCAAAACTTCAAAATCCAAGGTTAACTAAGATGTGATGCAGAAAGAGCAACAAGAGCACCTAATGGCTCAATTGGCACACATTTCTACAAGCTTCGGGAGACCCGGGTTCAAACCCATTTGCAAAGACAATTTCCTTTATTTTTACTTTTGCAACAAACCTTGCTCAAACCAAACCTCAAACTCCTCCAAAACCTACAAAACCATCCAATAATTTTAGTAATGGAAAAGACACAAACGACCACGACGGCCCGACCAAATTACCAAATTACCCCTAGGGCATACGGAAGACCCGGGAAGGAAACACTGGTCGTTACAATATTCCCTCCTTTTTATGACTTTCGTCCTCGAAAGTCCTTAAGACAAAACAGCTCGAGGGTAATGCAACCTCATCTCGTCTTCCCGCTCCCAAGTGGCTTCCTCGTAACCCCGATTCTTCCATCGAACCTTTACCAAACGAATCTCGCGATTACGCAACGTCTTGGTCTCAAAGGCAAGGATCCTCACCGGCTTCTCCTCGAAGTTCAAATCCTCATTCAACGCGCAAAGGCTCAAAGTCCACAATGTGCGACGGTCCAGGCACATCTTGCCTCAACATCGATACATGAAAAACACTATGCACCGTGATAGTGACGACGGAGGTAGGGCTAGCAGGTAAGCAACTCGCCAATCCTCTCTAGGATCTCAAATGGACCAACAAAGCGGGGACTCAACTTCCCACGCTTACAAACCTCAAAACACCTCGCATCGGGCGTAACTCTTACGCTCTGCTCTGAGAAATTTGTCAACAACATACGAGCTCTAATCTTACGTGACCGCACCATTGGTCAAGCGCAGAATTCGGGACCCAAAACACTGTCTATCACCAACCTCTTCCCAGAACACGGGGGACCGACAACGCTTACCATACAATGCCTCGAATGGAGCCATCTCAGATAAATCGATCGTAATCGTTGTTGTAGGCAAACTCCATCAATACGATATGGTCCCATCTCGCTCGGGAAATCCAACACACAAGCCCTCAACATATCCTCGAGAATCGATTCACTCTCTCACCGACCATCCGTGCGAGGGTGAAAAGTGTCTTAAATCGCACTGTGCCCAAACCCTTCTCGAGCGCTCTCGTAAAGCGAGAAGTGAACCGCGAGTCACGATCGGACACAATCCTCACCAAGGCACACCATGATAACGGATGATCTGCGCTCCAAAAGCAATTGCGCCTTTGTTCCACGGTATAAGTGTCTCTCACCGGGAATGAAGTGTGCGCTCTTGGTCAAACGGTCGACTATCACCCAAATCGAGAGAACTTCCTGAGTCCTTGGCAAACCAGAGATAAAGTCCATGGAGATCTCTTCCCATTTCCACAGGGTACACTGGTGGTTGCAACAAACCGGTGGCCTCTGCACTGGGTGCCTTCACTTGCGACAAGTGAGACACCAGTGACAAACTCTGCCACATCTCTCTTCATTCCCATCCACCGTAAGGTCCGCTTAAGGTCTCGATACATCTTGGTACCCAGGGGTGCCAAGCAAAAGGGGGCTGTGGGCCCGAGAGCAACTCGGCTCGCAAACCTGCAATGTCCGGGACACACAACCGCCTCTATAAGTCAACCCACCGTCTGCGGTGAATATACAAAGTCAAAGTCACCGTCGACACTAACTCACAACCAATCTCTTAAGTGCGGGGTCACCCAACTGGCTGTCTATAATCCATTTGCCGAATCGACACGGTGAGCAGATCAATCGAGCTACCTCGGCGGTAACCTCTCCCAACAACATCGCAACCTCGGCCGCTCGAACTCTCTCTCTCGCAAACTGGGCTGGGAACTCAACAACGCCGCAGAGTGCGACGCGTCTTTCTGCTCAAAGCATCGGCCACTACATTGGCTTTACCGGATGGTACAAAATCTCGCAGATCATAATCCTTTACCAACTCTAACCATCTCCTCTCGCCTCATATTCAACTCCTTACGAGTAAACAGGATACTTGAGGCTCGTGATCGGTAAACATCCGAATCCGCTCACCATACAGGTAATGCCTCCAAATCTTCGTCTGCAAACACCACTGCCGCCAACTCCATATCATGGGTCGGGTAGCTCTGCTCATCGGCTCGGTGACGGGAAGCATAGGCAATGACCTTCCCGTCTTTGCATCAACACACAACCTAATCCAAACTTGGAAGCATCATCAGACCACGAAACCACTGTCCCCTCCGGATCGCCAACAGTCGGTGTGAAGTCAAACCGCGCTTGAGCACGGCAAAGCTCTCATCACACTCTTTGCCCCAAACAAACTCGACACCCTTCCTCGCCGACGAGTGAGGGGCGAGGCTAAAGCGAAAAGTCCTTGACGAACCGACGGTAGTAACTCGCCAAAACCGAGAAAAGCTGCGAATCTCGGCAAGAATGAAGTCGGCTTGGCCCATGAACTCACGGCCTCAATCTTCGCGGGGTCCACGGCTATACCATCGCTCGAAACCACGTGGCCTAGGAAGGCCACTGCTCCAACACGAAATCACATTTGGAAAACTTCGCATAAAGTGGTTTTCCTCAAAGCCGCCAATACTCGCCTCGGATGCTCTGCATGGTCTTCTTTAGACCTCGAATAAATCAGAATATCGTCAATGAACACGATGACGAAGTTGTCCAAAAATGACTTGAACACCCTATCCATCATGTCCATGAACGCACGGTGGGGCATTGGTCAAACCAAACGACATAACCACAAACTCATAGTGACCATATCCGGATCTCGAAAGTCGTCTTAGGAATGTCGGCATCCCCGATCCATGAATCGATGGTAACCGGATCTCGGATCTATCTTGGAGAACACGAAGCTCCTGAAGCCGATCGAACAAATCATCGATACGGGGGCAACGGATACTTATTCTTCATTGTCACCTTATTAAGCTCGCGGTAATCAATACATAAGCGCATAGAACCATCCTTCTTTTTTCAAACAGCAATCGGTGCTCCCACGGGGACTCACTTGGACGGATGAACCCTCGGTCTAACATCTCCCGCTGAATCGAATCTTGATTCCTTTAACTCACTGGCGCCATGCGTCACGGAGCCTTCGAGATAGGGAGGGTCCACGGCTCGAGCTCAATAATGAAGTCAACCTCTCTCTTTGGGGCAACCCCGTGAACTCCTCAGAAACACATCCGCGAACTCTTGCACGACCGCACTCGATCAATGCAGACAGCGAGGGGCGCTCTTCCGAACAACTTGGCTAGATAGCCCCAAGCTCCATGAGCTAGCAAACGACGAGCTTTCACGGTGACACCATCGGCGGGCAAACTCCACCTTGGACTCCACGAAACTTAAAGCTGGGCCGACTGGCGGCTGAACACTACTTCTTTCCGGTGGCGATCAATCAGCGCGCGTGGTTAGTGACTAACCACTCCATACCAAGAATCACATCAAAACCGCTCATAGGCGGAACTATGAGCATAGCCACAAGCAACTCTCCGGATATCTCGATCCGGCCATCCCTAATCTTATCTCTAGCCAACATACTAACCCCGAAAGAGTTGCAACAGATAACTCAAAACCTAGAGGCTCTAATCTCAACTTAGCATGCTCAAACCAAACAACACAGATACAAATGAATGCGTAGGAACCAGAATCAAACAAGACAAATGCGCAGTGATCTAAAACAAGAAGCGTACTCGCCACGGCGGCATCCAAATGCGCTCGGCCTCTGACGGTCGTAGCAAACACTCGACCGCTGGCCGCTACTTGGCCGAGCCGCCATAGCCGGGTGATCACAAAACGGGCCATGTGCCCCTCTCTACCACAACGGTAGCACAATCTAGGTCCAGGTGACAAGCTCGGCGTGGACTTTTCCACAAGTAGCACTGCTGGGAAATCGCTCTGGGTCCTCCCTGCATCGGGAGTGGAACGGTTGGAGCTCTCGATGATCTCGCTTCAGAATCGCCTTGGCGCGGCGCGCCTCCCGAAAAGTCAAACTTCCTCTCTCGCCCCACACTGGCTGGGACAGACGCCGAACAGAGCGGCAACAACCCTCAGCAGGATACTTCCCATTATAGATCGTGGCTAATCTGGATGACTTCTAGCATAAGTGTCGTGGGCCCGAGCCCCGACATCTCGGGAAACACCTCGCCTCAATCCGGATATGAACTTCCGAATCTTCACTCGGGGTGGCAATCAATCGAGGAGCAAAATATCCATACTCCGAGAACTTGCGCTCATATTCCTCAATGGAATCAGAACCACGCTTGAGGTTCGGAAGAGCTCCACCATCTTCTCTTGAGCCTCATCACCGATGAACTTTACCTTGAACTCGGCCTTGAAGAACTCCCAAGTAGCGGGTGGAGACCCGGTGGTCTCTCGCTCAAGGTGGACTCCCACCACCATCTCATTGTGCCTCCTAGCACATGAGCCGCACATCTCGGCCTCGAATATCGGGGCACACCATGATCGTGAAGGTGTACTCCAAATGGGCAATCCACTGGCCGCCGCTAACGCATCACCGGTGGCATCAAACTTCTCAAAGCTTCCACTTCACAAAATCCTTGACCACCTACCCAATTCCTCGGCACCCTCTCGCCATATCCGCCTCGGGGGCTACTTGCTCTGTGGAGTGGCGGTGCATCGAGCTCTTTGAACCAATCGAGTCACCGCTCGATCCGACTCGGGACTCTTCATTGCAGCGCCAACAAGGCACGGGTCTCGCCTCTCTGGTCACTCAACATGCCGACCATAAAAGCCCTCATAGACTCAAAGCAAACTCGCGCTCCGGGAGCGATCTCACGAGCTCGATCGCCTCAACGCCCGCTCTAGGCGTAACAGAGGAGCTTCTTTGGTGAAATGCCATCGATGTCGGCTTGGGACGATGTCCTGCGCGCAGATCGATCCGATCCACGATACCTCGACCGCTCTCGAACCTCCTCTCTCTCAGACGGGTGGATCGCATCTTTGGCGATCTACATCCAAACCAACAACGAATCAAAACACGCTGTCACCATTCCACAACACCAAACAAGGCATACACTAGATGATAGGTATTGTAAATTCTTAACCCTTTTCCTTTCTAAAACAATAAATCTAGGCGCGCACTGATGACCGCTCTGAGTCTTGATGATCATGGAAAACGACCTACAACAAAAAAGGTCTCACTGAATCTATGACTCGAGCTTTGATACCAAGCTGTAAAGACCCGACCCAAAAGGGGCTCTAAATGGGCCTTTACCCCAATGCATGTAGTGAAAATAAAAGACATTATGAAAAATACATTTGGATCCCAAGTAAAGCAGAAACATTCAACAACCCAAACATACATTTCTAAAAGCATACTGATCGAGAGATTTATTTAAACCATTAAAACAATCCACAAGTACAAATATCTTTGGAATCCATAAAACGTAAGAAAACATCCACGGGCTCTGTGTCCGCCTACATGCATTCAGGGAAATAATAAAAAGTGAAGAGTCATGATAATTAAAATAAAATAATCAGAGATGACAAGCAGGTTCCATGATCACAGCTCCTCCTTGACCATCCTGTCTCCCGCCTTGATTACCCGTGGAAAACCACAGAATAAGGGGGTGAGTAACGAATTACCCAAGAAGAATCCCCAACCGGGTACAATACGATATACATGATCATCTAGAAGAATGTATGCAAGCTATGAGTACAAACACAGAGCGGAGCACATAGCTAAGTCCACACTTGGACCTCGGATGCCATCTCGTGGTCTTAGTCCGGAAAATACCACAACACACTAAACGCGCTATACGGGAACAAGTCCCGGCCTCGGCCGCTTCATCGTCGATCACGAAAGGTGCACTGGATCAGATCCCGAGGAGCTCTCGGCCGGCATTTGTAATGAGCGTAAGCGCGCACCGCATGCTACCGCAAACTCGGGGTGCGGGTCTAGTGGCAAGTCGCCAGTGTTCGCCACCATGCCTAACTAAATCTCTCCGGATCGGTGTCACCGACATAGGGGTGTGAGACACGACACGTGAACTATGTCACCTGTACCACCGCACTGAGGCTAAGGAACCGGTCGTGGTAGGCTTACACCAGAAGCGGTCCTTGCCCTAACAGTGGCAATCAAGGGCTACGGCCGAACACGCCGAGGACGTGTCGATCACGGGGACGAGGCAATGCCAAGTCATCATCCCGACCGTTGGGGCATTTAACGATCGCCACCCTCACCCAAGATTGCGGGGCCTACCGGTTGGGATAGCTAATCCCTCACGGGGTCCAAGGACGGAGAATCGTCTCGAACGCCCTTGCCATAGATGCAAGATACTTTATGCATCGGGCCGGATGATTCTATCTACCTCAATTCTAAACCTTAACAATAATAACGATTCAATCAATGCATCCAATACGTGCTCATCGGATACAAAGAACCTAGCATGATACTACGAAGCAAGAACAGATATCGAACATGCTAGAATAGAACAACCTAGCATGGGCTAACATGAGAAACAATACAAGAGTTCATGCCGGTCAGAATTGCAAGCAGAGCACCTAGGGCTAAACATGCTAGTAATCATACATACAGGCATACAAAACAACAATCACAAATATACCGCAGGTCCACACAACCCCCAGAAGAAATCCTTACCTTGGTGGAAGACTTCTACACACAAATCCTAAGTCTGCGGAACAATCCCGAGCTAGCGAGCGGGAACCTAGCAAACCAACAATAATCAAGCATCTAAAATATCTAAACAACAATAGAACAAGCAAGCTCGGCTCGGGAACTCACGCGCGCGACGACACACGAGCTTGGGGCTGCTGCAAGCCGGGCACGGCAAGGGCGCTACTGGCCGCGCTACCTGGCACGGCAAGGACGCTGGCCTGGCCGCGCTGGCACGGCACGGCAGGACGACGCGCGCGCGGGCGAAAGCGTCGGGCTAAGGCGCGCGGCGAAGCGTCTGGCGGCGGCGCGCTGGCGAAGCGTCGGCGCGAAGGCGCGCGGCGCCGGGCGTGGCGATGCGCGGACACGGCGAGCGGCTTCGGCAGGACGCGCGCGCGGCGAACGTCGGGCGCTGGCGCGCTGGCGAGCAGCAAGCCGGCAAGCGGACACGCGCGAGCGGCGTGCGGCGGCGACGTGGATGCGGGCCGACGCGCGGGCGCTGGCGAGGACCTCTGGCGTCTGCGAGCGATCGGGCGATTCTGTCTTCTTGGGCGACAGCAAGGCCGCTGGGACAGATCTGGGCGCGCGGCAGAGCCGCCGGCAGATCGGGCGTGCGGCGAGGTCGCTTCGACAGATCGGGGCGTCGCGACGCGGCTGCGCTGTGGACGAGCGGGCCGATGCGACGAGCTCGGCAGGCCGGACTTCCTCGGTGGCCGCACAACACACACACACACAACCCCTTTTTCTTACATTCGGCCAGCAAACACCCAAATGAGAAGATGAAGAAGACGAAGACTTACCCGGAATGATGATGATCGAACCCAAGGAGATGCAAGGATGAAGAATCAGCAAGGCTATGGAGATGGAGAGCTTGGGCGGCCAAGAGGTGTTTTGGAGAAGAAGATGGAATAACCTAATTCTATTTCATTTAACCAAATGCACCAAAACTCCAAAATCCAAGGTTAACTAAGATGTGATGCAGAAAGAGCAACAAGAGCACCTAATGGCTCAATTGGCACACATCTCTACAAGCTTCCCAGAGACCGGGTTCAAACCCTACTGCAAAGACAATTTCCTTTATTTTTACTTTTGCAACAAACCTTGCTCAAACCAAACCTCAAACTCCTCCAAAAACCTACAAAAACCATCCAATAATTTTAGTAACTGGAAAAGACACAAACGACCCTGACGGCCCGACCAAATTACCAAATTACCCCTAGGGCATACCTGGAAGACCGGGAAGAAAACCTGGGTCGTTACACTTTTGGGCTTGGAGCCTTTGGGAAACCAAGAGGGTTCGGTTTCGAAGAAGGATTTGTGTTGTCTTAACCGGGAGCTTGGTTGGTTAAGAATCAGTGGAGTTTTCCTAGAGTTATTTTCGTCTTAGGACTTTCGAGGACGAAAGTCTTAAAAGGAGGGAGTATTGTAACGGCCCAGTTTTCTATTTCGGTTACCCAGGTGATTTCGGGTCATTATTCGGATGTTCGGATGGGCCGTTAGAGCTATTTTAACCCTTAGGGGCATTTTGGTCTTTTGCCCCGGTCGTGGTTTTGTGGATTTTCGAGATTCCGGGGTCATTCTGCGCTTTGTCGAAGCTTATTGGTTGTTGGTTGCAAGACCCGAGAGGTTTGGGCAAGTTGTTTGGAAGTTTGGAGGTGTTTTAGAAAATGGCAAAATTAATTGTAATTTTGGTGCTTCCATTGGGTTTTGAGCCCTTGCCCTAAATGGTCTTAGGGAGTTTGTAGGAAAAGAGAGTCTTATTTTAAAATAAGTTTGTTTGGGCCGGGACTCGAAGGAGGAAGCCCGGGGAAGGGATTTAGGTCACCAAGACCTATTTAAATTAGGAAAAGGAAAGAAAATCAAGAAAATCCCATTCCCTTGTTTTACCACTTTTCTCTCTCTCTCTTTCTCTCTCTCTCCTGGCCGACCTCACCAAGAAACCCAACCGAGCCTCACCGAGCCGTCCCGGCCAGCCAAGCAACCCAGTGAGCGGCCCGTCAGCGAGCCTCAACCAGATCGCACCAAACCCCATCATCGCAAGAAGAGACCCCAGCCAAAGAAGAGATCTGTCGCAGCCAGCAGCCCAGACGCCCAGCAGCGCCGCCCGCCCGCGTTTGCCCCGTCCGCGCGCCGTCGCGCGCACCAGACGCCATCGCCCAACCGATTCCGCGCCAGCGCGCCCGCGCCCAGCGCCCGTGTCACTGGCCTTTCGTCCCTGCCGCACCGCGCGCCCGCCAGCCCGCCTTGACTGCTCGCCCAGTGCATGTCCCGCCTACCCACTTGCCGCCGAGTGCCTGCTTTGCCGAGATAGATGGGACCGAGATCTAGTGCCTTCTCGGTTGGTAAATTCCCGAGCCTCCACCCTTTGGACTTCCCGATTTTAGATCTTTGTTTATTAATTAGGATGTTTTATTACTTGTTTAGGTTGCTCGAGTTCGCTTAAAAGCTCGAGGGTCGTTATTTGATTCGGGATAATTAACCTCCACTTATTTCCGGTAAGGATTCTTACCGGGGTTGTGTGGACCCTGCGAATAGTTGATAGCACGCTGATTACTGTAATTATATGAGTTTCTAGTGATAGTTTCCATGTTTTCTTTTGATTCATGTTCGTGACATGTTTACATCCCGTTAGTTCCATGTTAGGCTTTCCTATCTTGATAGAACCATGCTTTGCCTATTGTATCTTTGCTAGATCCAAGTTACGGTTAGATGTGTGATGAATAGTATAGAGGGCCGTAGAGGTAACTAGTTTGGGGTCCCGCCGGGCAAGAACCGATGGACATCCGGAGGTGTAAGGCCCTCACGGGCATCCTAGGTGTGTAAGGCCCTTTGGGCATCACCGAGTTTGGAGGTGTAAGGCCCTACGGGCATCCTAGGTGTGTAAGGCCCTTTGGGCATCACCGAGTTTGGAGGTGAAAGGCCCTACGGGCATCCTAGGTGTGTAAGGCCCACTTTGGGCATCACCGAGTTTGGAGGTGTAAGGCCTCTACGGGCATCCTAGGTGTGTAAGGCCCTTTGGGCATCACCGTCATTTGAAGGTGTAAGGCCCGATGGGCATCCTAAGTGTGTAAGGCCCCACTGGGCATCACTGTGTCCTAGGTTGTGTAAGGCCCGAAGGGCATCCAAATGTAGGACCTAGGAGAGGCTATAGACGGAAGCCCTTGGATAGGCTCGCCCTAGAAGTAGCTCATAGCCTAAGCCAGCCGTTCGTGCTCTAAGTCTTTGTATGGTTGCCTGTCCGTGTGCTAAATGAGATGATTTCGTATTGTACCCGATTGGGGATTCTTCTTGAGTAACTTGTTGCTCACCCTTATTTTCTGTGGCTTTCCCCAGGTAACTTGGGACAGAGACTGGATGGCTAGGAGGAGGCGGCTCGATGATCATGGATAGCTGACTCTGAGTTGCACGTTTCTTTAAATGTTTTCCTTAATGATTTAGCATGTAGTGGGACTTGGGTCCCTAGGAAAAAGGCACTCAAACTATTTTATGTTCTCGTACCGTTTTCCTTTGAATTGTTTTAAGAAAGTCTTGATCAGTCATTTACATTTTATTTAATTGAAATCATGGTTTTGTTTTAAAAGTGTTTATTGCAAAGCTTTAAACTTCCGACTCTGAATGATGTTTATATTCTTAATCATGCATGCTAAGTATGGACTTTAGGTTAGAGACCGTTTCTTGGGTCGGGTCCTTACACCCGGGCTAATGTTCGTGAGTACACCAGTTCCTTCCAGTTTAGAGCCAGACTGCGGGTACTCTCCCGATAGTCCAGATTGTTAGCGAGGGTAAGAGGCCCTTGAGGACACCCATTGGGATTGGCTTTTGAGTGATTGTATGGTCGAGGAGAAAGACCCTCGAGGGTGTCGGACATCTTTGGGATCGGTTTTGAGGTGATCAATTGGCCGAGGGAGAAAGACCCTCGGAGATGTCCCGGATTGGTTATGAGAACCAATCATTAGGCGGAAGTAGGAGACTTCCGATGATTCCGGAAGTAAGAGACTTCCGATGTTTCCAGATCTTGTTTTATGAGCTCGTTGAGTTATGATCTGTGTTGATAGGTTGTTTGCTTGCATATTGAGGTGCTAGATGACTGATGTATCGTATTGTACCCGGTTGGGGATTCTTCATGAGTATGTTTATACTCACCCTTATTTATCTTTCGGGTAACTTGGGACAACACCGGGAGGGCTAGCGGAGGGAGCCGATTGATCATGGGGAACCGCCGGCACTCTGTCTTTTATTATTGCATTGTTTATTCAAGCATGTAGATGGACAGAGTCCTAGGGAACATTGTTTAAAACGTTGCTTAAATTGTATTGTACATTTTATTAAACACTGGCCAGGATGTTTTACTTTGTTGGATTGTTTAAACTGAAAATTGTTGGTTATGTTTTAAGGGCTCCCCCTTCTCATATGTTTTAAGGACTTAAAACCTCAAAATCCCATTTCCCGGCTTCCTCCTTCGAGACCCGATCAAAGAAATCTTTTCCAATCAATCAAACTCACTTAAATCCAACTCCCAAAGCAACACTAAAGGCTCGGGCTCGAATCCCAAAAGAAACACCCAAACAACCATCACTTTGCCAAAACCCAAAACCACAACCGAACTTCCAAACGACTAGCCCAAACACCTCGAGACTCGCAGCCAACAACAAACAAGCCTCAACAAAGGCAGGAGCTACCTCGAAGCCCAGAAAACCACAAATCCTGCCCAGAGAGCCAAAAGACCAAAATACCCCCAAGGGGCAAAACCGCTCTAAAACCCAACCAAACAACCGAATCTTGACCCAAGGCACCTCAAAATCGGAATAGGAAATCTGGTCGTTACACGCTGGCGCTGCATCGGGCGCTGGGCACCGGCGCTGCACTGGCGCTACTAAGCGCGGCTGGCGCTTGCAGGGAAGGGTGCTGGCGCTGGTTGCGCGCGGATCGCGACAGGAGCAAGCGCGCGCTGGCGAAGCGGGACGCGACGAAGCGCAGACGGCACGCATGACAGACGCTTTTTGCCGCGAGCAGCGAACACGCTGGCGGGCGCGGCGCGCAGGCGAGGCGTTGATTCGCGAGGCAGATGGCGCGGCGACGCGGGCTGGCGGCCGCGAGCGAGCGCCCGCGCGCGTCTGGGCGGTTCAGTGAGGAACGGCGCGCGTGCGCTGGCTCTGGCGCGAGGCAAGGCGATCGGGCGCGCGCTGGGCATGGGCGATGCAGGTGTCTCGGGAGCGCTGGCCGAGCGGCCGCTTGGGCGACACAGGGTTGGTGCGATCTGGGCATGGCTGGGCGGTGCTGGTGGTGTGCTGGCTCGACAGGATGTGCAGTGGTGCGATCTGGGCATGGCGGCTGGGCTTAGCGGCTAGGGTTTGGGTTCTTGGTGAGGTCGGCTAGGAGAGAGAGAGAGAGAGAGAGAGAAAAAAAATCTTGCCAAAACAAGGGGAAGAGGGGTTTTCTTGATTTTTCCTTCCTTTTCCTAATTTAAAAGGCCTAAGATCCCTTCCCAAAGCATCCACTTTCAAAACCCGGCCCAAGCAAACTTACTTAAAAATAAAACTCTCATTTCCTACAAACTCCCAAAGACCATTTAGGGCAAGGGCTCAAATCCCAATGGAAGCACCAAAAAATTATAAATAATTTTGCCATTTTCTAAAATACTTCCAAAATTCCAATCAACTTGCCCAAACCTCTCGGGTCTTGCAACCAACAACCATTAAGCTTCGACAAAGGCAGGAATGACCCTGGAATCCTGAAAATCCACAAAACCCTGACCGGGGGCAAAAAGACCAAAATACCCCTAAGGGTTAAAATAGCACTAACGGCCCATGCGAACATCCGAATAATAACCCGGAAACACCTGGGAAACCAAAATAGAAAACTGGGCCGTTACAGTAGGGAAAACTTAAGATTTGAACTATTTTACGTTTTTAAGGAAAGTACTGATCAGTCACTGTTTTTAATTTGAATGGATCGTTTTGCCTAATGAATGTTTACTTTGTTTTTAATGTTTTCCACTCTTATCTTGAAAAGTTTCACAAACCGACCCTGGCTGGGTCCTTTTATGCTTTTCACTTGCATGCTGAGTAAAGATCTAGCTTCAGCACCGTTTTCGGGTCGAGTCTTTACAGTTGGTATCAGAGCGCAGAGTCATAGATTCTGTAGACTAACCTGTTTGTAGGTTGTGTTCCCATGATCTCCAGCACTCCACGGCCGCCAGGTTTGTCTAAGTTCAATAAGCTAAGGGTTTTGTTTACGATACTATATGCAGTTCACATGTGTTATCTTTGTTGGCAGAGAAAGTCCAAGCGTGGACTAACGCGTTGTGGTTTCCGTGTAGATCGCCAGTATGCCGGTTACACGCAGTGGAGCAGGTCCGTCTGGAACTGCAAATAGAGATGTTGTAGAGCCAGCAGCCAGGGTATATCAGGCTCGTAGGCCGCCCGTGGCACCAGAGGCTAACTTGCCCAGAGAAGGGGTGGAGGCTGCTATGCCTCAAGGTACAGCTCCAGGAGGAGATATTTCTGCTATGAGAGATATGATGATGGGCCTAATGGCCGAGCAGAGAGCGAGACTCAAAGCGCAGCTAGCACAAGCAGAGAGAGGAGTCTAGGCACAGATTGCCCAGATTTGACACAGCTCATGCAAAGAGGCACCCCAGCAGCTCTTGTACCCCAAAGAGCTCTCCAAAGTAGCCCGGTAGCTCTGGTAGCTCAACCGGAGGGGCAGGTCATCGGGACGGTCAGACTCACTTGATAGTGCAGAGGGAGCTGCTGAGTTTGGCAAGTGGTTGAAAGATTTCACCAAGTGGAAGCCGAGGGAATTTGATGCTTCAGAGAACCCACTTGTGGCAGTCAGGTGGTTGGCAAGAATGGAGTACATCTTTAGAGTTATGGGATGCCCAGATGTACAGAGGCCGAGATGTGCGGCCCATGTTCTCTCTTACACAGCTGAGTGGTGGTGGGAGTCCACAGATAGAGCTAGACCAGCTGGGTCTTCTCCAGCCACCTGGGAGTTCTTTAGAACGAAGTTTAGAGCTAAGTATGTTAATGACGAGGCTCAGCAGGAGATGGCAAAGGCCTTCTTAAATCTGAAACAGGGATCAGATAGTATTGCTGCTTACGAAAAGAAGTTCTCTGAGTACAGCTACTTTGCCACTGAGGAGCTTAAGACTAAGAAGTTTATTTGTGGGCTGAGGAAGGAGGTTGCTCAGGATGTTCGAGCACTCGCTCCTGAGAGTTATGACCGAGCAGTGGAGTTAGCCACGATTTATAATCCGAAGTATCCGCGAGTGCAAGATTCTGTTGCTCCAGCTCAGCCAGTTGAGCATGCTCAGCAGATGATTCGAGGCGTAAGAGGAAGTCTGGGACTTCTAGTGGTTTCCGCTCAGGTGGTCAGCATACTCGCCGCCAGGGCCAGTCTAGAGGTCGAGATTAGCGCCGACCCCAGGGTAGAGCCCAGGATCGCCAGCATGGCGGGGCCAGGCAGCCAGCTCAGTGCAACAAGTGTGGAAGGGCACACTTTGGTTTGTGTGGAGCATCGCCCCGTGCTTGCTACAGATGTGGCAAGGAAGGGCATTTGGCCAGATTCTACACTCAGGATTTAGCAAAGCGGCAGACCGCCCAACAAATAGGCGGGTGTTTGCCACTACTCGTCAGAGGCGGAGCGCATCGATGATGCATGCGATTCTGTGTACGTTGCTTGTCTTACAGCATTATGCATTTGTATTGTTTGATTCGGGTTCGACCCATTCCTTTGTTTCTGATGCATTGGTTAGACAAGCTTGTGTGGAACTAGAACCTCTAGGGTTTGAGCTGTGTGTTGCCACTCCCTCGGGTGTGAGTATGTTAGCTAGCAGTAGAGTTAAGCATGGCCAGATACAGATATCTGATGAGATTTTAGAGGCTACCCTCATAGTGTTGTCTATGAGCGGTTTCGATGTCATCCTTGCCATGGATTGGTTGGCGGAGAACCATGCATTGATAGACTGCCGCCGGAAAGAAGTGGTGTTTAGGCCGCCTCAGAAGCCAAGCTTCAAGTTTCGCGGTGTCCAGGGCGGAACTTGCCCGCCACTGATCTCAGCAGTGAAAGCCCGTAGATTGTTAGCTCGAGGAGCTTGGGGCTTCTTGGCAAAGCTGTCAGGAGATAGTAGTACTGCGTTGATTGTTGTCATGGTCCCCGTGGTGCAAGAGTTTGCAGATGTTTTCCCCTGAAGAGTTGTTGGGTTTACCCAAGCGGGAGTTAGACTTTACCATCGAGCTGGAGCCAGGGACTCTTCCCATTTCTAAAGCCCCATATCGTATGGCGCCAGCTGAGTTAAAAGAGCTCAAAGTGCAGTTGCAAGAGATGTTGGATCGAGGTTTCATCCGACCGAGTGTGTCCCCGTGGGGAGCACCTGTCCTGTTTGTTAAGAAGAAGGATGGATCCATGCGTCTGTGTATAGACTACAGAGAGCTGAATAAAGTCACGGTGAAGAATAAGTATCCCCTGCCGCGTATAGATGATCTGTTTGATCGCCTTGAGGAGCCTCAGTGTTTTCTAAGATTGATTTGAGGTAAGGGTACCATCAGCTGAGGATTCGGGATGCAGATATCCCGAAGACCGCGTTCAGATCGAGGTATGGTCATTATGAGTTCGTGGTCATGTCTTTTGGACTAACGAACGCGCCCGCAGCGTTTATGGACATGATGGACAGAGTGTTCAAGGCATTCTTGGACAACTTTGTCATCGTATTCATAGACGACATTTTGATTTATTCCAGGACAAAGGAGGACCATGCTTCGCATTTGAGGCAAGTTTTGATAAAGATTGCGAGAGAACCAGTTGTTCGCAAAGTTCTCTAAGTGTGAATTCTGGCTAGAGAGAGTAGCCTTCCTTGGGCATATCGTGTCGGCAGATGGTGTAGCGGTGAACCCCGCAAAGATAGAGGCAGTTAGCTCGTGGGCGAGACCGACGTCGGTCACGAGAGATACGCGACTTTCGGGACTGGCGGAGTTATTACGGCGTTTCGTGAAAGACTTTTCCGCTAAGGCAGCACCCCTAACCCATCTGACAAAGAAGGGTGTTGACTTTGTTTGGGATGCTAGATGTGAGGAAAGTTTTGCCCAGCTTAAGCTCAGTTTGACGACAGCACCTGTGTTGGCAGTTCCATAAGGAACAGGAGGTTTCGTAGTTTATAGTGATGCTTCCAAGTATGGTTTATGTTGTGTGTTGATGCAGCATGGGAAGGTGATAGCTTATGCTTCCCGGCAGTTGAAGCCTTATGAGAAGAACTATCCAACTCATGATATGGAGTTGGCTGCAGTTGTTTTTGCCCTAAAGATTTGGAGGCACTACTTATATGGTGAGAGGATTCATTGTTCACGGACCACGAGCCTCAAATATTTCTTCAATCGTAAGGAGTTGAACATGAGGCGAGAGGAGGTGGCTCGAGTTAGTAAAGGACTACGATCGTGTGAGATCTTGTACCATCTGGAAAAGCCAACGTTGTGGTCGATGCGGCTGAGTAGGAAGACGTCGCATTCAAGCAGCTTTGGCCGAGCTCCCAAGTTGAATTGCGGAAAGAGCTTGAGCGTCACCAGTATCTTGATTTTGTTGGGAGAGGTTACCGCCAGGTAGCCCACCTATCGGTTCGGCCGTCGCTTAAGCAGAGGATCATCGACAACCATTGAGTGATCCCAAGTTAAAGAGATTGCTCGAGAGAGTTGAGGCGATGACGAATTCGACTTTGTTGTGGCACCGCACAGAGAGGCTTGAGATACGAGAGGTCGGTTGTGCGTCCCGGACGACGCAGGATTCGAGCCGAGTTGCTCATCGAGGCACATAGTTCCCCTTTCACTTGGCACCCGGGAGGTACCAAGATGTATCGAGATCTCAAGCGAGCGTTTTGGTGGATGGGCATGAAGCGGGATATAGCGAGTTTGTTAGCGCGGTGTCTCACTTGTCGTGCAAGTGAAGGCTCCCGAGCGTAAGCTGCAGGTTTATTGCAGCCATTAAGTGTTCCATGAGTGGAGGTGGGGACGAGATTTCGATGGATTATATCTGCGGGTTGCCGAGGACACCGAGAGGGTTTACTCAGATCTGGGTAGTAGTGGACCGGCTGACTAAGAGTGCACACTTTATTCCCGGGAGGATTAATTATACCGTGGAACAGTGGGCACAGTTATTCCTAGAGCAGATTGTGCGGTGCCATGGAGTACCCGCGAAGATAGTGTCAGATCGGGATTCTCGGTTCACATCTAGCTTCTCGAGAGCGCTCCATAAGGGTTTGGGAATCGAGTGCGGCAGCCGATCGCCTTCCACCCTCAAACCGATGGTCGACCGAGAGGGTGAATCGATTCGGAAGATATGTTGAGAGCCCTGTGTTTTGGATTTTCCTGCAGATTGGGACCGATGCACTGTATTTGATGGAGTTCGCTTACAACAACAGCTATCAGGCGACTATTCAGATGGCCCCATTCGAGGCATTGTATGGTAAGCGTTGCAGATCCCCAGTGTTCTGGGAGGAGGTCGGTGATAGACAGGTTCTGGGACCCGAGTTGCTTCAGATGACGAACGACGCAGTGTAGAAGATCAGGGCTCGCATGTTGACAGCACAAAGTAGGCAGAAAAGTTACGCCGATGTGAGGCGTAGGGGTTTGGAGTTTGAGGTGGGTCAACATGTTTTTCTGAAGGTAGCACCTATGCGTGGGGTGTTAAGGTTTGGAAAGCGAGGCAAGTTGAGCCCCAGGTTTGTAGGGCCCTTTGAGATCCTTGAGCGGATCGGAGCAGTGGCCTATCGGTTAGCCTTGCCCCCGTCTTTGTCAGCGGTGCATAATGTGTTCCACGTTTCGATGCTGAGGAAGTACGTGGCAGACCCGTCGCATGTGCTAGAGCATGAGCCCTTAGATTTGAGTAAAGATTTATCCTTCGAGGAGAAGACCGTGCAGATTTTGGCTTATGTGCGCAAGGTATTGCGCAACCGGGAGATAAGTTAAGTAAAGGTTCTTTGGAGGCATCAGAGGGCAGAGGAAGCGACGTGGGAGCTATAGGATGAGATGAGGACTCTTTACCCGGAGCTGTTCTAGTCTTAGGACTTTCGGGGACGAAAGTCTTTTAAGGAGGGAGTATTGTAACGGCCCAGTTTTCCATTCCGGTTTCCCAGGTACTCTCGGTTCAGAATTGGGGCAATCGGTTAGGCCGTTAGAGCTTCTTAACCTTTAAGGGTATTTTGGTCTTTTTGCTCCTCGGTCAGAGGTTGAGGATTTTCAGGGCTTCAGGGTCACTTCGGCCTTCGTTGAGACTTGATTGATGTTGGTTGCAAGACCCAAGGAGTTTGGGTTAGTTGATTAGAAGTTCGGAGACATTCCGGTTAATAGCAAAATTAATTGGAAATTAATTGGTCCCATTGAGATTTGAACCCTTGCCCTAATGGTGAAATTGGAGTTTTTAGAAAAAGAGATTTAGTTAAAAAGAAAAGAATTTCTTTAGCCGGGACCCGCAAGAGAAAGCCTTGGGAAGGGAATTTTAGGTCTCTTAACCCCTTTAAAATAGGAAAAAGAAGGAAATTAGGGAAAACCCTCTTTGTTCCCTTGGTAGCCACACACACTCTCTCTCTCTCTCTCTCCTAAAAGCGAGCCACCCAGCCTAGCCACCCTAACCGAGCCGCACCACTCAGCCGAGCCACCCCAGCCACACCGCACCACACTTTCCCGCTCAGCCAGCCACTGCGCCGCACCAGACCGCACCAGGCCGCTCATCCAGTCACTGCGCCGCACCAGACCGCACCAGGCCGCTCAGCTCCTTGCCTCGCCCAGTCGCCGCTCGTCTGCAGTCCAGACAGCCCGCCGTCGCACGCCCAACACCGGCTGACGTCGCTCGCGGCCGCCCAGCGCCGCATCGCACCGAGCCTCGCCCAGCAGACCCGACGCTCCCCCGCACGCCGTCCTAGCGAGCCCACTCGCTCGAGCGTCGCCTCCGCAGCCCGATCGCCGCTCGCGACATCGCTTGCCGCCCGCCGTGCGCGCGCCCGTTCTAGTGTGTGTCGCGCTTGCCTTGCCGTGCGCCGGCCGCTGGGCCGCCGGCGTCCCTGCCGCACCAAAGGCGCCCAACTGCCCGCTTCTTGCTGCCGAGACACCGTGTCTTCTCGGTTGGTAATTCCCGAACCTTTCCCTTTTAGATTTTTAAGCTGCTGGTTGTTGTATATTTATTTAGGATGCTTTTATTATGCCTAGGTTGCTCGGGTTCGTTATTAAGCTCGAGGGTCTTAATTGATTCGTGATAGCTATTTTCCACTTGTTTCCAGGTAAGGATTCCTTACCGTGGTTGTGTGGACCTTGCGATGCTTTCTTGATTGCGTCTTAAATGCATGTTTACTTTTATGAACATGATTAGTGGATAGGACAGCTTGTGATTGCATTCTTGCTAGCATGTTTGCTTGTTTGTACATGTTAGTGCCATGCTAGGATTGTTCTTCCAAAGATGCTTGAGATTCCTGCTTTAAGTTCGTAGTCCCATGCTAGGTTATGTATGATCGATGATTATTGTGTATGTTAGCCAGGAATCGTTTACTCTGTACTCTAGCTAGTGTAGTAGAGTTGTCATCATCTAGAGGTGAGCGGACATAACGCACCTTTACCTTACCCACGGTCGGGAGTTGAGTGAAGCATAACGTACATTGCTTCCCCGGTGACCAATGAGGATTAGCTACCTCATTGGCATAAGCCTAGTTTGTAGCCTGTTAGAGCGGAACCACGCTAGCGGTGCAAGCCTACCTTGGCCGGTTCTTAGCTTCGTGTCGGTGGGTCAGTTGCCGCGGATGAGTGCCGAGGGCCTCGCACTCGTGTTCGGTGACACCGCCTCGAGTCTTAGGCATGCGTGCACCGCCCGCGCGTAGTTTGTACTTAGGCCCCCACATTTACGCCGGTTGTAGCAGCATGCGGTGTGCGCGCACACGCTTTAGTCGCCGGTTCAGAGAGCTCCCCCGAGCTAATGTTCGTGAGTACACCAGTTCCTTCCAGTTTAGAGCCAGACTTCGGGTACTCTCCCGATAGTCCAGATTTATAGCGAGGGTAAGAGGCCCTTGAGGACACCCATTGGGATTGGCTCTTCAACTAATCAATTGGTCGAGGGAGAAAGACCCTCGAGGGTGTCGGACATCTTTGGGATCGGTTTTTGAGCTGATCAATTGGTCGAGGGAGAAAGACCCTCAGAGATGTCCCGGGATTGGTTATGAGAACCAATCATTAGGTCGGAGGTAGGAGACTTCCGAGGACTCCGGATTTGCCTTGTGAGCTCGTTGAGCTGAGATCCTTATTGATAACTGTTTGCATGTGTACTAGGTTGCTAGATGATTGTTTGCATCGTATCGTACCCCGGTCGGGGATTCTTACTGAGTATGTTTATACTCACCCTTATTGTGGTTTCTTCCACAAGTAACTTAGGACAGCACCGAGGCGGCTAGCGGAGGGAGCTGGGAGATCATGGATCTTCTTGACACTCTGCCGTGTCTTATTTTTATCATTTTTGATTTCAGCATGTAGTTGGACTTGGGTCCGTAGGGAAAACTTATGATTTGAACTATTTTACGTTTTTAAGGAAAGTACTGATCAGTCAATGTTTTTAATTTGAATGGATCGTTTTGCCTAATGAATGTTTACTTTGTTTTTAATGTTTTCCACTCTTATCGTAAAAAGTTTTACAAACCGACCCTGGCTCGGTCCTTTTATGCTTTTCACTTGCATGCTGAGTAAAGATCTAGCTTCAGCACCGTTTTCGGGTCGGGTCTTTACATGTAGCCCCGGAGGTTCCCGGGAGGGCATTATCAGCAGGTTTATGCCGATGAGGATGCTTGTGGAGCAGGTCCCCGTGTGGACTAGCCTGGGTAGCTCAAGTGTTGATCTTGAGCCTTAGCAGATTGTTGATTGCCCAGTGAGTAGCTGCAGAGTTGGCAGTGTAAAGACCCGACCCAAAAGGGGCTCTAAATGGGCCTTTACCCCAATGCATGTAGTGAAAATAAAAGACATTATGAAAAATACATTTCGGATTCCAAGTAAAAACAGAAACATTCAACAACCAAAACATACATTTCTAAAAGCACACTCTGATCAAAGATTTATTTAAACCATTAAAACAATCCACAAGTACCAATATCTTTGGAATCCATAAAACGTAAGAAAACATCCCCGGGCTCTGTGCCCGTCTACATGCATTCGGGAAATAATAAAAAGTGAAGAGTCATGATAATTAAAATAAAACAATCAGAGATGACAAAGAGTTCCATGATCATAGCTCCTCCTTGACCATCCTGTCTCCCGCCTTGATTACCGTGGAAAACCACGAGAATAAGGGTGAGTAACGAATTACCAGAAGAATCCCCAACCGGGGTACAATACGATATACATGATCATCTAGAAGAATGTATGCAAGCTATGAGTACAAACACGAGAGCGGAGCACATAGCTAAGTCCACACTTGGACCTCGGATGCCATCTCGTGGTCTTAGTCGGAAAAACCACAACACACTAAACGCACTATACGGGAACAAGTCCCGGCCTCGGCTGTCTCATCGTCGACACGAAAGGTGCATGGCTCAAGATCCCGAGGAGCTCTCCGATCGGCGTTGTAATGAGCGTAAGCGCGCACCGCATGCTACCGCAAACTCGGGGGTGCGGGTCTAGTGGCAAGCCGCCCGAGTTTGATCACCATGCTTAACTAAATCTCCGGATCGGTGTCACCGACATAGGGGTGTGAGACACTGACACGTGAACTATGTCACTGTACCACCGCACTTTGAGGCTAAGGAACCGGTCGTGGTAGGCTTACACCAGAAGCGGTCCTTGCCCTAACAGTGGCAATCAAGGGCTACGGCCGAACACGCCGAGGACGTGTCGATCGCCGGGGCGAGGCAATGCCAAGTCATCATCCCGACCGTTGGGGCATTTAACGATCTGCCACCCTCACCCAAGATTGCGGGGCCTACCGGTTGGGATAGCTAAATCCTCACGGGGTCCAAGGACGAGAAGCTGTCTCGAACGTCCTTGCCATAGATGCAAGATACTTTATGCATCGGGCCCGGATGATTCTATCTACCTCAATTCTAAACCTTAACAATAATAACGATTCAATCAATGCGATCAATACGTGCTCATCGGATACAAAGAACATAGCATGATACTACTAAGAAGCAGATATCGAACATGCTAGAATAGAACAACCTAGCATGGGCTAACATGAGAAACAATACAAGAGTTCATGCGATCAGAATTGAACAGAGCACCTAGGCTAAACATGCTAGTAATCATACACAGCATACAAAACAACAATCACAAATATACCGCAGGTCCACACAACCCCGGTAAGAAATCCTTACCTTGGTCGGAAGACTTTTACACACAAATCCTAAGTCGCGGAACAATCCCGAGCTAGCGAGCGGGAACCTAGCAAACCAACAATAATCAAGCATCTAAAATATCTAAACAACAATAGAACAAGCAAGCTCGGCTGGCTCAGGGAACTCACGCGCGCGCGACGACACGAGCTTAAATTGCTGGCAAGCCGCTCGGCAAAGTGGCGCTGGCTGGCGCGCTACTGGGCACGGCAGAGGACACGCGCTGGTTGCGCGCTACTGGCACAGACGGACACGCGCTGCTGCGCTGCGCTGCATCGCAGCAGTGGACACACGACGCGCGCTGGCGAGCGTGTCGGGCGGCGCGCGCGGGCGCGGGCGCTGGCGGCGCGCGGCGAAGCGCTCGAGCGAAGGCGCGCTGGCGCTGGCGCGGCGATGCGGACACGGCGAGCAACTCGGCGAGGGACGCGCGCGCGGCGAACGCTCGAGCGGCAGCGCGGGCGAGCAGCTTCGGCAAGCGGACACGGCGAGGGCGCGGCGTCGACGCATGGGACGTCTTGGCGCTGGCGAGGACCTCTGGCGTCGGCGAAGCGACGGGCGATCTTCTTGCCGGGCGAACGGCGAGATTTCTTTGGGACAGTGCGGGCGTCGCGGGCAGGCTGGTTCGACCGATCCGGGCGTGCGACAGTGGCTGGTTCGACCGATCCGCGCGTGGAGCGGTTGGGGATGATGGTTGCCTCCTCTCATTGGCCGCACACACACACACACACACAACCCCTTTTTCTTACATTCGCCAACAAACACCCAAATGAGAAGATGAAGAAGACGAAGACTTACCCGGAATGATGATGATCGAACCCAAGGAGAGGCAAGGATGAAGAACTCGGCAAGGCTATGGAGATGGAGAGCTTGGGCTGCCAAGAGGTGCTTTTAGAGAATAAGATGGAATAACCTAATTCTATTTCATTTAACCAAATGCACCAAAACTCCAAACTCCAAGGTTAACTAAGATGTGATGCAGAAAGAGCAACAAGAGCACCTAATGGCTCAATTGGCACACCTCTCTACAAGCTTCCCAGAGACCCGGTTCAAACCCCAGTGCAAAGACAATTTCCTTTATTTTTACTTTTGCAACAAACCTTGCTCAAACCAAACCACAAACCCCTACAAAAACCATCCAATAATTTTAGTAGTGGAAAAGACACAAACGACCATGACGGCCCGACCAAATTACCAAATTACCCCTAGGGCATACACGGAAGACAGGGAAGAAAAACACAGGTCGTTACAATATTCCCTCCTTTTTATGACTTTCGTCCTCGAAAGTCCTTAAAACAGCTTACTCGAGGGTAATGCAACCTCATCTCGTCTTCCCGCTCCCAAGTGGCTTCCTCGAACCCCGATTCTTCCATCGAACCTTTACTAAACGAATCTCGCGACACGCAGCGCCTTGGTCTCAAAGGCAAGGATCCTCACCGGCTTCTCCTCGAAGTTCAAATCCTCATTCACTGCAAAGGCTCAAAGTCCACAATGTGCGACGGGTCCGGCACATCTTGCCTCAAAGATCGATACATGGAAAACACTATGCCGCGCTGCGATAGTGACGGAGGTAGGGCTAACCCAGGTGGCAACTCTCGCCAATCCTCTCTAGGATCTCAAATGGACCAACAAAACGGGGACTCAACTTCCCACGCTTACCAAACCTCGAACACCTCGTGATCGGAGCAACCTTAAGGAACACATGCGACCAACCTCAAACTCCAAATCTCGACGCCGAACATCGGCGTAACTCTCTCGCTCTGCTCGAGGCTGTCAACATACGAGCTCTAATCTTTCGTGACTTGCACCATTGGTCAATCGCAGAACTTCGGGACCCAAAACTCGTCTATCACCAACCTCTTCCGAGAACACGGGGGACCGACAACGCTTACCATACAATGCCTCGAATGGAGCCATCCGAATCGACGATCGTAACTATTGTTATAGGCAAACTCCATCAAATCTGAATCATGGTCCCAATCGCGGGAAATCCAACACACAAGCCCTCAACATATCCTCGAGAATCGATTCACTCTCTCGATCGACCATCCGTCTCGAGGGTGAAAAGTCATCTTTTTGGCGCACTCTGTGCCCAAACCCTTCCGGAGCGCTCTCGAAACGAGAAGTGAACCGCGAGTCACGATCGACACAATCCTCACCGGCACACCATGATAACGGATGATCTCGCTCCAAAAGCAATTTGCGCCACTTTGTTTCCACGGTATAAGTGTCTCTACCGGGAATGAAGTGTGCGCTCTTGGTCAAACGATCGACTATCACCCAAATCGAGAGAACTTCCTCGGAGTCCTTGGCAAACCGGATATAAAGTCCATAGAGATCTCTTCCCATTTCCACTGGGGTACACTCTGGTCATTTGCAACAAACTCTGCTGGCCTCTGCTGCAGGTGCCTTCACTTGCGACAAGTGAGACAGGTACCGACAAACTCGCCACATCTCTCTTCATTCCCATCCACCGAAAGGTGCGCTTAAGGTCTCGATACATCTTGGTACCCGGGGTGCCAAGCAAAAGGGGGAACGATGGGCCTCAGAGAGCAACTCGGCTCGCAAACTGTAATGTCCGGGAACACACAACGGCCTCTATAAGTCAACCCACCGTCTGGGAATACACAAAGTCAAAGTCACCGTCAAGACTAACTCTGTCAACCAATCTCTTAAGTGCGGGGTCACCCAACCGGTCGTCTATAATCCGCCGCTAATCGATCGGCCGGTGAGCAGTCAATCGAGCTACCACAGCGGTAACCTCTCCCAACAACATCGCAACCTCGGCCCGCTCGAACTCTCTCTCGCAAACTTGGTGGGAACTCAACAACGCCGCAGAGTGCGACGTCTTTCTCGCTTAAAGCATCGCCACTACGTTGGCTTTACCCGGATGGTACAAAATCTCATGATCATAATCCTTTACCAACTCTAACCATCTCTCTCGCCTCATATTCAACTCCTTACGAGTAAAGCAGATACTTGAGGCTCGGTGATCGGTAAACATCCGAATCCGCTCACCATACGGTAATGCCTCCAAATCTTGATTGCAAACACCACTGCCGCCAACTCCATATCATGAGTCGGGTAGTTACGCTCATACGGCCGGTGACTGACGGAAGCATAGGCAATGACCTTCCGTCTTTGCATCAACACACAACCTAAACCAAACTTGGAAGCATCATCAGAGACCACGAAACCACTGTCCCCTCTCCGGATCGCCAACACAGTGCTTTGAAGTCAAACTACGCTTGAGCTCGCAAAGCTCTCATCACACCTCTTTGTCCCAAACAAACTCGACACCCTTCCTCGTCGACGAGTGAGGGGCGAGGCTAAAGCGAAAAAGTCCTTGACGAACCGACGGTAGTAACACCGCCAAACCCGCAAAGTCTGCGAATCTAAAGAATGAAGTCGGCTTGGCCCATGAACTCACGGCCTCAATCTTCGCGGGGTCCACGGCTATACCATCTCTCGAAACCACGTGGCCTAGGAAGGCCACCGCTCCAACCAGAAATCACATTTGGAAAACTTCGCATAAAGTGGTTTTCCTCAAAGCCGCCAATACTCGTCTCAAATGCTCTGCATGGTCTTCTTTAGACCTCGAATAAATCGGAATATCGTCAATGAACACGATGATGAAGCCGTCCAAAAATGATTTGAACACCCTATCCATCATGTCCATGAACACGGTGGGGCATTGGTCAATCCAAGCGACATAACCACAAACTCATAGTGACCATATCGGACTGAAAAGTTGTCTTAGGAATGTCGGCATCCACGATCCGCAATCGATGGTAACCGGATCTCGATCTATCTTGGAGAACACGAAGCTCCTGGTGATCGAACAAATCATCGATACGGGCAAGCGGATACTTATTCTTCATTGTCACCTTATTAAGCTCGCGGTAATCAATACATAAGCGCATCGAACCATCCTTCTTTTTCACGAAACAGAATCGGTGCTCCCCACGGGGACACACTCGGACGGATGAACCCTCGGTCTAACATCTCCGCTGAATCGAATCTTGATTCCTTTAACTCACTGGCGCCATGCGTCACGGAGCCTTCGAGATAGGGAGGGTCCCTAGCTCGAGCTCAATAATGAAGTCAACCTCTCTCCTTGGGGGCAACCCCGGTAACTCCTCAGAAACACGTCCGCAAACTCCACGCACGGCCGGTGCACGATCAGCAGACAATGCGGCGGCTCTTCCCGCACAACTTGGCTAGATAGCCCCAAGCTCCATGAGCTAGCAAGCAGCGAGCCACACGGTGACACCATCGGCGGGCAAACTCCACCCTGGACTCCACGAAACTTAAAGCTAGGCCGACTGGGCGGCTGAACACTACTTCTTTCCGGTGGCGGTCAATCAACGCGTGGTTAGCGACTAACCACTCCATACCAAGAATCACATCAAAACCGCTCATAGGCGGAACTATGAGCGTAGCCACAAGCAACTCTCCGGATATCTCGATCAGGCCATCCTTAATCTTATCTCTAGCCAACATATTAACTCCCGAAGGAGTTGCAATGAATAACTCAAAACCTAGAGGCTCTAATCTCAACTTAGCATCTTTGTAATGACCAGAGTTTTTCTTCCGGTCTTCCAGGTATGCCCTAGGGGTAATTTGGTAATTTGGTCGGGCCGTCATGGTCGTTTGTGTCTTTTCCGGCTACTAAAATTATTGGATGGTTTTTGTAGGGTTTTGGAGGGTTTGTGGTTTGGTTTGAGCAAGGTTTGTTGCAAAAGTAAAAATAAAGGAAATTGTCTTTGCAGTAGGGGTTTGAACCCGGGTCTCTGGGAAGCTTGTAGAGAGGTGTGCCAATTGAGCCATTAGGTGCTCTTGTTGCTCTTTCTGCATCACATCTTAGTTAACCTTGGATTTTGGAGTTTTGGTGCATTTGGTTAAATGAAATAGAATTAGGTTATTCCATCTTATTCTCCAAAAACACCTCTTGGCCGCCCAAGCTCTCCATCTCCATAGCCTTGCCGAGTTCTTCATCCTTGCCTCTCCTTGGGTTCGATCATCACCATTAGGGTAAGTCTTCGTCTTCTTCATCTTCTCTTTTGGGTGTTTGTTGGCGAATGTAAGAAAAAGGGGTTGTGTGTGTGTGTGTGTTGTGCGGCCCGAGAGGAGAAGCCATCATCCACCCGGCTCACCAAGACGATCGGTCGGCGAGCTACTCGTCGCGACGCCCGGATCGGTCGAGCGGCCACGTCGCGACGCCCAGATCGGTCGAGCCGGCCTGTCGTGACGCCCGGATCGGTCGAGCAGCCCTGCCGCCGACGCCAGACACTGTCCCAAGCGAGCCTCGCCGTTCGCCCAAAGAAAGAGATCGCCCGTCGCTCGCGACGCCGAGAGGTCTCGCGGCGCCGCCGCGCGTCCGGCCGATCGCTCGCGACGCCCTCGCCGTGTCCGCTTGCCGAAGCTGCCGCCGCGCGCGCCGCTCGAGCGCTTCGCCGCCGCGCCGCCGCGCCGACGCCCGCGCGCGCGCGCGACGCCGTCGAGCCGCGCGCAGCGCGTGTGTCACTGCTGCTGCCGTGCCAGCGCGGCCGGTAGCGTGTTGCGTGCCGTGCGGTAGCGAATCCGGTAGCGTGTCCTGCCGTGCCGTAGCGCGGCCAGCGCCCAGCCTTGCCGAGCCGGCTTGCAGCGACCCCAAGCTCGTGTCGTCGCGCCGCGTGAGTTCCCCGAGCCGAGCTTCTTTGTTTCTATTGTTGTTTAGATATTTTAGATGCCGATTATTGTTGGTTTGCTAGGTTCCCGCTCGCTAGCTCGGGATTGTTCCATGACTTAGGATTTGTGTGTAAAAGTCTTCCGACCAAGGTAAGGATTTCTTTAGGGGTTGTGTGGACCTCATGTATATTTGTGATTGTTGTTTTGTATGCTGTGTATGTTTACTAGCATGTTTAGCCTAGGTGCTCTGTGCAATTCTCGAGTGGCATGAACTCTTGTATTGTTTCTCATGTTAGCCCATGCTAGGTTGTTCTATTCTAGCATGTTCGATATCTGTTCTTGCTTCGTAGTATCATGCTAGGTTCTTTGTATCCGATGAGCACGTATTGGGTGCATTGATTGAATCGTTATTATTGTTAAGGTTTAGAATTGAGGTAGATAGAATCATCGGGCCCGATGCATAAAGTATCTTGCATCTATGGCAAGGACGTTCGAGACAGTTCTCCGTCCTTGGACCCCGTGAGGGATTAGCTATCCCAACCGGTAGGCCCCGCAATCTTGGGTGAGGGTGGCGGATCGTTAAATGCCCCAGCGGTCGGGATGATGACTTGGCATTGCCTCGTCCCCGGCGATCGACACGTCCTCGGCGTGTTCGGCCGTAGCCCTTGATTGCCACTGTTAGGGCAAGGACCGCTTCACGGTGTAAGCCTACCACGGCCGGTTCCTTAGCCTCAAAGTGCGGTGGTACAGGTGACATAGTTCACGTGTCAGTCTCACACCCTATGTCGGTGACACCGATCCCAGATTTAGTTAGGCATGGTGATGAACACGGGCGGCTTGCCACTAGACCCGGCACCCCCGAGTTTGCGGTAGCATGCGGTGCGCGCGCTTACGCTCATTACTGTGGCGATCGAGAGCTCCTCGGGATCTTGAGCAGTGCACCTTTCGATCGATGATGATGACAGCCGAGGCCGGGACTTGTTCCCGTATAGTGCGTTTAGTGTGTTGTGGTATTTTCAGGACTAAGACCACGAGATGGCATCAGAGGTCCAAGTGTGGACTTAGCTATGTGCTCCGCTCTGTGTTTGTACTCATAGCTTGCATACATTCTTCTAGATGATCATGTATATCGTATTGTACCCGGTTGGGGATTCTTCTTTGGGTAATTCGTTACTCACCCTTATTCGTGGTTTTCCACGAGGTAATCAAAGCGGGAGAGACAGGATGGGTGAAGGAGGAGCTATGATCATGGAACTCTTTGTCATCTCCGATTGTTTTATTTTAATTATCATGACTCTTCACTTTTTATTATTTCCCCGAATGCATGTAGGCGGGACACAGAGCCCAGGATGTTTTCTTACGTTTTATGGATTACTGACATATTGGTACTTGTGGATTGTTTTAATGGTTTAAATAAATCTCACGATCGAGTGTGCTTTTAGAAATGTATGTTTTAGTTGTTGATTGTTTCTGTTTTTACTTGGAATCGAAATGTATTTTTCATAATGTCTTTTATTTTCACTACATGCATTGGGGTAAAGGCCCATTTAGAGCCCCTTTTGGGTCGGGTCTTTACACATGCTCAAACAAACAACTGAGATACAAATGAATGCGTAGAACCAGAATCAAACAAGACAAATGCGTAGTGATCTAAAACAAGAAGCGTACGCCATACAGCGGCATCCGTGACGCTCGGCCTCCGACGGGTCGTAGCAAACACTCGACCTGCGCTGCTGTGGCATTGGCCGAGCCGCCATAGCCGGGTGATCACAAAAACGGGCCATGTGACCCTCTCTACCACAACGGAAGCACAATCTAGGTCCGGTGACAAGCTCCGGCGTGGACTTTCCCACAAGTAGCACAAGCGGAAATCGCTCGGGTCCTCCTGCTTTGTCGGGTGGAAACGGATGGAGCTCTCCGTGATCTCGCTTGAAGCGCCCTTGGCGGCGTTGGGCGCCTCCCGAAAAGTCAAACTTCCTCTTCGCCCACACACCGGCTGGGACGACGACGAGCAGAGCGGCAACAACCCGCTCAGCAGGATACTTCCCATTATAGATCGTGGCTAATCTGGACAGCCCCTAGCATAAGTGTCGGGGGCCGAGCCACGACATCTCGGGAAACACCGCCTCAATCCGGATATGAACTTCCGAATCTTCACTCGGGGTGGCAATCAAGCGAGGAGCAAAATATCCATACTCCGAGAACTTGCGCTCATATTCCTCAATGGAATCGTAACCCGCTTCGAGGTTTCGGAAGAGCTCCACCATCTTCTCTTGAGCCTCATCAGCGATGAACTTTACTTTGAACTCGGCCTTGAAGAACTCCCAAGTAGCGGGTGGAGACCCGGTGGTCTCTCGCTCAAGGTGGACTCCCACCACCATCTCATTTGTGCCTCCTAGCACATGAGCCGCACATCTCGCCTCTCTGAATATCGGGGCACACCATGATCGGGAAGGTGTACTCCAAATGGGCAATCCACACACATTGCCGCTAACGCATCACCGGTGGCATCAAACTTCTCGGGCTTCCACTTCACAAAATCCTTGACCACCTACCCAATTCCTCGGCACCCTCGCCATATCGCCTCTGGGGCTACTTGCTCTGTGGAGTGGAGGTGCTCTCGAGCTCTCTTTGAACCAATCGAGTCATTTGCTCGATCTGGGCTCGGGACTCTTCCATTTGCTTGGCGCCAACAAGGCACAGGTCTCGCCCTCGGTCACTCAACATGCGACCATAAAAGCCCTCATAGACTCGGGCAAACTCGCTCCGAGAGAGCGATCTCCACGGCGCTTCGATCGCCTCAACGCCCGCTCTAGGCGTAACAGGAGGAGGCTGCTTTGGTGGAATGCCATCGGTGTCGGCTTGGGACGATGTCCTGCGATGTCGACGATCCGATCACGATACCTCGACACGCTCTCGAACCTCCTCTCCGATGCGGGTGGTAGCATCATTTGGCGATCTACATCCAAACCAACAACGAATCAAAACACGCTGTCACCATTCCACAACACCAAACAAGGCATACACTAGATGATAGGTATTGTAAATTCTTAACCCTTTTCCTTTCTAAAACAATAAATCTAGGCGCACTGATGATCGTCGGAGTCTTGATGATCATGGAAAACGACCTACAACAAAAGGTCGGTCTACAGAATCTATGACTCGAGCTCGATACCAAGCAGTAAAGACCCGACCCAAAAAGGGGCTCTAAATGGGCCTTTACCCCAATGCATGTAGTGAAAATAAAAGACATTATGAAAATACATTTCGGATTCCAAGTAAAAAGCAGAAACATTCAACAACCAAAACATACATTTCTAAAAGCACACTGATCGGACATTTATTTAAACCATTAAAACAATCCACAAGTACCAATATCTTTGGAATCCATAAAGCGTAAGAAAACATCCGGGGGGCTGTGCCCGTCTACATGCATTCAGGGAAATAATAAAAAGTGAAGAGTCATGATAATTAAAATAAAACAATCGAGAGATGACAAGCGAGGTTCCATGATCATAGCTCCTCCTTGACCATCCTGTCTCCGCCTTGATTACCGTGGAAAACCACGAGAATAAGGGTGAGTAACGAATTACCCAGTAAGAATCCCCAACCGGGTACAATACGATATACATGATCATCCGAGAAGAATGTATGCAAGCTATGAGTACAAACACAGAGCGGAGCACATAGCTAAGTCCACACTTGGACCTCGGATGCCATCTCGTGGTCTTAGTCGGAAAAACCACAACACACTAAACGCACTATACGGGAACAAGTCCCGGCCTCGGCTGTCTCGCATCGTCACGAAAGGTGCATGGCTCAAGATCCCGAGGAGCTCTCGATCGGCGCGTGTAATGAGCGTAAGCGCGCACCGCATGCTACCGCAAACTCGGGGTGCGGGTCTAGTGGCAGCCGCCCGTGTTCGATCACCATGCCTAACTAAATCTCCGGATCGGTGTCGCGACATAGGGGTGTGAGACACGGACACGTGAACTATGTCAGACCTGTACCACCGCTTTGAGGCTAAGGAACCGGTCGTGGTAGGCTTACACCAGAAGCGGTCCTTGCCCTAACAGTGGCAATCAAGGGCTACGCCGAACACGCCGAGAACGCGTGTCGATTGCCGGGGCGAGGCAATGCCAAGTCATCATCCCGATTGTTGGGGCATTTAACGATCCGCCACCCTCACCCAAGATTGCGGGGCCTACCGGTTGGGATAGCTAATCCCTCACGGGGTCCAAGGACGGAGAAGCTGTCTCGAACGTCCTTGCCATAGATGCAAGATACTTTATGCATCGGGCCCGGATGATTCTATCTACCTCAATTCTAAACCTTAACAATAATAACGATTCAATCAATGCGGTCCAATACGTGCTCATCGGATACAAAGAACCTAGCATGATACTACGAAGCAAGAACAGATATCGAACATGCTAGAATAGAACAACCTAGCATGGGCTAACATGAGAAACAATACAAGAGTTCATGCGATCAGAATTCAAAACAGAGCACCTAGGCTAAACATGCTAGTAATCATACACGGGCATACAAAACAACAATCACAAATATACCGCAGAGAGTCCACACAACCCGGTGAAGAAATCCTTACCTTGGTCGGAAGACTTTTACACACAAATCCTAAGCTGCGGAACAATCCCGAGCTAGCGGCGGGAACCTAGCAAACCAACAATAATCAGCATCTAAAATATCTAAACAACAATAGAACAAGCAAGCTCGGCTCGGGAAACTCACTTGGCGCGACGACACGAGCTTGGGGTCAGCGGCAAGCCTGGCTCGGCGTTTGGCGTGGCCGCTTTGCCGGCATTGGCACGCGAGGACACGCTGGCCGGTTGCGCTACTGGCACGCTGACGGACACGCTGTGGCACGGCAGGCAGCCAGACGACGCGCAGCGAAGCGAGCGGCGGCGCTGCGCGCGCGGCGTCGGGCGGCCAGGGCGCTGGCGAAAGCGCTGGCGAAGCGGCTGAGCCGGCGCGCGCGGCGTGGCGTCGCGATGCGGACACGGTGAGCAACTCGGCAGGGGCGCGCGCGCGAACGCTCTCGAGCGAAGGCGCGCGGCGAGCGGCTTCGGCAAGCGGACACGGCGAGGGCGTGCGAGCGTCGGCTGACGCGTCTTGGCGCTGGCGAGGACCTCTGGCGTGGCGAGCGATCGGGCGATCTCTTCTTTGGGCGACAGCGAGGCTCTTTGGGACAAATCCGGGGCGTCTGGCAGGGGTGGTTCGACCGATCCGGGCGTGCGACGTGGCTGGTTCGACCGATCTGGGCGTCTGGCGAAATGGGGGATGATGGTTGCTCCTCTCCGGCTGGTTGCACAACACACACACACACACAACCCCTTTTTCTTACATTCGGCCAACAAACACCCAAATGAGAAGATGAAGAAGACGAAGACTTACCCGGAATGATGATGATCGAACCCAAGGAGAGGCAAGGATGAAGAACTCGGCAAGGCTATGGAGATGGAGAGCTTGGGCGGCCAAGAGGTGCTTTTAGAGAATAAGATGGAATAACCTAATTCTATTTCATTTAACCAAATGCACCAAAACTCCAAACTCCAAGGTTAACTAAGATGTGATGCAGAAAGAGCAACAAGAGCACCTAATGGCTCAATTGGCACACCTCTCTACAAGCTCCCGAGAGACCGGGTTCAAACCCCAGTGCAAAGACAATTTCCTTTATTTTTACTTTTGCAACAAACCTTGCTCAAACCAAACCACAAACCCCTCCAAAAACCTACAAAAACCATCCAATAATTTTAGTAGCTGGAAAAGACACAAACGACCATGATGGCCCGACCAAATTACCCCTAGGGCATACCTGGAAGACCGGGAAGAAAAACCTGGGTCGTTACAGGCAGCCTTCGAGGAGATTGTTGAGGCATCTTTGTGCTCCCTTAAAGTGTTGTTTGTTGCAGTAAGTCCTACTGCTAGTAGTGAAGCAGTTGGCCAGGTTTGAGTTTAGCATCCATGTGTTGGGATGCCCTGTTGTTCAGAGGCCGAGGTGTGTCGTTCCTGTGCTGTTTGGTACAGCAGTGGTGGTGGTAGTCCCTTGAGAGAGGTGGACTAGCAGAGTCTCCACCAATCGCCCGATTGTTTGTGGAGTTGCCGAGTTTGTGGCTTGAGGCAGATGTAGAGACATCTTTGCCCCCTTGCGAGCCTGCTGTTGTTTAGCAGCCCAGCTTCCTCAGATGTTTGGTAGAGTTGAGCACTCTTCCTTGGTGACCTCCTATAGTGGAGCTAGCTGCTGCTTCTTAAGAGATTCGGCCAGAGATTTGTTGAGCATCATGAGAAGATGCTAGTGTAGGCCGTGAGCCTTCGGTTTGATGAGTTTCCATAGGCATGGCTGTTTGAGTTGAGCCCTTGTATGCCTAGCCAGAGTTGCTGTCACTTGAGGTAGTGACCTTGCTAGCCCCATCTGTAGTGAGATGTGGATTTGGTGGTAGTAGCACTTGAGGTGCATTGGTTGGTGTGCCACTTTGGCACTAAGTCTGGTTCAGGCTTGAGTTTGGCTTGGGCATAGCAGTTGGTTCTATGCCGTTCGGAGTTCAGCGCACTCCTTTAGCCTTGGATCCGTTTATGGCAGTTGCACCTGTTTAGGTCGTGCCAGAGGGCTAGTTCAGTGGTAGTCGATGGACTATAAGCGGAAGGATGCTCGAGAGGAGCCGGAGCCTCTTCCCAGTGTTTCTGGAGGTTGACTAAGTCAGCAGGTTGCCGGTTGGCAAGTGTTGGTGCGCTTGAGTCTCGCGCTAGTGTTAAGGCCAAGAGTTTCTTTGTGGTTGGTAGTGTGGTCAACTACCTTCGAGGGCCTTATCTGAGGAGAGTGGAGCATCGTAGATGCGAGTTTGGTCCAGCAGAGGGACCCTGAGTTGGATGCTCATGAGATGAGCTGGATGCCTATGAGGCGAGTTGGATGCCATGAGGCGAGTTGGATGCTTTTGAGGCGAGATGAGCTGATGCCTTGCGAGAGGATTTGGATTCCTTATGGGTAAGCACCCTTGGTAGAGGCTTGGTATAAAGTGAGTTCGGTTTGGCATGGTTATGCCTTGGTAGAGCAAGGTTGCCTCAGCTTTTAGCATCGTGTGGAGAAAGAACTTTTGGTGTTCCTTCCGTTGGAGTTCAGTTGGAAACTGAACAAGTGCGGTGGTAGCAAAGCCGCGCAGTTTCTATTCGCCTTGGCTAAGAGAGTTGTTTGGATCCTTTCCTTGGGTAGGAGCCTTGTTGAGGCTGATGTTTGAGTAAGAGGACGACGCATTCGGTAGCATTTCGGGTCCTCTTGGTTCCCAAGGAGATGGAGTGAGTTGTGCTTGTTCAGGCAGTTGGTTGTTAGCTCGTTCATCGACCGTGTGTGTCGAGGGTGATCGGAGGATCCCTAGGTTGTGGAGAGCTTCTCCAGAGCTCAGTCAGGCCCAGCTAGTGAGTTTAAGTTGGCTAGCTGGAGGCGTGTAGTTTGTAGCCTCGGTTGAGTTGCTAGCAGTCTTGGTAGACTAGCAAGCCAGTGGTTGTTTGGAGTAGAGTCCGGATTGGTTCCGGTGCGGTGGCAAGTTGATGCTTGGTGTTGACCAAGGTGTGGTTTGGAGCTGCTAGAGATTAGCTTTGCTCGTGGGGCGAGTGGTTCGTGCCCTGTTGGTGGCTTTCCTGTTTCCAGGATGTTGAGTTGCCCCGTTTGGCATTTGGAGGTTCAGACTGAGATGGATCCCTGTTGTTGCCCCGTGAGGTTTAGATGTTGTTGCTCTAGTGGAGCAAGACAGTGAGCGTATGTGGAGCTCTCTGTCCTTTGGTTGTCAGCTTGTAAGAGCCGTTTCCTTATGGGAGTTGTCAGATTTCTCCCGTAGCCATGAGTTGATGGTAGAGGTGCTAGCTAGAAGGAAAAGTTTGTTGGCTGCTTGGAAGCAGTTGTTTGTCCAGTTAAGTGGACTCTTGGATAGTGTTCTAGAGGCTGCAGTAAGGATTGTTTTGCCTCTTGTGAGTGTTGGGCCAAGGTTTGGTCCTCTTGTTGTTTCGAGAGCTAGTTCGGTTCTAGCTGGAGGGCGTTGCCCTGAGGTCTTGTTCCTAGTCAGGAAGTTTTGGGAGTTGACCCCTCCCTCGGCAGTTGAGCAAGTGCTATTAGTTTCGGATTGGTGATCCGATTGGTTGAGATTTCCCTTGGGTGTTGCTTCCAAGAGAGAGTTGGTTGCTGTTGCCTTGGGTTTGAGCAAGTCAGCGAGCGTGTGTGAGTTCGCTGCCCTTCTGGAGTTTTCTTGCTGGGAAAGTCGTTTCCCGTTTGGTTCTGGAGCTCTCTGTCCTTTGGTTGAGTTGCTCCCTGGATGTCAGCCTCGAGTGTTAGCTTCTGAGGTAGTCTTGCGGATTCGTGTGGCTCAGGATCCGTAAGCTTTGAGGTTGTTGATATCTGTTTTCCTAGCGAGGTTTCGGGAGTGGAGCTTCTGGTTGAGAGTTGAGTAGTAGCTTGGAGGCGAGCGTTGCTCGTTATGAGCTTGGTTTGAGTTCTGCTGAGCAAGCCCTTCTCGGACTTTGCTCCTTGTTGTTGTGCGCTCGCAGTTGGCTTAGCAGAGCCGTTGAGTGAGTCGGCACGGAGGTGCCGTGGCTTTGGTTGGTAAAGCCGTTGAGCTGTTTTCCTCAAGGTGTTGTGCCGCAGAGAGCTGCGTGATGGTTTAGTCCTTGCAGCCCGAGCTTTCCTTGAGAGGAGTGTTGGTTGTTCCTGGCCTGGCAGTATTTTCTTTGGCCAGTTGCTAGTAGGTTTGCTCTGGAAAGTTTGCTTTCGGCCGTTGAGAGGCTGCAGTTTGTTGGCTTGGCCGAGTTGAGCTTGTGCCTGGCCCTTGTCTTTTAGAGGTGGCCGTAGCTGAAGTTTCAGCTGGTGTGAGTGTTGCAGGCCGTTTGGTTTTCTGGAACATGAGAGGTTCAGTTGTTTGGCCAGTTTGTTGTTGGGTTGAGGCTGTTTGTTAGCAGCTGTGAGCTTCCAGAGGAGTTTGCCAGTGCGTGGCGTTGAGTTTCAGAGCTTGTGGCCCGTCCTCGAGTTTGCTGAGAGTAGCACCGTTTTAGAGTTGGTGCGAGTTGAGGACGTGGTTTGTCGTCTTTTTTCCTTTGGAGTTCAGCGTATGCCCAGTCTGGATGGCATTGTGGCCTTGAGTTTTTTAGAACCCAAGAGGGTTTGGTTCTCGAAGAAGGCTAGTGTTGTTGGCCGAGAAGTTCAGCTGGCTGGATCAGTGGAGTTTTCCTGGAGCTGTCTCGTCTTAGGACTTTCGAGGACGAAAGTCTTAAAAGGAGGGAGTATTGTAACAGCCCAGTTTCCTATTCCAGTTTTCAAGGTGCCTTCGGGTCAAGATTCAGTTGTTTGGTTGGGTTTTAGAGCCGTTTTGCCCCTTGGGGGTATTTTGGTCTTTTGGCTCTCCGGGCAGGATTTGTGGTTTTCTGGGCTTCGAGGTAGCTCCTGGCTTTGTCGTGGCTTGTTTGTTGGTGGCTGCGAGTCCCGAGGTGTTTGGGCTAGTCGGTTGGATGCTCGGTTGTGGTTCGGGCTTTGGTAAAGTGTTGGTTGGTTGTGTGTTTCCTTTGGGATTCGAGCCCGAGCCCTTAGTGTTGCTTTGGGAGTTGGATTTAAGTGAGATTGATTGATTGGAAAAGATTGCTTCGGTCGGGTCTCGAAGGAGGAAGCCGGGAAATAGGATTTTGAGGTTTTAAGTGGATAAGGATGGATTTTTTTGGATAAAATCCCTTTTTCCTTTTTATTTTTCCCATTTTCCTTTTCTTTTCCAAACTCATTTTCTTTCTTTTTATTTTTTTTCTCTTTTCTCTCTCTCTCTCTCTCTCTCCCCGAGCACCCCTCCCCACCTAGCCCGACCCAGCCCCTTGGCTCGCCTAGCCGCCCAGCCCAGCGCCCAGCCCGAGCCAGCCCATTGACCCCGTCTTGCCGTCGCCCTTGCCCGCCCAGAGCCCCATTTGCCTGTGTCGCGCCCTAGCCCGGCCAGCTCGCCGGCGTCGCGCGCGCCCGCGCCAAAGATCGCCGAGCGCCACGCGCGCCCCGCCTCGCCTCGCGTTTGTGTCGCCCAGTGCAAGATTGTGCCGAGCCGCGCATAGTGCCGCGTCGCGTCGCCCGAGCCTCGCCCAGCTCGATCGCGCGTCCCAGCGCCAGATCGCGCGCCCCCGCATCATGTCGCTCGAGCCCGCGCGTCGTCCCCTGTGCCGAGCCGCGCCGCGGGCCAGCGCCCAGCCGAGCAAGCGCCCACGCCCAGCGTCGCCCCAGCGCCTGTCCGCGCGCAACTCAGCGCCCGCGCCCCAGCGCGCCCAGCCAGCCCCTTTGGCTGCCTAGCCCGTGCAGCCGGCTCGTTCGCGTGTCAGCCGCGCCTCGTTAGTTGCTCCTAAGCCGAGTCCTGTTTATTTTAGTGTATTTAGGGCTATTTTATGATTATTGATGTTTTTTCTTGGCTCGTTATAGGTAGCTCGGGTTCGATCGCAGTAATTTTATTGTGTGTTGTTGCCTTCCGACCAGGTAAGGATTTCTTACCGGAGTTGTGTGGGCCCTGCGATATTTTCATGATTATGCCTTGCTTGTTTGCTGACTGTTATGAGCATGATAGTAATAGATCGGCTTTGATTGATTTCTGCTAGCATGTTTGCTTGATATTACATGTTAGTGCCATGCTAGATTTGTTCTGCCAGCATGCTTGTGATTCCTGCTTAAGCTCGTAGTATCATGCTAGGTAGTGTGATTGATGTCGGTCTTTGCTTGCTAGCCAGGAATCATTGATTTTTCTCTGTACTCTTAGATAGAGTTGTAGGGTTTGTCATCATCCAGAGGCTGAGCGGACATAACGTACTTTGTCCCAGTTGCTCAGGTCGGGAGTAAAGTGTGCGAAGCATAACGTATCTTGCTACCCCGACCAGCCGGTTGTGGAATTAGCTACCCACTTCGGCATAGCCTAGTTTGTAGCCTGCTAGAGCGGAACCCTGCCATCGGTGTAAGCCTGCCCTGGCCGGTTCTTAGCTTCAGGTCGGTGGATCATGCTGCACAGATGAGCGTCGAGGGCCTCGCGCTACTGTGATCAGTGACACCGCTTCCGAGTCATAGGCATGTGCACCTGGCCCGCGTAGTTTGCCCTTAGGCCCCCGCATTTACGCCGGTTGCAGAGGAGCATGCGGTGTGCGCTCACACATGTTAGTTGCCGGTTCGGAGAGCTCCCCCGGGCTAATGTCGTGAGTACACCATTCCTTCCGTTAGAGCCTGACTTCGGGTACTCTCCCGTAAGTCCAGATTAGTGCAAGGGCAAGGAGGCCCTTGAGGACATTCTTGGGATCAGTGTATTCCCGAGTGAGCGAGATACCTCGGTGATGTCCAGGATTGGTCAGTGTATCCAATCCCAGTTAGGCCGGAAGTAAGAGACTTCCGATGGCTCCAGATCTTGTTTTATGAGCTCGTTGAGCCATGATCTGTGTTGGTAGCTGTTTGCTTGCATGCTTTGGTACTAGATGACTGATTATATCGTATTGTACCCCGGTTGGGGATTCTTACTGAGTAATTCGTTACTCACCCTTATTTCTGTGGTTTTTCCACAGGTATCCATAGTGCGAGACAGGATGGCTGGAGGAGGAGTTGTGATCATGGAAAACCCATTGTTCAACTCTGAGTCTTATGTTTATGTTATGATTTAAAGTTCTCTGAATGCATGTAGTTGGGCACGGAGCCCTAGGGTGCTTTCTGAATGTATTTTCGGATTCTTGCATTGTTGTAAAGTTTGTATGATTTAAATAAATCTCTGATCAGAGTAAGCTTTGTAAATGTATTTGTCTTGGAATAGGTGCTTGGAAACAGGGACAGGTTTCAGGAATTAATGTTGATTTTAAATGGATGTTTTATGTTTTAGTTTTTACTTAGAATCCGAACACCATCTTGCAAATTTTATGTAGATTTGTATGCATGCATTGAGGTAACGACCTATTTAGAACCCCATTCGGGTCGGGTCGTTACAATTCCCAATTTTTCTTTTGCATCTCACCATGCCCAAATACATCCACAAAGCATCAAAATCCTACTCAAGTCCATCCAATAATTTTAGCAACTGCAAAAGACATAAACGGCCCTGACGGCCAGACCAAATTACCAAAATACCCTAGGGCATACCTGGAAGACCGGGATGAAAACCTGGGCCGTTACACATCTGCAAACTCTTGCACTATTGGTACCATATCAACTGACAACGTGGTACTACTTTCACCTGAAAACTTTGCTAAATAGCCCCTAGCTCCTCGGAGCTATAAAAAATCAGGCTTTCACTGCTAAAATCAACAGCTGACACACTCCACCCTAGACAACATGAAACTTAAAGCTTTGCTTCTGGGGGAGTCTAAACACGACTTCTTTCTAGTGGTAGTCTATCATAGCATGGTTCTCAGCTAACCAATCCATACCAAGGATAACGTCAAAACCATTCATAGGCAGGACTATGAGGGTAGCCACTAAAAGCTTTTTGGATATCTGTATCTGACCACTCTTAACTTTCTCACTAGCTAACATACTTACTCCTCAAACTGGCCCTGACGGTGCTACTACTGACCGCTTGAACAAGAACCATTGGAAGACTTAAACTTCCTTTTCGAACCAGAGTGTTGCTGAAAAAACTGAACTGGTGCATCAAGGGCTTGCATCGGCGGGTACTTAGAATTATAAATAATGGTCAATGCCACGGCTATAGCATAAGACTCAAGATCGAGTGCTCATACATCTTGAGCAACCTCTTTTATAAACCCCCCGCAAACTTTCTAATCTTAAGCTCCTCTGTGGCTATGAGCTTTAGAGCAAAGTAGTTATACTCTGGGAACTTTTCCTCATCACCGGCTATACTATATGTTCCCTATTTCAAGTTTGAGAAGGCCTCCACCATCTTCTGCTAAGCTTTATCACTAACATATTTGGCTCTAAACTCCGTTCTAAAGAACTTCTAGGTGGCTGGTGGAGATCCTACTAGTCTAGCCCTGTCGGTGGACTCCCACCACCACACTGCTGTGTCTGCCAGAACATGGGTCGCGCATCTCGGCCTCTAGACATCAGGACATCCAATCACTCTAAAGGTATATGCCATCCTGGCCAACCACTTCACCGCCACTAATAGATTCTCTGAAGCATTAAAATCTGTAAGCTTCCACTTGGCAAAGTCTTTGAGCCACTTGTCATACTCGGTAGCTCCATCTACAGATTCAGTTCGCTTAAGCGAACACAAATCCAGCGAGAGAAGTTTTACGGAGCTAAGTGCAGTTGCTAAAAGTTTCGCTTAAGCGAACTGAATCTAGCGAGATGGGTTCTCGGAAAAATAGCTAAAGTGGAAGACGTGTCAAAAATCTGAGAAAAACCTTTCAATCTCAACCGTTGCACGTGGGATCGTGGAGCCAAGGACATGCGCATGAGATCGTGGAGTAGAGCCTTGTCGGAAGCAGTATAAATACCAACATATTGTCATTGTGAAAGGCATCATCCATTTTGTTTGAGAGATCATCGTCAAGTTTACTTCAGCACAAAATCATTGTCATTTTTATAGTTTGATTCTCTTTTCAATCTTAACTATGCTTCTCTATACTTTCATTTTAGTATCTTCTCTTTGGCTTTGTTTTGTAAGCATACGTTGTTATTTCCTTATTTAATTGAAGATGAACTTTTTTTTACTTTGCATTGCATCTACTTGTCATCATGTGTAGCTAAGTTTTTAATCGGAAGGAATTAGGCTAAGTATGAGTATTTCGCTTAAGCAAAGCGGGAGCAAGATGTCAACTATTTATGCATGTTATGTTTAAATACATTTTTTCTAGCTAACTATTTGTATGAACGTTATTTCGCTTTCGAGAGAAAGGGAATAGAACAACCTTGCATGTCATAATATTAGGTTTTGCTAAGTTTACTTGCATTTGAAAAGAACACTTAGAGATAAGGTTCACCTAGTGCTGATAGCTTAGTTTATTTGTTGTTTGAGTTCGAGAGAACCAAACTAGAGGCTCGAGAGAGCCAACTTAGAGAGCTTGAGAGAGCCAAAGAGGAAGCTATCAGCTGTTCGCTTCTTAGCCAAATGCCATTTCGCTTTAGCGAACTCTCTGAAAAGTCTTAACCTCCTTCCGATGTCTTTAATTTGATTAAAGTTAGTTTATCATTCGTTGCATCTTAAGTATTTTGTCAATTGAGATTCGCATTTTGTTCGCTTTAGCGAACTGATTTAGCGAACTCATTTCACCTTAGTTTTATTTTCATCACAACAATATTCCATGTGTTACCATAACTCTCTGATTTACTCTTAAGCATGTTGTTAATCATTTATCCCTGTGGAGATGACTTTTACTTACTTTAAAACTTGGTACAACAAGACTGTGTATACTTGCACAACTTTGGAAAATCACACACATTTCGCTTAATCTGAGTAGAGATTTCGCTTTTGCGAAATCCAAGCTACCACGTCATCATTCTCATTTTCTTATTATTTAATTATTGTGTGTTCACGATTTCGCAAACAAAGGTTAGTCTACAGAATCTATGACTCTATGTTCTGATACCAACTATAAGAACTCGCCCCAAAAAGTGGTCATAAACTAGGTTCTTACTCAACATGCATGCACTAAAAATAATAAATACATTTCATACATCATACTTGCATAATCAAAACCTTCAAACTCATAGAACTTGTTTTGAAATATTTAAAACATTCATGTTCAACCATTAAAACAAAACCCATGTCAGAGTACAATTTAAAGACATCCATAAAACATTACATCAAAACATAATTTCAGGTTCCATATGCAAAACCTACGGACTCCGTGCCTAACTACATGCTGAATAACTTAACAGAAACATAAACAAAACAGAGTGCCGACAGCTCCTATGGCAGCTCCTAAGTTACCTGGTGGAAAACGACAAAAAATAAGGGTGAGTACAAAGCACTCAGTAAAATCCCTAATCGGGGTACAGTACGAAACATCAATCATCTAGCATCCTAGCATACATGCAAACAGTTACCAACACAGATCTTTGCTCAACGAGCTAACAGTGCCAGTCTCGAATCCTCGAAAGTCTCCTACTTTCGGCCTAATGATTGGCTCTCCTAACCAATCCCAAATGACATTCTCGAGGTTCTTTCTCCCTCGGCCAAATGACCAACTCAAAAGCTAATCCCAAAGATGTCAGACACCCTCGAAGGTCTTTCTCCCTCGGCATAATGATCAACTCAAAAGCTGATCCCAACTAGGTGTCCTCGAGGGCCTCTTACCCTCGGCTAAATGGTTCCTATGACCAACGGGAGAGTACCCAAAGTCTGGCTCTAAACTGGAACGGAAGTGGTGTACTCACGAACATTAGCCTGAGGAGCTCTCCGCTCAGCGCATAATACGTGTGTGCGCACACGGCATGCTGCTGTAAACTGTGTAAATGTGGGGGCCTAAAGACAAACTACGTCGGTCCAGGTACGCATGCCTAAAGACTCAGAAGCGGTGTCATTGATCTACAGTAGTGGGAGGCCCTCGCTATTTAATTGTAGCAGCATATACCACCTACCTGAAGCTAAGAATTGTTTTCAAGCAGGCTTGCACCCGTGACGGGTTCAGCTCTATCAGGCTACAAACTAGGCTTATGTCGGTGTGGTGAGCTAAACCACGCCCGACTGCTAGGGGAGGGAATGAGTCCTCACTGATCCACGACCTGTGGGGACAAGATACGTTAGGTCCGCTCTCAGCCTCTGGTTGAAGACAACCTGACAAGTTTTATCTAGGATACATATCTCATTCTAGCAAATCATACAAGCTAAATGCATGCAACCTAGCAGGATACTAACAGCTCAGTCATAAACAACAGAATGCATACTACAGAACAACCTAGCATGGTACTAACATGTCAACAGGAAAACACATGCCAGCCGGAAATAGAACAAGTGATAGAATCTATCCACTAAACATGCTTGCAATCAAATAACAAACACCCTATCCACTAAGCATGCTCGTACACAATTAGCAAGTAAATAGAATGCAATCACGATGTAACGCGAGGTCCACAAGACCCGGGTAAGAAATCCTTAACTGGAAAACAAGCAGTAATAATAACAATATCTAAAAGCTCCTCGAGCTGCAGAGTCAACACACTCTAGCAAAATAAAAACAATGTACAATAATTAAACTCTAGCAATCTAAGCATCAACGAGTAACACACAAGGTCTGGGAACCAGGAATTACCCAACCGAGAAGGCACAAGGGTATAGACCATAGGGGTTTCGGTAGCTAGGCTCACGGCAAGGCCAAGGGGCTGCTATCGGCTGCACGAGCAAGGCAGGCTCGGCAAGGATCGGCAAGGCTGCTCGCAGACGTGTGTGCTGGTGCTGCGGCAAGGATGACGAGTAGGCTTTTTGATGGCGTGCACGTGGGATGGGGCTACTACGGTTGTGCTCGCAGCACGAAGGGGCTCGATGCTGCGATGCGGGCAACGAGCAAGGTGCAAAGGCTGCGATGTGGGGCTATGATCGGAAGGGCGATAACGGCGATGCGAGCAGCTGTGCTCGAAGGTTTGATCCATGATGAGGCGGTGAGGGCTGAAAATGGAATAAAGAGATGGTGAGGAGAGGGCTCTTGGCTACAAGGGAGAAGAAGAAAGAGAAAGAGGGTTCGAATGGAAAAGGCATCTATGGGAGAGAAATCGCAAAAGGGAGGCCTTTTGCGTTTACCGTCGATGCAAACGTGCGATTCTTCTTCCTAATCAAAAAATGACTCCCTTTGCGCCACGTGTCCCTGGCCACCCAACATCAAATCCCAGCAACAACACCTTTTTCCTCATTTTTCATCTTTTTAAGAACAAGCTTCCAAAAGCCTTACTGATTTGTAAAAACCCGACCCGAATGGGGTCCTAAACTAGGCCTTTACCTCAATGCATGCTTTAAAACTTAGAAACAATATGCAGGATTGCATTCCAGATTCTGAATGAAAACTAAAAACATATAAACATCCATTCTAAAAGTCAAACATTTAATTCTGAAACACGCCCCCTGTTTCCAAGCACACATTGGGCGTGTGGCAGAGCTCTTCTTCAAGGCGTCCGGGCGCAAAGGTCGTTGGTCGCGATGCACTGGCCGCTTGGTCGGGCGTCATCGCCGACGATGCGCTACTCTTTGGTGCGATCCGTTGGGCTGCTCGACTGGGCTGCTTGGCTGGGTTGCTTGGCTGGCCGGGACGACGGACGATGGAGGAGCTACTCGGGGGAAAATCTTGGGCGGCCATGGTGATTTGGAGAAGAAAACACAAAAACCCTATTTCCTTTCATTTAATCAAATGCACCAAAATCCCAAAAACTCATGGCTAACTAAAATATGCCGCGGAAAGAGCAACAAGATCCTTTTGTGGCTCAACTAGCCACTCCACCCACCTGACTTCCTAGCACCCCGGGTTTGAAACCCAGCTGCAACACAATTTCCTTACATTTTTACTTTTGCACTTAACCATGCCCAAACACTTCCACAAAGCCTAAAAAACAACAAAAGACCATCCAATAATTTTAGCAACTAAAAAAAACATAAACGGCCCTGACGGCCTGACCAAATTACCAAAAAACTCCTAGGGCATACCTGGAAGACCGGGATGAAAACCTGGGCCGTTACACAGGGGCTGCTCGGCGCTACTGGTGGCGATGGGCAGGGGCTGCTGCTGTCCTCTCGGCTAGCTGCAATCAAAACAACAACTCAACTCTTCTTCTCTCGGCCAGCAAGAACACACCAAACGAAATAGAAGAAAGGATCGATAACTCTTACCCGGGACGACGAACGATCGACGGAGCTTGACAAGGGGACACGGCAAGGAGCTAGAGAGCTTGGGGCGGCTAGGGAGTTTGGAAGAACACAAAAAGAAGAAAAACCTAATTTCCTCTTTATTTAATCAAACACACCAAAATCCCACAAACCCAACGCTAACCATGACATACCGCGGAATGAACATCAATAACCTCTTGTGGCACAACCGGCCACACCACACCCCTGACTCTCTGGCAACTTGGGTTCGAAACCCAACAACAGCACAATAAAATCTCTAATTTACTTTTGCATCACTTCATGCCCAAACACATCCATAAAGCATCAAAACCCTACATAAGATCATCCAATAATTTTAACAGCTGAAAAAGACAGAAATGGCTCTGACGGCCCAACCAAATTACCAAAATACCCCTAGGGCAGACCTAGAAGATCGGGATTAAAACCTGGGCCGTTACATGATTGCCCCTTTGAGTCCCAGCAAACACACTTTTGTTTTCTTTCTAATTAAAAACCAAACTCCCAAATCCACCACCCTTCGAGTCCCAGCAAGATCACAATTAAATTATTTATTTTCTCCTTTAACTGAATAACCACCAAACTTCACAGAATGAAACTTTTAACTTTGGGACTTGAAATCGAAGAATAACTGAACTCAATGAATGAAAGAAACATCCCTAGTAAAATACAAAACTGGTCCTGAGGGAAAAAGACCAAAATGGTTCTAAAGGCTCAAACTGCCCTAACGACCCAATAGAACAACCGAAAAGCTAACTGAACATACTTGGGGAACTAGAATAGAATTTTGGGCCATTCCATCAAACCCGTAGGCCGCTTATGGCCCCAACTGTTAACTTACCTAAAGAGGGGGTGAAGGCTTCTATGCCTCAGAGTGCAGCTCTAGGAGCAGAGTTTTCTGCTATGCATGATATAATGATGGGCCTAATGGCCGAGCAGAGAGCTGAGACTCAGGTGCAGCTTGCAGTGTACAGAGGAGTCTAGGGCACAGATAGCCCAGCTGACACAACTTATTCAACAGGCACCCCCAATAGCTCTAATAGCCCTAGAGGTTCCCTCGGGAGGGCGGGATCAGCAGGATCATGTTGATGACTTAGATGGCACAGTTGGAGCCGACGAGTTTGGAAAGTGGCTCAAAGACTTCACCAAGTGAAAAATTGTAGAGTTCAATGCTTCAGAAAATTCATTAGTGGCGATAAAGTGGTTGGCCAGGATGGAGTATATCTTCAGAGTGATGGGATGTCCTAATGTCCAAAGGCCGAGATGTGCGGCCCATGTTCTGACAGACACAGCAGTGTGGTGGTGGGAGTCCACCGACAGGGCTAGACCAGTAGGATCTCTACCAGCCACCTGGGAGTTCTTTAGAATCGCGTTTAGAGCCAAGTATGTCAGTGATGAGGCTCAGCAAGAGATGGCAGAGGCCTTCTCGAATCTGAAGTAGGGTATTGATATCATAGCTGTGTATGAGAAGAAATTCTCAAAGTACAGTTATTTTGCCCAGAACTCATAGCCACAAAGGATCTCAAGATTAAGAAGTTCATTGGCGGGCTAAGAAAGAAGGTTTCTAGAGATGTACAAACGCTCGCTCCTAAGACTTATGCTAGAGTAGTGGCATTGGCCACCATTTATAATCCCAAGTACCCGTTGGTGTAGGTTTCTGATGCACCAGTTCATAATGTTCAGTAGTACTTAGGGCAAAAAAGGAAGTTTGAGTCTTCCAATGGGTCTCGTTAAGGTGGACAGTAGGCTCACCGTCAGAGCCAGTTCAAAGGTCGAGATCAGCACCGACCGTAGAATAGACCGTAGAACCGCCAGCAGGGCGTCGTTAGGCAGCCGCCTCAGTGCCCACTTGTGGCAAAGCACACTTTGGCATTTATGGAGCATCACCTCGTGCTTGTTATATATGTGGCAAGGAGAGGCATTTAGCCAGAGCTTGTTCCCAGGCTGGAGTAGCAGCCTGGCCAGCCCAACAACAGGGTCGAGCGTTCGCCATGACTCGCAGGAGGTAGAGCTTACTAACACTATAGTTGCAGGTACGCTACTTGTCTTAGATCACTATGCATTTGTGTTATTTCATTCGGGCTCGACCGACTCATTTGTTTCTGATGCATTTGTTAGACAAGCCTGTTTTGAACTCAAACCTTTAGGGTTTGAGCTGTGTGTTGCAACTCCTTCGGGAGTAAGTATGTTAGCTAGTAGTAAGGTTAAGAGTGGTCGAATACAGATATTCGGAGAGCTTTTAGTGGCTACCCTCATAGTCCTTCCTAAGATTGGTTTTGACATTATCCTGGCTATGGATTGGTTGGCCGAGAACCATGCTATGATAGACTACCGTAAAAAAGAAGTCGTGTTTAGACCGCCCCAGAAGCAGAGCTTCAAGTTTCGCGGTGTCTAGGGCAGAGTGTGTTTGCCAATGATTTCAATAGTGAAAGCCCGACGTTTGATAGCTCGAGGAGCTTGGGGATATTTAGCAAAGTTGTCAGGTGAAAGTAGTACCGCATTGTCAGTTGATATGGTACTTGTAGTGCAAGAGTTTGCAGATTTCTTCCCTGAGGAGTTACCGGGCTTACCCTCAAAGAGAGCGGTGGACCTTACCATTAAGCTTGAGCCAGGGACTCTCCTGTAACGGCCCAGGTTTTCATCCCAGTCTTCCAGGTATGTCCTAAGGGTATTTTGGTAATTTGGTCGGGCCGTTAAGGCCGTTTCTGTCTTTTTCAGCTGTTAATATTCTTGGATGGTCAAATGTAGGGTTTGGTTGCTTTTTGGATGTGTTTGGGCATGGTGAGTTGCAAAAATAAAATTGTGGTTTAAAAGTGTTGTTGTTGGGTTTCGAACCCGGGTAGCCAGGGAGTCAATGGTGTGGTCCTGCCAGTTGGGCCACAGGTTGTTCTTGTTGCTCATTCCGCAGTATGCCTTGGTTGCCTTAGTTTTCGAGATTTAGGGAGTTTGATTAAAAGAGAAAAGAGAATAGGGTTGCCTCTTTTTGTCTCCCGAATCCTCCTTGCCGCCTCTCATTCTCCCTAGCTCTCCTTGCATGCGCCTTCTCCCCTCGTGCTTTGTCGTCTCGTTCATCCCGACAAGCCGAGCAGCCCCAGCCCCTGTCGCATCGCCAGCGTCGTCGTAGCCCCTGCTTGTTGCGATCGCCCGCACGCCGTCGCGCCTCCAACCGTCGCTCCTGCACTCCCGCTCCAACGCAGCTCGTCCGCGCGCAGCCCAGCGCCCAGCCGTCGAGTCATCACGCCCGCGCCAACGACGCCGGTCCGCGAGCAGCCCAGCGCCTAGCCGTCGCGTCTGCACGCCCGCGCCAACGCTGCTAGTCCTCGTGCAGCCCAAAAGGCCCAGTTTTCTGTTCTGGTTTCCCAGGTACTTTCGGTTCAGTATTGGGACAATCGGTTGGGCCGTTAGGGTTTTTTAACCCCGAAGGGCATTTTGGTCATTTTGCTCTTAGGGATGACCTGGTGGATATTTAGGGTTCCAGGGCTGTTTCTATCTTTCGTTGAGACCCGACTTTTTGTTGGTTGCCAGTTCCCAGGAGTTATGATGTTTGTTAGGGTTTTGGAGGTATCCTAGTTGAATGTAAAAATTAAGGAAAATTTAAAAGTAAAGTGCTCGAGCCAGGACTCGAACCCAGGTGGCTTAGAGTTGAACTTTGTTGCTAATTAATTGGGAATTAATTAATGTTGTTGCTGGGATTCGAACTTGTGACTAGCCAGGCTTTGGGAGGCTTGCTTTGTAGAGAATAAATAAATAAATAAAAAGTGTTGCTTGTGGGATTTGAACCCTTGACCTGCAAGTGGTTTGGAGGCTTGGATTAAATGAGTTTTAATCAAAAGAAATACTTGCTTAAGCTGGGACTCGAAAGGGGAAAGCCCAGGATTTCAATCGACTAAAAACTATAGAAAGAATAGTATTTTTCTCTTTGTTCTTCCCGTAGCCGCGCGTTTCCTCTCCCAACATTGCGATTTCTTCATCTCCAACTTCCCTAATCTTGCCGATTTCATCCTCCATTCTTCTCCTCTTGCCGAGCCCTTTATCCTTCTCGATTCCCCTCTTTTGTTTGGTTGCTTGTCTTGCCAAGAGCATCTTCTTCTCCTTTTCCCCTCCATCTTCTTGCCGTTTCTCCAAGATCAAGATCAAGATCAAGAATCGAGGTAATCATCTCCTTTTCCTTTCTTTTTCCTAGCCGAGACTTTCTTTCCTTGTTGCTTGGGAAAACCCTAACCGAACCAAGTTGTTCTCTTCTTTTACCTTTGTAGCCGAGAACCCTTGCTCCTCTTCATGGAGTGGCCGAAACCTTGCTCTTCCCCTTGTGAGTGTCGAGCCCTCCTTCTTGATCACTCTTCTTGTTGCCGAAACTCATCAAGCAAGCAAGTCCTTGCTGCTGCGTACTCCCTCAAGTTTCTTGCAACCGCTCCCTATGTGGTAAGCCCTCTCCCTTTGGCCGAGATCTCATGGTGATGATTGGTTGTGTCCCTAATCTTAGTTTTCTTGTTTGTGTAAACAAACCCTAGCCGAGCCTTGGAGGAGCCTTGCAAGCCGAGGCAAGCATTGCTTTTCTTCCTCTTGTCTAGCAGCAAAACAAAGAGTCTTCATCTTGCCGAGGAGAGTCTTGAAGTTCGAGAAGCCGAATCTTGCGTGGTAAGCTTTTCTTTCCTTTGGCCGAGAGCTAAGCTTGCTGGTTGGGTGTGCCCTAATCATGTTATTGTTGTTTTGCAAGCTTCGATCGAAGCCGAGAGTGTTTCCGCATCAATCCCTATTAGCCGTGAGCAATTGCCAAGCCGAGCACACTTCCGAGGTGAGTTCTCAACCCTAGCCGTGAGCATGTTGGTGTGGTTTGGGAGTGTGTTGTTTGTCTTGATCCCGACAAGCTAACTTGTGTTCCGTTGTGTTTGAGGTGAAGCCTAGCCTAATCCAGGAGGTTGTGGAAGAGGAGGCCGAGATTAAGCCCTAGCCCTAGCCTAGCCGAGAGCTCCTTTGGACTTTCCCAAGGGTTTGGCTGAGAGCTTGCGTAGCTCACCAGGTAACTTCCCGGTTCTTGTTTCTTTGAGTTTAGTTTAGAGATAGCTAGTTTAGGTTATTGATGTAACTATGTATGTTTTGCAAGGTTGTGTGTTCTGCAGCTCTAGGAGCGTTATACTTATTTACTACTTGTTTCCAAGTAAGGATTCCTTACCGGGGTTGTGTGGACCCTGCGATGCTTTCAAGATTGTGCCTTGTATGCTTGTTTACTGTTATGAGCATGTTAGCTATAGGACAACTTGTGCTTGAATTCTAGCTAGCATGTTTGCTTGTTGTTCATGTTAGTGCCATGCTAGGTTTGTTCTTCTAGCATGCTTTTGATTCCTGCTTAAGTTCGTAGTATCATGCTAGGGATTTTTCTTATTCTGGCATACCCATGTTCCTGTTCGTATTCTGTTAGTTTCATGCTAGGGTTAGACAAGTAATGTTTATTGTCTGATTGTTAGGCTAGTTTGTGTTCCTGTACTTAGGAGACCGTTAGGGGTTACTAGTTTAGGTCCCCGCTTGGGTAAGTCCTCGATGGGCACTACACTGTTGGCATTATGTGTAAGTCCCCGATGGGCATCATAATGTAGCTAGGGAGTGTAAGACCCCAATGGGCATCTCCGTGTTCCTAGCTGGAGTAAGACCTCGATGGGCATCCTAGATGTGTAAAGACCCCGATGGGCATCACTGTTTTGTGGAGTAAGACCCCGATGGGCATCATTGGTTTGTGTGGAGTAAGACCCTGATGGGCATCCTTGTGTGTAAGTCCCCGATGGGCATCACTGTGTCTAGCAGGAGTAAGACCCTGATGGGCATCCTTATGTGTAAGACCCTGTAACGGCCCAGTTTTCTATTCCAGTTCTCGAGGTGCTTCCGGTTCAGATTCAGTGGTTCGGTTGGGCCGTTAGAGCTGTTTTGACCCTTAGGGGTATTTTGGTCTTTTGCTTCAGCCGGGTCTCGAAGGAGGAAGCCGGGAATTGGGATTTAAGGACTTTAAGGTTTGTTTAAATTAGGAAAAAGGGAAGAAAAATCAAGAAAATCCCTTTCCCCTTGTTTTGCAATCTCTCTCTCTCTCTCTCTCTCTCTCCTAGCCGACCTCACCAAGAAGACCCAACCCCAGCCACCCCACCATGCCCTAGCCGCACCACTCCTGGCCGCATCGGATCGGACCGCTCACCCCAGCCATGCCCTCGCCGCACCAGACGCCCTGCATCGCCCAGCCCAGGTGCGCCCAGATCCTATCGCGTCGCCCTCGCCCTAGCCGTGCCGAGCCACCCCAGCGCCCGATCGCGTCGCCCTCGCCCTAGCCGTGCCGAGCCACCCCAGCGCCCGATCGCGTCGCCCTCGCCCTAGCCGTGCCGAGCCACCCCAGCGCCCGATCGCGTCGCCCTCGCCCTAGTCGCGCCGAGCCCAGATCTGCATCGCCCAGGCCACCTTCGTGTCGCCTTGGTCGCGCCGAGCCCAGATCGGCATCGCCCAGGCCGTCTCCGTGCCGAGTCGCTCGCCCCTGCAGGTCGTCGTGCCTTCCCGAGCGCCCCCGAGCCCATCGCGTCGCGTCGCCTCGCCGCGCAGCGCCCGCGCGCCTCCTCTGTCAAGCGCGCGTGTGTCGCCGCCAGCCAGAGCTCGCGCCGCGCGTCCGTGCGCCTTTAGCCGCCCCAGCGCGCGCCGCGCTGCGCGCAGCGCCACGCCCTGCGCCCCCTGTGCCCAGCGCGCTGTGCCCAGCGCCCACCACACTGTTGTGTCTTTGGTTGGCCCGAGCCTTGTGGCTTCTCGGATGGTATTTTCCGAGTCTTTTCTTCGTTGGGCCCCGATTTTGTTGGTCTTTGTTTAGGGATTTGATTTGGGTTGCTTTATTTTATGATTAGGTTGTTTGGGTTCGATTAGAGGCTCGAGGATCGCTTGGTTGAGTTATGATTATTTTCTCGCTTGTCCTGTAAGGATTTCTTACCGTGGTTGTGTGGACCTGCGATATGTCTCGATTGTGCCTTGTATGTTTCTTTGATTGTTATGAGCATGATAGTGATAGGCGACTTTGTTTGATCTCTTGCTAGCATGTTTGTTGATTTTACATGTTAGTGCCATGCTAGGTTTGTTCTTCCGGCATGCTTGTGATTCTGTTTAAGTTGTAGTATCATGCTAGGTAAATGTGATTGATGTCGGTCATTGCTTGCTAGCAGCCAGAATCATTGATTTACTCGGTATTCTTGGATAGAGTAGTAGGGTTTGTCATCATCCGGAGGCCGAGCGGACATAACGTACTTTGTCCCCACCGGTCGGGAGTAGAGCGAAGCATAACGTACATTGCTTCCCCGGCGGCCGATGTGGATGTAGCTACCACATCGGCATAAGCCTAGTTTGTAGCTCGCTAGAGCGGAACCACGCCAGCGGTGCAAGCTCGCCTTGGCGGTTCTTAGCTTCAGTCGGTGGTACAGGCGCACAGATGAGTGCCGAGGGCCTCGCACTCACTCGTGTTCGGTGACACCGTTTCCGAGTCTTAGGCATGCGCACTGCCCGCGTAGTTTGCCCTTAGGCCCCGCATTTACGCCGGTTGCAGAAGAGCATGCGGTGTTGCGCAAGACACGCGTTAGTCGCCGGTCGGAGAGAGCCCCGGGCTAATGTTCGTGAGTACACCGTTCCTTCGATTTAGAGCGCGATGCGGGTACTCTCCCGATAGTCCAGTTGTTAGCGAGGGTAAGAGGCCCTTGAGGACACCCATTGGGATTGGCTTTTGAGCTAATCAATTGGTCGAGGAGAAAGACCCTCGAGGGTGTCGGACATCTTGGGATCGTTTTTGAGGTGATCAATTGGCCGAGGAGAAAGACCCTCGGAGATGTCCCGGGATTGGTTATGAGAACCAATCATTAGGCCGGAAGTAGGAGACTTCCGATGATTCCGGAAGTAAGAGACTTCCGATGTTTCCAGATCTTGTGTTATGAGCTCGTTGAGCTATGATCTGTGTTGATAGCTGTTTGCTTGCATATTGAGGTGCTAGATGACTGATGTATCGTATTGTACCCCGGTTGGGGATTCTTACTGAGTATGTTTATACTCACCCTTATTTATCTTTCAGGTAACTTGGGACAACACCAGGAGGGCTAGCGGAGGGAGCTGATTGATCATGGGGAACCGCCGGCACTCTGTCTTTTATTATTGCATTGTTTATTCAGCATGTAGATGGACAGGAGTCCTAGGGGAATATTGTTTAAAACGTTGTTTAAATTGTACTGTACATTTTATTAAACACTGGCCAGGATGTTTTACTTTGTTGGATTGTTTAAACTCAAAATTGTTGGTTCTGTTTTAAGGACTCCCCTTTCTCATATGTTTTGAAAGGTTTTTAAATATAAGCTCTAAACCGCTTGTTATCATATTTAACTTGCATGCTGAGTAAGATCCCAGGTTTAGGACCATGTTTTGGGTCGGGTTCTTACAGTTGGTATCAAAGCACAGAGTCATAGATTCGTGAGACTAACTCGCTTTGTAGGTTGTTGTTCCCATGATCATCGCACTCCGCGCCGCTTGGTTTGTCCGAGTTCAATTAAGTTAAGGGTAAGAATTTACAATACTTTTCTTCTAGCTTTTATGCATGTGTAGAGTTGTGGAGCGGAGACGAGCGGAGTTCGACTCGTTGTTGGTTTGGGCTTAGAGAGCCATCATGCCAACTTTTTCGCGAAGGCGAGTAGTTTGATGAGCGGTGAGAGCCCCGTGTGGGCTGGGCTTCTGCATTGCTTTGTGCAGATCGCCAGTGTGTCGATCGCACTCAGAGGGAGGCAGAGATTAGACTCCCATAGGCCATTTGTGGCCTAGTTGTTGGTTTCTCCCCTAGTGAGAGGGTGGAGGTGCCTTGTGCAGATCGCCAGTATGTTGATTGCACTCAGAGGAGCAGGACGCTTGGCATGTCTGACCGAGGGGTTGGATTGATCTTGTTGATGTTGAGGCCGCGTCCCAGGGTTGTTTAGCCCTTTGGCCAAGAGTTGGCCCTGGCAGTTGAGTTGCCTAGAGGAGGGGGTAGAGGCTAGCACGCCTCAGAGTATGACTCCTTGAGCAGAGTGTGCTCCAGCCATGTGAGATTTGATGGCAGGTCTTTAGCTATCACAGAGCAAAGACCCAGCGCAGTTCGTAGCGCGTAGCGAGGAGTCCCGGGCATAGATAGCCCAGCTGACAGAGTTTGTTTCAAAGCATTTTCCCCAAAGTAGCTCTCGTAGCCGGAGGTTCCCGAGAGGGCTTGATCAGCGAGGTTTATGCGATTGAGTTTGTTGGCGTTGATGGAGCCGCTTGATTTGGCAAGTGGATGCTTGTAGAGCTTGATGTATTAGAAAGTCCTACTTTGCTAGTAGTAAAGCGGTTGGCGAGTTTGAGTTTAGCATCCGTGTGTTGGGATGCCTTGCCGATCAGAGGCCGAGGTGAGCCGTTCCGTCCGTTGATTCCGCAGTTGGTGGTGGTAGTCCCTTGAGAGAGGTGGACTAGCAGAGTCTCCACCAGTCGCCCGATTGATTGGCAAGTTGCCTTGTTGGTGGCTTGAGGCAGATGTAGAGACATCTGTGCCCCCTTGCAAGCCTGCTGTTGTTTTGCAGCCAGTTCTCTTTGTACCCTCGTAGACAGGGTGTAGTGTGGAGTGTGCTTGCCAGGGTTTTATCCATCTGTGGATTTCGGCGGGCTACTTGAGTGGAACACTCTTTTATTTGGATGTTCCCAGTGTGGAACTAGTTGTTGCCACCAGAGGAGTTGGCCTGAGCTTTTGTTGAGCATCGAGTGGGATGCAGGAGTAGGCCATGGCAAGTCTGTTGGTCGAGATGCCAGAGATTTGGCTGCTCGAGTGTTTGGACTCCTGTGCTGAGTGCCATTGCCCCGTCACTTGGAGGGTGACTTTCCCTATTCTCAGCAGGGCATAAAGCTTGTTTGAGGCTGATTCGTGTTGTAATGGTTGTAGTGCCTGTTGGCACCAAGCTTTGAGGGGAGGCCTAGTTTCAGGCCTGTTGGCACTTTTGGTGCAGGTGGTGCCATGGCTGCCCAGAGTATAGCATCCCCGCTTGTCTTGTACCCCTTTTCCTGAGGTTGCACCTGTTTGGGTTGCTTAAGAGATCTAGCTCGGTGGTAGTCAGAGGACTACAAGTTTGAGGTTTTCGAGGAAAGTAGGAGCTGTTCGGGATCTCCGAGAGTTGGGTGTAAAGGATGCTTTAGGTCGTTAAGAGCTAGCGCGTTCGAGTTCTCGCGCCGTGATGTGAGCTGTGAGCCCGGCTTGATGGTAGCATGATTCGGCTACCCTTTGAGTTGCCCTAGTATGGTTAGTGTTGGCATCGTAGATGCATGGTTGATCCAGTGTTAGAGCCATGAGTTGGATGGCTAATCGGAGCGCGTTTAGTGAGCTCATTGTTTCGAGGAATGTTAGCTTGGTGTGGTTTTGCGCTTGTAAAAGTAGTTGGCCAATGTGGCTTTTCGTGGTGAGTTGGCCCCGAGTGGGTTTGAACTCGTTGCTCCCTTGTTTGTTGTGGCTCGCTGTTTGGAGGCAAAAGTTGCCCCTGTGAGAGCCCTTGTTGGCTTTGGATCTTAAGAGATCAAGTTGGAGTATGCACCCGGTGCACTTTGGCGTAGCTTCGTTAAAGTGGTTTATGTTTGGAAAACCACGAGAAGTTCGTGTTGAGGAGCCGGTGCTCGGTCTTTGAGGTGTCAAGGCTTTAGTTCTTGGCAAGTGCCCTAGCTTTGGGTGTAAGGATGCCGTGCTCGTTCTTGTCGATTTGTTGGTTAAGCAAGTTTTTGCTAGTTGGTCCTTGCCCTGGTTAGACTTGATTGAACCGAACAAGAGCGATAGTGGCAAGCGCGCAGATTTACGATCGTTTTGGCTAAGAAAGTCGTTTCGGATCCTTACCTTGAGAAGAAGGTATGTTGAGGTTGTTGCTTTGAGTAGGAGGATGACGCCTCTGTAGCGCTTTTCTGGTCCCCTTGGTTTCCAAGTTGGAGTTGGCCAAAGCATAGTTGAGAGATTTGGAGAGGGTTGTGCCCACGTAGCCGGTTGTTTGTTAGATCGTTGTCGGCCCAGGTGTGTCGGAGGGTGATCAGAGGATCTCTAGTTGTGGAGAGCCTCTCGAGCTCTCGATTAGACCCAGCGGTGTTCCTTGGGTGAGTTGCTTGCAGATTTGGCGATCACGGCAAGCTAGTGCTTGTTTGGTTTTGGAGGTTAGTTGGTGCTTGGTGTTGACCAAGATTTTGGTTCTCTTGATGTTTCAAGAGCTTGCTCGGTTCGAGAGCAGGGCGTTGCCACGAGGATTCGTTCCTAGTCCGGTTGTTTTGGGAGTTGATTCCTCCTCGGTGGTTGAGTAAGTTCGGCTAGTTACGGATTGGTGGTCCAATCGGTTGAGTTTCCCTTGGGTGTTGCTTCCAAGAGAGTTGGTTGATGTTGCCCTTGGGTTTGAGCAAGTCACGCGGCGTGTGTGATGTTCGCGCCCTTTAGAGTTTTGCTTGTCGGGAAATCGTTCCGTTGAGGAGTCGGCGTAGCTCTGAGTTGTGTAGTTGATCAGAGTAGCGCAGATGGTTAGCCCAATGAGAGGGTCCTCGCATTGTGTTGTTAGCAAGCGAAAAGTTGTTTGTCCCCGCAAGAGCGGTGGCCAGCCAGATTTAAGAGTTGAGCTTGAGTTGAGTTTCTCACGAGCAAGGCCTCCTCGGGCTTTGTTTCTAGTTGTCGAGCTTTCGCAGATTGGCGAATAGTGAGCCTCGATTGAGTGTGTTGGCACAGAGGTGCCGTGGCATTGGTTGGTTAGCCTTTGGGCTGTTTTCCTCAAGCCGTTGTGTGATGTTTGGTAGCCCTGTGAGGGTTTGGTCCTTGCTGCCGAGATTTTCCATGAGAGGAATGTTGGGTGTTTCCTTCCCTGGCAATGTTCTTTTGGCCAGTTGCTAGTAGGTTTGCATGGAAAAGTTTGTGTTCGGCCGTTGTGAGGCTCCAGTTGTTGGCTTGGCCGAGTGGAGCTCTGTGCTGGTTTTTGGCCATTTAGGGTTGGCCAGAGTGAAGTTTCAGCTTGTGCTAGTGGGAAAAGTTTGCCTTTTGGATCAATCGCCGATTGGTGGTTCGATTGTTTTTCGTTAAGGCTTTAGGCAAGCCTTGTGGTTATTTGGTCTCTTGTGAAGAAAGAGTAGGCCGTTTGGTTTCTCGGAACCCGAGAGGTTCAGATTGTTTGCTTGACTTGGCGTTGTGTTGAGGCGATTTGTTATCGATTGTGGGCATTCAGAGAAGTTACGCCGGTGCGTGGCGTTGAGTTTTGGAGCTTGTGCCCGATCGCGCTTTCTTTGAGAGTAACACCGTTGAGAGGTGTTCCGTGTTGGTTTAGCGGGGTTTTGGCTGAGCGCCAAGTTTGTAGGGCTTTTGAGATCCTTGAGCGGATTGGAGCAGTGGTTAGCTTTGCCCCGTCGTTGACAACAAGTGCAAGTTTTGTGTTCCTCGGCTCTTGGTTGAGATAGTTTGTATGTGATCGAGAGCATTGTGGCTTTGAGCCTTTGAGAACCCAAGAGGGTTTGGTTTTGAGAGAAGGGTTAGTGTTGTTTTGGCCGAGAAGTTACTGTTGGCTAGGAAACATTGGAGTTTTCCTAGAGTCTGTTTCGTTTTAGGACTTTCGAGGACGAAAGTCTTAAAAGGAGGAGTGTTGTAACGCCCGCTTTTCTATTCCAGTTCTCGAGGTGCTTGCGGTTCAGATCTGGGGGTTCTGGTGGGCCGTTAGAGCTATTTTGACCCTTAGGGGTATTTTTGGTTTTGCTTCAGCCGGGTCTCGAAGGAGGAAGCCGGGAATTGGGATTTAAGGACTTTAAGGTTTGTTTAAATTAGGAAAAAGGGAAGAAAAATCAAGAAAATCCCTTTCCCCTTGTTTTGCAATCTCTCTCTCTCTCTCTCTCTCTCTCTCCTAGCCGACCTCACCAAGAAGACCCAACCCTAGCCACCCAGCCATGCCCTAGCCGCACCACTCCCTGGCCGCATCAGACCGCTCAGCCCAGCCATGCCCTCGCCGCACCAGACGCCCTGCATCGCCCAGCCCAGGTGCGCCCAGATCCGATCGCGTCGCCCTCGCCCTAGCCGTGCCGAGCCACCCCAGCGCCCGATCGCGTCGCCTCGCCCTAGCCGTCGCGAAGCCACCCAGCGCCGATCGATCGCGTCCGCCTCGCCTAGTCGCGCCAAGCCCAGATCTCAGATCGCCCGTGCCACCTTCGTGTCGCCTTGGTCGCGCCGAGCCCAGATCGGCATCGCCTGTGCCGCCTCGTGCCGAGTCGCCGCCCTCGCAGTCGTCGTGCCTTCCCGAGCGCCCCGAGCCCATCGCGTCGCGTCGCGCGCGCGCGCGCGCGCGCCGCGCTGCGCCGTCCTTTGTCAAGCCGCGCTGCGTGTGTCGTCGCCCAGCCGAGCTCGCGCGCGCGCTGCCGCGCGCGCTTTGCCGCGCCCAGCGCGCGTGCGTGCTGCGCCGCTCGCCGCCTGCGCCCCTGTGCCTGGCGCTGTGCCCAGCGCCCGGCCCGCACTGTTGTGTCTTTGGTTGGCCCGAGCCTTGTGGCTTCTCGGATGGTATTTTCTCGAGTCTTTTCTTCGTTGGGCCCCGATTTTGTTGGTCTTTGTTTAGGGATTTGATTTTGGGTCGCTTTATTTTATGATTAGGTTGTTTGGGTTCGTTTAGAGGCTCGAGGATCGCTTGGTTGAGTTATGATTATTTTCTCGCTTGTCCCGGGTAAGGATTTCTTACCGTGGTTGTGTGGACCTCGCGATATGTCTCGATTGTGCCTTGTATGTTTCTTTGATTGTTATGAGCATGATAGTGATAGGCGACTTTGTTTGATCTCTTGCTAGCATGTTTGTTGATTTTACATGTTAGTGCCATGCTAGGTTTGTTCTTCCAAAGCATGCTTGTGATTCCCTGTTTAAGTTGTAGTATCATGCTAGGTAAACGTGATTGATGTCGGTCATTGCTTGCTAGCCAGAATCATTGATTTACTCGATATTCTTGGATAGAGTAGTAGGGTTTGTCATCATCCAGAGGCTGAGAGCGGACATAACGTACTTTGTCCCCACCGGTCGGGAGTAGAGCGAAGCATAACGTACATTGCTTCCCCCGGCAGCCGATGTGGATGTAGCTACCACATCGGCATAAGCCTAGTTTGTAGCCTGCTAGAGCGGAACCCTGCCAGCGGTGCAAGCCCGCCTTGGCGGTTCTTAGCTTCGTGTCGGTGGTGCAGTGCCGCACAGATGAGTGCCGAGGGCCTCGCACTCATCGTGTTCGGTGACACCGTTTCCGAGTCTTAGGCATGCGTACTGGCCCGCAGAGTTTGCCCTTAGGCCCCGCATTTACGCCCGGTTGCAGAAGAGCATGCGGTGTGCGCGACACGCGCGTTAGTCGCCGGTTCGGAGAGCTCCCCGGGCTAATGTTCGTGAGTACACAGTTCCTTCCGATTTAGAGCCGATGCGGGTACTCTCCCGATAGTCCAGATTGTTAGCGAGGGTAAGAGGCCCTTGAGGACACCCATTGGGATTGGCTTTTGAGCTAATCAATTGGTCGAGGGAGAAAGACCCTCGAGGGTGTCGGACATCTTGGGATCGGTTTTTGAGCTGATCAATTGGCCGAGGGAGAAAGACCCTCGGAGATGTCCCGGGATTGGTTATGAGAACCAATCATTAGGCCGGAAGTAGGAGACTTCCGATGATTCCGGAAGTAAGAGACTTCCGATGTTTCCAGATCTTGTGTTATGAGCTCGTTGAGCTATGATCTGTGTTGATAGCTGTTTGCTTGCATATTGAGGTGCTAGATGACTGATGTATCGTATTGTAATTTCTGCTAGATTCTTACTGAGTATGTTTATACTCACCCTTATTTATCTTTCGGGTAACTTGGGACAACACCGGGAGGGCTAGCGGAGGGAGCCGATTGATCATGGGGAACCGCTGGACTGTCTTTTATTATTGCATTGTTTATTCAAGATGTAGATGGGACAGAGTCCTAGGGAATATTGTTTAAAACGTTGTTTAAATTGTACTGTACATTTTATTAAACACTGGCCAGGATGTTTTACTTTGTTGGATTGTTTAAACTCAAAATTGTTGGTTCTGTTTTAAGGACTCCCCTTTCTCATATGTTTTGAAAGGTTTTTAAATATAAGCTCTAAACCGCTTGTTATCATATTTAACTTGCATGCTGAGTAAGATCCCAGGTTTAGGACCATGTTTTGGGTCGGGTTCTTACAGACCCCGATGGGCATCATCGCGTTCTAGGTTGTGTAAGACCCCGATGGGCATCAAGGTGTAGAACCTAGTGTAGGTTGCGGTAGTAAGCCTTGAATAGGCATGTTCTAGAACGACGATTAGCCTGAGCCAGGTTGTTGCTTCTGAGCTCATATTTGTTTGCATGTATACTAGGGTGCTAGAGGACTGATGTATCGTATTGTACCCCGGTTGGGGATTCTTACTGAGTATGTTTATACTCACCCTTATTTCTGTGGTTTTTCCACCAGGTAACTTGGGACAGCACCGGGACAGTTAGTGGAGGGAGCTGCATGATCATGGGAGCTGTCGGCACTCTGTTGTGTCTTTCTTCATGCATTGTTATTTCAGCATGTAGTTGGACATGGAGTCCATTGGGGGAACTTAGAGAATTGTGGTTTAGAACTATTTGAATATTTTTATAAACACTGGCCAGGCATGTTTTAAGTTATTGATTTACTTTATGAAAATTGTTGTTGAGTTTTAAATGTTCCCGGCTTTGTTGTTTGAAAAGTTTTAAAATTATGAGCACTAAATCGTTTGTAAACATATTTTTACTAGCATGCTGAGTGAGAACCTAGGTTTAGGACCGTATTTCTTGTCGGGTTCTTACATAGGTGCTCTGTTATGAATTCCGACTGGCATGATTCTCGTATTGTTTCTCATGTTAGTTCCATGCTAGGTTGTTCTGTTCTAGCATGCTCGTTATCTATTCTTGCTTCGTAGTATCATGCTAGGTTCATTGTTTCTGCTAAGCACGTATTGGATTGTTAGCTGCTATCTGTTTATAGTTTAGATTTCTGATAGGTAGCATCATCCGGGCGAGGATGCATAACGTAACTTGCATCCGTGGCAGGCAGTACTCCATCCCTAATCCGTCGTTAGGGTTTAGCTAACCCTAACGGCAGCCCAGTGCAATCTTGGGTGAGGGTGGCAGACTGTTAAATGCTCCAACGGTCGGGGGAATGACGAGGCATTGCCTTGTCCCCTGTAATCGACACGACCTCAGCGTGTTGGCAGTATCCCTTGATTGCCACCTGATAGGGCAAGGACCGGTTCCTGGTGTAAGCCTACCACGGCCGGTTTCTTAGCCTCAGGTGCAGTGGTACAGGCTGACATAGTCATAGTGTCCTGGTCTCACACCACTATGTTCAGTGACACCGATCCAGAGATTTGTTAGGCATGCATACTGGACCAGGGCAGCATGCCCTAGACCCAGCACCTCCCTGGTTTGCAGCAGCATGCGATGCGTGCACACGCTCATTACAGCGCTGACTGGAGAGCTCCTCGAGATCTTGAGTTCAGTGCACCTTTCGTATCGACAGTAGGAAGGCTGAGGCCGAGACTAGTTTCTCGTATAGTATCGTAAAGCGTTGTAGTTTTCTGGAGTAAGACCGTAAGATGGCATCCGTGGTATAAGTATGGATTAAAGTGAAGTGCTCTCTTCTGTGTTTATATTCATAGCTTGCATACTTTCTGCTAGATGACCAGTTATATCGTATTGTGCCCCGGTTGGGGATTCTTACTGAGTAATTCGTTACTCACCCTTATTTTGTGGTTTTCCACAGGTAACCATCGCGCAAGACAGGATGGCTGAAGGAGGAGCTACTGATCATGGAAACTAGCTGCTTTGAAAACTATGCGTTTATGTTTTATGTTTTTATTGTCCTCTGAATGCATGTAGTTGGGCACGGAGCACTTAGGTTGTTTTTTGGTTTTTTTCTGGATTTTGACACTATTGTAAACTGTTTTGGATTTTCAATGTTTGAATTAAATCTCTGATCAGAGTATGTTTTAAATTGTATTTAGCTTGGAACAGGTGCTTGGAAACAGGAACAGGTTCCAGGACATTTTGTGTTTGTTTTTGAATGGATGTTTACCTCTTTTAGTTTTATTCAGAATCTGGAAAGTGATCTTGCATAATATTTTCTAAGTTTTAAAGCATGCATTGAGGTAAAGGCCTAGTTTAGGACCCCATTCGGGTCGGGTCTTTACATCTCCCTATCTCTAAAGCTTCATATCGTATGGCACCAGCTGAGTTGCGAGAACACAAAGTGAAGTTGCAAGAGGTGCTTGACCGAGGATTCATCTTGTAACGACCCAGGTTTTCTTCCCGGTCTTCCAGGTATGCCCTAGGGGTAATTTGGTAATTTGGTCGGGCCGTCAGGGTCGTTTGTGTCTTTTCCAGTTACTAAAATTATTGGATGGTTTTTGTAGGTTTTTGGAGGAGTTTGAGGTTTGGTTTGAGCAAGGTTTGTTGCAAAAGTAAAAATAAAGGAAATTGTCCGCAAATGGGGTTTGATCCGGGTCTCCTGGAAGCTTGTAGAGATGTGTGCCAATTGAGCCATTAGGTGCTCTTGTTGCTCTTTCTGCATCACATCTTAGTTAACCTTGGATTTTGGAGTTTTGGTGCATTTGGTTAAATGGAATAGAATTAGGTTATTCCATCTTCTTCTCCAAAACACCTCTTGGCCGCCCAAGCTCTCCATCTCCATAGCCTTGCTGATTCTTCATCCTTGCATCTCCTTGGGTTCGATCATCATCATTCTGGGTAAGTCTTCGTCTTCTTCATCTTCTCATTTGGGTGTTTGTTGGCCGAATGTAAGAAAAAGGGGTTGTGTGTGTGTGTGTTGTGCAACACCGAGGGAAGTCCAAAGACCCGAGCTCGTCGCATCGGCCAGCCGGCTCCGTCAACGGCAGCCCACTCGTCGCCGACGCCCAGATCTCGCCCAAAGAAGCGCAGCTCGCTGCTCGTCCAGCCAATCGCTCGCGACGCCAGATCTCGCCCAGCAGCGCAGCTCGCCGTTAAATCCACCGATCGCCGCGACGCCCGAGACTGTCCAGCAGCGCAGCTCGCCGTTTCGTCCAGCCGATCGCTCGCCGACGCCAGAGGTCTCGCCAGCGCCGCAAGCGTCAGCCGCTCGCTCGCGCGGCCGCGCTGCGCGCCAGACGTTCGTCGCGCGCGCGCCCTCGCTGAAGCCGCTCGCCGTGTGTCCGCGACGCACGCCGCCGCGCGCGCCAGCCGCGCAGCTCAGACGCTCGCGCATGCGCGCGCTCGCGCCTGTCTGCCGTGCCAAAGACGCAGCCTGCAGTAGCGTGTCCGTCTGCGCTGCGGCCGCAGCAGCGACGGTAGCGTGTCCTTGCCGTGCCGGCTTTGCTGCGTGACCCCAAGCTCGTGGTCGTCGCTACCGCGTGAGTTCCCCGAGCCGAGCTTGCTCGTTCTATTGTTGTTTAGATATTTTAGATGCCGATTATTGTTGGTTTGCTAGGTTCGCTCGCTAGCTCGGGATTGTTCCGCAGACTTAGGATTTGTGTGTAGAAGTCTTCCGACCAAGGTAAGGATTTCTTCACCAGGGGTTGTGTGGACCCTCTGCGGTATATTTGTGATTGTTGTTTTGTATGCTGTGTATGATTACTAGCATGTTTAGCCCTAGGTGCTCTGTTCAATTCTCGATGGCATGAACTCTTGTATTGTTTATCATGTTAGCCCATGCTAGGTTGTTCTATTCTAGCATGTTCGATATCTCTGTTCTTGCTTCGTAGTATCATGCTAGGCTCTTTGTATCCGATGAGCCCGTATTGGACCGCATTGATTGAATCGTTATTATTGTTAAGGTTTTAGAATTGAGGTAGATAGAATCATCCGGGCCGATGCATAAAGTATCTTGCATCTATGGCAAGGACGCTCGAGACGCTTCTCCGTCCTTGGACCCCGTGAGGGATTAGCTATCCCAACCGGTAGGCCCCGCAATCTTGGGTGAGGGTGGCGGATCGTTAAATGCCCCAACGGTCGGGATGATGACTTGGCATTGCCTCGCCCCCGCAAATGACGACACGCCTCGGCGTGTGTCGGCCGTAGCCCTTGATTGCCACTGTTAGGGCAAGGACCGCTTCTGGTGTAAGCCTACCACGGCCGGTTCCTTAGCCTCAAAGTGCGGTGGTACAGCCGACATAGTTCACGTGTCGAGTCTCACACCCCTATGTCGGTGACACCGATCCGAGATTTAGTTAGGCATGGTGATCGAACTCGGGCGGCTTGCCACTAGACCCGGCACCCCGAGTTTGCGGAGCATGCGGTGCGCGCTTACGCCATTACGCCGATCGAGAGCTCCTCGGGATCTTGAGCAGTGCACCTTTCGTATCGGCGATGAGACAGCCGAGGCCGGGACTTGTTCCCGTGATAGTGCGTTTAGTGTGTTGTGTTATTTTCCGGACTAAGACCACGAGATGGCATCCGAGGTCCAAGTGTGGACTTAGCTATGTGCTCCGCTCTCGTGTTTGTACTCATAGCTTGCATACATTCTTCTAGATGATCATGTATATCGTATTGTACCCGGTTGGGGATTCTTACTGGGTAATTCGTTACTCACCCTTATTCCGTGGTTTTCCACTGTAATCAAGCGGGAGACAGGATGGCTAAAGGAGGAGCCGTGATCATGGAACTGCTGTCATCTCTCGATTATTTTATTTAATTATCATGACTCTTCACTTTTTATTATTTCCCCGAATGCATGTAGACGGGCACAGAGCCCGGGATGTTTTCTTACGTTTTATGGATTCCAAAGCATATTTGTACTTGTGGATTGTTTTAATGGTTTAAATAAATCTCTCGATCGAGTATGCTTTTAGAAATGTATGTTTGGGTTGTTGAATGTTTCTGTTTTTACTTGGGATCCAAATGTATTTTTCATAATGTCTTTTATTTTCACTACATGCATTGGGGTAAAGGCCCATTTAGAGCCCTTTTGGGTCCTGGTCTTTACAGATTGGTATCAAAGCTCAGAGTCATAGATTCTCAGAGATCGACCTTTTTGTTGTAGGTCGTTTTCCATGATCATCAAGATCCGGCGGTCATCAGTGCGCCTAGATTTATTGTTTTAGAAAGGAAAAGGGTTAAAAATTTACAATACCTATCATCTAGTGTATGCCTTGTTTGGTGTTGTGGAATGGTGACAGTGTGTTTTGATTCGTTGTTGGTTTGGATGTAGATCGCCAAAGATGCTATCCACCCGCATCGGAGAGGAGGTTCGAGAGCGTGTCGAGGTATCGTGGATCGGATCGACATCGCAGGACATCGTCCCAAGCCGACATCGATGGCATTCCACCAGCAGCTCCTCCCCGTTACGCCTAGAGCGGGCGTTGAGGCGACCGAAGGCCGTGAGATCGCTCCCGGAGCAGAGTTTGCCGAGTCTATGAGGGCTTTTATGGTCGGCATGTTGAGTGACCAGAGGCGAGACCTGTGCCTTGTTGGCAGCGCAAGCGGGAAGAGTCCCGAGCCGCATCGAGCGGTGACTCGATTGGTTCAAAGAGAGCTCAAGAGCACCTCCACTCCACAGAGCAAGTAGCCCCCGAGGCGGATATGGCAGAGGTGCCGAGGAATTGGGTAGGTGGTCAAGGATTTTGTGAAGTGGAAGCCCGAGAAGTTTGATGCCACCGGTGATGCGTTAGCGGCGGCCAGTGGATTGCCCATTTGGAGTACACCTTCCACGATCATGGTGTGCCCCGATATTCAGAGGCCGAGATGTGCGGCTCATGTGCTAGGAGGCACAAATGAGATGGTGGTGGAGTCCACCTTGAGTGAGAGACCACTGGTCTCCACCCGCTACTTGGGAGTTCTTCAAGGCTGAGTTCAAGGTAAAGTTCATCGGTGATGAGGCTCAAGAGAAGATGGTGGAGCTCTTCCGAACTCCGAAGTAGGGTTCGATTCCATTGAGGAATATGAGCGCAAGTTCTCTGAGTATGGATATTTTGCTCCTCGGTTGATTGCCACCCCTGAGTCAAGATTCGGAAGTTCATATCCGGATTGAGGCAGGTGTTTTCAGATGTCGTGGCTCGTGCCCCCGACACTTATGCTAGGGCTGCCCCGATTAGCCACGATCTATAATGGGAAGTATCCCGCTGAGCGGGTTGTTGCCGCCTGCTTCAAATGGCCCCGTCCCAGCAAACTGTGGGGCGTAAGAGGAAGTTTGACTTTTCGGGAGGCGGCAGCGCCGCCAAGGGCGATTTGAAGCAGAGATCGGAGAGCTCGGTCGATTTCGGCCCGGGCAGAGGAGGACCTGTGCGATTTCCCGCTTGTGCTACTTGTGGGAAAGTCCACGCCGAGCTTGTCACTGGACCTAGATTGTGCTTCCGTTGTGGTAGAGAGGGTCACATGGCCCGTTTTTGTGATCGACCCCACTATGGCGGCTCGGCCAAGGCAGCAGTTAGGTCGAGTGTTTGCTACGACCCGTCAGAGGCCGAGCGCACGGATGCCACTGCTATGGTACGCTTCTTGTTTTAGATCATCGCGCATTTGTCTTGTTTGATTCTGGTTCCACGCATTCATTTGTATCTGTGTTGTTTCTTCGAGCATGCTAAGTTAAGACTAGAGCCTCTAGGTTTTGAGTTATCTCTGCAAAACTCCTTCGGGAGTTAATATGTTGGCTAGAGATAAGATTAAGGATGGCCGGATCGAGATATCCGGAGAGTTGCTTGTGGCTACGCTCATAGTTACGCCTATGAGCGGTTTTGATGTGATTCTTGGTATGGAGTGGTTAGTTGCTAACCACGCGTTGATTGACCGCCACCGGAAAGAAGTAGTGTTCAAAGCCGCCAGTCGCCCAAACTTTAAGTTTCGTGGAGTCCAAGGTGGAGTTTGCCCGCCGATGGTGTCACTGTGAAAGCTCATCGCTTGCTAGCTCATGGAGCTTGGGGCTATCTAGCCAAGTTGTTCGGGAAGAGCCGCCCCTCGCTGTCTGGCCGATCAGTGCCGGTCGTGCGGGAGTTCGCGGATGTGTTTCGAGGAGTTACTGGGGTTGCCCCCAAAAGAGAGGTTGACTTCATTATTGAGCTCGAGCGAGGACCCTCCCTATCTCGAAGGCTCCGTGATCGCATGGCGCCAGTGAGTTAAAGGAATCAAGATTCGGGATTTGCAGGAGATGTTAGACCGAGGGTTCATCCGTCCGAGTGTGTCCCCGTGGGGAGCACCGCCTGCATTTGTGAAAAAGAAGGATGGTTCTATGCGCTTATGTATTGATTACCGCGAGCTTAATAAGGTGTGATGAAGAATAAGTACCCGCTTGTAACGACCCGTGTTTTTCTTCCCGGTCTTCCGTGTATGCCCTAGGGGTAATTTGGTAATTTGGTCGGGCCGTCATGGTCGTTTGTGTCTTTTCCACTACTAAAATTATTGGATGGTTTTGTAGGTTTTTGGAGGGGTTTGTGGTTTGGTTTGAGCAAGGTTTGTTGCAAAAGTAAAAAAATAAAGGAAATTCTTTGCAGTGGGGTTTGAACCCGGTCTCCTGGGAAGCTTGTAGAGAGGTGTGCCAATTGAGCCATTAGGTGCTCTTGTTGCTCTTTTCGCATCACATCTTAGTTAACCTTGGATTTTGGAGTTTTGGTGCATTTGGTTAAATGAAATAGAATTAGGTTATTCCATCTTATTCTCCAAAAACACCTCTTGGCCGCCCAAGCTCTCCATCTCCATAGCCTTGCCGAGTTCTTCATCCTTGCCTCTCCTTGGGTTCGATCATCATCATTCCGGGTAAGTCTTCGTCTTCTTCATCTTCTCATTTGGGTGTTTGTTGGCCGAATGTAAGAAAAAGGGGTTGTGTGTGTGTGTGTGTGTTGTGCACCACACCGAGAGGAGTGCCATCATCCCAGCCCGGCTCACCAGACGCCCAGATCGGTCGAGAGCTACCTGTCGTGACGCCCGGATCGGTCGAGCACTGCCGCGACGCCCAGATCGGTCGAGCCAGCCCCGCCAGACGCCCTGACTGTCCCCAAAGAAGCCTCGCCGTTCGTCCCGCCAGCCAGATCGCCCGATCGCCGTGACGCCAGAGGTCTCGCCAGCGCGCCAGTAGCGTTTAGCCGATCGCCGCGACGCCCTCGCTGTGTCCGCTTGCCGAGCCGCTTGCCTGCGTGCCTTCGCCAGACAAGTTCGCGCGCGCGCCCTCGCTGAAGTTGCTCGCCGTGGTCCGCGATCGCGACGCCCGGCGCCGCGCGCCGCCGCTCGAGACGCTCGCGCGCGCTTCGCCAGACGACAGACAGCGGCGCGCGCGCTTTCGTCCAGAGCGCTCGCTCGCCAGCAGCGTGTGTGTCCGCTTGTTGTGCGGCGCGCACGGCCACCAGCGTGTCCGTGCTGTGTGCGGTAGCGCAACCGGTAGCGCGTTTCCTGCTGCGTGCGGTAGCGGCCCAGCCGCCCCACCTTGCCGAGCGACTTGCCGCTGAAATTCTCAAGCTAGTGTCGCCGCTACCGCGTGAGTTCCCGAGCCGAGCTTGTTGTTTCTATTGTTGTTTAGATATTTTAGATGCTGATTATTGTTGGTTTGCTAGGTTCCCGCCGCTAGCTCGGGATTGTTCCATGACTTAGGATTTGTGTGTAAAAGTCTTCCACCAAGGTAAGGATTTCTTACCGAGGTTGTGTGGACCTCGCGGTATATTTGTGATTGTTGTTTTGTATGCCTGTGTATGTTTACTAGCATGTTTAGCCTAGGTGCTCTGTTCAATTCTCGATTGGCATGAACTCTTGTATTGTTTCTCATGTTAGCCCATGCTAGGTTGTTCTATTCTAGCATGTTCGATATCCTGTTCTTGCTTCGTAGTATCATGCTAGGTTCTTTGTATCCGATGAGCACGTATTGGACCGCATTGATTGAATCGTTATTATTGTTAAGGTTTAGAATTGAGGTAGATAGAATCATCCGCCCGATGCATAAAGTATCTTGCATCTATGGCAAGGACGTTCGAGACGATTCTCCGTCCTTGGACCCCGTGAGGGATTAGCTATCCCAACCGGTAGGCCCCGCAATCTTGGGTGAGGGTGGCGATCGTTAAATGCCCCAACGGTCGGGATGATGACTTGGCATTGCCTCGCCCCGGCGATCGACACGTCCTCGGCGTGTTCGGTAGTAGCCCTTGATTGCCACATGTTAGGCAAGGACCGCTTCTGGTGTAAGCCTACCACGACGGTTTCCTTAGCCTCAAAGTGCGGTGGTACAGCCGACATAGTTCACGTGTCCAGTGTCTCACACCCCTATGTCGGTGACACCGATCCAGAGATTTAGTTAGGCATGGTGGATCGAACTCGGGCAACTTTGCCACTAGACCCGGCACCCCGAGTTTGCGTGAGCATGCGGTGCGCGCTTACGCTCATTACAGGGGCACGATCGAGAGCTCCTCGGGATCTTGAGCCAGTGCACCTTTCGTGATCGACATGAGACAGCAGTGAGGCCGGGACTTGTTCCCGTGATAGTGCGTTTAGTGTGTTGTGGTATTTTCCGGACTAAGACCCCGAGATGGCATCCGAGGTCCAAGTGTGGACTTAGCTATGTGCTCCGCTCTGTGTTTGTACTCATAGCTTGCATACATTCTTCTAGATGATCATGTATATCGATTGTACCCCGGTTGGGGATTCTTACTGGGTAATTCGTTACTCACCCTTATTCTCGTGGTTTTCCACGTGTAATCAAGGCGGGAGACGGGATGGTGAAGGAGGAGCTATGATCATGGAACCTCTTGTCTTCTCCGATTGTTTTATTTTAATTATCATGACTCTTCACTTTTTTATTATTTCCGAATGCATGTAGACAGCACAGAGCCCCCAGGATGTTTTCTTACGTTTTATGGATTCCAAAGATATTGGTACTTGTGGATTGTTTTAATGGTTTAAATAAATCTCGATCGAGTGTGCTTTTAGAAATGTATGTTTTGGTTGTTGAATGTTTGTTTTTACTTGGAATCGAAATGTATTTTTCATAATGTCTTTTATTTTCACTACATGCATTGGGGTAAAGGCCCATTTAGAGCCCCCTTTTGGGTCCGGTCTTTACAGATTGGTATCAAAGCTCGAGTCATAGATTCGTGAGACTCGACCTTTGTTGTAGGTCGTTTTCCATGATCATCAAGACTGGCTACCATCAGTACGCCTAGATTTATTGTTTTAGAAAGGAAAAGGGTTAAGAATTTACAATACCTATCATCTAGTGTATGCCTTGTTTGGTGTTGTGGAATGATGAAGTGTGTTTTGATTCGTTGTTGGTTTGGATGTAGATCGCCAAAGATGCTACCACCCGCATCGAGAGGAGGTTCGAGAGCGGTCGAGGTATCAGGATCGGATCGACATCGCAGGACATCGCCCCAAGCCGACATCGATGGCATTCCACCAAAGGCTCTCCTCTCGTTACGCCTAGAGCGGGCGTTGAGGCGATCGAAGGCCGTGAGATCGCTCGTGGAGCAGAGTTTGCCGAGTCTATGAGGGCTTTTATGGTCGCATGTTGAGTGACCAGAGGGCGCGAGACCTGTGCCTTGTTGGCGCAAGCAAATGCGGGAAGAGTCCCGAGCCCAGATCGAGCGGTGACTCGATTGGTTCAAGAGAGCTCAAGAGCACCTCCAGCTCCTCAGAGCAAGTAGCCCCAGAGGCGAGATATGGCAGAGGGTGCCGAGGAATTGGGTAGGTGGTCAAGGATTTTGTGAAGTGGAAGCTCGAGAAGTTTGATGCCACCGGTGATGCGTTAGCGGCAGCCTGTGTGGATTGCCCATTTGGAGTACACCTTCCCGATCATGGTGTGCCCCGATATTCAGAGGCCGAGATGTGCGGCTCATGTGCTAGGAGGCACAGCGAGATGGTGGTGGGAGTCCACCTTGAGCGAGAGACCACTGGGTCTCCACCCGCTACTTGGGAGTTCTTCAAGGCCGAGTTCAAGGTAAAGTTCATCGGTGATGAGGCTCAGGAGAAGATGGTGGAGCTCTTCCGAGAACCCGGCAGGTTACGATTCCATTGAGGAATATGAGCGCAAGTTCTCGGAGTATGGATATTTTGCTCCTCGTTGATTGCCACCCTGAGTCAAGATTCGGAAGTTCATATCCGGATTGAGGCGGTGGTGTTTCCCAGATGTCGTGGCTCGTGCCCCGACACTTATGCTAGGGTCATTCTGGGGCTTAGCCACGATCTATAATGGGAAGTATCCTGCCGAGCGGGTTGTTGCCGCTCTGCTTGGTCGGGTCCGTCCCAGCAGCGGTGGGGCGTAAGAGGAAGTTTGACTTTCGGGAGGGCGGCCGCCGCCAAGGGCGCTTTCTGCAGCAGAGATCGGAGAGCTCCAATCCGCTTTCACCCCAAAGCAGGAGGACCCAGCGATTTCCGCTTGTGCTACTTGGGAAAGTCCACGCCGAGCTTGTCACTGGACCTAGATTGTGCTTCCGTTGTGGTAGAGAGGGGCACATGGCCCGCTTTTTGTGATCACCGGCTATGGGCAGCTACCAACAAGCAGCAGCAACAGGTCGAGTGTTTGCTACGACCGTCAGAGGCCGAGCGCACGGATGCCGCTGTGGCAGTGCACGCTTCTTGTTTTAGATCACCGCGCATTTGTCTTGTTTGATTCTGGTTCCACGCATTCATTTGTATCTGTGTTGTTTGGCCGAGCATGCTAAGTTAAGACTAGAGCCTCTAGGTTTTGAGTTATCTGTTGCAACTCCTTCGGGAGTTAGTATGTTGGCTAGAGATAAGATTAAGGATGGCGGATCGAGATATCAGGAGAGTTGCTTTTAGGCCACGCTCATAGTTCCGCCTATGAGCGGTTTTGATGTGATTCTTGGTATGGAGTGGTTAGTCGCTAACCACGCGTTGATTGACCGCCACCGAAAGAAGTAGTGTTCAGCCGCCAGTCGGCCTAGCTTTAAGTTTCGTGGAGTCCAGGGTGGAGTTTGCCCGCCGATGGTGTCACCGTGAAAGCTCGTCGCTTGCTAGCTCATGGAGCTTGGGGCTATCTAGCCAAGTTGTGCGGGAAGAGCGCCCCTCCGCCTCTGTTGATCAGTGCCGGCCGTGCAAGAGTTCGCGGATGTGTTTCGAGGAGTTTCTGGGGTTGCCCCCAAAGAGAGAGGTTGACTTCATTATTGAGCTCGAGCCGTGGACCCTCCCTATCTCGAAGGCCGTATCGCATGGCGCCAGTGAGTTAAAGGAATCGAAGATTCGATTGCAGGAGATGTTAGACCGAGGGTTCATCCGTCCAAGTGTGTCCCGTGGGGAGCACACGGGGCCTTTGTGAAAAAGAAGGATGGTTCGATGCGCTTGTGTATTGATTACCGCGAGCTTAATAAGGTGATGAGTGAAGAATAAGTATCCGCTTGCCCCGTGATCGATGATTTGTTCGATCACCTTCGTGGAGCTTCGTGTTCTCCAAGATAGATCCGAGATCCGGTTACCATCGATTCGGATCGGATGCCGACATTCCTAAGACGACTTTCGAGTCCGGATATGGTCACTATGAGTTTGTGGTCATGTCGTTTGGATTGACCAATGCCCCAGTGCGTTCATGGACATGATGGATAGGGTGTTCAAATCATTTTTGGACAGCTTCGTCATTGTGTTCATTGGACGATATTCGATTTATTCGAGGTCTAAAGAAGACCATGCAGAGCATTTGAGACGAGTATTGGCGGCTTTGAGGAAAACCACTTTATGCGAAGTTTTCCAAATGTGATTTCTGGTTGGAGCAGTGGCCTTCCTAGGCCACGTGGTTTCGAGAGATGGTATAGCCGTGGACCCCGCGAAGATTGAGGCCGTGAGTTCATGGGCCAAGCCGACTTCGATTGCCGAGATTCGCAGCTTTTCTGGTTTGGCGAGTTACTACCGTCGGTTCGTCAAGGACTTTTTCGCTTTAGCCTCGCCCCTCACTCGCCCGACGAGGAAGGGTGTCGAGTTTGTTTGGGACAAGCAGTGTGATGAGAGCTTTGCTGTGCTCAAGCGTAGTTTGACTTCAAAGACCATTGTTGGCGATCCGGAGAGGGGACAGTGGTTTCGTGGTCTCAAAGTGATGCTTCCAAGTTTGGATTAGGTTGTGTGTTGATGCAAAGACGGAAGGTCATTGCCTATGCTTCCCGTCACCAAGCCGTATGAGCGAACTACCCGACTCATGATATGGAGTTGGCAAAGCAGTGGTGTTTGCAATCAAGATTTGGAGGCATTACTGTATGGTGAGCGGATTCAGATGTTTACCGATCACCAGAGCCTCAAGTATCTGTTTACTCGTAAGGAGTTGAATATGAGGCAGAGGAGATGGTTAGAGTTGGTAAAGGATTATGACTGCGAGATTTTGTACCATCCGGTAAAGCCAACGTAGTGGCCGATGCTTTAAGCAGTAAAGACGTCGCACTCTGCGGCGTTGTTGAGTTCAGCCGCTTTGCGAGAGAGTTCGAGCGGCCGAGGTTGCGAGTGTTGTTGGGAGAGGTTACCGCTGTGGTAGCTCGATTGGACTGCTCACCGCCGATTCGGCAAATGGATTATACCTGCCGGTTGGGTGACCCCGCACTTAAGAGATTGGTTGTGAGTTAGTGCTTGCGGTGACTTTGACTTTGTGTATTCACCAGACGGTGGGTTGACTTATAGAGGCCGGTTGTGTGTTCCAGACATTGCAGTTTCATGAGCCGAGTTGCTCTGAGGCCCACTGTTTTCTTTTGCTTGGCACCGGGGTACCAAGATGTATCAGACCTTAAGCGCACTTTTCGGTGGATGGGGATGAAGAGAGATGTGGCAGAGTTTGTCACCGGTGTCTCACTTGTCGCAAGTGAAGGCACCTGCAGCAGCCAAGGCAGCAGGTTTGTTGCACCATCGAGTGTACCCAGTGGAAATGGGAAGAGATCTCTATGGACTTTATATCCGGTTTGCCAAGGACTCGAGGAAGTTCTCTCGGATTTGGGTGATAGTCGACCGTTTGACCAAGAGCGCACACTTCATTCCGGTAGGGACACTTATACCGTGGAGCGATGGCGCAATTGTTTTTGGAGCAGATCATCCGTTATCATGGTGTGCCGGTGAGGATTGTGTCGATCGTGACTCGCGGTTCACTTCTCGCTTCGAGAGCGCCCAGAAGGGTTTGGGCACAGAGTGCGATTTCAAAGATGACTTTTCACCCCTCGGACGGATGGTCGATCGAGAGAGTGAATCGATTCTCGAGGATATGTTGAGGGCTTGTGTGTTGGATTTCCCGAGCGATTGGGACCAGATTCAGATACTTGATGGAGTTTGCCTATAACAATAGTTACCAGTCGGACGATTCGGATGGCTCCATTCGAGGCATTGTATGGTAAGCGCGTTGTCGGTCCCCGTGTTCGGGAAGAGGTTGGTGATAGACGAGTTTTGGGTCCCGAGTTACCGCAGCTTGACCAATGGTGCAAAGGCGTAAGATTAGAGCTCGTATGTTGACATGTACTCAGAGCAGCAGAAGAGTTACGCCGATGTTTGGCGCCGAGATTTGGAGTTTGAGGTTGGTCGGCATGTGTTCCTTAAGGTTGCTCCGATGCGAGGTGTTTTGAGGTTTGCAAGCGAGGAAGTTGAGTCCCCGTTTTGTTGGTCCGCTCGAGATCCTAGAGAGGATTGGCAGAGTTGCTTACCGGTTAGCCCTACCTCCGTCACTATCGCAGAAGGCATAGTGTTTTCCATGTATCGATGTTGAGGCAAGATGTGCGGACCCGTCGCACATTGTGGACTTTGAGCCTTTGCGGTGAATGAGGATTTGAACTTCGAGGAGAAGCCGGTGAGGATCCTTGCCTTTGAGACCAAGACGCTATGTAATCGCGAGATTCGTTTGGTAAAGGTTCGAGTGGAAGAATCGGGGTTCGAGGAAGCCACTTGGGAGCGGGAAGACGAGATGAGGTTGCATTACCCCTGAGCAATTTTTGTTTTAAGGACTTTCGAGGACGAAAGTCATAAAAAGGAGGGAATATTGTAACGACCCGTGTTTTTCTTCCCGGTCTTCTTCCGTGTATGCCCTAGGGGTAATTTGGTAATTTGGTCGGGCCGTCATGGTCGTTTGTGTCTTTTCCAACTACTAAAATTATTGGATGGTTTTGTAGGTTTTGGAGGGGTTTGTGGTTTGGTTTGAGCAAGGTTTGTTGCAAAAGTAAAAAAATAAAGGAAATTGTCTTTGCAGTGGGGTTTGAACCCGGGTCTCCCGGGAAGCTTGTAGAGAGGTGTGCCAATTGAGCCATTAGGTGCTCTTGTTGCTCTTTTCGCATCACATCTTAGTTAACCTTGGATTTTGGAGTTTTGGTGCATTTGGTTAAATGAAATAGAATTAGGTTATTCCATCTTATTCTCCAAAAACACCTCTTGGCCGCCCAAGCTCTCCATCTCCATAGCCTTGCCGAGTTCTTCATCCTTGCCTCTCCTTGGGTTCGATCATCATCATTCGGGTAAGTCTTCGTCTTCTTCATCTTCTCATTTGGGTGTTTGTTGGCCGAATGTAAGAAAAAGGGGTTGTGTGTGTGTGTGTGTTGTGCGGCCCACCGAGAGGAGGCCACCATCATCCCACCCCACCCAGACGCCAGATCGGTCGAGCACTCGCCGCGACGCCCCGGTCGGTCGAGCACCTGCCGCGACGCCCAGATCGGTCGAGCTACCGCCAGACGGCCAGACTGGTCCCAGCCTCGCCGTTCGCCCGATGCGAGTCGCAGATCGATCCCCGATCGCCAGACGCCAGAGGTCTCGCCAGAGCCAGTAGCGCTGGCCGTCGATCGCCGACGCCCTCGCCGTGTCCGCTTGCCGAAGCCGCTTGTTCGCGCGCGCGCGCTCGAGCGTTCGCGCGCGCGCGCGCCCTCGCCGAAGTTGCTCGCCGTGTCCGCATCGCGACGCCCGGCCGCCGCGCGCCGCCGCTCGAGCAGCGTCGCCCGCGGCTTCGCCCGACGCACGCCGCCGCGCGCGCCGTCCAGACGCTGCCGCGCGCGCAGCTGTCTCGCTGTTGCCGTTAAATAAGACACGGCCAATAGCGTGTCCGTCTAGAAGTATGGGCCATAAGCAACCAAGCGCGTGTCCCCTGGTAGCAGCACAACACGCAGCGCCCGACCTTGCCGAGCGGCTTGCCGCTGCCCCAAGCTCGTGGTCGTCGCGCGCGTGAGTTCCCGAGCCGAGCTTGCGTTCTATTGTTGTTTAGATATTTTAGATCTTGCCGATTATTGTTGGTTTGCTAGGTTCCCGCCGCTAGCTCGGGATTGTTCCGCACTTAGGATTTGTGTGTAAAAGTCTTCCGACCAAGGTAAGGATTTCTTACCGAGGTTGTGTGGACTCGCGGTATATTTGTGATTGTTGTTTTGTATGCTGTGTATGTTTACTAGCATGTTTAGCCTAGGTGCTCTGTTTCAATTCTCGATGGCATGAACTCTTGTATTGTTTCTCATGTTAGCCCATGCTAGGTTGTTCTATTCTAGCATGTTCGATATCTGTTCTTGCTTCGTAGTATCATGCTAGGTTCTTTGTATCCGATGAGCACGTATTGGACCGCATTGATTGAATCGTTATTATTGTTAAGGTTTAGAATTGAGGTAGATAGAATCATCCGCCCGATGCATAAAGTATCTTGCATCTATGGCAAGGACGTTCGAGACAGTTCTCCGTCCTTGGACCCCGTGAGGGATTAGCTATCCCAACCGGTAGGCCCCGCAATCTTGGGTGAGGGTGGCAGATCGTTAAATGCCCCAACGGTCGGGATGATGACTTGGCATTGCCTCGCCCCCGGCGATCGACACGTCCTCGGCGTGTTCGGCCGTAGCCCTTGATTGCCACTGTTAGGGCAAGGACCGCTTCGGTGTAAGCCTACCACGACCGGTTCCCTTAGCCTCAAAGTGTGGTACAGCCGACATAGTTCACGTGTCCGTGTCTCACACCCATATGTCGGTGACACCGATCCGTAGATTTAGTTAGGCATGGTGGATCGAACTCGGGCAGCTTGCCACTAGACCCGGCACTTCCGAGAGTTTGCGGTGAGCATGCGGTGCGCGCTTACGCTCATTACTGGCGCGCCGACCGAGAGCTCCTCGGGATCTTGAGCAGTGCACCTTTCGTATCGGACGATGAGACAGCCGAGGCCGGGACTTGTTCCCGTATAGTGCGTTTAGTGTGTTGTGGTATTTTCCGGACTAAGACCCCGAGATGGCATCCGAGGTCCAAGTGTGGACTTAGCTATGTGCTCCGCTCTGTGTTTGTACTCATAGCTTGCATACATTCTTCTAGATGATCATGTATATCGTATTGTACCCGGTTGGGGATTCTTACTGGGTAATTCGTTACTCACCCTTATTCCGTGGTTTTCCACGTGTAATCAAGGCGGGAGACAGGATGGTCAAGGAGGAGCTATGATCATGGAACCTGCTTGTCTTCTCCGATTGTTTTATTTTAATTATCATGACTCTTCACTTTTTATTATTTCCCTGAATGCATGTAGACGGGCACAGAGCCCCCAGGATGTTTTCTTACGTTTTATGGATTCCAAAGATATTGGTACTTGTGGATTGTTTTAATGGTTTAAATAAATCTCGATCGATCGAGTGTGCTTTTAGAAATGTATGTTTTGGTTGTTGAATGTTTCTGTTTTTACTTGGAATCGAAATGTATTTTTCATAATGTCTTTTATTTTCACTACATGCATTGGGGTAAAGGCCCATTTAGAGCCCCTTTTTGGGTCCGGTCTTTACACCGCTGCCCCGTGATCGATGATTTGTTCGATCGCCTTGAGGAGCTTCGTGTTCTCCAAGATAGATCGAGATCCGGTTACCATCGATTGCGGATCGGGGATGTCGACATTCCTAAGATGACTTTGAGATCCAGATATGGTCACTATGAGTTTGTGGTTATGTCGTTTGGATTGACCAATGCCCCCACGCGTTCATGGACATGATGGATAGGGTGTTCAAGTCATTTTTGGACAGCCGTCATCGTGTTCATTGACGATATTCTCGATTTATTCGAGGTCTAAAGAAGACCATGCAGAGCATCCGAGGCGAGTATTGGCAGCTTTGAGGGAAAACCGGCTTTATGCGAAGTTTTCCAAATGTGATTCTGGTTGGAGCGGTGGCCTTCCTAGGCCACGTGGTTTCGAGAGATGGTATAGCCGTGGACCCCGCGAAGATTGAGGCCGTGAGTTCATGGGCCAAGCCGACTTCGGGATTGCCGAGATTCGCAGCCTTTTCAGGTTTGGCGAGTTACTACCGTCGGTTCGTCAAGGACTTTTTCGCTTTAGCCTCGCCCCTCACTCGTCGATGAGGAAGGGTGTCGAGTTTGTTTGGGACAAAGCAGTGTGATGAGAGCTTTGCTGTGCTCAAGCGCAGATTTGACTTCAAAGACGGTGTTGGCGATCCGGAGGGGACAGTGGTTTCGTGGTCTACAAAGTGATGCTTCCAAGTTTGGATTAGGTTGTGTGTTGATGCAAAGACGGAAGGTCATTGCCTATGCTTCCGTCACCAAGCCGTATGAGCAGAACTACCCGACTCATGATATGGAGTTGGCAAAGCAGTGGTGTTTGTAATCAAGATTTGGAGGCATTACCGTATGGTGAGCGGATTCGAGATGTTTACCGATCACGAGCCTCAAGTATCTGTTTACTCGTAAGGAGTTGAATATGAGCGAGAGGAGATGGTTAGAGTTGGTGAAGGATTATGATGCGAGATTTTGTACCATCGGGTAAAGCCAATGTAGTGGCCGATGCTTTGAGCGAGAAAGACGCCGCACTCTGCGGCGTTGTTGAGTTCCCAGCCCGATTTTACAGAGAGTTCGAGCGGGCCGAGGTTGCGATGTTGTTGGGAGAGGTTACCGCCGTGGTAGCTCGATTGGACTGCTCCGTTGGGCCGATTCGGCAAATGGATTATAGACAGCCGGTTGGGTGACCCCGCACTTAAGAGATTGGTTGATAGAGTTAGTGCCGACGGTGACTTTGACTTTGTATATTCACCGAGACAGTTGGGTTGACTTATAGAGGCGGTTGTGTGTTCCGGACATTGCAGGTTTGCGAGCCGAGTTGCTCTCTGAGGCCCACATTCCCCCTTTTGCTTGGCACCCGGGGGTACCAAGATGTATCAGACCTTGCGCACCTTTCCGTGGATGGGGATGAAGAGAGATGTGGCAGAGTTTGTCGTAGGTGTCTCACTTGTCGGCAAGTGAAGGCACCCAGCAGAGGCCACTGGTTTGTTGCAACCATCGAGTGTACCCGGTGGAAATGGGAAGAGATCTCCATGGACTTTATCTCTGGTCCGCCAAGGACTCGAGGAAGTTCTCTCGATTTGGGTGATAGTCGACCGTTTGACCAAGAGCGCACACTTCATTCCGGTAGAGACACTTATACCGTGGAACAGTGGGCACACTGCTTTTGGAGCAGATCATCCGTTATCATGGTGTACCGGTGAGGATTGTGTCGATCGTGACTCGCGGTTCACTTCTCGTTTCGGAGAGCGCCCGAAGGGTTTGGGCACAGAGTGCGATTTCAAAGATGACTTTTCACCCTCGAGACGGATGGTCGACCGAGAGAGTGAATCGATTCTCGAGGATATGTTGAGGGCTTGTGTGTTGGATTTCCCGAGCGATTGGGACCCGATGCTCATACTTGATGGAGTTTGCCTACAACAACGATTACGATCGGCGATCGAGATGGCTCCATTCGAGGCATTGTATGGTAAGCGTTATCGGTCCCCGTGTTACGGGGAAGAGGTTGGTGATAGATGTGTTTGGGTCCCGAGTTACTCGCAGATTGACCAATGGTGCAAGGCGAGAAGATTAGAGCTCGTATGTTGACAAACTCGAAGCAGCGAGAAGAGTTACGCCGATGTTCGGCGTCGAGATTTGGAGTTTGAGGTTGGTCAACATGTGTTCCTTAAGGTTGCTCCGATGCGAGGTGTTACGAGGTTTTGTAAGCGTGGGAAGTTGAGTCCCCGTTTTGTTGGTCCATTTGAGATCCTAGAGAGGATTGGCAGAGTTGCTTACCGGTTAGCCCTACCTCCGTCACTATCGGCGGTGCATAGTGTTTTTCATGTATCGATGTTGAGGCAAGATGTGCCTTGACCCGCCGCACATTGTGGACTTTGAGCCTTTGCGGTGAATGAGGATTTGAACTTCGAGGAGAAGCCGTGAGGATCCTTGCCTTTGAGACCAAGACGTTGCGTAATCGCGAGATTCGTTTGGTAAAGGTTCGATGGAAGAATCGGGGTTCGAGGAAGCCACTTGGGAGCGGGAAGACGAGATGAGGTTGCATTACGAAATTGTTTCTGTCTTAAGAACTTTCGAGGACGAAAGTCATAAAAAGGAGGGAATATTGTAACGACCTGTGTTTTCTTCCCGGTCTTCCGGTATGCCCTAGGGGTAATTTGGTAATTTGGTCGGGCCGTCAGGGTCGTTTGTGTCTTTTCCAGTTACTAAAATTATTGGATGGTTTTTGTAGGTTTTTGGAGGAGTTTGAGGTTTGGTTTGAGCAAGGTTTGTTGCAAAAGTAAAAATAAAGGAAATTGTCTTTGCAGTGGGGTTTGATCCGGGTCTCTCGGGAAGCTTGTAGAGATGTGTGCCAATTGAGCCATTAGGTGCTCTTGTTGCTCTTTTCGCATCACATCTTAGTTAACCTTGGATTTTGGAGTTTTGGTGCATTTGGTTAAATGGAATAGAATTAGGTTATTCCATCTTCTTCTCCAAAACACCTCTTGGCCGCCCAAGCTCTCCATCTCCATAGCCTTGCCGATTCTTCATCCTTGCATCTCCTTGGGTTCGATCATCATCATTCCGGGTAAGTCTTCGTCTTCTTCATCTTCTCATTTGGGTGTTTGTTGGCCGAATGTAAGAAAAAGGGGTTGTGTGTGTGTGTGTTGTGCAACCAATGAGGGAAGTCCAAAGACCCGAGCTCGTCGCATCGCCCGGCTCCAATCAACGGCAGACCCCTGCTGCCGCGACGCCCAGATCTCTGTCGAGAGCGCAGCACTCGCCGTTCGTCACCGATCGCTCGCGACGCCCAGATCTGCATCAGCAGCCGCATGACTCGCCGTTCGTATCCATCCCGATCGCTCGCGCACGCCCAGATCTGGTCAGCAGCCGCGGCTTCGCCGTTCGTCCAGCCGATCGCCGCGACGCCAGAGGTCTCGCCGGCGCCGTGCGGCGTCAGCCGCGCTCTGCTCGCCGCCGCGCGCGCGCGCCGACGACGTTCGTCGCGCGCGCGTCCTCGCTCGAAGCCGCGCTCGCCGTGTCCATCGATCGCGCTTGCCCGGCCGCGCGCCGCGCCAAACGTTCGCGCGCGCTGCTCTCGCTGCGCCGTCTTGCGCCACAGCTGCGGCCGGTAGCGTGTCCGCTGCTGTGCCAAAGACGCAGCCGCAGAGCGTGTCCTTGCTGCGTGCCCGGCTTGCCAGCAAGCCCCAAGCTCGTGGTCGTCGCGCCGCGTGAGTTCCCGAGCCGAGCTTGTCGTTTCTATTCTTTGTTTAGATATTTTAGATGCCGATTATTGTTGGTTTGCTAGGTTCCCGCCGCTAGCTCGGGATTGTTCGCAGACTTAGGATTTGTGTGTAGAAGTCTTCCACCAAGGTAAGGATTTCTTACAGGGGTTGTGTGGACTCTGCGGTATATTTGTGATTGTTGTTTTGTATGCTGTGTATGATTACTAGCATGTTTAGCCCTAGGTACTCATTGCTCAATTCTCGATGGCATGAACTCTTGTATTGTTTATCATGTTAGCCCATGCTAGGTTGTTCTATTCTAGCATGTTCGATATCTGTTCTTGCTTCGTAGTATCATGCTAGGTTCTTTGTATCCGATGAGCACGTATTGGACCGCATTGATTGAATCGTTATTATTGTTAAGGTTTTAGAATTGAGGTAGATAGAATCATTCGGGCCGATGCATAAAGTATCTTGCATCTATGGCAAGGACGTTCGAGAGACAGATTCTCCGTCCTTGGACCCCGTGAGGGATTAGCTATCCCAACCGGTAGGCCCCGCAATCTTGGGTGAGGGTGGCGGATCGTTAAATGCCCCAACGGTCGGGATGATGACTTGGCATTGCCTCGCCCCCGCGATCGACACGTCCTCGGCGTGTTCGGCCGTAGCCCTTGATTGCCACTGTTAGGGCAAGGACCGCTTCGGTGTAAGCCTACCACGCCGGTTCCTTAGCCTCAGTGCGGTGGTACAGCCGACATAGTTCACGTGTCGTGTCTCACACCCTATGTCGGTGACACCGATCCGGAGATTTAGTTAGGCATGGTGGATTGAACTCAGGCAACTTGCCACTAGACCCGGCACCCCGAGTTTGCGCAGAGCATGCGGTGCGCGCTTACGCTCATTACTGAGCGCCGATCGGAGAGCTCCTCGGGATCTTGAGCGAGTGCACCTTTCAGATCGGCGAGAGACAGCCGAGGCCGGGACTTGTTCCCGTATAGTGCGTTTAGTGTGTTGTGTTATTTTCCGGACTAAGACCCTGAGATGGCATCCGAGGTCCAAGTGTGGACTTAGCTATGTGCTCCGCTCTGTGTTTGTACTCATAGCTTGCATACATTCTTCTAGATGATCATGTATATCGTATTGTACCCCGGTTGGGGATTCTTACTGGGTAATTCGTTACTCACCCTTATTTCCGTGGTTTTCCACGGTGTAATCAAGCGGGAGACAGGATGGTGAAGGAGGAGCCGTGATCATGGAACTGCTTTGTCATCTCTCGATTATTTTATTTAATTATCATGACTCTTCACTTTTTATTATTTCCCCTGAATGCATGTAGACGGGCACAGAGCCCCAGGATGTTTTCTTACGTTTTATGGATTCCAGCATATTTGTACTTGTGGATTGTTTTAATGGTTTAAATAAATCTCTGATCAGAGTATGCTTTTAGAAATGTATGTTTGGGTTGTTGAATGTTTCTGTTTTTACTTGGGATCCGAAATGTATTTTTCATAATGTCTTTTATTTTCACTACATGCATTGGGGTAAAGGCCCATTTAGAGCCCTTTTGGGTCGGGTCTTTACACATCTGCCCAAGTGTGTCCTCGTGGGGAGCACCAGTTTTGTTTGTTAAAAAGAAGGATGGATCAATGCGCCTTTGTATTGATTACTGAGAGTTAAATAAAGTCACCGTGAAAAAAAAGTATCTCATGCCGCGTATTGATGATTTGTTTGACCAGCTTCAGGGAGCTTCGGTGTTTTCTAAAATTGACTTGATGTCAGGGTACCATCTGTTGAGGATTCGGGATGCAGACATCCCTAAGATAGCATTCAGATCGAGGTACAGTCATTATGAGCTCATGGTCATGTCTTTCGGACTGACTAACGCTCATGCAGCATTTATGGACATGATGGACAGGGTATTCCAAGGCATGATTGAACAGCTTTGTCATTGTGTTCATAGATGATATTCTGATTTACTCGAAGTCGAAAAAGGACCATGCTTCTCACTCAAGACAAGTTTTAGCAGCTTTGCGAGTCAATCAGTTGTATGCCAAGTTTTCCAAGTGTGACTTATGGCTAGAGAAAGTAGCTTTCCTTGGACATGTTGTTTCTAGAGATGGCATAGCAGTGGATCCTGCAAAGATTGAGGCAGTTAGCTCGTGGGCCAGACCGACGACAGTCGTAAAGATTCACAGCTTTTTGGGTTTGGCAGGTTAATACTGGCGGTTTGTAAAGGACTTTTTTGCTAAAGAAGCACTCCTTACTAGATTGACGAGGAAGGGTATTGACGTTGTTTGGGATGCCAGTTGTGAGGAAATGTTTGCCCAGCTAAAGCGTAGTTTGACGACAGCACCAGTGTTGGAAGTTCTTGAGGGAACAGGTGGGTTTGTAGTCGATGCTTCTAAGTTTGGTTTAGGTTGTGTGTTGATACAGCATGGAAAGGTGATTGCGTATGCTTCCCGACAGTTGAAGCCTTATGAGAAGAACTACCTGACTCATGACATGGAGTTGGCAGATGTAGTGTTTGCTTTAAAGATCTGGAGGCATTACTTGTATGGTGAGAAAATTCAATTGTTTACATATCACCAGAGTCTTAAGTACTTCTTCACTCAGAAGGAGTTAAATATGAGACAGAGAAGATGGCTCGAGTTAGTAAAGGACTACGAATGTGACATTTTGTATCACCCAGGAAAGTCCAATGTTGTGGTTGATGCTTTAAGTAGGAAGGCACCGCACTCCGCAACCTTGTTGAGCTCCCAAATCGAATTGCGGAAAGAGTTTAAGCGAGCCGGTATTGCAGTATTGTTGGGGGAGGTTACCGCTAGGGTAGCCCAGTTGACAGTTCAGCCGTCAATTAAACAAAGGATCATTGATGGCCAGCTGAGTGATCCCAAGATGAAAAGACTGATTGAGAGGGTTCAGGCAGATGGAGACTTTAATTTTTTTATAACACCAGACGAAGGGTTAAGATATAGAGGTTTGTTTGTGCGTTCCAGATGATGTAGGACTACGAGCCGAGTTACTTACCGAGGCTCATAGTTCCTCGTTTACTTAGCACCTAGGAGATAACATGATGTATCAGGATCTTAAGCAAACGTTCTGGTGGATGGGTATGAAAAGAGATATAGCTGAGTTGTTAGTCGGTGTCTCACTTGTCAGCAAGTGAAAAGGCTCTTAGACAGAAATCGGCAGGTCTATTGTAGCCGTTGAGCATTCCACAATGGAAATGGGATGAGATTTCGATGGATTACATTTCTGGGTTACCGAGGACACTGAGAGGGTTTACTCAAATCTGGGTTGTTGTGGATCGACTAACTAAGAGTGCACACTTTATCCCTGGTAGAATTAACTATACCGTGGAATAGTGGGCACAATTATTTTTGGAGCAGATCGTTCGGTACCATGGGTTACCAGCGAAGATTGTTTCGAACTGTGACTATCGATTCACTTCTCACTTCTAGAGAGCGTTCTAGAAGGGATTGGGAACCGAGTGCAGTTTCAACACCGTTTTTCACCCTTAGACAGATGGTCAGACTGAGAGGGTGAACCAGATTCTCGAGGATATGTTGCGAGCCTGTGTGTTGGACTTTCCAGGCAGTTGGGTTCAGTATCTATATTTGATGGAGTTTGCTTATAACAACAGCTATCTGTCGACCATTCAGATGGCTCCGTTTGAGGCCTTGTATGGCAAGCGTTGCAGATTTCCAGTGTTCTGGGAAGAGGTTGGTGACAGACAGATTTTGGGTCCCGAGTTGATACATATGACCAACGACGCAGTGCAGAATATCTGGGCTCGTATGTTGATAGCTCAAAGCAGACAGAAAAGTTACGCTGATGTTCGACGTAGAGACTTGGAGTTTGAGGTTGGATAGCACGTTTTCCTGAAAGTAGCAGCGATGCGCTGTGTGTTGAGGTTCGATAAGCGGAAAAAGTGGAGCCCAGGTTTGTAGCGACTTTTGAGATCCTTGAGCGGATCAGTCATTTGGCGTTTCCCCCGTCTTTGGCAGCAGTGCATAATGTCTTCCACGTTTCAATGTTGAGACAGTATGTGGCAAACCCAACACAGATAGTTGATCACAAGCCGTTATAGCTGAACAAGGATTTGAGCTTCAAGGAGAAGCCTGTGCAGATTTTGGACCTAGAGCGTAAGACCTGGCGTAACTGGGAGATCAACCTAGTGAAGGTTCAGTGGAGAAATCAGAGGGTAGAGGAAGCCACTTGGTAGTTAGAGAATGAGATGAGGACGCACTACCAGAGTTGTTTCAGTCTTAGGACTTTTGAGGACGAAAGTCTTAAAAAGAGGGAGTATTGTAACGGCCCAAAATTCTATTCTGCTTCCCCAGATATGTTCAGTTAGTTTTTTGGTTGTTCGGTTGGGCCGTTAGGGCAGTTTGAGCCTTTAGGGGCATTTTGGTCTTTTTGCCCTCAGGGCCGATTTTGCAGTTAATTGGGGTTTAAGATCCCAAGGTTAAAGGTGACTTTCCATGAAGTTTGGAGGTTTTTTGTAACAGCCCGGATTTTAGTTAAATTAAAATAAGGATTAAAAGATGATTTTGGAGGACTCGAACCCTCGGCCTCAAAGAGAGATGGGAGTTTGGAATTAATTAAGGAAAATAAATGCGCCAACTTGGGTTTGAAGGAGGAAAGCCTTGGGAAGGGAAGTTTAGATTTCCAAGCTTATTTAATTTGAGAAAGAAAGAAAAAGAAAAAAAAAAGGAAAAACACTCTCTCTCTCGCAAAACCCTAACCCTCTCGCCCAACACCCACGCCGCACGCCGCCGCTCGCCGCTGCGCGCCGCGCAAGCCGCCGGCCGGCCATTTACACCGCCACGCCACGCTCGCCCGCTGCCATCGCCGCGACAAAGACCGAGCCATCGCCGGCTGCATCGCGTTGAGCGGCCAGCCCGCGCCGTCGTGCGCGCCGTGCGCCCGATCCACCACCCGCGATCGCTCTGTCCGGCGCGCGCCAGACAGCAAACACCAGCGCCCAGATGCGTCGCTCCGCTCGCCCGCGCGCCGTCCCAGTGTCGCTCGTTCGTTCGCGCCGCCAGCTCGCCGCGCCAGTCGCCGCAGACGCTGCCGCCATCCAGCGCCTTGACAGCGCGCGCGCCCGGCGTGTCGGCTTGGCTTGCTGCGCGCGCGCGCGCGCGCCAGCGCCAGCGCCCTGCGCCAAAGAGCGCCGCCCTGTCGCTGTCGCCGAGACGTGTGCCTTCTCGGTTGGTAAATTCCCGAGCCTCCACCCTATGGACTTCCTGATTTTAGATGCTGTTTATTAATTAGGATATTTTATTACTTGCCTAGGTTGTCGGGTACGCTTAGAAGCTCGAGAGTCATCCGTTGATCGTTGGTTCTATTCACTTCCAGGTAAGGATTTCTTACCGGGGTTGTGTGGACCCTGCGAATACTTTGATAGCATGCCATGTGTTGTGTTTGTATGGAATTTCTAGTGGATAGGTTGTGTAAAGACCCGACCCAAAAGGGGCTCTAAATGGGCCTTTACCCCAATGCATGTAGTGAAAATAAAAGACATTATGAAAAATACATTTCGGATTCCAAGTAAAAACAGAAACATTCAACAACCAAAACATACATTTCTAAAAGCACACTGATCGAGATTTTTATTAAAAACATTTAAAACATCCTCAATTCAACAAAGCCGAATCCACAAATAATTGAGAGAAAAGTATCCTAGGGCTCGTGCGCCACATGCATTCAGGGAAAAATAACGAAAAGAGTCATAACATAAGAAAAGTCGAGAGACGCAAAGCAAGTTCCCATGATCACAGCTCCTCCTCCTTCACCATCCGCCTCGCGCCATGGTTACGAAAGATAAGTAAGGGTGAGTAACGAATTACTCAAGAAGAATCCCCAACCAGGGGTACAATACGATATACATGATCATCCGGAAGATTGTATGCAAGCTATGAGTATAAACACAGAATAGAGCACATAGCTTAAGTCCACACTTGGACCTCGGATGCCAACTCGTGGTCTTAGTCGGAATAATCCACACCACACAATACGCCCTATACGAGAACCAAGTCTCGGCCTCACCGCATCTCTCATCGCCGATACGAAAGGTACACTAGCTCAAGATCCCGAGGAGCTCTCCGGTCGGGCGCTGTAATGAGCGTAAGCATGCACCGCTGCGTGCTCGCAGAACTATGGGGTGCCGGGTCAGTGGCAAGTCGCCCATGTCCGATCACCACGCCTAACTAAATCTCCGGATCGGTGTCACCGACATAGGGTGTGAGACCGGACACGTGAACTATGTCACTGTACTCACCGCACTTTGAGGCTAAGGAACCGGTCGTGGTAGGCTTACACCCGAAGCGGTCCTTGCCCTAACAGTGGCAATCAAGGGCTACGGCCGAACACGCCGAGGACGTGCCGATCGTCGGGACGCAGGCAATGCCAAGTCATCATCCCGACCGTTGGGGCATTTAACAGTCTGCCACCCTCACCCAAGATTGCGGGGCCTACCGGTCGGGTTAGCTAAACCCTAACGGGGTCCAGGGACGGAGAACTGTCTCGACGCGTCCCGCCATGGATGCAAGATACTTTATGCATCAGCCGGATGATGCTACCTACCTACACTTTAACCTATCATATCAATAACATACAATCCAATACAATCCAAAACGTGCTCAACAGATACAACGAACCTAGCATGGTACTACGAAGCAAGAACAGATATGAGCATGCTAGAACGGAACAACCTAGCATGGGCTAACATGAGAGAACAACATACGAAGTCATGCTAGTCAGGAATTCAGAGCAGAGCACCTAAACTATACATGCCTTGATAATCACAAACAAACATACAAACAACAATCACATAGAACATCATCGCAGGTCCACACAACTCCCAGAAGAAATCCTTACCTTGGTCGGAAGACTTTTACACACAAATCCTAAGCTGCGGAACAATCCTCGAGCTAGCGAGCGGGAACCTAGCAAACCAACAATAATCAGCATCTAAAATATCTAAACAACAATAGAACGACAAGCTCGGCTCGGGAACTCACGCGCGCGACGACACGAGCTTGGGGGTGGCCGGCAAGCCGGCTCGGCAAGGGTTGGGCTGGCCGCGCGCTGCCGGGCATACCAGGCAGCGAGACACGCGTTGGTTGCGCTACTGGCACGCAGACGGACACGCTACTGGCGCTGCGCTGCACGGCAGCAGTGGACACGCGCGCGCGGCGAAGCGCGTCTCGACGGCGCGCGCGCGCGCGCCGGGCGTCGGGCGAAGCGCGCGGCGCTGGCGCTGGCGCGGCGATGCGGACACGGCGAGCAACTCGGCAGGACGCGCGCGGGCGAGACCTCTCGGCGCGGCGAGCGATCAGGCGGCGATCTGGCTGGCTGGGCGAACGGCGCGAGGTGCTGGGACGGTTCGGGCGGCGGCGCAGGCTGGCTCGACCGATCCGGGCGTGCGACAGGTCGCTGGCTCGACCGATCTGGGCGTGCGCAGTGGCCGGGCTCGACCGATCGCGGCGCGGCGGGCGGCTGGCTCGACCGATCTGGGCGTCTTGAGCCGGGCCGGGATGATGGTCGCTTCCTACCGGCCGCACAACACACACACACACACAACCCCTTTTTCTTACATTCGCCAACAAACACCCAAATGAGAAGATGAAGAAGACAAAGACTTACCCGGAATGATGATGATCGAACCCAAGGAGATGCAAGGATGAAGAACTCGGCAAGGCTATGGAGATGGAGAGCTTGGGCGGCCAAGAGGTGCTTTTGGAAAATAAGATGGAATAACCTAATTCTATTTCATTTAACCAAATGCACCAAAACTCCAAACTCCACGGTTAACTAAGATGTGATGCGAGAAAGAGCAACAAGAGCTCTCAATAGCTCATTTGGTCACACCACCCACGACTTCTCGGACCACGGGTTGAAACCCACCAAACACACTTTTAACACACCATTTTCCTTTTGCATCTCCCCATGCCCAAGCACATCCACAAAGCCTCAAAACTTACATAAATCCATCCAATAATTTTAGCAACTGAAAAAGACATAAACGTCCCGACGGCCCGACCAAATTACTAAAATACCCTAGGGCATACGGAAGGCCGGGATGAAAACACGGTCGTTACAATATTCCCTCCTTTTTATGACTTTCGTCCTCGAAAGTCCTTAAGACTGAAGCAACACAGATACCGCATTCTCATCCCGTCCTTCCGCGCCACGAGCGGCCTCCCCGAACTCGGACTCCTTCACTAAACTTTTACCAACGGATCTCACTTCTACGCAACGTCTTCGACTCAAGACCGAATACTCATAGGCTTCTCCTCGAAGCCCAAACCCTCACTCATCTGCAAAGGCTCAAAGTCCACAATGAACAATGGGTCCGACACATACGCGCCTCACACCGATACATGAGAACACTTCGCACACACGGTGACAATGACAGAAAAAGCTAACCAATATGCAACTCGCCAATCCTCTCGAGAATCTCAAATGGTCCAACAACAGGAGACTCCACTTCTCCCGCTTACCAAACCTCAACACAACTCACAACGGCACAACCTTAAAAGCACGCCTTTGTCCAACCTCAAACTCTAAAACTCGACGCGAACATCGGCGAAACTTTCATGCTCGCTCTGAAGCTAACCACAAACGAGCTCAACCTCTTGCACAACACCTCTGGTCAAGCTGCAGCAACACGGGACCCAAAACAACACCGACGGCCACCAACCTTTTCTCACAAAGCACTAGAGACACGCAACACTTACCATACGATGCCTCAATGGAACCACAAGAATCGACGGCCGAGAAGCGCAACCCAAGGCAACCTCCTAAAACCACACTGGTCTCCATTGCCTAATCACCGAAACACCAACTCGCAACAAGCTCCGAAGGATCCGGCTCACTCCTCCCAAAAGTCCATCGGACAAAAAGGGTGAAAACACTACTGTAAATCGCACTCAGCTCATAAGCCTCTAAGAACACTCTCTCGAACCACGGTTCGCCCACGCTCGCCTAGAACAAACCTTTGTTGCCACACCTAATGGCAACATCTCCAACTTGGCCCGACATGCCTCTACTCCATAGAAATGGCATCGCACACCAACCGAGGTGCGAGCTCTAGCTCATGAAGTCAATACTCCAAAAATCCAAACTCACACAACAACCTCAACTAGGCCGACAGCTCCCACACGGAAACTTACAATCCAACAACTTGAGTGCTACGAACTAGGAAGCTCAAACAACTACAAATCGCATAGCTATGCCAAACCACTCATCTCTAGCTCGACTCAAATCACTAGTCGGGCAAGACAACTCGCAAACAACCAGGCCCTGTGAGGGCTCCATCCACTAAACTTACCTCCATGCAAACAACGGAACAAAGCTCGCCTCAATTATGAAACACATCTCACAAGTCCAAACGATAACACATACGAGCTTAACCCTCAAGCTTAGGCTTAATGCACCTTCCCACCGAAACTTAATAAACGGAACTCCACTACGGTCAACACCAACTACCAAGAACAAGAATACCAACAATGGGTGGCAGAGTGCAAGCTACACTAGCCAGCAAGGATCCTCAATAAGTCCAGACCTAATCCAACCCACAAAGGTGCAACCTCATCCACAATCTGAAACAAAGGGCCTTCAACTACAAAGGTGCAACGACTTCCAAGCCAACACTCAAAACCTTAACCAACTAGGCCAAACACTCATAGGAGGTAAGAACAACCCATCGCAAACTCCAGAACACCACTCACGAGTCCGCTTAACTAGACAAACAAGCGCTTCCAAGCGACCAACAAACTTTTCCTCCCACTAGCACCACTACCACCAATTCCAAGACCAAGGAATAACCTAACAACTTCCAAGGAGAAACAGTCCTTACAAGCGGACAACCATCGGACAGAGAACCCCTCATACGCTCACGCCTTGCTCCACGAGCAACAACATCTAATCTCACGGGGCACAACAAAGGTCCATCTCGATCGAACCTCCAAATGCCAAACGGGGCAACTCAACATCCTGGAAACAGGAAAAACAACCATCATGGCACAAACCACTCGCCCCCCACGAGCAAAACTAAACTCTAGCAACTTCAATCCACACTTGGTCAACACCAAGCATCAACTTGCCACCACACCGAAACCACTCCGGACTTTACTCCAAATAAACACTAGCTTGCTAGTCTACCAAGATCGCTAGCAACTCCACCGAGGCTACAAACTACACACCTCCGGCTAGCCAAGCTGAAACTCACTAGTTGGGCTCGGTGAGCTCTAGAGAGGCTCTCCACAACCTAGGGTTCTTCGGCAACCCTCGACACACACACTGCCGGCATACGATCTAACAGACAACTGCCTGAACAAACAACTCCAATTTCCAGCATCCCAACCATGCTGGCCAACTCCAACTCCTTGGGAACCTAGAGGACCCGAAATGCTACAGAATGCGTCATCCTCCTACTCAAAGCATCGGCCACAACATAACTTCTACCCAAGGAAGGATCCGAACAACTCTCTTAGCCATGCCGATCAGAAACCACGCGGCTTAGCTACCACCGCTCTTGTTCAGTTTCCAACTGAACTCCAACCAACGATCAACAAGAAGATCCGCCAACCAAGCTTAGGCCCAACTTAACAAATCTTGCCTAAGCAACAACTTGATACCACGAGCACTGTATCCTTACCCCCTCAACCCAAGCCTTACAACAACCACCTGGAGTCCAACTTCTCAAGGCACTGAGCACGAGATCTCCAAAGCAAACCCTACATGGATCTGAAACTCTCGCCACGGAACGAACCACACAAAACACACTTGTGTGCACAACTCCCAACCTTCCTTTAGAGATCCAAGACTAACAAGCGCTTTTCCACAAAGCAACGATAACTCCTGGCAGCGATACAAACAATCCAAGGAACACCAAAAGTTCCATCTCCACACGATACTCGAAGCTGAGGCAACCTTGCTCTACCAAAGCATAATCATGCCAAACCAAACTTACTTTGTACCAAGCCTCAACCAAGGGTGCTTACCCCTAAGGCATCCAAAACCTCTCGCAAGGCATCAGCTCATCTCGCCTCATAGGCATCCGGCTCATCTCATGAGCATCCAACTCAGATCCTCTCTTTGGACCAAACTCGCATATACGATGCTCAACTCTCCTCAGCTTAGGCCCTCGTAGGTAGTTGACCGCACTACCAACCACAAAGAAAATCTCTTGGCCTTAGCACTAGCGTGAGACTCACAAGCACTAACATTTACCAACCGGCAACCACGACTTACTCAACCTCCGTAAACATCGGGAAGAGGCTCCGGCTCCTCTCGAGCATCCTTTCGCTTGTAGTCCATCGACTACCACTGAACTAGCCCTCTGGCACGACCTAAACGGGTGCAACTGCCATAAACAGATCCAAGGCTAAAGGAGTACGCTGAACTCCGAACGACATAGAACCATCTGCTATGCCCAAGCCAAACTCAAGCTCGAACTGGACTTAGTGCCAAAGTGGCACACCAACCAATGCACCTCAAGTGCTACTACTACCAAATCCACATCCGAGGAAGTGGGTCGTTAAACAACAACAGGCTCGCAAGGGGCAAAGATGACCCTTCATCACCTCAAGCCACTAACACGGCAACTTGCCAAACAATCGGGCGTGGTGGAGACTCGCTAGTCCACCTCTCACAAGGGACTTCCACCACCATCCGATGAACCAAACAAAGACAGAACGGCACACCTCGGCCTTTGAGCAATGGGCATCCCACACACACGGATGCTAAACTCAAACACGGCCAACTACTTTACTACTAGCGGTAGGGACTTACTAAAACATCGAGCTCTCTGGGCATCCATTTGCCAACTGGGCATCTCCATCAACGCCAACAAACTCATCCGAATAAACTGCTGATCATGCCCTCCCGAGAACCTCCGGGGCTACAAGAGCTCTACGGGGGAAAAATGCTTTGAAACAAACTCATCATTTGGGCTAGCGTGTGTAACGACCTGTGTTTTCATCCCGGCCTTCCAGGTATGCCCTAGGGGTATTTTAGTAATTTGGTCGGGCCGTCAGGACCGTTTATGTCTTTTTCCAGTTGCTAAAATTATTGGATGGATTTATGTAAGTTTTTGAGGCTTTGTGGATGTGCTTGGGCATGGGGAGATGCAAAAGGAAAATGGTGTGTTAAAAGTGTGTTTGGTGGGTTTGAAACCTGTGGTCCGAGAAGTCAGGTGGGTGGTGTGACCAGCTGAGCTATTGAGAGCTCTTGTTGCTCTTTCTGCATCACATCTTAGTTAACCGTGGAGTTTGGAGTTTTGGTGCATTTGGTTAAATGAAATAGAATTAGGTTATTCCATCTTATTTTCCAAAAGCACCTCTTGGCCGCCCAAGCTCTCCATCTCCATAGCCTTGCCGAGTTCTTCATCCTTGCATCTCCTTGGGTTCGATCATCATCATTCCGGGTAAGTCTTTGTCTTCTTCATCTTCTCATTTGGGTGTTTGTTGGCCGAATGTAAGAAAAAGGGGTTGTGTGTGTGTGTGTGTTGTGCAGCCAGCCGAGAGGAGCAGCCATCATCCCCAGCCCAGCTCGCACGCCCAGATCGGTCGAGCCAGCCCTGTCGCACGCCCAGATCGGTCGAGCTACCTGCCAGACGCCGGATCGGTCGAGCGGCCACTGTCGCGCGACGCCCAGATCGGTCGAGCCAGCCTGCCCAGACGCCGGACTGTCCCCTGGCCTCGCCGTTTCGCCCCAAAGAAGAATCGCGCCGATCGCCGCCGACGCCGAGAGGTCTCGCGCAGCGCTGCGTCCCCGCCGAGTTGCTCGCCGTGTCCAGATCGCGACGCCGCCGCGCCGCGCGCTTCGCGCAGACGACGCGCGCCGCGCGCCTTCGTCCGACGCGCGGCGCCGCGCGCCCGCCGTCGAGCGCGCCGCGCCGCGCGTCGCGTCCACGCTGCCGTGCGGTAGCGTGTCCGTCTGCCGTGCGGTAGCGCAACCAGCGCGTGTCCTGTCCTGCCGTGCCGGTAGCAGCCAGCGCCCCAACCTTGCCGAGCCGGCTTGCGCCCCAAGCTCGTGGTCGTCGCGCCGCGTGAGTTCCCGAGCCGAGCTTGTCGTTCTATTGTTGTTTAGATATTTTAGATGCCGATTATTGTTGGTTTGCTAGGTTCCCGCCGCTAGCTCGGGATTGTTCGCAGCTTAGGATTTGTGTGTAAAAGTCTTCCACCAAGGTAAGGATTTCTTACCGGAGTTGTGTGGACCTGCGATGTTCTATGTGATTGTTGTTTGTATGTTTGTTTGTGATTATCGGCATGTATAGTTTAGGTGCTCTGCTCTCAATTCTCGACTAGCATGACTTCGTATGTTGTTCTCTCATGTTAGCCCATGCTAGGTTGTTCCGTTCTAGCATGCTCATATCTATTCTTGCTTCGTAGTACCATGCTAGGTTCGTTGTATCTCATTGAGCACGTTTTGGATTGTATTGGATTGTATGTTATTGATATGATAGGTTAAAGTGTAGGTAGGTAGCATCATCGGGCCCGATGCATAAAGTATCTTGCATCCATGGCGGGGACGTCGAGACAGTTCTCCGTCCACGACCCCGTTAGGGTTTAGCTAACCCGACCGGTAGGCCCCGCAATCTTGGGTGAGGGTGGCAGATCGTTAAATGCCCCAACGGTCGGGATGATGACTTGGCATTGCCTCGTCCCGACGGTCGGCACGTCCTCGGCGTGTTCGGCCGTAGCCCTTGATTGCCACACGTAGGGCAAGGACCGCTTCGGTGTAAGCCTACCACGACCGGTTCCTTAGCCTCAAAGTGCGGTGGTACAGTGACATAGTTCACGTGTCAGTGTCTCACACCCCTATGTCGGTGACACCGATCCGAGAGATTTAGTTAGGCGTGGTGGATGGACATGGGCAGCTTGCCACTAGACCCGGCACCCCATAGTTCGCAGAGCACGCGGTGCATGCTTACGCTCATTACTGGCGCCGGACCGGAGAGCTCCTCGGGATCTTGAGCTAGTGTACCTTTTCGTATCGGCGATGTAAGCGTGTGGCCGAGACTTGGTTCTCGTATAGGGCGTATTGTGTGGTGTGGATTATTCCGGACTAAGACCCTGAGTTGGCATCCGAGGTCCAAGTGTGGACTTAAGCTATGTGCTCTATTCTGTGTTTATACTCATAGCTTGCATACAATCTTCCAGATGATCATGTATATCGTATTGTACCCCGGTTGGGGATTCTTCTTCGAGTAATTCGTTACTCACCCTTACTTATCTTTCGGGTAACCATGGCGCGAGGCGAGGATGGTCAAGGAGGAGTGTGATCATGGGAACTTCTGCCGCCGTCTCTCGACTTTTCTTATGTTATGACTCTTTTCGTTATTTTTCCCCTGAATGCATGTAGCCGGGCACGGAGCCCTAGGATACTTTTCTGAATTATTTGTGGATTCCAGCTTTGTTGAATTGAGGATGTTTTAAATGTTTTTAATAAAAATCTCTGATCAGAGTGTGCTTTTAGAAATGTATGTTTTGGTTGTTGAATGTTTCTGTTTTTACTTGGAATCCGAAATGTATTTTTCATAATGTCTTTTATTTTCACTACATGCATTGGGGTAAAGGCCCATTTAGAGCCCCTTTTGGGTCGGGTCTTTACTGATTGGTATCGAGCTCTGAGTCATAGACTTTGTAGACTGACCTTTTGTTGTAGGTCGTCTTTCCCATGATCACCAAGCACTCCGACGGTCATCAGTACGCCTAAGTTACTGTTTTTGAAAAGGGTTAAGAATTTACAATACCTTTCATCTAGTGTATGCCTTGTGTAGTGTTGTGGAGCGGAGACGAGCAGGTTCTGACTCGTTGTTGGTTTGGGCTTAGTGAGCCATCATGCCAACTTTCGCGATGAAGGCGAGCAGCTTTGTTTAGCGGCTTGTTGAGGTATCCAGATAGATTCGGATGCCCCGGGACATCGTCCGCAGGGAGGCGAGCTTAGACTCCGTTGGCCATTTGTGGCCCGATTCTTTATTTTCCCCTAGTGAGAGGGTGGTGGTGCTTCGTGCGATCGCCGATATGTTGATCGCACCTGAGGAGCAGGCGCTTGGCATGTCCGACCGAGGAGTTGGACAGATCGTGTTGATGTTGAGGCCGCGCCCGGTTGTTAGGCCCGCATGCCGATTTGGCCCCGGCAGATTGAGTTGCCTAGAGGAGGGGGTAGAGGCTAGCGGCGCCTCGAGTGAGACTCCTGAGCAGAGTGTGCTCCACCATGAGAGATTTGATGGCGTGTCTTTAGCTATCGAGAGCGGAGACCTAGGCGCGATTTTGTAGCGCGTAGTGAGGAGTCCCGGCACGATTAGCCCGGTGACAGAGTTTGTTTCAAGCATTTTTTCCCAAAGTAGCTCTTGTAGCCCCGGAGGTTCTCGGGAGGGCATGATCAAGCAGGTTTATTCGGATGAGTTTGTTGGCGTTGATGGAGATGCCTGGGTTGGCAAATGGATGCCCTGTAGAGCTCGATGTTTTAGTAAGTCCTACTGCTAGTAGTAAAGTAGTTGGCCAGGTTTGAGTTTAGCATCCGTGTGTGGGATGCCCCATTGTTCAAAGGCCGAGGTGTGTGCCGTTCTGTCTTTGTTTGGTTCATCGGATGGTGGTGGAAGTCCCTTGTGAGAGGTGGACTAGCGAGTCTCCACGATCGCCCGATTGTTTGGCAAGTTGCCGTGTTAGTGGCTTGAGGTCGATGAAGGGTCATCTTTGCCCCTTGCGAGCTGTTGTTGTTTAATGTTGACTTCCTCGGATGTGGATTTGGTAGTAGTAGCACTTGAGGTGCATTGGTTGGTGTGCCACTTTGGCACTAAGTCCGGTTCGAGCTTGAGTTTGGCTTGGGCATAGCAGATGGTTCTATGTCGTTCGGAGTTCAGCGTACTCCTTTAGCCTTGGATCTGTTTATATGGCGCTTGCACCCGTTTAGGTCGTGCCGGAGGGCTAGTTCGGTGGTAGTCGATGGACTACAAGCGAAAGGATGCTCGAGAGGAGCCGGAGCCTCTTCGAGTGTTTACGGAGGTTGAGTAAGTCACGAGGTTGCCGGTTGGTAAATGTTAGTGCTTGTGAGTCTCACGCTAGTGCTAAGGCCAAGAGATTTTCTTTGTGGTTGGTAGTGCGGTCAACAACTACCTACGAGGGCCTAAGGCGAGGAGAGTTGAGCATCGTATATGCGAGTTTGGTCAGCAGAGGGATCTCGAGTTGGATGCTCATGAGATGAAATTTGGATGCCTATGAGGCGAGATGAGCCGATGCCTTGCGAGAGGTTTTGGATGCCTTAGGGGTAAGCACCCTTGGTTGAGGCTTGGTACAAAGTAAGTTTGGTTTGGCATGATTATGCTTTGGTAGAGCAAGGTTGCCTCTTTCGAGTATCGTGTGGAGATGGAACTTTTGGTGTTCCTTGGATTGTTTGTATCATTGCCAGGAGTTATCGTTGCTTTGTGGAAAAGCGCTTGTTAGTCTTGGATCTCTAAAGGAAGGTTGGGAGTTGTGCACACAAGTGTGTTTTGTGTGGTTCGTTCCGTGGCGAGAGTTTCAGATCCATGTAGGGTTTGCTTTGGAGATCTCGTGCTCAGTGCCTTGAGAAGTTGGACTCGGTGGTGGTTGTTGTAAGGCTTGGGTTGAGGGGTAAGGATACGAAGTGCTCGTGGTATCAAGTTGTTGCTTAGGCAAGATTTGTTAAGTTGGGCCTAAGCTTGGTTGGCGGATCTTCTTGTTGATCGTTGGTTGGAGTTTAGTTGGAAACTGAACAAGAGCGGTGGTAGCTAAGCCGCGTGGTTTCTGATCGGCATGGCTAAGAGAGTTGTTCGGATCCTTCCTTGGGTAGAAGTTATGTTGTGGCCGATGCTTTGAGTAGGAGGATGACGCATTCTGTAGCATTTCGGGTCCTCTAGGTTCCCAAGGAGTTGGAGTTGGCAAAGCATGGTTGGGATCTTTGGAAATTGGAGTTGTTTGTTCAGCGGTTGTGCTGTTAGATCGTATGCCTTGGCAGTGTGTGTGTGTCGAGGTTGCCGAAGAACCCTAGGTTGTGGAGAGCCTCTCTAGAGCTCAGTCAGGCCCAGCTAGTGAGTTTCAGTTGGCTAGCTGGAGGTGTGTAGTTTGTAGCCTCGGTGGAGTTGCTAGCAGTCTTGGTAGACTAGCAAGCTAGTGTTTATTTGGAGTAAAGTCCGGAGTGGTTTCGGTGTGGTGGCAAGTTGATGCTTGGTGTTGACCAAGTGTGGATTGAAGTTGCTAGAGTTTAGTTTTGCTCGTGGGGCGAGTGGTTTGTGCCATGTTGGTTGTTTCTCCTGTTTCCAGGATGTTGAGTTGCCCCGTTTGGCATTTGGAGGTTCAGTCTGAGATGGACCCTTGTTGTGCCCCGTGAGATTAGATGTTGTTGCTCTGGTGGAGCAAGGCAGTGAGCGTATGAGGAGTTCTCTGTCCGATGGTTGTCTGCTTGTAAGGACTGCTTCTCCTTGGAAGTTGTTAGGTTATTCCTTGGTCTTGGAATTGGTGGTAGTGGTGCTAGTGGGAGGAAAAGTTTGTTGGTCGCTTGGAAGCAGTTGTTTGTCTAGTTAAGCGGACTCGTGAGTGGTGTTCGGAAGTTGCAGTAAGGGTTGTTCTTGCCTCCTATGAGTGTTTGGCCTAGTTGGTTAAGGTTTTGAGTGTTGGCTTGGAAGCTGTTGCACCTTTGTAGTTGAAGGCCCTTTGTTTCAGTTGTGGATGAGGTTGCACCTTTGTGGGTGGATTAGGTCCGGACTTATTGAGGATCCTTCTTTGGCTAGTGTAGCTTGCACTCTGCCAGCCATTGTTGGTATTCTTGTTCTTGGTAGTTGGTGTTGACCAGGTAGTGGAGTTCCGTTTATTAAGTTTCGGTGGGAAGGTGCATTAAGCCTAAGCTTGAGGGTTAAGCTCGTATGTGTTATCGTTTGGACTTGTGAGATGTGTTTCATAATTGAGGCGAGCTTTGTTCCGTTGTTTGCATGGAGGTAAGTTTAGTGGATGGAGCCCTCTGGGGCCTGGTTGTTTGCAGGTTGTCTTGCCCAGCTAGTGATTTGAGTCGAGCTAGAGATGAGTGGTTTGGCATAGCTATGCAAGTTGTAGTTGTTTGAGCTTCCTAGTTCGTAGCACTCAAGTTGTTGGATTGTAAGTTTCCGTGTGGGAGCTGTCAGCTAGTTGAGGTTGTTGTGTGAGTTTGGATTTTTGGAGTATTGACTTGATAGCTAGAGCTCGCACCTCGGTTGGTGTGCAGATGCCATTTCTATGGAGTAGAGGCATGTCAGTTTCAGGTTGGAGATGTTGCCATTAGGGTGTGGCAACAAAGGTTTGTTCTAGGCAGAGCGTGGGCGAACCGTGGTTCAGGAGAGTGTTCTTAGAGGCTTATGAGCTGAGTGCAGTTTCTGTAGTGTTTTCACCCTTTTTGTCTGATGGACTTTTGGGAGGAGTGAGCCGGATCCTTCGGAGCTTGTTGCGAGTTGGTGTTTCGGTGATTAGGCAGAGGGAGACCAGTGTGGTTTTAGGAGGTTGCCTTGGGTTGCAGTTCTCAGCGGTCAGTTCTTGTGGTTCCATTGAGGCATCGTATGGTAAGTGTTGCAGGTCTCTAGTGCTGTGAGAAAAGGTTGGTGGCCGTCAGTGTTGTTTTGGGTCCTGTGTTGCTGCAGTTGACCAGAGGTGTTGTGCAAGAGGTTGAGCTCGTTTGTGGTTAGCTCAGAGCAGGCATGAAAGTTTCGCCGATGTTCGGCGTCGAGTTTTAGAGTTTGAGGTTGGACAGTGCGTGCTTTTAAGGTTGTGCCGTTGTGAGTTGTGTTGAGGTTTGGTAAGCGGGAGAAGTGGAGTCTCCTGTTGTTGGACCATTTGAGATTCTCGAGAGGATTGGCAGAGTTGCATATTGGTTAGCTTTTTTCTGTCATTGTCAGCCGTGTGCAGTGTTCTCATGTATCGGTGTGAGGCAGTATGTGTCGGACCCATTGTTCATTGTGGACTTTGAGCCTTTGCAGATGAGTGAGGGTTTGGGCTTCGAGGAGAAGCCTATGAGTATTCTGGTCTTGAGTCGAAGACGTTGCGTAGAAGTGAGATCCGTTGGTAAAAGTTTAGTGAAGGAGTCTGAGTTCGGGGGAGGCCGCTCGTGAGCGGGAAGGACGGGATGAGAATGCGGTATCCTGTGTTGCTTCAGTCTTAAGGACTTTCGAGGACGAAAGTCATAAAAAGGAGGGAATATTGTAACGACCCAGGTTTTCATCCCGGCCTTCCAGGTATGCCCTAGGGGTATTTTAGTAATTTGGTCGGGCCGTCAGGACCGTTTATGTCTTTTTCCAGTTGCTAAAATTATTGGATGGATTTATGTAAGTTTTTGAGGCTTTGTGGATGTGCTTGGGCATGGGGAGATGCAAAAGGAAAATGGTGTGTTAAAAGTGTGTTTGGTGGGTTTCGAACCCAGGTGGTCTGAGAAGTCAGGTGGGTGGTGTGACCAGCTGAGCTATTGAGAGCTCTTGTTGCTCTTTCTGCATCACATCTTAGTTAACCGTGGAGTTTGGAGTTTTGGTGCATTTGGTTAAATGAAATAGAATTAGGTTATTCCATCTTATTTTCCAAAAGCACCTCTTGGCCGCCCAAGCTCTCCATCTCCATAGCCTTGCCGAGTTCTTCATCCTTGCATCTCCTTGGGTTCGATCATCATCATTAGGGTAAGTCTTTGTCTTCTTCATCTTCTCATTTGGGTGTTTGTTGGCCGAATGTAAGAAAAAAGGGTTGTGTGTGTGTGTGTGTGTGTGTGCAACCAACCGAGAGGAGCGACCATCATCCCCCCGGCTCGCTGCCGCGCCCAGATCGGTCGAGCCACCACATCGCCTGACGCCCAGATCGGTCGAGAGCGGCCCTGCGCAGACGCCCGGATCGGTCGAGCTACTGTCGCCGCGACGCCCAGATCGGTCGAGCCAGCCTGCCGCCAGACGCCCGGACTGTCCCAGCAGCCTCGCCGTTCGCCCGCAAGCAGATCGCCCGATCGCGCGACGCCGAGAGTCCTCGCCCGCGCGCGCGTCCTGCCGAAGTTGCTCGCCGTGTCCGCGATCGCGCGCCAGCGCGCCGCGCGCGCCTTCGCCCGACGCGCGCGCGCGCGCGCGCCGTCCAGCTTCGCTCGCAGCGCGCGCGTGTCCTGTTGCTGCCGTGCCGGTAGCGCGGCGGCCAGCGTAATGTCGTGCGTTGCGGTAGCGCAACCGGTAGCGTGTCCTGCCGTGCCAGTAGCAGCCCGGCGCCAGCACTTGCCGAGCGAGCTTGCGGCAACCCCAAGCTCGTGTCGTCGCGCGCGTGAGTTCCCCGAGCCGAGCTTGCTGTTCTATTGTTGTTTAGATATTTTAGATGCTTGATTATTGTTGGTTTGCTAGGTTCCCGCTCGCTAGCTCGGGATTGTTCCATGACTTAGGATTTGTGTGTAAAAGTCTTCCGACCAAGGTAAGGATTTCTTACCAGGAGTTGTGTGGACCTGCGATGTTCTATGTGATTGTTGTTTGTATGTTTGTTTGTGATTATCAGCATGTATAGTTTAGGTGCTCTGCTCTGAATTCTCGACTAGCATGACTTCGTATGTTGTTCTCTCATGTTAGCCCATGCTAGGTTGTTCCGTTCTAGCATGCTCATATCTTCTTGCTTCGTAGTACCATGCTAGGTTCGTTGTATCTGTTGAGCACGTTTTGGATTGTATTGGATTGTATGTTATTGATATGATAGGTTAAAGTGTAGGTAGGTAGCATCATCCGGGCACGATGCATAAAGTATCTTGCATCCATGGCGGGGACGTCGAGACGATTCTCCGTCCCTGGACCCCGTTAGGGTTTAGCTAACCGGCGACCGGTAGGCCCCGCAATCTTGGGTGAGGGTGGCGATCGTTAAATGCCCCAACGGTCGGGATGATGACTTGGCATTGCCTCGTCCCCGACGATCGGCACGTCTCGGCGTGTTCGGCCGTAGCCCTTGATTGCCACTGTTAGGGCAAGGACCGCTTCTGGTGTAAGCCTACCACGACCGGTTCCTTAGCCTCAAAGTGCGGTGGTACAGCCGACATAGTTCACGTGTCCAGGTCTCACACCCCTATGTCAGTGACACCGATCCAGAGATTTAGTTAGGCGTGGTGACTGGACATGGGCAGCTTGCCACTAGACCCGGCACCCCCCATAGTCTGCAGTAGCATGCGGTGCATGCTTACGCTCATTCTGGCGCCGACCGGAGAGCTCCTCGGGATCTTGAGCTAGTGTACCTTTCGTGTCGGCGATAGAGACAGCCGAGGCCGAGACTTGGTTCTCGTATAGGGCGTATTGTGTGGTGTGGATTATTAGGACTAAGACCCCGAGTTGGCATCCGAGGTCCAAGTGTGGACTTAAGCTATGTGCTCTATTCTCGTGTTTATACTCATAGCTTGCATACAATCTTCCGGATGATCATGTATATCGTATTGTACCCGGTTGGGGATTCTTCTTGAGTAATTCGTTACTCACCCTTACTTATCTTTCAGGTAACCATGGCGCGAGGCGGGGATGGTGAAGGAGGAGCTGTGATCATGGGAACTTCTTTGTCGTCTCGACTTTTCTTATGTTATGACTCTTTTCGTTATTTTTCCCCAATGCATGACGCACGAGCCCTAGGATACTTTTTCGAATTATTTGTGGATTCAGCTTTGTTGAATTGAGGATGTTTTAAATGTTTTTAATAAAAATCTCTCGATCAGTGTGCTTTTAGAAATGTATGTTTTGGTTGTTGAATGTTTCTGTTTTTACTTGGAATCCGAAATGTATTTTTCATAATGTCTTTTATTTTCACTACATGCATTGGGGTAAAGGCCCATTTAGAGCCCCTTTTGGGTCGGGTCTTTACACTGTGCCCGGGACTCCTCACTACGCGCTACAAACTGCGCCTAGGTCTCCGCTCTCTGATAGCTAAAGACCTGCCATCAAATCTCTCATGGCTGGAGCACACTCTGCTCAAGGAGTCTCACTCTGAGGCGCTGCTAGCCTCTACCCCCTCCTCTAGGCAACTCAACTGCCGGGGCCAAATCTGGCATGCGGGCCTAACAACCCTGGGCGCGGCCTCAACATCAACACGATCTGTCCAACTCCTCGGTCGGACATGCCAAGCGCCCTGCTCCTGCGGGTGCGATCAACATCTTGGCGATCGCACGAAGCACCACCACCCTCTCACTAGGGGAAAAAAGCAATCGGGCCACAAATGGCCAACGGAGTCTAAGCTCTGCCTCCCTGCGGGCGATGTCCCGGGGCATCCGAATCTATCTGGATACCTCAACAAGTCGCTAAACAAAGCGCTGCGATGCATGAGAAAGTTGGCATGATGGCTCACTAAGCCCAAACCAACAACGAGTCGAACACGCTCGTCTCGCTCCACAACACTACACAAGGCATACACTAGATGAAAGGTATTGTAAATTCTTAACCCTTTTCAAAAGCAGAACTTAGGCGTACTGATGGTTGTCAGTCTTTGGTGATCATGGGAAAGACGACCTACAACAAAAGGTCGGTCTACAAAGTCTATGACTCACGAGCTCGATACCAAGCAGTAAAGACCCGACCCAAAGGGGCTCTAAATGGGCCTTTACCCCAATGCATGTAGTGAAAATAAAAGACATTATGAAAAATACATTTCGGATTCCAAGTAAAAGCAGAAACATTCAACAACCAAAACATACATTTCTAAAAGCACACTGATCGAGATTTTTATTAAAAACATTTAAAACATCCTCAATTCAACAAAGTGGAATCCACAAATAATTGAGAAAAGTATCCTAGGGCTCGTGTGCGCTCTACATGCATTCAGGGAAAAATAACGAAAAGAGTCATAACATAAGAAAAGTCGAGGCGGCAAGCAAGTTCCCATGATCACGGCTCCTCCTCAATACCATCACGCCTCGCGCCATGGTTACACGAAAGATAAGTAAGGGTGAGTAACGAATTACTCAAGTAAGAATCCCCAAGCAGGGGGTACAATACGATATACATGATCATCCGGAAGATTGTATGCAAGCTATGAGTATAAACACAGAATAGAGCACATAGCTTAAGTCCACACTTGGACCTCGGATGCCAACTCGTGGTCTTAGTCGGAATAATCCACACCACACAATACGCCCTATACGAGAACCAAGTCTCGGCCTCGGCTGTCTCATCGTCGATCTGAAAGGTACACTAGCTCAAGATCCCGAGGAGCTCTCGGGTGTATTGTAATGAGCGTAAGCATGCACCGCGTGCTCTGCAGAACTATGGGGTGCCGGGTCTAGTGGCAAAGTCGCCCATGTCCGATCACCACGCCTAACTAAATCTGGATCGGTGTCACCGACATAGGGGTGTGAGACACGGACACGTGAACTATGTCGGCTGTACCCACGCACCGAGGCTAAGGAACCGGTCGTGGTAGGCTTACACCAGAAGCGGTCCTTGCCCTAACAGTGGCAATCAAAGGCTACGGCCGAACACGCCGAGGACGTGCCGATCGTCGAGGGACGAGGCAATGCCAAGTCATCATCCCGACCGTTGGGGCATTTAACGATCTGCCACCCTCACCCAAGATTGCGGGGCCTCACCGGTCGGGTTAGCTAAACCCTAACGGGGTCCAGTGGACGGAGAACTGTCTCGGACGTCCACGCCATGGATGCAAGATACTTTATGCATCGAGCCGGATGATGCTACCTACCTACACTTTAACCTATCATATCAATAACATACAATCCAATACAATCCAAAACGTGCTCAACAGATACAACGAACCTAGCATGGTACTACGAAGCAAGAACAGATATGAGCATGCTAGAACGGAACAACCTAGCATGGGCTAACATGAGAGAACAACATACGAAGTCATGCTAGTCAGGAATTCAGAGCAGAGCACCTAAACTATACATGCTGATAATCACAAACAAACATACAAACAACAATCACATAGAACATCGCAGGGTCCACACAACTCCGGTAAGAAATCCTTACCTTGGTCGGAAGACTTTTACACACAAATCCTAAGCTGCGGAACAATCCCGAGCTAGCGAGCGGGAACCTAGCAAACCAACAATAATCAGCATCTAAAATATCTAAACAACAATAGAACAGCAAGCTCGGCTCGGGGAACTCACGCGCGTAGCGACGACACGAGCTTGGGGCTTGGCGGCAAGTCGGCTCGGCAAGGTGGGGCGGCGTGTGGCGCGCTGGCACGGCGGCGAGGACACGCTGGTTGTTGCGCTGGCGGCGGCACGCAGACGGACACGCGCTGGCTGCGCTACCGCACGGCAGCAGCGTGGACACTGCGCGGGCGAAGCGTCTAGACGAAGGCGCGGCTGGCGGTAGCGCGTCTGGCGGCGGCGGCGCTGGCGGCGGCGTGCGATGCGGACACGGCGAGCAACTCGGCGAGGAGCGCTGCGCGGCGAGGACCTCGGCGTCGCGAGCGATCGGGCGATCTGCTGGCCTGGGCGACAGCGAATTTCTTGGGACAGTCTGGGCGTCTGGCAGTGGTGGCTCGACCGATCCGGCGCGGCGGCAGTGGCTCGACCGATCTGGGCGCGGCAGCGGTAGCTCGACCGATCTGGGCGTCGCGGCGCAGGCCGCTCGACCGATCTGGGCGTCTGGTGGCCGGGATGATGGTTTGCTCCTCTCACTTGGTGCACAACACACACACACACACAACCCCTTTTTCTTACATTCGGCCAACAAACACCCAAATGAGAAGATGAAGAAGACAAAGACTTACCGGAATGATGATGATCGAACCCAAGGAGATGCAAGGATGAAGAACTCGGCAAGGCTATGGAGATGGAGAGCTTGGGCGGCCAAGAGGTGCTTTTGGAAAATAAGATGGAATAACCTAATTCTATTTCATTTAACCAAATGCACCAAAACTCCAAACTCCACGGTTAACTAAGATGTGATGATGAAAGAGCAACAAGAGCTCTCAATAGCTCATTTGGTCACACCACCCACACGACTTCTCGGACCACTGGTTGAAACCCACCAAACACACTTTTAACACACCATTTTCCTTTTGCATCTCCCCATGCCCAAGCACATCCACAAAGCCTCAAAAACTTACATAAATCCATCCAATAATTTTAGCAACTGGAAAAAGACATAAACGGTCCTGACGGCCCGACCAAATTACTAAAATACCCCTAGGGCATACCTGGAAGGCCGGGATGAAAACCTGGGTCGTTACAGGTTGCTTGCTCTTTCTTGTTCCAGGTGATTCTGTGCTTGAGATTCCTGATATATCCTGTTAGGTTATCATGCTAGGAGTTAAATTGTCTCGGCATAACCGTGACCTTGTTATCCTGTTAGTGCCATGCTAGGAATTGGCGGATGATGTATAGTGTAAGAGATTGTAGAGGTAGCTAGCGCGCGTCCGCTCGGGGAAAGCCCCGATGGACATCCAGGAGGTGTAAGACCCGAAGGGCATCCTAGGTGTATAAGTCCCCGATGGGCATCACCGAGTTGGAGGTGTAAGACCCGATGGGCATCCTAGGTGTATAAGTCCCGATGGGCATCACTGAGTTGGAGGTGTAAGACCCCGATGGGCATCCTAGGTGTATAAGTCCCCGATGGGCATCACTGAGTTGGAGGTGTAAGACCCCGAAGGGCATCCTAGGTGTATAAGTCCCCGATGGGCATCACTGAGTTGGAGGTGTAAGACCCCGATGGGCATCCTAGGTGTATAAGTCCCGATGGGCATCACTGAGTTGGAGGTGTAAGACCCGATGGGCATCCTAGGTGTATAAGTCCCCGATGGGCATCACTGAGTTGGAGGTGTAAGACCCCGATGGGCATCCTAGGTGTATAAGTCCCCGATGGGCATCACTGAGTTGGAGGTGTAAGACCCCGAAGGGCATCCTAGGTGTATAAGTCCCCGAAGGACAGCACTGAGTTCTAGGTTGGGTAAGCCTCGAGTAGGCAAGCCCAAGAGTGACGTTCTGTTGACCCATCTGTTTGCTCTGAGTCATTGCATGGTTGCATGTCCGTGTGCTAAATGATATGTTTTCGTATTGTACCCCGGTTGGGGATTCTTATTGAGTAACTCGTTGCTCACCCTTATTTTCTGTGGTTTTCCACCAGGTAACTTGGGACATCGGCAGGATGGCTAGGAGGAGGTCTTTGGATGATCATGGATAGTCGACTGGGATGCATGTTCTTTTATTGTTTTCTTATGATTTAGCATGTAGTGGGACTTGAGTCCCTAGGAAAAGTACTCAAAAACCTATTTTATGTTTCTCGTACCGTTTCCCTTGATTTGTTTTTAAGAAAGTACTGATCAGTCATCTTCCTGTTTATTTTAAATGGAATTATATTTTCCTTGTTTTTAATGTACTTACTTCAAGGTTTTAAATTTCAACTCTGAATGACGTTTTACATTCCTAAACATGCATGCTAAGTAAGGATCTAGGTTAGAGACCGCTTCTTTTGGGTCGGGTCCTTACATTTTTCGGTTAAAAGAGAAAATAAGAAATTTAATTGTGTGTTTGTTGGGACTCGAAGGGGCGATCAGTAAAGCTTTTGGAAGCTTTTTTTAAAAAGAAGAAAAAAGAGGAAAAAGGTGTTGTTGCTGGGATTCGATGTCGGGTGGCCAGGGGCACGTGCCGCAAAGGGAATCATTTTGTGATTAAGAGGAGGGTTTCATTCATTTGTGTCGACCGTAAACGCAAAAGGCCTCTCTTTTGCGATTTCCCTCCCACAAAAGCTTTTTCCATTCGATCCCTCATTCTCCTTCTCCTTCTCCCTTGCAACCGAGAGCCCTCTCCTCACCATCTCTTTACACCGTTTGCAGCCCTCACCAATCACCTTCATCGTCAATCACTCCTTCGCGCACAGCTGCTTGGATCGCCGTCCTCGCCCTTGTGATCGCAGCCCCACATCACAGCCTTCACTCCTTGCACATTCGCCTGCACGCAACAGCCTCGACACTTCATGCGAACCAGCCCTTGTTGCGGATCACACCATCGCACCTTGCAAAGATCGCCTGAATTTCGCGCGATCGCAATAGCCGAGCCCCCTTCACGCTACAAGCACAGTCGCAGCACCGAGCGCACGTGGATTTCCTCTCACCGAGCTGCGCGCAGCAGCCCCATCCCATGCTCACGCCATCGCCCAACCTGCTCGATGTCCTTGTCGCACGCAACCAGCACACGCGCCAGCCTTGCCCGCGCAGTCGAGAGTAGCCCCTTGCCCTTGTTGTGAGCCTAGTTGTCGAGACCCATGTGGCCGATACCCTTGTGCTTCCTCGGTTGGGTAATTCCTGGTTCTCAAACCTTGTGTGTTACTCGTTGTTGCTTAGATTACTAGAGTTTAATTATTATACATTGTTATTGTTTTGCTAGGGTGTGTTGACTCTGCAGCTCGAGGAGCTTTTAGATATTGTTATTGTTACTGCTTGTTTTCTAGGTAAGGATTTCTTACTAGGGTTGTATGGACCATGCGTTGCATCGTGATTGCATTTTGTTTACTTGATGATTGTGTACGAGCATGCTTAGTGGATAAGATGTTTGTTTATTGATTGCAAGCATGTTTAGTACCATGCTAGGTTGTTCTCCAGCATGCATCCCGTTGATTATGACTAAACTATTAGTATCCTGCTAGGTTGCATGCGTTGAGCTTGTTTGATTTTCTAGAACGAGACATGTTTCCTACATAGAACTTGTCAGGTTGTCTTCATCTAGAGGCTGAGAGCAGACATAACGTACCTTGTCCCCACAAGTCAAGATCAGTGAGGACTTGTTCCCCCCTGGCAGCCGGGCGTGGTTTAGCTCACCACGTCGGCATAAGCCTAGTTTGTAGCCTGCTAGAGCGGAACACGTCACGGGTGCAAGCCTGCCCGGGGACAATTCTTAGCTTCAGGTCGGTGGTACAAGCTGTTACAGTTGAGTGCCGAGGGCCTCGCACTGTTGTAGATCAGTGACACCACTTCCGAGTCTTTAGGCATGCATACCTAGACCTGTGTAGTTTGTCCTTAGGCCCCCATATTTACGCGGTTTGCAGCAGCATGTGGTCACAAGTGTTATGCACAGAGCGAAGAGCTACCTCGGGCTAATGTTCATGAGTACACCACTTCTGTTTTAGTTTAGAGCCAGACTACGGGTACTCCACGTTTTTCATAGGAATTGTTTAGCCGAGGGTAAAAGGACCTCGAGGACACCTAGTTGGGATCAGCTTTTGAGTTAGTCATTTGGCCGAGGGAGAAAGACCCTCGAGGATGTCATTTGGGATTGGTTAGGAGAACCAATCATTAGGCCAGAAGTAGAAAACTTCCGAGGATTCCAGACTTGCACCGTTAGCTCCTTAAGCAAAGATTTGCGTTGGTAACTATTAGCATGTATACTAGGATGCTAGATGATTGATGTTTCATACTGTACCCCAGTTGGGGATTCTTACTGAGTGCTTCGTACTCACCCTTATTTTTTGTGGTTTTCCACCAGGTAACTTAGGACAGCACCGGGACTGCTAGCAGAGGGAGCAGCATGATCATGGGAGCTGCCGGCACTCTATTTTGCTTATGTTTCTGTTAAGTTATTCAGCATGTAGTCGGACACAAAGTCCGTAGGTTTTGCATATGGAACCTGAAATTATGTTTTGATGTATTATTTTCTGGATGTTTTAAAATTTTACTCTAGCCAGGGTTTTGATTTTAATGGTTGAACAGGAATGTTTTTAAATATTTCAAAATAGATACTATGAGTTTGAAGGTTTTGATTATGCAAGTATGATGTGTGAAATGTATTTATTATTTTTAGTGCATGCATGCTGAGTAAGAACCAGGTTTATGACCACTTTTTGGGTAGGGTTATTACATGTGGACCCGGCGCTTGGCTTTGATAGCTCCTGGTTGTTTGCTCTATTTGTTATGCATGCTTAGTGGATAGGTTTTATGCACTATGTGTGGCTGGAATGTATGATAGTGGATAGGCTCATGCAGGTTGTCTGAATGTTGTGATGCTATTGACTATGCTCTTTTCTTGAATGTCTACTGTAAAACATGCTAGTGGATAGGAAATGTATGTTCTGCCTGTTAGGACTTGGCATGTAGAATGTTGTACCCTCTTGGTTGCACTTTTCTTATTTAATAGACTGCTCGTTAGGATTGCTATACCTTGTCTTGAATGTGCAATGTTAGATGTTGAACTCTGTTAACTCTAGGGTACACCATCTTTGATAGATCTTGTTAGGGTTGTCCCAGGTTGGCTCAGTTTGTGCTGACTCGGTTTGCTCAGGACAAGCCCAGTGTGTGTTGTCCAAAGACTAGCCCAGTGGTGTGCGGTCTAAGATGCCAAGTGTGAGCTGATCCAAGGTTACCCTAGTGTGTGCTACCCGAGCTTGTGTTCAGGACTAGCCCAGTGGTGTGTGTCCAAGATTGGCCCAGTGTGTGCTGATCCAAGGTTAGCTCAGTGTGTGCTGCCCAAGTTTGCTCCATACTAGCCCAGTGGTGTGCGGTTTATGATTAGCCATGTGTGAGCTGATCCAAGGTTTAGCCTAGTATGCACTGCCGGAGCATGTTCAGGACAAGCCCAGTGTGTACTGTCCAGGTTGGCCTAGTGTGTGCTTACCAAGTTTGTCTTAGAGCTAGTGACTTTAGAGTTCCCGAGGTCACTTAGTTAGTTCTTCTGATTAGTCAGCCCAGTGTGTGCTAACCCTGCTTTGAGACTTTGTTGTCTGAAATTGTAAGAGACTACCTTTTTTAGATGTTTTTTGTGCTTATATGCTAGGTTGCTAGATGTTGTGCCTTGCGTATTGTACCTCGGTTGGGGGATTCTTACTGAGTTCTTTTGTACTCACCCTTTCTGTGGTTTTTCCACCAGGTAACTTGGCACAGCATCGAGGTGGCTAGATGAGGAGTTGAATGATCATGAGAGAGTCCATTGCATGAATTAATTTTACTTCACAGACTTGTCATGTTGGAATGTTTTTATGGAACTTTTGTAACTTTTTTTGCTTATACTCTGGCCAGAGGCTTAAACTGTTTTCCCTGTTTTAAACTTAAGCATTTCGGATTTGAATTATTTATGAAGTGGTTGTTTTTATTATGTTTTAAGCCACGTGTTTGAAAATGCATTGTCTAGTAAAGGCCATCTAGGACCATTTAGTGTCGGGTCTTTACATAAATAATGGGCACAAACCCAACAATGGGTACGAAACCCCTCAGACAATTAATGGGTATACACCCCAACAATGTGTACGAAACCCCTCAGATAAATAATGGGCACAAAGCCCAACAATGGGTATGAAAATCCTTAAACAATTAATGAGTAATCACCCCAACAATGGGTGCGAAACCCCTCAGATAAATAATGGGTACAAAACCCAACAATGGGTATGAAACCCCTCAGATAATTAATGGGTAAACACCCCAACATATTGTCTTAAAAATTCTAAACCACGCCAGTCATTGGCAATCAACTCGACTAACGCATTAGTACGAGATTCACCCATACCTTTGCCAAAAAAAAACTCCTCCAACCCGAGCTTGGGTTGTCCCTCCTAGTTCTCCGTCTTTCGGGTCCTAAACATGGCTTTGGAGATTAAAAAAGATTGAGTTTCCAAATGAAAACATAGAAAAGAACACAGGCCAAAGTTTGCATCTCATACCTCCAATCTTGCTGGAAATCAGCCCAACGATTGGTGATCGGTGGCGACAACGGACCTGTAGCGGAATTGACGACGGCGATCAGTGCCAACCTGCGGTGGGCATGTGGAGAACGCGCACAGGGTGCGAGTTTGTGGCGTAGATTTGCTGTGTAGGTCGTCACGCAAGTGGGTGGCGGGGTTTGCGGGCATTTGGGCGGTAGTGTTTGCGTGGTGGCGGTGAAGGCAGAAGATTGAGAAAAGGGGGGAGGGAGTCGCACGCATGAGAAGAGAGAAGGGAGAGAGAAAAGAAAATGAAAAAGAGAAAAAAAGAAAGAGAAGGAAAGAAAAGAGAAAAAGAAAATAATAATAATAATAATTTATTAAAGGGCCCTTTTTTTTCCTCTTGATTGACTTGGCAAACATTGACTTGACATTTTGGCCAACCCAAAAATGTAACCTAAAATATCAACCAACTAAAAAGTAAACCCAACCACTTCAATTTAATAAATAAAAGTGCAACAACACAAGCTAACTCACCTGAATGGAGTTAAAAGGAGACCGGGGTGTTACAACTCTTCTCTAAGTATATTAACTCTAAATAATCATTCCCCGCCAACGACACCAAAATCTTGACCAGACGATTCCACTGCTAATATATTGAACAATAAATAGTTCTTATGCGAAACGCACTTGGAATCACTTACGCGCAAGTATACGCGATCGGGAATTGCATCAAGTAATAAGTATGTAAATTATCGATCCCACAGAGATTGGTGTCTAGAGCAAATACCACTTAAGTCAAAGTCATGCGAAAAATAAATAAGCATAAATTGTTGAGTTGTGTGGTTTTTTTTAATAAGATAAATAAAATGCATAAATAAAATACTAATGCATGCAATAATAATGCTAACTACGTATTCCTAGAAAAGGCTAAGAGCGCGAACTAGCCAACAAATGTCTTACTTCCCTAAAAATTATCACTTTTGTGACTAATGGTTTATGGGCGAACCAGCTTCCACTGCGAACACCATACTTAGCACAGGGTGACGTAAGCAGTAGTGAGGTTATTCCTAACTCCCTAAATGTCGAACAGTTGTTCATGCAACCTAAAGTACCGTACTAGGTCAACATGCGATTCCTCTTCCGATTCTTCATAAGGTACATTCGTGGGTAGCTAATTGACACACACACACACACATATATATAAATAAACATTCAATAGTGTAACATTCAATGACCTACACTCGTAACATGATCTATTCATGAGTAGCCATCATGTACTCCTATAATGCAATCATAGTAATAAACACAATATAGAAGTTTAAACCAGATGATTTTCTTACGACTATGAAATATTTAAATACTACAACTACTCCTAATAAAAACAGTGAATGGAATTGGCACGGCTGAAGGTGCGTAGTCTTCTTGTCATCAGTTCTCATAGCACCACCATTTGCTCTTCTGCAGTAGACTCAAGTCTTCGATTTAGTCCTTCGATCGGCTTATGGCCAACCGACCAGCTCAATGAATTCCGCGCCTTGCTTTGGTATTTATAAGGTTGAATTTCATGATCTGTAAGTAGAGGTGAGCTGTACAAATCATCATCAATGCATATTCTATAATTTTCGTCGGGATTTATTTGATTACTGCTGCCTTGATTGCATAATTGATTCTCTGATTCTTACCTTGTAGATGAAACTTTGTCCGAACGTATTTTCTTCTTTGGGTTCTGCGTCTTGGCGCGATCTGGTCATCGTTCGCATTATTGTCTTTCCTTCGATGTTGCACGAAATCTTGCTAAAAAGCGTTAATTAGGCATAATTGCTTTTCGATTTGTGCTAAAGCGCGGATTCATGCTTCTGATGCTACTTTATGAATGCATGCTGATTTTCTAAGTTATTTCTCTGTATTTCCTCTAGGAACGCATATATTCTTTACTTAAATATTAAAATAATGCAAACTAAGCTACCTAAAATATGCTCTTCGAGGGTTATCGATTACTTTGATACCTCCTTCAAAAGTTTTCTTAGAGAAGCCATAGCCAAATGTGACAGTATCCTTCAAACCTTAAATCCTGAGTTCGCCAATTTGGATTATGGTCCAGCGAATGCTTCAACGAATTTTCAATTCGTTCAGCAGCCTATGTTTTAGCATAATCTTGACACTTTGTCAAAAGATTTACCAAGGGAAAGAACGGCTAGAATAGACGATTTCGCCCAAGGTCAGCGAATCACTTTGACCAATCTAGAAGTAGATGGGACTCAATTAGCTAATGAACTTGAGCAAAACCATCTAGACGAACCTCCTTCAGACACAAAGCTATCGAATGATCATGAGAAGGAACTAGTTCACGCTATAGCATTGAAGGATGATGAAGCTGTAATTGTAAAGACCCGACCCGAAAGAGGTCCTAAACTAGGCCTTTACCTCAATGCATGCTTAAAAACTTAGAAAATATTATGCAATATCACTTTCCAGATTCTGAATAAAACTAAAAACTGGTAAACATCCATTCAAAATCAAACATAAAACGTCCTGGAACCTGTCCCTGTTTCCAAGCACCTGTTCCAAGCTAAATACAATTTAAAACTTACTCTGATCAGAGATTTATTCAAATCCTTCAAGAAAACCCAAACAGTTTATAACAGTGCCAAAATCCAGAAAAACGATCAGAAAAATCCTAAGGGCTCCGTGCCCAACTACATGCATTCAAAAGACAAAAAAACATAAACTTAAAACTCAGAGTTCAAACAGCAGTTATTCCATGATCCGCAGCTCCTCCTTCAGCCATCCTGTCTCGCACCTGATTACCTGTGGAAAACCATAAAAGTAAGGGTGAGTAACGAATTACTCAGTAAGAATCCCCAACCGGGGTACAATACGATATAACTGGTCATCTAGCAGAAAGTATGCAAGCTATGAATATAAACACAGAAGAGAGCACATCACTTTAATCCATACATATACCACGGATGCCATCTTACGGTCTTACTTCGGAAAGCTACTACGCATTTCGATACTATACGAGAAACTAATCTCGACCTCAGCTCTCCTACTACTGTCGATACGAAAGGTGCACTGAACTCAATATCCCGAGGAGCTCTCGGTCCGGCTACTGTAATGAGCGTGTGCAGCGCGCACCGCATCTTCGCGCAAACCAGGAGGTCTTGGGTCTAGAGCATGCCGCTCGCCCAAGACGCATGCCTAACAAATCTCTGAATCGGTGTCACTAAACATAGTGGTGTGAGACCAGGACACTATGACTATGTCAGCCTGTACCACCGCACCTGAGGCTAAGAAACAGGTCGTGGTAGGCTTACACCAGGAACCGGTCCTTGCCCTATCAGGTGGCAATCAAGAGCTACTGCCGACACGCTGAGGTCGTGTCGACTGTCGGGGACAAGGCAATGCCTCGTCATTCCCCCGACCGTTGGGGCATTTAACGACCGCCACCCTCACCCAAGATTGCATCGGTCGCCGTTAGGGTTAGCTAAACCCTAACGACGGATCGAGGATGGATCTTGCGCCGCCGCGCGTCCCCCGCCACGGATGCAAGTTACGTTATGCATCCTCGCCCGGATGATGCTACCCATCAGAATTCTAAGCTATAAACAGATATGTAAAGCCCCGACCCGAATGGGGTCCAAAATAGGCCTTTACCTCAATGCATGTGTTAAAAACTTAAAGACAATATGCAAGAATGGTTTTCGGATTCTAAGTGAAAACTAAAACATTCAAACATCTATTTAAAAAGTCAATACAAAGTTCCTAAAACCTGTCCCTGTTTCCAAGCACCTGTTCCAAGGCAAATACATTTCCAAAACTCACTCTGATCAGAGATTTATTTAAAACATTCAAAGCTTTTCAATAGTTACAACAGTGCTAGAATCTGTAAAAACAATCAGAAAACAACCTAGGGCCACGTGCCCAACTACATTCATTCATAGGAAAAATAAGACATAAAGAATCATAGACATAAACTCAGAGTTCAACAACGGGTTTCCATGATCACAGCTCTTCCTCCAGCCATCTTGTCTTGCACCATGGTTACCTGTGGAGAACCACAAAATAAGGGTGAGTAACGAATTACTCAGTAAGAATCCCCAACCGGGGTACAATACGATATACATGGTCATCTAGCAGAAACGTATGCAAGCTATGAATATAAACACAGATAGAGCACATAGCTTAAATCCACACATAAACTTCGGATGCCATCTCAGGGACTTACTCCGAAATAATCCACCTCATGATACGCCCTATACGAGAAACAAGTCTCGGCCTCATCCTGTCTACTGTCGATACGAAAGGTGCACTGGCTCAAGATCCTAAGGAGCTCTCCAATCGGCGCTGTAATGAGCGTATGCGCACACCGCATGCTACTGCAAACCATGGGGGGTGTCGGGTCTAGTGGCAAGCTACCCAGGTCCAGTCACCATGCCTAACTAAATCTCTGGATCGGTGTCACTGACATAGGGGTGTGAGACCTGGACACGTGAACTATGTCAGCCTGAACCACCGCACCTATGGCTAAGGAATCGGTCGGGGTAGGCTTACACCAGGAAGCCGTCTTTGCCCTATCAGGTGGCAATTAAGGGCTACGGCCGAACACGCTGAGGACGTGCCGACTGCCAGGGACGAGGCAATGCCAATTCATCATCCCGACCGTTGGGGCATTTAACAGTCTGCCACCCTCACCCAAAATTGCAGGTCCAGCCGTTAGGGTTAGCTAAACCCTAACGGGATCAAGGACGGAGTACCATCTTGGCAATGCCAATGCAAGTTACGTTATGCATCCGGCCCGGATGATGCTACCTACCTGAACTCTAAACTATAATATCAACAGCAAACAATCCAAAACAATCCAATACGTGCTCAACAAATACAACAAACCTAGCATGATACTACGAAGCAAGAACAGATATGAGCATGCCAGAACGGAACAACCTAGCATGGACTAACATGAGAAACAACATAAGAAATCATGCGTCGGAATCGCAATGCAGCACCTATCACTAAACATGTTGATAAACACAAACAAGCATACAAACAGCATCACATAATATATCGCAGGGCCCACACAACTCCGGTAAGAAATCCTTACCTTGGTCGAGAGGCAACTACACACAAGAATCCTAAGCTGCGATCGATCCCAAGCTAGCTAACGAGAACCTAACAAACACAATAATTATCACAATCCATAGGCCTAAATATAATAAAATAAACAAGGCTCGGCTCGAGAGCAACTCACGCGCGCTGGCGCTGACACGCCGACGGCAGCCGCACGACATCGGGCGTCTTTGGCGGCGTGGCTGGGCGCGCTGACACGGCGCTGATGATGGCACCGATAGATCAGGCCGTGACGCGCGTATGTGCTGATCGCTGGCCGCCCAGCGCACGGGCGCGACAAAGTGAACGCGGCGAAGCGCACACGCACGCGAGCTGGGCTGCGACTCAAACGATGACGAGCGGGCGCGCGGGCGCGAAGCTCGATCGGGCGACTGGGCGCGACGGCGGCCGCGCGGCGGCGTGCAACAGGGCTAGGCGTGGCAATACCGCGATCCGGGCGTGCGCGACAAGGGCTGTCGGGCGGCGGCGATGGGTATGCTGGGCGTGCAGGAGGCTCAGTGCTCGCTTGTAACGCAGCCCGTTTTCCTATTCCGTTTTGAGGTACCTTCGGGTCAAGATTCAGTTGTTTGGTTGGGTTTTAGAGCCGTTTGGACCCTTGGGGGTATTTTGGTCTTTTGGCTCTCCAGGCAGGATTTGTGGTTTTCAGGGCTTCGAGGTAGCTCCTGCACTTGTCGAGGCTTGTTTGTTGGTGGCTGCGAGTCCCATGGTGTTTGGGCTAGTCGGTTGGATGCTCGGTTGTGGTTTGGGCTTTGGCAAAGTGTTGGTTGGTTGTGTGTTTCCTTTGGGATTCGAGCCCGAGCCCTTAGTGTTGCTTTGGGAGTTGGATTTAAGTGAGATTTGTTTATTGGAAAAGATTTCTTCGGTCGGATCTCGAAGGAGGAAGCCGGGAAATGGGATTTTGAGGTTTTAAGTGGATAAGGTTGGATTAAATGGATAAAATCCCTTTTTCCTTTTTATTTTCCCATTTTCCTTTTCTTTTCCAAATTCATTTTCTTTTCTTTTTATTTTTCTCTTTTCTCTCTCTCTCTCTCTCTCTCTCTCTCTCTCTCTCTCTCTCTCTCTCTCTCTCTCTCTCCTCGAGCACCCCCCCCCACCTAGCCGCCCAGCCCCTTGGCTCGCCCAGCCCCAGCCCGAGCTAGCCCGGCCCCATCTCGCCCGCGCCGTGCCAGCCCCCGCGCGCCCTCGCCCTCGCCAACCCCAGCTCTCCCGAGCGTCGCCCAGCCCTCGCGCGCCCTCGCCCAGGCCGTCGCGTCACCAGCCCGAGCTCGCCCTGCCCTGGTTCGCGTCGCCCAGCTCGTGTCGCCCGAGCCTCGCACAGTGTCGCCAGGTCGCGTCTGCGCCCGTGTCGTCCGCGCGCTCGAAGTCGCGCGCCCAGGGCCACAGATCACGCTACCGGAAAGCTGCGCCGCGCCGCTTCGCCTACCATCGCTCGCGTGCCATCCGCGAAGCCAGCCCAGCGCTCCTCGCGCGCAGCTCGCGCCAGCCCCAAATTTCTTTGGCGCCTAGCCGCGCAAGCCGGCTCGTTCGCGTGTCAGCCGCGCCTCGTGAGTTGCTCCCGAGCTGAGCCCTATTTATTTTATTGTATTTAGGCCTATTGTATGATTATTGATGTTTTGTTTGGCTCGATATAGGTTGCTCGGGTTCGATCGCAGTTATTTTATTGTGTGTTGTTGCCTTCCGACCAGGTAAGGATTTCTTACCGGAGTTGTGTGGGCCCTGCGATATTTTCATGATTATGCCTTGCTTGTTTGCTGACTGTTATGAGCATGATAATAATAGAGCAGCTTTGATTGATTTCTACTAGCATGTTTGCTTGATATTACATGTTAGTGCCATGCTAGGTTTGTTCTCCCAGCATGCTTGTGATTCCTACTTAAGCTCGTAGTATCATGTTAGGTAGTGTGATTGATGTCGGTCTTTGCTTGCTAGCCAAGAATCATTGCTTTTTCTCTGTACTCTTAGATAGAGTTGTAGGGTTTGTCATCATCCAGAGGCTGAGCGGACATAACGTACTTTGTCCCCAGTAGCTCAGGTCGGGAGTAAAGTGTGCGAAGAATAACGTATCTTGCTACCCCCCCCCCTGACCCACCGGTTGTGGAATTAGCTACCCACTTCGGCATAGCCTAGTTTGTAGCCTGCTAGAGCGGAACCCTGCCATCGGTGTAAGCCTGCCCTGGCCGGTTCTTAGCTTCAGGTCGGTGGATCATGCTGCACAGATGAGCGCCGAGGGCCTCGCGCTACTGTGTTCAGTGACACCGCTTCCGAGTCATAGGCATGTGCACCTGGCACGCGTAGTTTGCCCTTAGGCCCCCGCATTTATGTAGGTTGCAGAGGAGCATGCGGTGTGCGCGCACACGCGTTAGTTGCCGGTTCGGAAAGCTCTCCCGGGCTAATGTCGTGAGTACACCATTCCTTCCGTTAGAGCCTGACTTCGGGTACTCTCCCGTAAGTCCAGTTTAGTGCAAGGGAAAGGAGGCCCTTGAGGACATTCTAGGGATCAGTGTATTCCCCCCGAGTGACAGATACCTCGGTGATGTCCAGGATTGGTCAGTGCATCCAATCCCAGTTAGGCCGGAAGTAAGAGACTTCCGATGGATCCAGATCTTGTTTTATGAGCTCGTTGAGCCATGATCTGTGTTGTTAGCTGTTTGTTTGCATGCTTTGGTACTAGATGACTGATTATATCGTATTCTACCCCGGTTGGGGATTCTTACTGAGTAATTCGTTACTCACCCTTATTTCTGTGGTTTTTCCACAGGTATCCATGGTGCGAGACAGATGGTTTGGAGGAGGAGCTGTGATCATGGAAAACCCGTTGTCAACTCTGAGTTTTATGTTTATGATTTAAATGTTCTCTGAATGCATGTAGTTGGGCACGGAGCCCTAGGGTGTTTTCTGAATGTATTTCCGGATTCTAGCATTGTTGTAAAGCTTGTATGTTTTAAATAAATCTCTGATCAGAGTAAGTTTTGTAAATGTATTTGTCTTGGAACAGGTGCTTGGAAACAGGGACAGGTTTCAGGAAATTAATGGATGTTTTATGTTTTGGTTTTTTACTTAGAATCCGAACACCATCTTGTAAATTTTCTGTAGATTTGTATGCATGCATTGAGGTAATGGCCTATTTAGAACCCCATCCAGGTCGGGTCGTTACATCTGTTGGTCGCGACCTCTTTGCTCGATCGAGCCGCTTTGCTCTACTGGCCGCTTTGCTCGGCCGACGACGCACCTAACGACGGCAGTGCAAGGGGAGAAGGAGCTCGGCAAGGAACTAGGGAGGGGGAGCTTGGGCGGCCAAGGAGCTTATGGAGAAGAAAGCCAAAAACCTAATTTCGTTTCATTTAATCAAATGCACCAAAATCCCGAAAACTCAAGGCTAACCAAGATATGCCGCGGAAAGAGCAACAAGATCCTCCTGGGGCTCAACTGGCCACACCACCCACCTGATTTCCTTGCACTCCAGGTTCGAATCCTAACAAACACATCTTTATTCCTCAATTTTTCTTTTGCATCTCACCATGCACAAACACAACCTCAAAGCATCAAAATCCTACTTAAGCCCATCCAATAATTTTAGAAACTGCAAAAGACATAAACGGCCCGACCAAATTACCAAAATACCCCTAGGGCATACCTAGAAGACCGGGATGAAAACCTGGGCCGCTACAATATTCCCTCCTTTTTATGACTTTCGTCCTCGAAAGTCCTTAAGACTGAAACAGCTCATGTAAAGACCCGACCCAAAAGGGGCTCTAAATGGGCCTTTACCTCAATGCATGCATTCAAAGTAAAGGACATTATGCAGGTATGTTTTCGGATTCCAATTAAAACTAAAACATTCAACATTCAATCCAGAAATCAATACAGTTTACTGAAACCTGTCCATGTCTCCAAGCACCTGTTTCAAGACAAATACGTTTCCAAAAGTTTACTCTGATAAGAGATTTATTAAAAACATTCAAAACCTTCTCAGTTACAACAATGCTGGAATCCACAAAAACATTTTAGAAAACATCCTAGGGCTCCGTGCTCGGCTACATGCAGTCAGAGGAAATAAAAAGGCAAAGAGTCATAATATAAAAATCGGAGACAACAGCAGGTTCCCATGATCACAGCTCCTCCTTTAGCCATCCTGGCTCGCACCTTGGTTACCTGTGGAAAACCACAAAAATAAGGGTGAGTAACGAATTACTCAGTAAGAATCCACAACCAGGGTACAATACGATATACATGGTCATCAAGATGAATGTATGCAAGCTATGAATATAAACACAAAATAGAGCACATAGCTTAAATCCACATATAAAAATCGGATGCCAACTCAGGGTCTTAGTCCGAAAAAATCCACCACACAATACGCCCTATAAGAGAAACAAGTCACCGCCTCAGCCTGTCTACTTTCGATACGAAAGGTGCACTAGCTCAAGATCCCGATGAGCTCTCCGGTCGGCGCTGTAATGAGCGTAAGCGCGCACCGCATGCTATGCGAGACTGGGGTGCCGGTCCAGTGGCAAGCCGCCCAGTCCAGCCACCATGCCTAACTAAATCTCCGGATCGGTGTCACCGACATAGGGGTGTGAGACTGACACGTGAACTATGTCACTGAACCACCGCACTTGAGGCTAAGGAACCGGCCGTGGTAGGCTTACACCAGAAGTCGTCCTTGCCCTAACAGTGGCAATCAAGGGCTATGGCCGAACACGCCGAGGACGCGTGCCGATCGCCGGGACGGGGCAATGCCAAGTCATCATCCCGACCGTTGGGGCATTTAACGATCGCCACCCTCACCCAAGATTGCGGGGCCAGCCGTTAGGGTTAGCTAAACCCTAACGGGATCGAGGACAGAGAACCGCCTCGACGCCCTCGTCGTGGATGCAAGTTACGTTATGCATCCGGCCGGATGATGCTACCTATCTGAACTCTAAACTATAGCAACAACAGCAAACAATCCAATACAATCCAATACGTGCTCAACAGATACAACGAACCTAGCATGATACTACGAAGCAAGAACAGATACGAGCATGCCAGAACAGAACAACCTAGCATGGACTAACATGAGGAACAACATAGGAAATCATGCCAGTCAAGAATTCAGAATAGAAAACCTATCACTAAACATGCTGATAAACACAAACAAGCATACAAACATCATCACATAATATATCGCAGGGCCCACACAACTCTGGTAAAGAAATCCTTACCTGGCCGGGAGACAACTACACACAAAATCCTAAGCTGCGATCGATCCCGAGCTAGCTAACGAGAACCTAACAAACATAATAATAATCACAACCCATAGGCCTAAATATAATAAAATAAATAGGACTCAGCTCGGGAGCAACTCACGCGGCACGGCTGACGCGCGGACGGACAGGTTGCAGGGTGTGGCTGCTGCCTTGCGCTGATGGGCGGTAGGGGCCGCACGCTGGGCGCGCTGACGAGCTGGACACGGGCAGGCAAGCGGCACGGCACGAGCGCGCTGGGACGGCAACAAGCGCGAGAACGCTACTGACGGCGGCGGCGCTGGCCGCGGCCGACGCGCAGGACGGCGCGGCGGCGCGCGCGCTGGACGGGCCTGCGGCGACGAGCCGCTCGGCGCTCTGGCGTCTGGGGCGAGGGCAGGCTGCACGGGCGGCCTCGGTGCACTCGCTGGTGCGATCTGAGCGGGCTGCAATGGAAATTTGGGCGCGATCTGGCCGGCTGGGCTTGCTGCTGGTGCGATCTGGTTGGGGGCTCCTCTCGCCTGGCTGCAACCTAACACAACACACACACAAGCTTCTATTTACTCGGCCAAACAGCACACCAAACGGAGGAGGAGAAGAAGAAGACGAAACTTACCCGGAACGACGATCGGATCTCGGGGCTGCTAGGGAGAAGAGAATCGGCTAGAGGAGCTTGGGAGACAAGCTTGGGCGGCAAGATGAGTTTTGGAGAAGAGAGAACAAAAACCTAATTTCTTTTTCATTTAACCAAATGCACCAAAACTCCAAGGAACCAGGCTAACCAAGATATGTCGCGAAAAGAGCAACAAGAGCTCTCAATAGCTCATCTGGCACGCATCCCCACAGGCTTTCCCGGAGGCCCGGGTTCGAATCCCAGTTGCAACACAATTTTCCTTTATTTTTACTTTTGCATCAAACCTTGCTCAAACCCATCCACAAAGCCTCAAAACCCTACAATAACCCATCCAATAATTTTAGCAACTAGAAAATGACATAAACGGCCCTGACGACCCGACAAAATTACCAAAATACCCCTAGGGCACACCTGGAAGACCGGGATGAAAACCTGGGCCGTTACAATATTCCCTCCTTTTTATGACTTTCGTCCTCGAAAGTCCTTAAGACTGAATGCTTGACTCGAGATACTGCAAACTCATCTCGTCCTTCCCGCTCACGAGCGGCTTCTTCAAAACTCCAACTCCTCCACTGAACTTTTAGCAAACGGATCTCACGATTACGCAACGTCTTCGTCTCAAAGACCAGAAAACTCACAGGCTTCCCCTCGAAGCTCAAATCCTCACTCAACTGCAAAGGCTCAAAGTCCACAATGAGCGATGGGTCCGGCACATACTGCCTCAACATCGATACAAGAAAACACTGTGCACAACTGACATCAACGGAGGAAAGGCTAACCAATATGCAATCTGCCAATCCTCTCAAGCATCTCAAATGGACCAACAAAACGGAGACTCAACTTCCCACGCTTACCAAACCTCAACACACCTCACATCGGTGCAACCTTAAAAACACGCACTGTCCAACCTCAAACTCTAAAACTCGACGCCGTACATTGGCGTACCTCTTCTCGCTCGCTCCGAAATGACACAAACCAGCTCTAATCTTTCTGCGATTGCATGCTTGACCAACCGCAAAGAACTCAGATCCAACAACTGACGGCCACCAACCTTTTCACAGAACACTGGCAAACCTGCAACACTTACAACACAATGCCTCAACGGAACTATATGAACTAACAGGTGGGAACTGCTACCCAAAGCAAACTCATAAAACCAACACTGGTCTCCCGCTGCCTCATCACGGAAACACCAACTCGCAACAAGATCTGAAGGATCTGGTTCACTCCTCCCAAAAGACCATCGGTGAGAGGGTGAAAGCACTATAGGACTGCACTCGGCTCATAAGCCTCTTAACAACGCTCTCCAGAACCACAGTTCATCAACGCACTGCCTAGAATAACCTTTGTTGCCACACCCTGGTGCCAAAAACTCTAGCCTGAAACAGCCATGTCACTGCTCCACAGTAATGACATCTCCACCTGGGCGAGGTGCGAGCTCTAGCTACTACAACTAATCCGCTAAACATCCGAACTCACACAACAACCTCAACCAGCTGCCAGCTTCCACACGGACTCCTACAAACCAACAACTTGAGTGCTACGAACTCGGTAGCCTAACCAACCGCACACTGCATAACCACGCCAATCTACTCAACTCCAACTCGACCTAGATCACTGTCTGGAAAAGTCAACCTGCTATCAACAGGGCCCTAGAGGGCTCCCTCCACCAAACTTACCTCCATGCAAGCAATGGAACGAAGCTTGCCTCAAATATGAAACACGTCTCACAAGTCCAAACGATAACACATACCGGCTTAACCCTCTAGCTTGGGCTTATTGCACCTTTCCACCGAAACTTCACAAACGGGACGCCGCTACCCGGTTAACACCAACTACCAAGAACAAGAATACCAACAATGGTTGGCATAGCACGAGCTACACTAACCATCAAGGATCCCTCAAAAGGTCAAGACCCTAATCCAGCCACAATGATGCAACCACATCCCACAATCGATACAAAGGGGTTCCTCCACTACAAAGGTGCAACAGCTCCCAGGCCAAACACACAAAGAACCTTAACCAACTAGGCCAAACACTCATAGGAGGCGGAACAACCCTTACTGCAACTTCCAGAACACCACTCAAGAGTCCGCTTAACTGGACAACAACTTCTTCTAAGCAGCCACCAAACGTTTCCCTCCTGCTAGCACCACTACCATCAACTCCAAGACCAAGGAATAATCTAGCAACTCCCAAGGAGAAACAGTTCCTTACAAGCGGACAATCGAATGACAGAGAGCTCCACACATGCTCGCTGTCTTGCTCAGCTAAAGCAACAACACCTAAGTCTCACGGGGGCAACAATAGGGGGGTCCACCACAGACTGAACCTCCAACCACACACTAGCCAAGACACACCTCCAAACATCAAAGGGGGCAACTCTCAACATCCTGGAAACAGGAAAACAACCAACAGGGCACGAACCACTCGCCCCACGAGCAAAACTAACTTCTAGCAACTCAAAACCACACCTTGGTCAACACCAAGCACCAACTTGCCACCACACCAGAACCAATCCGGACTCTACTCCAAACAAACTCCAGCTTGCTAGCCTACCAAATCTGCCAGCAACTCACCAGAGGTCTACAACCTACAAGACTCCGGCTTGCCAACTGAAACTCACTAGTTGGGCCTGACTGAGCTCTGGTGAGGCTCTCCACAACTAGGGTTCTTCGGCAACCCTCGACACACACTGTCGTCTAACGGTCTAACAGCCAACTGCCTGAACAAACAACTCCTTTTTCCAGCATCACAACCATGCTGGCCTGCTCCGAACCTCGAAACTAAAAAGAGCAGAAACGCTTCAGAATATGTCATCCTCCTACTCAAAGCATCAGCCACATCGTAGCTTCCACCCAGGGTAAGGATTCCGAGCAACACCCTTAGCAACTACGGTCAGGAACTACGCGGCTTCACTACAACCACCATTTGTTCAGTACCATCTGAACTCCAACCATGAACACAAGAGGTTCCACCAACCAAGCTTAGGTTCAACTTAACAAACTTGCCTAAGAAACAACCCGACTACGAGCACGGTATCCTTACTACCTCAACTAAAGCCTTACAACATCCACCTGGAGTCCAACTTCTCCAAGAACTGAGCACCAGTTCTCCAATGCAAACCCTACATGGTTCTAAAACTCTCGCCACCAGAACGAACTACACAAAACACACTTGTGTGGACAACTCTCAACCTTCCTTCAGAGATCCAAGACTAACAGGTGCTTTCCAAAAGGCAACACTAACTTCTGGCAGAGATACAATCAACCAAAGGAACACCAAAAGTTTCATCTCCACACGATAATCGAAGTTGCGGCAACCTTGCTCTACTAAAGCATAACAATGCCAAACCGAACTTACTTTATACCAAGTCTCTACCAAGTGTGTTTACACATAAGGCGTCCACCTCCTCTCATAAGGCATCCTACTCATCTCCTAGGCATCCAACTCACCTCATAGGCATCCAGCTCATCTCATAGGCATCCAACTCATCTCTTAGGCATCCAAGTCATCTCATAAGCATCCAACTCGCCTCATAGGCATCCAACTCATCTCATAGGCATCCAACTCATGGTCCCTCTGCTGGACCAAACTCGCATCTACAATGCCCAATTCTCCTCAGATTTAGGCACTCGAAGGTAGTTGACCGCACTACCATCCACAAAGATCTCTTGGCCTTAACACTAGCGTGAGACTCACGCGCACTAACACTTACCAACCGTCAACCTGCTGACTTACTCAACCCCCAGTAACACTGGGAAGAGGCTCCAGCTCCTCTCGAACATCCTTTCGCTTGTAGTCCTTCGACTACCACTGAACTAGCCCTCTTGCACGACCTAAACAGGTGCAACTACCATAAACGGATCCAAAGGCTAAAGGAGTGCGCTGAACTCCGGACGAATTATAGAACCATCTGTCCTACTCGTGCCAAACTCAGGCCTGAACCAGACTAAGTGACAAAGCGGCACACCAACCAATGCACCTCAAGTGCCACTACTACCAAATCCACATCTTACTACAAATGGGGCCAGCAAGGTCACAACCTCAAGTGACAAAACTCTGGCTAGGCATACAAGGGCTCAAACTCAAACAACCCTGCCTATGGCATCTCATCTAACTGAAGTCTCACGGCCTACTCTTGCATCTCCACATGATGCTCAACAAAACTCCGGCCGGCTCTCTCAACATGCAGAAGCTAGCTCTGCTCTAGGAGCTGACCATAAGAAGAGTGCTCAACTCTACAAGACAACTGAGGAAACCACCAACAGATCAAGTCCAATGGGAACACTGCTCGCTGCACCCTTAACCACATGGTTCTGGCTTACTGGCTACAAAACAACAACAACAATCTGCAAGGGAACAAAGATGTCTCTACATCCTCCACGAAGGCTACTAACTCTGCAGCCACTCTCTGGGCAATCAAACAATCTGCTAAGGTTCAAGATCAACACTTGAACTACCCAGGCTAGTCCACACTGGAACCTGCTCCGCAAGCATCAACATGAGCAAAGCCAAAGCTAACTCCTCTCCTGGAGTGGTACTCCAGGGCAAATCACCTCCACCCTCACTCTAGGGGAAAAACTAACAACTTGGCCACAAGTGGCCTACGGGAGTCTAATCTCTGCCTCCCTCTGGGACGATGTCCCAGCGGTATCTGAATCTATCTGGCTACCCTGACAAGCTGCTAACATACTTCTTACACTGCGGGAAGTTGGCATGATGGTGCTCTAAACCCAAACCAACAATGAGTCAAAACCTACTCGTCTCTGCTCCACAACACTAAACAAGGCATACACTAGATGAAAAGTATTGTAAATTCTTAACCCTTTTCTAAAACTGTAAACTTAGGCGTACCTGATGACTGTCGGAGTGTTGATGATCATGGGAATATGACCTACAACAAAAGGTGTAAAGACCCGACCCAAAAGGGGCTCTAAATGGGACTTTACCTCAATGCATGCAATCAAAGTTAAAGACAATATGCAGGAATGGCTTTCGGATTCCAATTAAAAACAAAACATCCAAAACATTCAACTCAAAGTTAGACAATTTCCTGAAACCTGTCCCTGTCTCCAAGCACCTGTTTCAAGGTAAATACGTTTCTAAAAGTTTACTCTGATCAGAGATTTAATAAAGCATTCAAAACTTTAAAACAGATTACAACCGTCTTTGGAATCTGTAAAAACATTGTAAAACAACCTAGGGCTCCGTGCCCGGCTACATGCATTCAGAGGAAATAAAACGATAAAGAGTCATAACATAAAAATCAGAGATGGACAGCTGGTTCCCATGATCACAGCTCCTCCTTCAGCCATCATGTCTCGTACCTTGGTTACCTGTGGAAAACCACAAAAATAAGGGTGAGTAACGAATTACTCAGTTGGAATCCCCAACCGGGGTACAATACGATATACATGGTCATCTAGCAGGGATATGCAAGCTATGAATATAAACACAGAATAGAGCACATAGCTTAAATCCACATAAAAACCTCGGATGCCAACTCAGGGTCTTACTCCGGAATAATCCACCTCATGATACGCCCTATACGAGAAACAAGTCTCGGCCTCAGCCTGTCTACTGTCGATACGAAAGGTGCACTGGCTCAAGATCCCAAGGAGCTCTCCGATCGGCGCTGTAATGAGCTTAAGCGCGCACCGCATGCTACTGCAGACTACGGGGTGCCGGTCTAGTGGCAAGTCGCCTGTGTCCATCCACCATGCCTAACTAAATCTCTGGATCGGTGTCACTGACATTGGGGTGTGAGACCTGGACACGTGAACTATGTCAGCCTGTACCACCGCACCTGAGGCTAAGGAACCGGTCGTGGTAGGCTTACACCAGGAAGCCGTCCTTGCCCTAACAGGTGGCAATTAAAGGCTACGGCCGAACACGTTGAGGACGTGCCGACTTCAGGGGACGAGGCTGCCAAGTCATCATCCCGACCATTGGGGCATTTAACAGTCTGCCACCCTCACCCAAGATTGTAGGGCCAGTACTTAGGGTTAGCTAAACCCTAACGGGGATCAGGGACGGAGTACCGTCTCGTACGTCCCTGTCGTGGATGCAAGTTACGTTATGCATCCGGCCCGGATGATGCTACCTACATGAACTCTAAACTAGAATATCAACAGCAAACAATCCAAAACAATCCAATACGTGCTCAACAGATACAACGAACCTAGCATGATACTACGAAGCAAGAACAGATACGGGCATGCCAAAACGGAACAACCTAGCATGGACTAACATGAGAAATAACATAAGAAATCATGCCAGTCGGGAATTCAGAACAGAGCACCTATCACTAAACATGTTGATAAACACAAACAAGCATACAAACAGCAATCACATATAATATCGTAGGGCCCACACAACTCCGGTAAGAAATCCTTACCTTGGTCGGGAGGCAGATACACGAAATCCTAAGCTGCGAACGAACCTGAGCTAGCTACCGAGAACCTAACAAATATGATAATAATCACAATCCATAGGCCTAAATATAATAAAATAAATAAGGCTCGGCTCGGGAGCAACTCACGCGGCGCGGCTGACACGCCGACGGGCAGGCTGCATGGCGAGGCTGCTGCTGGGCGCAGATGGGCGGCAGAGATGCACGCTGGCTCGGCGCTGAGCGCGGATGGGCGCGCGAGCATGCTGGCGAGGAGCGGGCGCGCTGGCACGATCAGGCCTGGGCGACGCGCGAGCTCGGTAGGGCGATGGGGTGCAGAAGCGGTGGCGCAGACGTGGGACACGGGCGCGCGGGCTGCTCGGCTGGTGCGCGCGACGGGGCTGGCGACCTGGGCGACGATGGGCCTGCTGCTGTGCGAGCGGCAGGGGCGATCTGGGCGCGATCTGGCCGGCTAGTGCGTGCGACGGTGGGGCTGCTGGCTGGGGGCTTCTCTCGGCTAGCTGCAACCAAGCACAAACACACACACACCTCTATTCACTCGGCCAAACAACACCTCAATCAGAGGAGGAGAAGAAGAAGAAGAGGGTGAAGAACCTTACCGGAACGACGATCGGATCTTGGGGCTGCTAAGGAGAAGAAATTCGGCTTGGGGAGCTAGGGAGACAAGCTTGGGCTGCCACAATGCATTTGGGGAAGAAGACAAAGCCCTACACTTCTTTTCTTTTAATCAAATGCACCAAAACTCCAAAGATTCAAGGCTAACCAAGATATGTCGCGAAAAAAGTAACAAGAGCTCCCAATAGCTCAACTGGCACACATCCTAACAGGCTTTTCCGGAGACCCGGGTTCGAATCCCAGCTGCAACACAATTTCCTCTATTTTTACTTTTGCATCTATTCAAGCTCAAACCCATCCACAAAGCCTAAAAAACCTACATAAACCCATCCAATAATTTTAGCAACTGGAAAAAGACATAAACGGCCCTGACGGCCCGACCAAATTACCAAAATACCCCTAGGGCATACCTGGAAGACCGAGATGAAAACCTGGGCCGTTACAAAAGGTCAGTCTACATAATCTATGACTCTGAGCTCTGATACCAACTGTAAAGACCCGACCCAAATGGGGTCCAAAATAGGCCTTTACCTTAATGCATGTGTTCAAAACCTAAAGACAATATGCAAGAATGGTTTTCGGATTCTAAGTGAAAACTAAAACATTCAAACAACTATTTAAAAAGTCAATACAAAGTTCCTGAAACCTGTCCCTGTTTCCAAGCACCTGTTCCAAGGCAAATACATTTTCAAAACTCACTATGATCAAAGATTTATTTAAAACATTCAAAGCTTTTCAATAGTTACAACAGTGCTAGAATCCGAAAAAACAGTCAGAAAACAACCTAGGGCTCCGTGCCCAACTACATGCATTCATAGGAAAAATAAGACATAAAGAATCATAGACAAAAACTCAGAGTTCAACAACGGGTTTCCATGATCACAGCTCCTCCTCCAGCCATCCTGTATCGCACCATGGTTACCTGTGGAGAACCACAAAATAAGGGTGAGTAACGAATTACTCAATAAGAATCCCCAACCGGGGTACAATACGATATACATGGTCATCTAGCAGAAAGGTATGCAAGCTATGAATATAAACACAGAATAGAGCACATAGCTTAAATCCACACATAAACTTCGGATGCCATCTCAGGGACTTACTTCGGAATAATCCACCTAATGATACGCCCTATACGAGAAACAAGTCTCGGCCTTAGCCTCGCTCATCGTCGATACGAAAGGTGCACCGCTCAAGATCCCGAGGAGCTCTCCGGTCGGTCTTTGTAATGAGCGTATGAGCGCGCGCACCGCATGCCACCGCAAACCATGGGGTGCCGGGTCTAGTGGTAAGTCGCCCCAGTCCGGCCACCATGCCTAACTAAATCTCCGGATCGGTGTCACCGAAATAGGGGTGTGAAACACGGACACGTGAACTATGTCACCTGAACCACCGCTTTGAGGCTAAGGAACCGCCGTGGTAGGCTTACACCAGAAGTCGCCCTTGCCTGTCGGTGTGGCAATCAAGGGCTACACCAACACGCCGAGGACGTGCCGATCGCCGAGGACGAGGCAATGCCAAGTCATCATCCCGACCGTTGGGGCATTTAACAATCGCCACCCTCACCCAAGATTGCAGGCCACCGTTAGGGTTAGCTAAACCCTAACGGGATCGGGGACGGCACCGCCTCGTGACGCCCCTATCGTGGATGCAAGTTACGTTATGCATCCGCCCGGATGATGCTACCTACCTGAACTCTAAACTATAATATCAACAGCAAACAATCCAAAACAATCCAATACGTGCTCAACAGATACAACGAACCTAGCATGATACTACGAAGCAAGAACAGATACGAGCATGCCAGAATGGAACAACCTAGCATGGACTAACATGAGAAACAACATAAGAAATCATGCGATCGGGAATTGTAACAGAGCACCTATCACTAAACATTTGATAAACACAAACAAGCATACAAACAACATCACATAATATATCGCAGGGCCCACACAACTCCGGTAAGAAATCCTTACCTTGGTCGGGAGGTAACTACACACAAGAATCCTAAGCTGCGATCGATCCCGATCTAGCTAACGAGAACCTAACAAACACAATAATTATCACAATCCGTAGGCCTAAATATAATAAAATAAACAAGGCTCGGCTCGGGAGCAACTCACGCGGCGCGGCTGACACGCTGACGGGCAGGCTGCACGACACTAGGCGCTGCTGGGCGACAGGGCTGCACGCTGGGCGTGCTGGGCACGCTGGCACGGCGCTGATGGGTGTTGATGGGCGGTAGGTGCTGCACGCGCGCGACGCGCGGATTGCCGGGCGCGCAGCGCACGGGGACAAGCCGACGCGGCAGCGAGCGCACGACACGGGCACTCTGGCGCTGGGACGGCGACGGGCGCGCGTAGTGCTTTGGGCTGCGACGCGACGAAGCGGCGCAGAGCGAGCTGGAAGCAGCACGCGCGAGCGCGACTTGGCGACACTGGGCGTGCAACGGCGTGCAACAGGGGCTATCTGGGCGTGTTGGGCAGCCTGGTGCCTGCTGGCTGCGACCTGCTGCTCGGCTGGGCTGCTGCTCGGTCGGGACGACGCACGAACGACGGGGCTGCAAGGGGAGTAGGAGCTCGGCAAGGAACTAGGGAGGGAGAGCTTGGGCGGCCAAGGAGCTTATGGAGAAGAAAGCCAAAAACCTAATTTCCTTTCATTTAATCAAATGCACCAAAATCCCGAAAACTCAAGGCTAACCAAGATATGCTGCGGAAAGAGCAACAAGATCCTCCTGTGGCTCAACTTGCCACACCACCCACCTGACTTCCTAGCACTTCAGGTTCGAATCCTAACAAACACATCTTTATTCCTCAAATTTTCTTTTGCATCTCACCATGCCCAAACACAACCTCAAAGCATCAAAATCATACTTAAGCCCATCCAATAATTTTAGAAACTGCAAAAGACATAAACGGCCCTGACGGCCCGACCAAATTACCAAAATACACCTAGGGCATACCTAGAAGACTGGGATGAAAACCTGGGCCGTTACAAGATAACAGCAATCATTCCAATACGTGCTCAGCAGAAACAATGAACCTAGCATGATACTACGAAGCGAGAACAGATAACGAGCATGCTAGAACAGAACAACCTAGCATGGAACTAACATGAGAAACAACACGAGAATCATGCCAGTCGGAATTCAGAACAGAGCACCTATCCACTAACATGCTGATAAACATAAACATACATACAAACAACAATCATAGAATATACCGCACGGCCCACACAACTCCGGTAAAAAATCCTTACCTGGGTCGGAAGGCAACAACACACAAGAATCCTATGCAGCAATCGAACCCGAGCTAGCTATCGAGAACCTAGCAAACAACAACAAATATCACAACCTATAGGCCTTAAATAAAAATACAAACAGCACTCGGCTCGGTCAGGAGCAACTCACACGGCACAAGGCTGGCGCGCGGACGGACAGGCTACACGGGCGTTGGGCGCGCTGGGCGTGGGCGGGCGGCGGGCGTGGGCAGGGGTGCGTGCACGGAGTGTAACGACCAGTTTTTTCAATTCCGGTTATTCAGTACTTGTTCAAAGATTAGGGCAATCGGTTGGGCCGTTAGAGCATTTTAACCCCTTAGGGTATTTTGGTCTTTTTGCTCTCCGGTCGAGGATTTGGGATTTTGAACCTTTGCCTTAGTGATTTATAAGTGAGTTTTATGATTGGAAAGATTTGCTTCAATGGTCTCAAGAGGAAGCCAAAATGAGATTTAAGGATTTTTGGAAAAATTGGAAAATGGATAAATTGGATTTATTTGGATAAGTATGGAATTTAAATAAAAGAGAAAAAAGAAAAGAAAAAGGAAAAAAAAAAGGAAATTATTAAAATAAGGATTTTCCCCATTTTTCCCATGTGTTTATTTTTTCCTTTTCTCTCTCTCTCTCTCTCTCTCCTCCTCACCCGACCATAGCCCTCACCCGAGCCCTTGCTCGCCCAGCCACCCAGCCAGCTGCACCGTGCGAGCCACCTCGAGCCAGCACCGCCCCAAGCCGGACCTAGCTCGCCCGGCTCCGGCCCTCACTGCGCAGAGCGCCGCAAGGGCCCCGGCCGCCAGTGTGTGTCGTCTGAGCTTGCCCGGCGCGACGTCGTGTCCTGTAGCGTCGAGCCCCCAGCTCGCGCGCCTCCTCCTAGCCGAGCCTCGCCCGCGTGCCATCGCGCCCTCAGAGCTCGTCCGCGCCGCGCGCCCAATGAGCGAGCTGAGAGCTGAAAGCTGGCGCCAGCGCCTCCTCGCCCTGCCGTGTCTGCGGCCCGGCCAGCCACTGTCTGCGCGGCCAACCGACCATCTGCGCGCCCGGCCCGACTGCCCGGTGTGTTGTCTTGGCCGAGCCTTGTGCTTCTCGGTTGGTATTTCCGAGTCTTTTCCCTCTTTGGACTCGAGTTGTTGGCTGGCGATTTGTAATTAAATTGGGTGTTTTATTGAAATGCTTAGGTTGTTCGAGATTCGATTAAAGCTCGAGGGTCATTAATCGTTGGTCGTGATAATTATTATTTTTCGCTTGTTTCGTGTAAGGATCTCTTACCGTGGTTGTGTGGACCTCGCGATGCTTTCTTGATTGTGCCTCGTATGCTGTTTACTTTTATGAGCATGTTAGTGGATAGGATAGCTTGTGATTGAATTCTTGCTAGCATGTTTGCTGTTGTACATGTTAGTGCCATGCTAGGTTTGTTCTTCCAAAGATGCTCGAGATTCCTGCTTTAAGTTCTTAGTATCATGATAGGATATGTATGATTGATGTCTAATGTATATGTTAGCCAGGAATCTCTCACTCTGTACTCTTAGCTAGTGTTGTAGGGTTTGTCTTCATCCAGAGGCTGAGAGTGGACACAACGTACTTTGTCCCCACCACGGTCGGGGGTAGAGCGAGGCATAACGTATATTGCTTCCCCTCCCGGCAGCCAATGAGAATTAGCTACCTCATCGGCCTAAGCCTAGTTTGTAGCCTGCTAGAGCGGAACCCTGCCAACGGTGTAAGCCTACCTTGGCCGGTTCTTAGCTTCAGGTCGGTGGATCAGGCCGCACAGGAGAGCGCCGAGGGCCTCGCGCCACTGTGATCAGTGACACCGCTTCCAAGTTTTAGGCATGCGTACCTCGCCCGCGTGTAGTTTGCCCTTAGGCCCCGTGCATTTACGCCGGTTGCGAAGAGCATGCGGTGTGCGCACACGCAGCGTTAGTCGCCGATGCGGAGTGCTCCTCCGGGCTAATGTCGTGAGTACACCATTTCTTCCAGTTTAGAGCCAGACTTCGGGTACTCTCCCGATAGTCCAGATTTATTAGCAAGGGTAAAGAGGCCCTTGAGGACATCCTTGGGATCGGTTTTTGAGCTGATCAATTGGCTGAGGGAGAAAGACCCTCAGAGATGTCCCGGGATTGGTTATGAGAACCAATCATTAGGCGGAAGTAGGAGACTCAAGACTCCATTTTGCCTTTTAAGCTCGTTGAGCAAGATCCGTGTTGATATCTGTTTGCACGTGTACTAGGTTGCTAGATGATTGATTGCATCGTGATCGCACCCGGTTGGGGATTCTTCTTTGAGTATTTTTATACTCACCCTTACTTTATCTTTCGTAACTCAGACAAAGACCGAGGTGGCTAAGGGAGGTAGCTGGGGAGATCATGGATCTTCTTTGACACTGGTGCCGTGTCTTATTTTGTTTTATTTTGAATCTGACATGTAAATGGATTTTGGTCTGTATGGAAAACTTATGGTTTGAACTGTTTTGATGATTTTAAGAAAAATACTGATCAGTAACTATTTTGTAAATGAATGTTTAGTTGTTTAAATGTTTTCCCACTCTTATGATTTCCTTTTGCATGCATTTAGTTAACGGCCCATTTTAGAACCCCATCCGGGTCAGGTCGTTACAGTTTGGTATCAGAGCACAGAGTCATAGATTCTGTAGACTAACCTGTTTGTAGGTTGGGTTCCCATGATCTCCGGCACTCCACGGCCGCCAGGTTTGTCTAAGTCCTTTAAGCTAAGGGTTTTGTTTACGATACTTTATGCAAGACACATGCATTATCCTTGTTGGCGAGAGGGAGTCCGAGAGTTGCTAACCCAGTAGTGGTTTTCGTGTAGATCGCCAAGATGCCGGTTACACGCTTGATGGAGCAGTCCATTCGGAATCGCAAATTCGAGATGTCAGAGAGCCACCGCCAGGTTTATCGGGCTCGTAGGTCGCCCGTGGCTCCAGATGCTAGCTTGCCCAGTGTAGGGGTGGAGGCTGCTATGCCTCAAGTTGTAGCTCCAGGGGGAGATGTTTCTGCTATGAGAGATATGATGATGGGCCTAATGGCCGAGCAGAGTCGAGACTCAAAGCAGCCTAGCAAGCGCACAGAGAGGAGTCTAGGGCACAGATAGCCCAATTGACCCGGCTTATACAAAGAGCACCCCAAAGAGCTCCAAAGAGCTCCAAAGAGCCCCAAAGAGCTCGGGTAGCTCAACTCGTGGGTCGTGGTCGCAGAATCCAGGTGATTCACTTGATAGTGTTGAGGGAGCTGCTGAATTTGGCAAGTGGTTGAAAGATTTCACCAAGTGGAAGCCGAAGGAATTTGATGCTTCAGAGAACCCACTTGTGGCAGTCAGGTGGTTGGCAAGGATGGAGTACATCTTTAGAGTTATGGGATGCCCAGGATGCAGAGGCCGAGATGTGCGGCCCATGTTCTCACTGACACCGCTGAGTGGTGGTGGGAGTCCAAAAATAGAGCTAGACCAGATGGGTCTTCTCCAGCCACCTGGGAGTTCTTTAGAACGAAGTTCAGAGCTAAGTATGTCAATGACGAGGCTCAGCAGGAGATGGCAGAGGCCTTCTCGAATCTGAAACAGGGTTCTGACAGTATTATTGCCTATGAAAAGAAGTTCTCTGAGTATAGTTATTTTGCCCCAGAGCTCGTTGCAACTGAGGAGCTCAAGACTAAGAAATTCATTTGTGGGCTGAGGAAGGAGGTTGCTCAGGATGTTCGAGCACTCGCTCCTGAGAGTTATGACCGAGCAGTGGAGTTGGCCACGATCTATAATTCGAAGTATCCGCCAGTGCAGGAAGTTGTTGCTCCAGTTCAGTTAGTTCAGCCTGCTCAGCAGCATTCTGGACATAAGAGGAAGTTTGGGTCTTCTAGTGGTTTCCGCTCAGGTGGGCAAGCAGAGACTCGCCATCCGGGGCGCTTTAAAGGTCGGGATCAGCGCCGACCTCGAGGATAGAGCCCTGGATCGCAAAGCAGGCGTGGTCAAGCGGCCACTCAAAGGCAACAAGTGCGGAAAGACTCATTTTGGTTTGTGTGGGGCATCGCCCAAGGCTTGTTACAGATGTGGCCGGGAAGGGCATATGGCCGTAGAGATCAGACTCGGGATGTAGCAAAGAAGAAAGCAGGACCGGTCCAAAGAATAGGCGGGTGTTTGCCACTACTCGCCAGAGGCGGAGCGTGGCGACAATACAGATTCTGCAGTACGCTACTTGTCTTAGAGCATTATGCATTTGTGTTGTTTGATTCGAGTTCGACCCATTCTTTTATATCCGATGCATTTGTTAGACAAGCTTGTGTGGAACTCGAACCTTTAGAGTTTGAGTGTGTGTTGCCACTCCCTCGGGAGTAAGTTTGTTAGCTAGCAAAGAGAGTTAAGAGTGGCCGGGTTCGGATATCCGATAAGACTCTAGATGCTACCCTCCTAGTTCTCGTCTATGAGCGGTTTTGATGTGATCCTTGGTATGGATTGGTTGGCGGAGAACCATGCTTTGATAGACCGCCACCAAAAGAAGTTGTGTTCAAAGCCACCTCGAAGCCAAGTTTCAAGTTTCATGTGTTCAGTATGGAATTTTCCCGCCATTAATCTCAGCAGTGAAAGCCCGTAGATTGTTAGCTCGAGGAGCTTTGGGTTTCTTGGCAAAGCTGTCAGGAGATGTTAGTTCTGCGTTGTCTGTTGACATGGTCCCTGTGGTGCAAGAATTTGTAGATGTTTTCCCGAGGAGTTACTGGGTTTACCAGAAGAGGAGTTAGACTTCACCATTGAGTTTGGAGCCGAGGACTCTTCCTATTTCTAAAGCCCCGTATCGTATGGCGCCAGCTGAGTTGAAAGAACTCAAAATGCAGTTGCAAGAGTTGCTGGATCGAGGTTTCGTTCGGCCGAGGTGTGTCCCCGTGGGGAGCACTGTCTTGTTTGTTAAGAAGAAGGATGGATCCATGCGATTATGTATAGATTATAGAGAGCTGAATAAAGTCACGGTGAAGAATAAGTATCCCCTGCCGCGTATTGATGATCTATTCGATCACCTTTCAGGAGCCTCAGATTTTCTAAGATTGATTTGAGGTCGTGGTACCATCACCGAGGATTCGGGATGCAGATATCCCTAAGACGCGTTCGGATCGAGGTATGGTCATTATGAGTTCGTGGTTATGTCTTTTGGATTAACGAACGCTCCTGCAGCGTTTATGGATATGATGGACAGAGTGTTCAAGACATTCTTGGATAACTTTGTCATCGTATTCATAGACGACATTTTGATTTATTCCAAGACAAAAGAGGACCATGCTTCGCATTTGAGGCAAGTTTTGGCAGCATTGCGAGAAAATCAGTTGTTCGCAAAGTTCTCTAAGTGTGAGTTCTGGCTAGAGAAAGTAGCTTTCCTTGGTCATATTGTTTCGGTAGATGGTATAGCGGTGGACCCCATAAAGATAGAGGCAGTCAGTTCATGGGCCAGACCGTCAACGGTCACCGAGATTCGCATTTTTTCCTGGTCCGCGAGTTATTATCGGCGTTTCGTGAAAGACTTTTCCGTTAAGGCAAGCACCTTAACCCGTCTGACCAAGAAGGGTGTTGACTTTGTTTGGGATGCTAGATGTGAGGAAAGTTTTGCCCAGCTTAAGCACAGTTTGACATCAGCGCCAGTGTTGGCAGTTCCTGAGGGAACAGGAGGTTTCGTAGTTTACAGTGATGCATCCAAGTATGGTTTAGGCTGTGTGTTGATGCAGCATGGAAAGGTGATAGCTTATGCTTCCCGGCAGTTGAAGCCCTATGAGAAGAATTACCCAACTCATGATATGGAGTTGGCTGCAGTTGTTTTTGCCCTAAAGATTTGGAGGCACTACTTGTATGGTGAAAGGATTCAACTATTCACGGACCACCAGAGCCTTAAGTATTTCTTCACTCAGAAGGAGTTGAACATGAGGCAGAGAAGATGGCTCGAGTTGGTAAAGGACTACGACTGTGAGATCTTGTATCATCCCGGAAAGGCCAACGTCGTGTCGGCGATGCAATCGAGTAGGAAGACGTCGCGATTCTCGCAGCCTTTGCCGAGCTCTCGTGTTGAATTGAGGAAGGAGTTTGAGCGAGCCAGATCGCAGCTTTGTTAGGAGAGGTTCTGACCGTGGTAACCTGGGGATTATCGGATTCAGCCGCCGCTTAGCAGCGAGAGGATTATCGACAATACCTAAGTGATCCCAAGTTAAAGAGATTGCTTGAGAGAGTCGAGGCGGATGGTGATTTTGACTTTGTTGTAGCACCAGACGGAGGCTTGAGATATCTGAGGTCGGTTGTGCGTTCTCGAGGTAGCGAGGATTCGAGCCGAGTTGCTCGCCAAGCGCATAGTTCCCCCTTTTACTTGGCACCCGGGAGGTACCAAGATGTATCAGATCTCAAGCGACGTTTTGGTGGATGGGTATGAAGAGGGACATAGCCGAGTTTGTTAGCGGTGTCTCACTTGTCGCCAAGTGAAGGCTCCTGCATGCGAAGCCTCGCAGTTTGTTGCAGCCGTTGAGTGTTCCACAATGGAAGTGGGACGAGATTTCGATGGATTATATCTCAGGGTTGCCGAGGGCACCGAGAGGGTTTACCCAGATCTGGGTAATTGTGGACCGACTGACTAAGAGTGCCCACTTTATCCCCGGCAGGATTAATTATACCGTGGAGCAGTGGGCCCAGTTATTTTTGGAGCAGATTGTTCGGTACCACGGGGTACCGGTGAAGATAGTGTCAGATCGGGATTCTCGGTTCACATCCCGCTTTTGGAGAGCGCTCCAGAAGGGTATGGGAACTGAGTGCAGCTTCAGCACTGCCTTTCACCCTCAAACCGATGGTCGATTTCAGAGAGGGTGAATCAGATTCTGGAAGATATGTTGAGAGCATGTGTTTTGGACTTTCCAGGCAGTTGGGACCAGTACCTGTATTTGATGGAGTTCGCTTACAACAACAGCTATCAGTCGACTATTCAGATGGCTCCTTTTGAAGCGTTGTATGGTAAGCGTTGTAGATCCCCAGTGTTTTGGGAAGAGGTTGGTGATAGACAGGTTCTGGGACCCGAGTTACTTCAGATGACAAACGACGCTGTGCAGAAGATCAGGGCTCGCATGTTAACAGCTCAAAGTAGGCAGAAAAGTTACGCCGATGTGAGGCGTAGAGATTTGGAGTTTGAGGTTGGTCAACATGTTTTTCTGAAAATAGCACCAATGCGTGGTGTGTTAAGGTTTGGAAAGAAAGGCAAATTGACCCCAAGGTTTGTAGGGCCTTTTGAGATCCTTGAACGGATCGGAGCAGTGGCCTATCGGTTAGCCTTGCCCCCGTCTTTGGCAGCGGTGCATAATGTGTTCCATGTTTCGATGCTGAGGCAGTACGTGGCAGATCCGTCGCATGTGTTAGAGCATGAGCCTTTAGAGTTGAGTGAAGATTTATCCTTCGAGGAGAAGCCCGTTCAGATTTTGGCTCGTGAGCGCAAGGTTTTGCGCAATCGAGAGATAAGCTTAGTAAAGGTTCTTTGGAGGCATCAGAGGGCAGAGGAAGCGACGTGGGAGTTAGAGGATGAGATGAGGACTCATTACCCGGAGCTGTTCCAGTCTTAGGACTTTCGAGGACGAAAGTCTTTAAAGGAGGGAGTATTGTAACGACCCAGTTTTCCAATTCCGGTTATTCAGGTACTCTCGGTTCAGTATTAGGGCAATCGGTTGGGCCGTTAGAGCATTTTAACCCTTAGGGGTATTTTGGTCTTTTTGCTCTCCGGTCAGGATTTGGGATTTTGAACCTTTGCCTTAGTGATTTATAAGTGAGTTTTATGATTGGAAAGATTTGCTTCAGTAATGGTCTCAAGAGGAAGCCAAAAATGAGATTTAAGGATTTTGGAAAAATTGGAAAATGGATAAATTGGATTTATTTGGATAAGTATGGAATTTAAATAAAAGAGAAAAAGAAAAGAAAAGGAAAAAAAAAGGAAATTATTAAAATAAGGATTTTTCCCCATTTTTCCCATGTGTTTATTTTTTCCTTTTTCTCTCTCTCTCTCTCTCTCCTCCTCACCCGACCATAGCCCTCACCGAGCCCTTGCTCGCCCAACCACCTAGCCACCGCACTGTGGCGAGCCACCTCGAGCCAAAGACCGCCCCAAGCCGGACCTAGCTCGCCCGGCTCCAGCCCACCGTCTGCAGTAGCGCCCGCTGGCCCTGGCGTCGCCTGTGTGTCGTCCCGAGCTGCCCGCGCGACGTCGTGAGTCGTCAGAGCGCCGAGCCCCAGCTCGCGCGCGCCTCCTAGCCGAGCCTCGCCACGCGTGCATCGCGCCCTCAGAGCTCGTCCGCGCCGCGCGCCCCAGCTGAGCTCCCGCTGAGAGCAGCGCGCCCAGCGCGCCCTCTGCCAGTGTCATGCGCGCCCGGCCTGCTGTCTGCGCGCCAACCCCGACCATCTCATATGCGCACCAGCCCACTGCCAAATTGTGTTGTCTTGGCCGAGCCTTGTGCTTCTCGGTTGGTATTTCCCAGTCTTTTCCCTCTTTGGACTCCGAGTTGTTGGTCTGCTGATTTGTAATTAAATTGGGTGTTTTATTGAAATGCTTAGGTTGTTCGAGATTCGATTAAAGCTCGAGGGTCATTAATCGTTGGTCGTGATAATTATTATTTTCGCTTGTTTTCGTGTAAGGATCTCTTACCGTGGTTGTGTGGACCTCGCGATGCTTTCTTGATTGTGCCTCGTATGCCTGTTTACTTTTATGAGCATGTTAGTGGATAGGATAGCTTGTGATTGAATTCTTGCTAGCATGTTTGCCTGTTGTACATGTTAGTGCCATGCTAGGTTTGTTCTTCCAGCATGCTCGAGATTCCTGCTTTAAGTTCTTAGTATCATGATAGGATATGTATGATTGATGTCTAATGTATATGTTAGCCAGAATCTCTCACTCTGACTCTTAGCTAGTGTTGTAGGGTTTGTCTTCATCCAGAGGCCGAGAGTGGACACAACGTACTTTGTCCCCACCTGGTCGGGGTAGAGCGAGGCATAACGTATATTGCTTCCCTCCCGCAGCCCCAATGAGAATTAGCTACCTCATCGGCCTAAGCCTAGTTTGTAGCTCTGCTAGAGCGGAACCCCGCTAACGGTGTAAGCCTACCTTGGCCGGTTCTTAGCTTCGTGTCGGTGGATCAGCCGCACAGAGAGCGCCGAGGGCCTCGCGCCACTGTGATCAGTGACACCGCTTCCAAGTTTTAGGCATGCGTACCTTGCCCGCGTAGTTTGCCCTTAGGCCCCCGCATTTACGCCGGTTGCAGAAGAGCATGCGGTGTGCGCGCACACGCGCGTTAGTCGCCGGATGCGAGTGCTCCTCCGGGCTAATGTCGTGAGTACACCATTTCTTCTAGTTTAGAGCCGGACTTGGTACTCTCCCGATAGTCCAGATTTATTAGCAAGGGTAAAGAGGCCCTTGAGGACATCCTTGGGATCGGTTTTTGAGTCGATCAATTGGCCGAGGAGAAAGACCCTCGAGAGATGTCCCGGATTGGTTATGAGAACCAATCATTAGGCGGAAGTAGGAGACTTCAAGACTCCGATTTTGCCTTTTAAGCTCGTTGAGCAAGATCTGTGTTGATATCTGTTTGCACGTGTACTAGGTTGCTAGATGATTGATTGCATCGTATCGTACCCCGGTTGGGGATTCTTGCTGAGCATTTTTATACTCACCCTTACTTTATCTTTCAGGTAACTCAGGACAACACCGAGGTGGCTAAGGGAGGTAGCTGGGAGATCATGGATCTTCGCCGACACTGGCCGTGTCTTATTTTGTTTTATTTTGAATACTGCATGTAAATGGATTTTGGTCCAGTATGGAAAACTTATGGTTTGAACTGTTTTGATGATTTTAAGAAAAATACTGATCAGTAACTATTTTGTAAATGAATGTTTAGTTGTTTAAATGTTTTCCCACTCTTATGATTTCCTTTTGCATGCATTTAGTTAACGGCCCATTTTAGAACCCCATCCGGGTCTGGTCGTTACACGGAGGGAGGGACGGCCGTGACGAGCATCGGGCGTCATTGGCGTCTTTGGCGCAGCGGTGAGCGCGCGCGATGCGACGGCCGCACGGGCGCGGGTGTTGTTGGGCGTCTTTGGCGCGGCAGGCTGCGCGCGCGCAGCGGCGATGATGCGGGCGTGCTCGCGTGCTGCTGGCGTGCACGACGCCCACAGCGGCGGGGGCGCGGCGGACGGCGATGTAACGTGCGGGCGATCGAGCCGCCTGGTACGGTTGGCGCTGCGCGGCGATCGGGCCGCCGCTATGCGGCGGACTAGCCTGAGCGTTGCAGCTCGGTGCTGGGTGAAGCACTGCTGCGGCTGGCGGGATCGAGTGACGGGCAGGAGGCTACAATCTGGCTGGGTGATGCGACGGCAAGGTGCGCGCGGCGGGGGAAATGCTTATTTCTTGCGGTGCGATCCATTGGGCGCTGCAGCCGGGCGACGACAAGGACAGGGTCAGCTCGACCGGGTTGCATCAACACAAAACTACAATCAAACCCAAACCCTTATCTCGGCCAGCAAGAACAACACAAAAAGACGAGAAGGAGAGATCGAGGAACGCTTACTCAGGATGAACGAACGATGGAGCTCTCGGAAGAAGGCGTACGCAAAGAAGCTTGGGAAAAAGGTAGACGGCAAAGGGGATTTGGGAAGAAGAATGATGCAAAAACCTATTTCTTTTCTCTTTTAATCAAACGCCCTAAATCCCAAAAACCAAGGCAAACCAAGGTATACTGCGGAATGAGCAGCAAGAACGACTAGTGGCCCAACTGACAGAACCACACCTCTGACTCCCTGGCCACCTGGGCTCGATTCCTAGCTGATGCAATTTTAATCCTGAAAAAGACAGAAACGGCCCTAACGGCCCAACCAAATTACCAAAATACCCTTAGAACATACTTGGAAGACCGGGATGAAAACTTGGGCCATTACAGTAATTGAGAAGAAGGAAGCCAAGGATAAGCTTAACGAGGAAACCTCCGCTGTAGCATTTGAGGAAGCGAAATCTGAGCAAAATCCTATGGAAGAAGAAAAAGAGTCCATAGTTGAAGATCTGTCCTAAAAGCTTAAAAATCAAATTTAAGAAGGATCCAAGGAAAATTTTCTCGTGCGTGAAATTCCTCTACCTCCATGCATCAAAGATTGATAATGAACGGGAATGATGGAGTGTACGTTGATAACTTCTTAGTGGAGCAAAATCAAGCAATTGGAAAAAATTCAAGCAAAAGACTTGACGATCGAGGAAGGTAATGATATTCAGTGTGTAAATCTCATGTGTTTGCTCATGATCTTTGTTAAGGATAGAAATGTGAAATTATATGAGCATCAAAGGAGGCTCAAGCAGGTCATCAAGGATGAGGTACAACCAAAGATCATTATCTGGCCAAAGTCTTGCTCGGAGATTCGAACCTGTGTTGACTATTTCGCTGGAGCAATGGTATTAACAAGTGATTTCATAAAAATTGCTCCATATCAAGTTAGTAGAATAGTAATTTTACGTTGCTTAATGGTTTTGCTTGATTTTGAAGTAGTAGAATTTGTAGGCTAGTTTTTGTTTTGTGTGAGTGAGCATTTCCCCCCAATAGAGCATGTAGCTTCTAGGCCATTGTGTTAGTAGCAATCTTGAAGTTTGCTGGAGCGAAAGGATAGCCAAGCGGAATTTTTTGATTTTGACGCTACAACGATGGCAGCAACGAACGTGGAAAATGCTATAGCGAAATCCAAAGGAAGAGGCAGCCAAGTCAGAAAATAAAAAATGGAGTCTCTTTGCTAGCTTTTAATTTATTTGTTTCTTGTAGTTTTTGTGTGAATGTTTGTTTTTATTGGTTTTTGTTAGTTTAGATAGATCGAAGCTGACTAACTCCATGTTTCAACAAAAATTTGCATATTTTTTTTATTAAAAAAAAATCTTTGGCTAGCAAAGTTTGCTTCAACAAAATACAATGTTTACCATTTTGAGAATTCTAATGAACATATCTTTATGAGCAATTAAAGTTTATTTCTTTGCCAAGTTTATTTTATAACTCTTTGATGCTACGCAATGTCTTTAAGAGAATAAGAGCAAAGTTTTGTGAGGAGCTACGGCCTGCATTCACGCAAGTTCATTAAGTCTAGAAATTTTATTTTGAGGCGACTATTAGCTAGAGCGCACTTAATAAGAGCATAATCTAAGCTTTAAACTTTTTTGAAAACTTTAAGTTTGGGGGTATGAGTGTTTTCATTGGGACAATGAAAAATTTAAGTTTGGGGGTGGAGTTCGCCTTAGAGACTTTTTCAAAATGCTTCAAGAGTTTGCCCAAGAAAAAATTTAAAATGCTTTAAGAGTGGTGCAACAAAGAAAGAAATTAATTGGCTAGTAGCCACTTTGTTGTAGCAAAAGGTGAGAAATGCAAGCTAGGGCCTTTGTCAATTCGACGACAGGCTCACCCTTCCGCTACTTCGCGTTTTTCAATTCGATCATACTGATAGTCTATCTTGTGTTGTAGAATCTGTTAAAGAACTCTCTTTCTAGTTCTTCCCAGTTGTCTATTGTTTCGGCCTCCAAATCAGTATACCAGCTGAACGTGTTCCCTTTTAATGTCCAGACAAACTACCTGAAGAGAAGCTCACCTCGAGTGCTAGCGATTTCATAAGTTTCTATGAAATGAAAGACATGTTGCTTGGGGTTGTCTTTTCCATCAAATTTTTGGAACTTTGGTGGCAGGTACCTTGCAGGCATTCTCATGTTGTCTATTCTCTTTGTGTAGGTTTGGAGTACAAAAGAGAACTTTGAATTGGCCCACCACCTTGAGCTTTGATAGTGTTTGCGATCATGTCGTGCAGTTGTTTGATGGACAAGGAAGCAACAGAAGTTGAGTGTGGTTGTGGTTATTCTTCCAAGAGAGTGTTCTTCTCTTTGTCATCAGCTCGCTCGTACGGCTTTGGCTTGATTCAACTGTCTCTCAATTTTGCATATGATTTATGAGGTAAGCTATCTCTAAGTCTCTTTCCTCAATTATTTTCATCATTTGTTCTAGCTTTCTTTCGACTATTCCATTCGATCACCGGGTCCATCTCTATCCATCATAACAGACATCACATCAGGATTCGACGTCTCTTTCAGTTGATCGACGAGATCAGTGACTTGGTCAAACAATGTGTTATCTTTGACGAAAGTTTCATTAGAAAAATCCTTTATGTGCCTCACGATCGTTTTCGCAATCCCCTTACGTATCTTTGTGGCTCATTGATCTCAATAAACTTGGAACGATTACATGTGACAGGTCCAATGTAAGTTCTTGAAATAGTTGCCTTTGATGCAACGCTATGTGTTGTCATCGAGACTTATGGAGCAGCAGTCTTTGATGTAGCTTTTCCAATCATGGTTGCTTTATTTATGCGAGAGATTGAGATGAGAGGTAGAGATGTCTCACTAGGCGTGTCAATTTGTTCACACGAGATTTCACTGAAAAATATAAGAGCGAGACACTTGTAAATGAAGTTTGAATTTTATTGTTATAAATATGTGCGTGTGTTACAATCTCTAATGTTTCTCCTTTGATTCTTTTTCTTGGGATATAAACTTTGAAGATGTTTATCTAAGAGCTTGAGAGCTTGATCTCAGACGGAGGTGATTGAATCTTTAACTTGCGGTCAAAGAGATGACTGATTTGTTGAACCTTTTGTCATTGAATGTTCTTGAATTCTCAAACTTGATCTCTAATTTCTTTTACTCGCCGACTAATCTTGAAGGTTTCTAGATTTGAAATGCAGGATGCTCTGAATTCTCTTGGAGTTTCTGAGTTTTCAAGATGAATGTTTTGCTCTATGTGTCTTGCAAATCAAGGAAAACTCTCTATTTATAGAGCTTTCTTGCCCTCATGGGCTGGAGCCTCGTATGGCTTTTGGGCTTGGGCCTTATGAACTTCATGGGTATTTGAGCCTAACCATTAGACTTGGGCCCTAATGAGCTTTGGGCTTGACTTTATAAATTTGGGTATTGTTTAATTTGGACCCAAATTTTAAATAAACCAACCTTTGGTCTATTTAACTTTGAGATTGGCCCAAACGTTTTTAAATTTTGTCATAATTTGTACATGACGTGGCAAATTTTTTTTGGCCGAAATTCTTCAATCAACAAATTCAATTAATTAAAACACTGGTATTGACAAAATTTAAAATAATTCATAAGTTAAGAATATAAAACTAAAATTTTTCTTTTATAACTAAAAGTTTATGGTACTTAAAACACAATTTTAACATTTTCATTAAAAAATTAAAGAGAAAAATATAGTTTTAGTATTTTCTTAGGGCAAGTGGGGTTTTTTTAAGAATGGAAATTTTATACAAGCGTTGCACATGTATTTTCTTTAAACATAAATTTATTTTTATTTTAAATCCAAAAATATCACTCAAATCTAAATTTTAATTTATTTGTATCACTCGTCCAACTAAAGACGAACAATCTATTTACCATCATTCTTACTTCATTTAGCCACATGCACATTCTATCTAAAAGTCTTCCAACGGGTTGTAATTAACTTCATTGCCTCGAAGACATTCGTTTATAGGTTTTAAGATCTCTAATCCACAATGACCTTCAAAATGATTAAAGTCTCCAACATACTTTCAAATTTTCGAGTGGTTTAGAAAGATTTCAAATCTCGTACTAACATAGTCTCATAACACCTGTAATTCTAGAGCAATCTATAACACTACGAATAGATTCAAATAAGATTGAAATTAACAATTATAAAGCAAAAAATATGATATTACAAATACTATAGGATACACAAAAATCTCAATTGATTGGAATAAAAATTTAAATGCAAGTAAAAAGGAAAAAAGAAACAACGACCTAAATTAGTATTGAAGATTTTGCATGTACCTCAAATATGCCAATGAAATTGACTTTCAAAATACAATCATTTTTGCTTAAGGTTTAGGGTTTAGGAAATAGAATTACATTTCAAAAGTATTATGTAGCTATTTATAGGAATAGAAATGTAAACTTTGAATCATTTATTTTTGTGGTTATAGAACTTAAAGAGATAATAATTATTAATTTTGTAGTTATGAAATTTTGTAATAAGTGAAATTGAAAAGATGAAGTAATACCATTTATATTTATTTATAACAACAAATTTATATATGTCTATAGTGGGTGAAAATTTCAAAAAAAATTAAAGTGGAAAGATCACTTCATATTAAATATGAATACTTTTGTAACCATACTTTTAAATATACATGGATTACATTTATTTCAAAATATGTGGGGTTTAAAGACGAGAGAATGACAAGTGAGTGGGTGCAAATAGTGGGAGTTTTTATATATAATGTGGTTTAAGGGCAAAATCGTTAAAAAATGATTCTCCCTTTAAGCCACATTTAAGGTAGTAAGATTAACAGTATTTGAAATTTTTTCAAAATTCAGAGATATTTTTTAAACGAAATTTTAAAGGTTTCTATCCAAATTTAACGATAAGAATATTTTTTACACATTTATTAAAGTTTAAAAATAATTTTTAAAATTTGCAAAGCTTGAGTGTTGTTGACACAAAACTCATACTTCAAGAGTATGTTAGATAATTTAACCAACATTTTTTATTGAGATATCTTTTTTTCTTAAATTTTTAATTTGTGTCTATATTTTTTAACGGATTTTAAATCAACAATTAATTGTCTATCTGGTAAATGTTTTTGTGGATTTAACTTTATGTTAGATAAGTTATTATCAGTACAATCACATGAGATAGGTATACTTTTGATTTTATCGATAAATAAGTCTAGTCCAACATCATCACTGTATTGTTGAATTTTAGTATTTATGATAATGTAACTTTTTGGAAAAGAAAAACCAACATGAAATTGAAAAATGACGTCATAAATACTAAATTACATATTTAGGAAAAGAAAGAAACAAAGAAAAAAAAGTTACCTCTCTTTTGGCCACACCATTGAAAATGCAAACACAATGGGGAAGAAAAATGAAAAAGGAAAAAGGAAAAAATTAAAACATTGTAAAGGGAATCTCTAAATATTAGAGAAAGACAAAAAAAAAGTGTGGAAAAACTTGCAAGGGATATTTTGTCTCTTTAAAAGGATGGGTGTGTGTGTCACTTTCTTTGGGCATCTTTGCATTAAAAGCATTCATTGCATTCAATTCTATTACACATTTGAGCCAAATGTCATCCATCATTTTCACCTTTGAATTTACCTTCCAATCTACCCATTAACTAGTTGAAGTATGTTTAGGTTTGACTATTAATATATTATGTATCTTTATAATTGTGTCAAACTTTTCCTTTAATTTTAGAATATTTAATTTAATGTTAGAGAAATTATGTGACGAGGACAATGTTAGCAATTTTTAAGCCAATAAAAACAGAATTTTACGGATATTTTATATCACTTAATAGCATGAAATTATAAATTCAAATTTCTCTATCTCAATATTGTTTTATAAAAAAACAAAAATAGCAATTTTTAACTTATAAATAATAGGAGTTAGTAAGTTCAATAAATTAAACTTAAACTGCAGGATGAAGTTGGAATTTAATCAAGTATACTAAAAATTTGACAAACATGAGTTCAACCACTAAATTAGATGGTAAATTTTTTTAATATTACATAGTTTTTCAGCCACTTTGATCTTTTACCACTTTTTGTCGATTATTAATTGTTTTGTAAGATTAATTGTTGCTATTAATTTCATCAATTTTATTTGATGAAATTATAATAGGCTGAAAGCTATGTAAAAAAAGATCCATTCATAAATTTAAAAGAAATAGTTATGAAATGAGCTGTTAAACACAACTTTAGATTAAAATTATTTTTTAAAATTAGAATTTAACTTTTTATTATTATTATTTTTTTAATCCTGACCTTTTATCGGATACTTCAAATTTTATATAAAAAAATATAATGTTATACATTGGTTTCAAAAAAAGAAAATATATATTGTTATACTTCACTTTTTCGTTAAACTATTTTTAAAAATGTTTTATCATGCTAATTGTAATTAAATATAACTCAAGTGATTTATTTTCTGTTGGATGCACACATTTCAAGTATCAAAAGGTACTTTTCTAAATAAAAAAAAAAAGTATCTAAAGGTACTTAAATTAAAGTCAACTTTGTCATTTTCCGTGAAGAATAAATTATATACATGTATTATATGGTGGATATATGTATCGGAAATTCTAAGGGTATGTTTGGAGCATCGGTTTGATTATGATAGACAGAAAGTTGTAATAAATATGAGTTATGATAAATGGTGAGTTATTATAAATGGTGTTTGAAAAGCAAGTTATTATAACATGGATTATGATAAACGGTGTATGAAAGGTTGGTTATGTAACAAAAAGTAATATATGTAAGGTTTAAATAAACGAGCACGTAGGTTTAGATAAAGGAGCACACAAGTTTAGGTAACCACCGTTTATAATAAACGATGGGGCAAACATTGGTTGAGTTATTATAACCAACCCGACTGTTTACATAAACGGATCCAAACACACCCTAAACTCTAAATCCAAAAATTCATTTAAATATAATTTTTATAACTTTTTAAAATAATTTGTGATTTTAACTATTTAAAATAAATTTTCATTTTTAATAATTCATTTTTAATTATTCAAAATAATTCCACAATATTAATCATTTATTTTTAACTTTTCAAAAAAAATTATTTTTAATCAATAATTTCTAATCATTCTTTTTTTAACTACTCAAAATAATTATTCATTTTAAATTTACATCCAAATAAATAATTATCTAACTCATTTACATAAAAATCACATTCGAATGAGTTTTTTATTTCAACTTTCAATTTCAAATTCTTCCAAATAATTTCTCAACTAAAACTTCAATCAAACACTTCCTATTTGTTTCTAAAAAAAATAGCCTATATAAATACATCCTAACAATTATTAAAATTTTGTGTTAAAAAAAATTATTAAAATTCATAAGTTGGTGATTTATATAGAAAATTTGTTATAGATAAAGCAATCTAGTAACCTATCAATTTCACTTGATTGAAATTTATTAATTTTATCTCTCGTTTTTTTTAATTCAACATTTTAAAGGATTGGAGGACTCAAATATATAATCTCTTGGTTATTAAATTGTATAAGTACTAAAAATAAAAAAAATTGAACATGATATCATTATAGTTTTCACTTTGTTGGTATCAATTTTACTTAATTGAAGTCTATGTAATTATTAATTTAGGCTGATTGAATTAATTTTTGCTCAATTTCATTTTATTTTTCTAAAATTTTGACTATTTTTTTTATTATCCATCTTAGTTCTTTTGCTTAATTGTACTCTTTAGGTTGTTTGTTTTAGAAAACAAACTTGTAATAAGTTTAACAAAAATTTTAGGCCGAATGGTAATATTAATTTGTAAACACCTCCTATATCTCAATTTTTTCAATATTTCGCGATGCTTGATCTAAAGATGGATGTGGTTATCTCGAATGTAATGAACAAAAATTTGATTTTCTAGTTTAAAAAAAATCAAAATTAAATAACAGGGTAAGAAATACCAATTCTCGAAATCGAATCGTAACCACGGTGTTGAATAGTATTACCACCAAACAATAAAACTATCAAGTCACCGTCCAACACAATAAACCAAATAATGAACTGAATTAATCCTCACTAATCAAACATATAAAAATCAATACAATTAATCTTGATAAAATTTAGGAGTAAATTTTTTTTAATTCAACTAAAATTATTAAAGGTGATACGAGTTTATGATATGTTGATTATGAGTACACATGAAATTATTCTTCTTCTTGACATTTAATAATAATAAAGTTTAATTGTTATAACTTCATAACTTTGAGGGCACAACACTATTGCAACAAGTAATAAGAAATTTATGTAACAACATCTATGTTTCATGGTGACTTTTATAATTTAATGTTAAATTAAATAAAAAGAAACAACCTTTATTATTAAATAACACTTTTTTTTAATTAATGATTCTGTCTGATAAAAATAAATAAAGGAAAAAAAAAGTAGCAAGGTCAACATGTTTAATGTGTACAACAGTAATTATACTGGTCCTTAAATGGAGCTAAACATCTCAATCACAGTTTTAAAACTCATTTTGAAAAATTTATAAAATTTAGTTTATGAAAGTTTTTTTTAAGAAAAAAATCCAAAATTAGTGGTGTCAACAAGAGGAAGGCATCTTTTCATCCTTTGAGGGGTGAATTGCATTGGGATCTGATACTTGTACTGTTGAAGACACTCACAAAAACAGTTTTAGAAAATAAACTCTCAAGTCAAAGTCAAGCCATCAAACCCTCATCTCATTCATTCTCTTTTCCCCCCCCCCTCTCTCTCTCTCTCTCTCTCTCTCTCTCTTTCTCTCTAGAAACCCCTTTCCTCTGTTTCTCTCTCCTTCTCACTCTTTCAATACCATAAAAAAAAAAAAGGCTTATTAGTTGGCACCACTGCCTACCAGCTTCCCACTACCATTGCTACTCAACCTCTAATCTCCCAATTCGCTCCATTTCTTCAATTTTCCACTGATTTTATGCCTACCCATTTCAATTTCTCCATTTTTATGGCTTCTTTAGCCCTCTAAATCCCTCAATTTCACTTTTCCACCCCTTTTGGAATGTGGGTTCTTCTGTTTTTCTCATCATGTTTGCATCTTTGCCATTCTTGGGATCTGAACCCTGATTTTGGCAAGTGATTTTGCTCTTGCCCTTTTGTGTAAGCTATGTGTGTGTGTGTGTTTTTTTTTTTTGTAAATTCTAGGTCTGTTTGTTATTTTTTTTACTTTGCTCTGCTGTTTTTTGGTTCCTAAGTCTTGTATTTTGACTTGTTTTTGTACTTGACCATTTGATTTACCAGATTGGGGTTGAGTAGTTTTGTTTGTTTTTGTTTATTTTGAATTGTGCTGGCTTTTTTCCACTTAGGTTTTGGGCTGCTTGGTGGGTTTTGAAGCAATGCAGGTAACCGGTTTGATAATATTACTGTTGGTCTTGTTGGTAAATGTATTCGGTCAATCTGATTTTGCTGCACTTTTGGAGCTTAAGAAAGGCATTGTTAAAGACCCTTCTGGGCAACTTGATTCATGGGATTCAAAGTCCTTGGATTCTAATGACTGCCCCACTAATTGGTTTGGGATTGTTTGTGTTAATGGCCGTGTTACGTCTCTTACTTTTGATAATGCTGGTCTAGTTGGTGACTTTAACTTTGCAGCCATCACTGGCCTTTCTATGCTTCATAATTTGTCGGTTTCGAACAACCATTTCACTGGGAGTATTGTGAAAGTTGGTTTGTTTAAGTCCCTTGAATTCTTGGATCTATCCTGCAACAAGTTCCGCGGTTCGGTAGCTGGCTTTTCGATTGGTTTGGTTAACTTGGTGTCGATTAATCTTTCTTCAAACCAATTTTTTGGGGCTTTCCCTTCTGGATTTGGTAAACTTGAGAAGTTGAAGTATGTAGACGTGCGGGGTAATGGCTTTTCGGGGGATATCACCCGTCTTTTGTCACAGTTGGGCAGTGTTGCATATGTTGACTTAAGTAGAAATCAGTTTACTGGTTCGATGGATGCAGGAGTTGATAATCCTTCTTTCGTTTCCTCGATTCAGTATATCAATGTTAGCCATAACCTGTTGACTGGAGTGCTTTTTCCTCATGATGGGATGCCATATTTTGATAGCTTAGATGTTTTTGATGGCAGTAACAATCAGTTTGTTGGCATCATACCTCCCTTCAGTTTTGTGGTCTCTCTACGAATACTTCGGCTTGGAAGCAACAAGTTATCGGGATCACTTCCAGAAGCTCTCTTGCGAGAGAGCTCGATGCTGTTGACCGAACTGGATCTTAGCCTTAACCAGCTTCAAGGTATTCAAACAATACAGTTTCTATATTCTCTTTCTGGACTATTTGAATTGTTATTGATACTTGATTTGTTAGTATCTGAAGTACTGAACTTCTAGATCTTTCACATTGATTTTCATAAATATTTTTCTTGTCATCGAGAAAAGATGCCTTCAAAGAAGAAAATAGTAATAGCATAAAATAGGAGTTCTTGTTTCGTTATTGACATGAAAGTGGAGGCAATTTTGTGTGGGTATCACATCCTATATTAATTAAGTTTGAATTGACAATTTCTTTGTCGAGCGATGATTACTCAGACAATGGATTAAAGAAAATTGCATCTTCTTTTGCATTTTTGAATTAAGAGGAAAAAAATTGATATGGTTCCGACCATCGATCCATTGCATGTACCAGAAGAGCCCGTGTCGTCTTTCAAACTACACGACTTTTCCCGTACCATATTCACTTGTTCTAACGTTATAGAGAAATTTAGGCTAAAAATTCTCTCTCTTCTTGTATTGGCAAGCTTTTGAATGTGTAATGTATAAGTCTCTTGAATCTTCTTTGTTTTACTTCTGTAATGGCTCCTTTGGGTGCATGCAATGGATCAGTGTATTTGGATTCGTATAAAAATGATAAATGTAGAGACAACTTTTTTCTAATCCAATTTTCTATCTAATGAATCACTTAGCCATTTCATGTTAGAAATTTCAAACTAATCTCACTGTTTCATAATAGAAGATGACTACGATTTGCATGAACATGTACTGTGGAATCATCTTGACTTCTGGTTCCTTCCATTATCGGTCATTTTAATTTCTAACGACTTAATTACATGGCAGGTCCTGTTGGGAGTATTACGTCAACAACTCTGAAAAAGCTTAATATATCTTCAAACAAATTGACAGGCTCCTTGCCCACCATTATTGGGCAATGTTCTGTTATAGATTTTAGCAATAACATGCTGTCGGGCGATTTGTCTCGGATTCAAAGTTGGGGGAATCATGTGGAAGTTATTCAGTTAAGTTCAAATTTGATCACGGGAACCTTATCAAATAAGTCTTCTCAATTCTTGAGGCTTACTTTGTTGAATGTCTCCAATAACTCATTGGAGGGTGTTCTTCCTACCGTGTTGGGTACATATCCCGAACTTGAGGTTATTGATTTAAGCGATAACCGGCTGAATGGTCCTGTCCCTTCTACCCTTTTTCACTCATTGAAGTTGACTGATCTTATTCTCTCGGGCAACAATTTTACTGGTCCTATACCACTCTATGAAAGTATGGATTCTACTTCAAGTTCTAAGTTACAGAATTCAAGCCTGACATCTCTTGATCTTTCACGAAACTTATTGACCGGTCACTTACCGTCAGAATTGAGTAAGTTCCACAGCTTGGTAAACCTCAATCTGTCCAAAAACTATTTTGATGGTGTCATCCCGGATAACCTTCCGAATAGTTTGAACGGCTTTGATGTCTCGTTTAATAATCTTTCTGGTGAAGTTCCTGGGAACTTGATGAGGTTTTCTGATTCGTCATTCCATCCAGGAAATTCCTTACTAATTTTTCCTTCTTCCCCAGCAAATCCAAGGGACTTCCCTGGTCTACCTTCAATAATGCACCGGTCTCGTATGAAATTGGTCGTTAGAATTGTTCTCATTGCAGGCTTGATCTTAGTTGCTACAATGGTAGTTCTTTTTTGTATTATATTGTATTGCAGGGCCCAAAGGCTCAACCGTAGAAGCACTTCAACCAACGATGAAAAGGAAACTGCCTTAGAAGAAGCTTCTTCTGTTATTCATCAATCCGAAACCCATAAAAAGAAGAATGCTTCAATACCTCCATCTGGTTTTCATCAAGATTATAGGGCCCAAGGGGAGGGTCATGTCGATGGCGACGTGTGGTCGGTTTCAGACAAGGCTAGAGATGTTGGCTATCATGAATCATTAGGAAAAGAAGGGATGTCCTCACCCATGTCTCTCATATCATCTTCAAATCCGTCACCTTCAAAGAGCCAGCAACATCCTGATAATCCTCGGACACTAAAAGTTCGCTCTCCCGATAAATTGGCTGGGGATCTACATCTTTTTGATGGCTCCCTGATGTTTACCGCAGAAGAACTTTCTCGTGCTCCAGCGGAAATTGTTGGGAAAAGTTGCCATGGGACGTTGTACAAGGCGACACTTGACTCTGGACATGTATTGGCTGTCAAATGGCTGAGGGAGGGAATGGCAAAAGGAAAAAAGGAATTTTCAAGAGAAGTGAAGAAACTTGGGAGTATTAAACACCCGAATTTAGTTTCCATAAACGGATACTATTGGGGCCCAAGAGATCATGAGAAACTTGTTATATCAACCTTTATAAATGCACAGTCTTTGGCTTTCTATCTTCAAGGTAAGATAAGATCTACCGTGCTTCGCATCAAGATAATTTTAGAAAGTTGGAAACTTTGGTGTAGAATCATATCCAATGAGATTAATTGAATGGTCTTTTCTGTTTTTTCTGCAGAGACAGAGAGAGGAGGAGTCTTGCCGTTATCACTACCGAACCGTCTTAAAGTTGCTTTGGACATCGTTCAATGTTTAAACTATTTACATAACGAAAAGGCGATCCCACATGGCAACCTGAAATCCTCAAACATTTTATTAGAAACTTCGACTATGAGTGCCCGAGTTACAGATTACAGTCTACACCGCATATTAACCCTAGCTGGCACAGCAGAGCAAGTTCTGAATGCAGGTGCCTTAGGCTATCGGCCACCTGAATTCGCAAGCTCGAGCAAGCCGTGCCCATCATTGAAGAGCGATGTCTATGCCTTTGGAGTCATCTTGTTGGAGCTCCTAACAGGAAGAAGTTCAGGGGAAATAGTTTGTGGGATCCCAGGAGTTGTGGATCTAACAGACTGGGTAAGGCACTTAGCCCGAGAAAACCGCTTCAACGAGTGCATCGACAGGACAATGCTGGGCATCAACAGCAAAAGTGATGAAATTCCACCTAAACGAGTTGAAGATATGCTTGAGATGGCTCTAAGGTGCACTCTATCAGCAGCTGAGAGGCCTGACATGAAAACGGTGTATGAAGAACTTTCAATGATTGTGCAGTAAAATGAAAATCCATGGTACAAAAGAACCTCTAACTCTAGTTTTTTTTTATTCGTTTTTAATTGCTAACACCATTAATTTCTTTATTATGTGCTATTTTTGTAGTCGATCAGCAATGTAATTTGTTCAATAAACAGAACTTAGTTGCAACTACATAATTCCATCGTTCATTAGCAGGAGTTTGTATTTACGGTTAATGAACGAATTGGACTATGATTTAGGCCATTGGTTTGATCTTGAATCTTTGAAGTTTTTTTTATTAATTAGGATTATTGGAAAGGTGAAAAACATTGAGAATTTAGTTCTGAGAGACTATTATCAAATGAAAGAATCATGATGTTTTTTTTGAATTTGTAAGATAATTAGGATGGATGATTAGAACTCATGATCTTACGATCTTTTGGTCAATAAGTATATATTGAATCTACTTTCTTTTTTTTTTAATTGTAAATTGAATCTACTTAAACTATTGTTCTCTGGTGAATCATTATGTTTTCTTAAAAGAAAGATTACCACAAACACTCAAAAAATGAAACTAATTTGAAAATGATGCCCATGTAATGAACGCAAATAAATTAATAAATTAGAATTATTTTTTAAAAAATTGTTCAAAATAATTGACATAGAAGATTGGAATTTATGACTCTTTAGAAACACACTTCCGCTGAAAATAAAAAATTTGAATACGTCAACATAAACCTTGAATTTATCAGCGGGCCGATGGCCCAAAAGCCACTCATGCCGGCTCTGGCCCAGTCCATGCTTGAGTCTAAGTTAATGTTTGGTCGGCTTAGTCCAGCCTGACTTATTTATTCCATTGAGTTGGATATTAATCACCCGTTTGGACCATATCTAGATCGGCCAATAAGCCAACCCAATTGGGCTTCTCATTGGATCACCCCCATATGGAATAGGGAAAGCTAGGGAATGTTTACCTTTAATAAACAAATTAAGCAAATATCTATTTTATTTTTTTAGGATTAAAGTTTATGTCTATTTTCTATTTTTGAATTAAATTTATTAATTATAGAAAATATATTTTATCATTGTAACCCTACCTTTATTTCTATTAATTATTAAAATTAATAACAATACTCTAACAACATATCTAACAAACTTTAAGATTTTGTGACAATTTGAAATTAAAATCTTTTGACAAAAAACTAGAATTAAAATTTTCGTTGATTTTTTTTTGTTGAAAAACAAATGAAAATTTTAATATGGAGTAATCACAATAATTTTGAATTTATTGGTTTTTGAATGAAATCATACACAACCAAATTGTAGTCGTAACTGTAGGTTCTAGTACTTAACCTACTTGCATATGAATTGAAAGACTAAAACTGAAATAATAAGCTAGTACACACCTTTACATGCTTTGGCTTCGTGATCCTTGCAATTAAAATCCCAAGAATTTTTTGTTTTTTGTAACAAAATAGGCGAATTCACCACATTTTCCAGAAGTTCGTTCGACTCCCAGCACAAAATAGCCCTAGTTCTCCTTTCGACTCCCATACCGATTGCAACTCTCTTCTCTGATTAATGTTGTCTGATATGAAATTGTTTGCACTCACATTGTAGACGTCTCACCTTCGAACGTCCTGTTGTGTACTCGCCATTATAATGAATGCAATAATATTATATTGTTGCATACCCCATCATAATGATGTTTTCATTAAAAATCTTGCATAGTATAGATTTAATGACGCTGTCTGGTTTTGGGTTATACCTATGCCACAAAATAACAATGAAACGTAAGGTACTGTATGGTGCACAAACGACTACACACCACTATTAAGCACATTTTATTCATGATTATGTATCATTATGTACCATTGATAGACTCTGTCCCTTTACCCTTTAAAGAACTCAAAAATAAAAATTAGTAGCGCCTCGGTACTTGACTTTGTAAAATCAGAATTAAAAAAAAATTGATTGAGTTGTCAAGGTTGAAGGTGTTTCAATGGCGGTTGTGGAGGTTGCAGAAGAGCTGAAGATGGTTGTTGTTGAAAAGGAAGAAAAAATCACAGTGAAAAGTGTGAAGGATGAAATTTTGAAACTAATCGCAATGGAAAAAGCAACCATCTCTTAGATTTGAAGGAGATTGAAAGAAAAGCTTTGATTGAGCTTAAATCCAAACTCGAAGAAGCTATTATCGATAACAATCTCTTCAAAAAAGAAGAACCGAAGAACATGGAGAAATAAATAGAGCAACTTAGTGAAGAATAGAGAAAAAATCAAATGAGGAGATAACTGAAGAAGAAAATCCATTAGGGAAAGATGAAAAAAACCATAAAACAAAAGATGAGAAAAATGGCAATGATGAAACTGATTTAAAAATGGGATTGTTAGTCAAATGAGCATATTCCCTTTCTTAAAATCATGGTGTTATCCCTTAAATGAGGGAGAGATTAATTTTTTTTATTATTGAAATTGTTAAAAAAAGAAAAAGAAAAAGAAAATTATGATAGGTATAATGGGAACAAATTTAATCTCTCTCCCCTCCAAATATGGAATTAGACATTTACCCAAAGTAAAGAATAGAGGGGCTTTTGCATGTATATTACAAAATGGCTAAAATATTTGATGAATAGCACGATAATGAAAATATTTGCATATATAGCAAAAAATTTAAATTGATATATTCTATCAATATAAACAAATAGAATCAATTGCTAATAAATAAAACAAATTGATAGACTTTCATTAAATTCTATCAATAAGGCTGATAGAATCAAAATTGTTGTAAAAAAATTGCTATACAATGCAAATTTCCTAAATTGGTATAATTTCCTATAGTATATATATAATTTAGAAAAAATTCCAAGAATAACAAAAACTTATTGAAGGTGGACCAACAAACACAACTACTCTCAAATAATATGAGAGCCAAATACCGATTTTTGGGCTCGAACTCGTGACTGTGGAATTGAAATGGATTAACACCAGACAAGATAACCAACTGCGCCACTGACCCTCGGCGACCAGACAAAAACTTATTATTTTTTTTTAGTACATATTGGGGGAGGGGGACAAATACCGATTCTCGAGCTCGAATCTGTGATGCTGGTATTGAATTGGTTTACAACCAAACAATGAAACTATTGCGCCACTAAGACATTCGGTTCAAAAACTTATTCAAACATAGCAAAAGCTAAAATAAGAAAATGAAAAAGAGTAAAATTTTAATAATATTTCATTGAAAATATATTCCAATAAATTATAGTAACGTTCGCAATAAAATAAAATAGAGGATATTTATGTAAACATTTAAATCTATTCAAAATGACCGGTCCAATAAACTAATGGAAAAACCAGGTAAATGAAAAACTAATTGAGTGTATATTTTTTTTAGATTGGAATTATAATTATCAATTATAGAAAATACAATTGATCATTTTAGCCCTACTTTTATTATAGGGTTTAAATTAATGAGAGAAAATGTATAAATATTTTGTCACAAACTATCCAGCAGACTTTTTGACCATTTAAATTTAATATTTTTTTGATAATTAAAATATAATATTCAATTTGATGTTAAAATGTAATACTGAATTAAAAATCATTTAATTATGGGTAATTTAGGGGGTAAGTGACTTCAAAAATCGTTATTTGGATTTTGTTGGTATATGAATACAAAATATTTAAACAATCAACGGGAGATAGCACCCTCCCAAACCAATCTTATAATCCAATATAAATAAAATGCTTAAAAAAGGAAAAAAAAGTAGTTGAATGTTATTATTTTAAACTTTTAGATTTTGAGATGATACATGTTTTTAAATATTCATATACACCTCAAAAACACCTTTCAAATAGGATCGAAAAATCATCCCTCGAAGAACTTCAAACATATAAATAAAAAACACTTCCATATTTGATTTTATAAAATCATAAGAAAAAGAAAATTCGATTGAAGGTGTGCACAGACGTGGAGATCTAGAACGATATGGTATGTCAAATTTTCGAACTTATGACAATAATCATGGAAACGAAAACATAGTTTAGAATGGAAAAGGATATCACAGCATCGTTGTAGATTAGTGTAATCTTCAAATCTTGACGGCATGTAGTGCGATCGAGAACCACTTGCAGCGAACAATAAAAAATAAAATCCTATTTGGGAGGGAGAATAGAGGCTCAAGATCATTCACTAATACCATTCTACAAAATCGCTCTAAAAAATCTTCACCATAACTCAATGCTACAAGCTTATCGAAATAGCTTCCATATAAACAGATTGTAATTTTTCATCAAAATTCTTTCCAAATTGCTGCTTTTTGTACAGAAACCCCATCCACAATATTTCATGAAAGTTTGAGAAATTCAAAGGTTTAGAATAAAATTTGGAACGCAAGTGAGGAAATTATTGATTAATTACGAGAGAAAAGGCGCCCGCATAAAAACATACATATATATAATAATAAATAAGTGACTATGATTAATTGTTGTGTGATTTAAGATATGATAATAAAATTTAAATATTTAAATATTTAATTTACATAGTTAAGATTAGTTGGTGATTGTTTATTACTTGAATTAAGGATTGAGATTTGATTTTTTTTTTTTTTTAATTCTAAAAACTAAAATATGGCACTTTGGACATTAAAATATTATCTCACTTGACATGATTTTGGTTTAAACAAAATATTAAAATAAAAATAACATGATAGACTCTCAATAAAATTTGAGAAATTAAATATTTACTAGTATTTCTCTAAACTAATTCTAGATGACCATAAACTTTTGAATCGGTATAATTCAAGCCCAAATAATGTGAGGTTTATTGAGCTTGGACTTGGCCTAGCTCGAACCTATACCTTTCGGGTCGAGTCGGCCTATGATGCGAGTGAATTAATTGTCAACGAAACTTTTCTTTATTAGTTCATAGTCTTTTCTCTTCTTTTTTTTGTTGAGAAAGTTTACATTAATTATTATCAGACTTTCTGGTCAAAGAGCAGGACTAATAATAGTTTTTCAAAAAAATAAAAATAATAATAATGTAAATGGATCAAAACAAAATAAAATTAGAAGTAGAACAAAAAGTTGTTCTAGATAAAATATTAGTTAAGCTTAAGTTATGCATCAAACTCGAATTAAATAACCAGATCCACATTAAAATTGTAACGAACCGACCCGAAAGGGGTTCTAAAATAGGTCGTTACCTCAATGCATGCATTCAAATCTACAGAAAATTCGCAATATGGTGTTCGGATTCTAAGTAAAAGCTAAAACATAAAACATCCATTTAAAAATTCAACATCAATTCCTGAAACCTGTCCCTGTTTCCAAGCACCTGTTTCAAGACAAATACATTTCCAAAACTTACTCTGATCAGAGATTTATTTAAAACATACAAGCTTTGCAATAGTTACAACAATGCTAGAATCCGGAAATACATTCAGAAAACACCCTAAGGCTCCGTGCCCAACTACATGCATTCAGAGGACATTTAAATCATAAACATAAACATAAGACTCAGAGTTGAACAACGGGTTTTCCATGATCACAGCTCCTCCTCCTCCCGGCCATCTGTCTCGCACCATGGTTACTCGTGGAAAAACCACAAAAATAAGGGTGAGTAACGAATTACTCAGTAAGAATCCCCAACCGGGGTACAATACGATATAATCAGTCACCTAGTACCCAAGCATGCAAGCAAACAGCTACCAACACAGATCATAACTCAACGAGCTTACAAGGAAAGATCTGGAATCATCGGAAGTCTCCTACTTCCGGCCTAATGATTGGTTATCCTAACCAATCCTGGGACATCACCGATGTCTCTTTCACTCGGGGGATTGATCAGCTCAAGAACTGATCCCAAGGATGTCCTCAAGGGCCTCCTTGCCCTTGCTACTAACTCGGACTTACGGAGAGTACCAAGTCCGGCTCTAAAGCTGGAAGGAATGGTGTACTCACGACATTAGCCCGGGAGCTCTCCGAACCGGCAACTAATGCGCAGCGCGCGCACACCGCATGCCGCCAGAATCGGGCGTAAATGCGGGGGCCTAAGGGCAAACTACGCGGGCCAGGTATGCATGCCTATGACTCGGAAGCGGTGTCACTGATCACAGTAGCGCAAGGCCCTCGGCGGTCATCTGTGCAGCCTGAACCACCGGCCTGAAGCTAAGAACCGGCCAAGGTAGGCTTACACCGCTGGCGTGGTTCCGCTCTAGCAGAGCTACAAACTAGGCTTATGCCGATGTGGGTAGCTAAATCCACATCGGCGGGTCGGGGGAAGCAAGATACGTTATCGCACACACTTTACTCCCGACTGCAGCTAAATCCACATTGGCGATCGGGGAAGCAAGATACGTTATGTCGCGCACACTTTACTCCCGACCGGTGGGGACAAAGTACGTTATGTCCGCTCTCGCTCACGGATGATGACAAACCCTACAACTCTATCTAAGAGTACAGAGCAAAATAAATGATTCCTGGCTAGCAAACAATGACCGACATCAAACACGTTTACCTAGCATGATACTACGAACTTAAGCAGGAATCATAAGCATGCTGGAAGAACAAACCTAGCATGGCACTAACATGTAAAATCAGGCAAACATGCTAGCAAGAAATCAATCAAAGCTGTTCTATCTCTAACATGCTCATAACAGTCAGCAAACATACAAGGCATATCATGAAAATATCGTAGGGCCCACACAACTCCGGTAAGAAATCCTTACCTGGTCGGAAGGCAACAACACACAATAAAACTAACTGCGATCGAACCCGAGCAACCTATAGCGAGCCAAACAAACACATCAATAATCATAAAAATAGGCCTAAATACAATAAAATAAACAGGGCTCGGCTCGGGAGCAACTCACGAGGCATGGCTGACACGCGAACGAGCCGGCTGCACGGGCGAGGCAGCAGTTGGGCGTTGAGGGGCGCAGATGGGCACAGGGCTGGGCGCTGGGCTGCGCGCCGATGGGCGCGAGCTCGGCTGGCGGCAGCGCGCCGCAGCCTCGGCAAGAGAGGATAAAGGGCGCGGCGCGAGCGACATGACATGACGCCGCTACAGGACGCGCGACTCGGCACAGGGCGGCTCGGATTTGGGCGACACGGGCGCAGACGGGACGGCCTGGCGCGGGGACAAGCAACGAGGCACTGTGCAGGGCGACTCGGGGCTGGGCGACGCGACACTGTGCGAGGTGACTCGAGGTTGGGTGACGCGACACTGCGCGGGCAGGGGCTCGGGCGACGAGAGCTGGGCGATGGCGCGGGCTGGCGACCTGGGCTGGGCGAGGCTCGGGCGAGCTGGGGCTGGGGCTTGGGCAAGCAGGGGGGCTGGCTCGGGCTAGGTGGGGGGGCTCGGGTAGAGAGAGAGAGAGAGAGAAAAAAAAAAGAAATAAAATGGGGATTTAGAAAAGAAAAGGGAAAATGGGATTTTTCCCTAATTTTCATCCTTATCCATTTTTTTAAAACCTTAAAATCCTTAAAATCCCATTTCCCGGCTTCCTTCTTCGAGACCCGACTGAAGCAACCTTTTCCAATAAATAAAACTCTCTTAAATCCAACTCCCAAATCAACCCTAAGGGCCCGGGCTCGAATCCCAAAGGAAGCACACAACCAACCATCACTTTGCCAAAGCCCAAACCAGAACCGAGCTTCCAACCGACTAGCCCAAACACCTCGGGACTCGCAGCCAACAAAAAACAAGCCTCGACAAGGCAGGAGCTACCTCGAAGCCTTGAAAATCCACAAATCCTGCCCGGGGAGCCAAAAGACCAAAATACCCCCAAGGGTCAAAACAGCTCTAACGACCCAACCAAACAACCAAATCTTGACCCGAAGGCACCTCGAAGACTGGAATAGAAAACTGGGCTGTTACAAAAATATTAAAGAAAGAGCCCTTAAAAAGTAACCAGAACCACCTTAAAGGCTTGCCGACCTAGGTGTAGGCAAGGAGGAGGCTTTGACTCCTACGAAGGTCGGCCAAGAAGAGGTTTGACCTCCCGAGGGTCGGCCAAGAGGAGGCTTGACATATCGAGGATCCGGCTAAGAGGAGGTCCGACCCCCAAAGGGTCGGCCAACGAAGCATTCCTTGAACCGTACACCTTCAAACAACCTAGTCGTTGACAAACATATATTCAAAGAGGTAGAGAAGTAATAGTATAACGTTATCAACGAATTTATCTCAGGCTTAATGTCTAAACATTATAAACGTTGCTCATTAAGAACTTCGTAATGAGGTCATAATGGCAACATAGGCAATACAATTTAGATCACTATAAATTGACTCAAATTCCACAATTTAAATTAAGCCAATATTAAGCTATTTTCATAATTATAAATTCTCTTAATCTTCCAATACTCATCCTACCATTTCTTCTATCCATTTTTACTTAAGTATTAGGGGTCATGTGATTCACACCAAATATTAATGTTGATCCTCGAGAATCATTTTTCAATTATCAACAAAAGTGCATATTCAAAAGCTACAATAATATCCTTAACTTTTCTTGACTATTGAAAAATATTTTAAAAATAGAGATCCACTATGATGTTGAATTTAAATTTAATATGATAGTGATCTGATTAGACATGACAATAATTAGTATATTTGCATTAATTTAATTTTAAAATAATAATATATCATCTTTTTATTTAACATTACAATCATTTTTCTACTTCACGAGTAGTTTTAAAATGTTTATAAAAAGTTGAAAACTAATATCATGATTTTTGAAAGAATAATAAATTTTTTTTAAAACCATCGAAAAAATTTAAACCTATCTAGCCAAATGTTGATTTGTAAAATAAGACCATCAATATCATTGAATTATGTATTGATGTGATTTACTATCTTTGATGTCACACTAAAGTAGGACCCCATGATAGAAATAAATAATAGGAAAAGTAAAGTCAAAATGGAGGAAAAAACATAAGGAAATAACTATTAAACCCTTTCAAAGAAATAAACTCCAAAGCAAGAAATACAAAGAAATGGTGTTGGAAAGAAAGAACATGAACAAAAGACAAGTCAAGCTAATTAACAACTTGAGGCCTCTAATTTCCCAAGACAAAACCTCCCCTTTTCATACAAATGGAAGCACTTTGAAAAATTGACAAACATTTCATTAAACTATAGATATCATTACCCATTTTTCCAAAGCATGGAGGTGGAAATCTTTACTATTTTAATTTAATTTTTAATATTTTGAAAGCCTTAATTTTATCGCCAATATTTCATATATCCTCTAATATATTGTGGAAATTGAATAATATAATAATTCTAGAAAAAAGAATAATAGAATAGTGACATAGTTTGGATATGAATTGTTAATGACATAATTAAAACTTTGTAAAAAAAAAACAACTAATTAAAACTTAACCATCCAAATTAAGCCACACTAAATATTTATCAGCCAACAAAAGTCGTGGTTGAGTGGCATCCGTCTAGAAGTTATGCATTTGAATTTTTTCTTTGCATTATAATTAAAATTTTAAAGAAAAAAAATTAACACTAAACACTTACTATCATAAGACATTTTGGGATAGATTTCAAGTTTTGTCGTTCTAGTTTTTTAGTTTATGATTAAGGGTTTTTAATAAATTCAAATATACTTATTTTAATTTTAACAACTTTTTAAAAAATATTTCATACATAATAAAATGTTTTATCTCTTATAGTCTCCAATCAATTTTACTTAATTGATTTTAATTAGAGGGTTGGTATATATCATTCTTAATCTTCACTATATTTAATCAATTTTTGCTATATTTTGATTTATCTAAAAATTTTACCTCTATTGAATTGCTATGATAAATTTTTTACATCAATAAATTTTCTAAATTTTTTAAAAAATAAAAAATTGCTTTCCTTTTTTATTATTCATACAAAATACACTTTAAAATATGTGAACATTTGGAAAGAACGCTATTTGGTCGTTTGTTTGTATTTCTATTTATTTTTTAAAAAGTAAATAAAATATGATCTAAAAAAAATATTATATTGTTCTTTTTTATTTTTAAAATTCATAATAAATATCTTTTTTTAATAGTAATGATCCATGATAAATATCTAAAAATATAATATAATATTTTTTATTTGAAAAATAATTTTTATTAAATTTTGTATGCTTTTTTAGAAAAAGAAAATTTTAGTCATTATGTTTGAGGTCTAATTTCAATTTGATACTTAAATTTTAAAATCGAACATTTTTATTTTTGGCATGCTCACTTTTAGTCTATGAGGATTAAACTACTTTTAAATTTTAATATATTTATAAAGTGATTATTATTTTTACTTAAATTTTAATTTTTAAAAGAAAATAAATATAAAAATAAACTAAAATATATAAGGATAGAAGAAAGAATTTTTGAAATGTCAGAAATAAAAGTATTAAATATTAAAATATATAATTAAATTGAATCTAGATTTGTGACTAGAAAGTTAATTTTCCCAACATTTTTTGTTTAAAATTTCAGATTATATGAACACAAAATGATTATTATACATATTTTTATTTTTTAATAAAAAATTAACTAGAAATCTTTCTCAAATACAATTCTGCTTTTTTTTTTTTTTTTGTAAAAAGAGTAAAAAAAAAAAAGAACTTTTGTAGCTATCATGATAGAACTGAAAAATAATGTGTTCTTGGAGGATCGAATAATAAATAGAGAAAAATATTTGTTAAAGTTGACCCAAAAAAAAATGTGTTAGAAGACAACAAAAGAAATGACATGAGAGATAAGGATGATTGTGGAAAATAAAAAAGGAATTTGTGTTTGATTGATTCAAATGAAAGCTAAAGTGAAAGCTTGATTTTTTTTTTTGAAAAAAGTGAAAGCTTAATTGGCAGCTGAAGTATCCACATCCTAAAGTAATAGAAAGATCTGTAGATTTTGTGCCATTTTTCTTCATATCCTTCAAATATGGTGGCACAAAGCTGGCTTTTCCAATCCTATTGCCAGCTATAATATTTCTTTAAACATATTTAAATTTGTCATATTTTTATGTATATATATTTAGTTTAACTCTTAATGTTGATGTCATCCTTAATTCTTCCCTATTTTTAATTAATGTTTGATATTACCATATATTAAGGTTATGTAGCAAATTTACCATGCAAAAAAATATTTTCACTTGAAATGATCATCATAATGAAATTAGCTTGAAAGTGTCTTTGAAAGAAGGTTGAAGTTATCTTTAAAATTTTATGACAAACATCTTAAGATGTCTTAGACACTTTTTTTTTATATATAATAATTGTTTAAACACTTCTAAAAATGTATAGCGAAACATTTAGGTCCTGATTGATAACTATTTGACTTTTAGTTTTTAGTTTTTGAAATTATAAATTTATAACAACTATTTTACTATATGTTTTTTCTTATTTGGATATCTACATCTCACCTATGTAGAAAACAAACCAAAATTTAGAAACAAAAAAGTAGTTTCTAATTTTTATTAATTTTTTTAAAAAAATCGGTTAGTATTTATATACATTAGAAAAATGGATACATAAGAAATGTGGGATAAAATTTGAATAAACATAGATTTAAATTTCAAAAATAAAAAAACAAAAAAATAGTTATCGAATTCGGCATTAGTGAACGGTTGCTGTTGGTAAAAATTTTAGGATCATTTTTTATAACTGTATTTATATTTATATTTTATTCGTTGAGTTTAAAAGATCAGTAATGGGGAGACTCAAATTTATCACCTTTTCATAAGTCTACACTAATTACATTGATTACATTGAGTTATTATTCTTGATGATCCTTTAAAAATTTTCTCAAACATAATTTAAAAGAAAAATGACATTTAAATTTAAAATAGAGTGAATTTTTAAGAGATTGTTAAAATATAATAACATATTTAATGGGTATTTTTTTTTTCAAAAATATATTTAATGGGTAATTATATTCTATAATAGTAATTCATTTGAGATTAGATAAGTTAGAGTGATTTAGCCCATACGTCCCTTTTCATCTATGTTACTTTATTAATGTCGTGAATTTGAACTATTCTTAAATTACATAATTAGATTATATAAATTACTATTATTCTTGTGACCGCGAGGTTAAAATGGATTACTACCAAACAAGATAATTAACCACATTATCGACCCATTTTAAATAAATTCTTATTACACAATACAATACTCATAAAAAAAAATAATGGAGGTAGAAGAGAAAAATACAAAACAAACTTGCTCTGAAGAAATTGTCATTTTTGGATTGGTTTACACCATCACTATTTGAAGAAGTCAATGTTGATGCAAAACATTTGCAATTAACAACTCTTCCATTTTATATTAAATCAAAATGAGACTCTAGAGCAAGTTTGTTAGGGCAGTTTTGAGAAATAGAAATATATGGAATAAATATTTATAAAATTTAATTCATTTACCTAACACTTTCGTGTAAAAAAAAATTTATTTTTTAGTTTGAATCCATGAATACTTAGTCATTAGATATACATTGATATCGTTAAACTATTATTATGGTTGACTTGGAGTAAAAATGTTATACTAAGTTTTTTCATGCTTAGCTCTACATTCTATATACAATATTTGATCTACACAAATACTTCATATTCGTATTAACAATAATCATATATTACTTTTTTTTTTATATAGGAAACGAAAACTTTCATTGATGAAATGATAGGTTATAAATCCTATCGAAACATTACAAAAAACTATGCCATTGCAATATAGCATAATAAGATCGTGATTACAAAAGGGGAATAGTGTAACACCACTAAATGTTGAACACAACTCTTATGTGGGAAACAACACTTTTTAGTATGACCACTTTAGAAGAGATTACAAGACAAGTGTTTAGGACTCACACTACAAAATCACACTAGGACTCTTTGAAGACACTTTGTAGCACTTTAGAACACTTGCTTTTTCTTAGATACAAAATATGGTGGGGTGGGGGAGTATTTATAGTGTGGGCTAGACAATGTGGACCACACATTAGTCTAGAGTGCTTCTAAAAATATCTGGATATTTTACACTTTCTAGGACATTCTTTAAATGTCCACATAAATCTAAAATTCTAAACACTTCCATAATTTTCTAAGAAACTTCTAGACTATGGGCTTCTACTCTAAATGAGCTAATTGATGCTTTTCTTGATGATTGGGCTCCTATAATTATTGGACTAACCTTGAATGGGCTAGTGATAAACTTTTAACACTTTCCCTCAGCACTAGCCCCAATTCGTCGTACCATGTTAAGTTGATAGCAAAAGCCTTCACATTTGCCAGTATTAAGCCCTTTCGTGAACAAGTTTGCCATTTGATCATCTGTCTTGATTTGTCGCATCTCGATTCCTTCTTTCAAAACTTTCTCTATAATAAAATGATAGTGCACTTCTACATACTTTGTTCTAGCATGAAACACCAGATTCTCTGCTAAGCAAATTTCTGATTGGTTGTCACAATGAAGTGGTACTACATAGTCAACTTTCTGGTGCAGACCATCCATTAAGAGTATCAACCATGTACTTTCTTGAGCTGCTGCAACCATTGCTTTGTACTCTCCTTTTTTAGTTGACAATGATACTGTTGGTTGTCTTTTGCTACACCAAGAAATTGTTCCAGAACCAAGCTTGAACACATATCCAGTGGTTGATCTTCGAGTATCATGGTCTCCTGCGTAGTCAGCATCACAGTATCCAACTAGTTTGCAGTCTTCACCTCTTTTGTATAAGAGACCATAGTCGATTGTACCTTTGACATATCTTAAGATCCGTTGTGCCGCATCCAAATGACGCTTCTTTGGACTTTGCATGTACCGACTCATGACTCCAACTGCATAAGAGATGTCAGGTCGAGTTAAAGTTAGGTAGTTAAGACTACCTACAAGTTATCGATACATTGTTCCATTGCCCAACTTTTTGCCTTCATGTGCACAAATCTTAGCATTTGGCTCTATCGGTGTTGAGACTGGCTTGCACTCCATCATGCCGAAATTTTGCAGTATATCTCTCATATATTTTTGTTGACAGACAAATAAACCTTCATTTGTTCGATCAACTTCTAGGCCCAAGAAGTGTTTAAGTTCTCCAAGCTTTTTCATATGGAAGTGCATTGATAATTTTTCTCTTGTTTGGCGAATTTCTCTTTCGTCGTCTCCGGGATGATTAGGTCATCCACATAGACCAACACAACTTCCAATTTTTCTTTTCTTCCTTTAATGAACAAGCTTTAATTTACACGTGCAACTGAATAATCGCTTCGAGTAAGAAATTCTGCAATCTTACCACACTAAGCTCTAGGTGCTTATTTTAATCCATAGAGAGCTTTTCTCTGCTTGCACACATGATTGGGATTAGCTTCATTCTCAAATCCCATTGGTTGATTCATATAGATATCCCGATCCAATTCTCCATGCAAGAAAGCATTTTTCACATCCATTTGCCATAAATTCCATTCTTTAGTTGCTGCAAGTGCTAGGAAGACTCGTACGGTAGCAATTTTTGCTATTGGACTAAACGTTTCATCATTTTCTAGTCCATATTGTTGAAAAACCCTCGAGATACAAGGCGAGCCTTGTATCTTTTGATTGATCCATCCGGGCGTTGCTTTGTTTTGTAAACCCACTTTCAGGAAATGGGTTTGACATCTCTTGGTTTTGGTACCAGCTCCCATGTTTGAGTTTGCTCAAAGGCTAAAATTTCTTCCTTCATCGCCTTTTGCCAAGCTGAGTTTTCTGATGCTTCTTCATACGTCTCCGACTCTTTTAACACCATCTTCTATAATAGCTGCATTGACATATTTAGGATTTGGCTTTCGTATTCTTTATGAACGTCTAAGTTGTGGAAGTGTCATTTCTTTTTCACCGGGTTTGTTTGATTGAGTTACCGCTTGATCACCAACATCAGTGTCGCTTGGATCTTCAAGCACATAATCACTTGACCATATGTGTGCAGTTTTCGCTCCCATCTTCCATTGAAGAATCTCTTCAATGTTGTTTGAGTATGGTAAAACTTTCTTCTCCGAAGACCACCAAGAAGATGCTTCATCAAACACTACATCTCTCGATGTATAACATCTTCCATTTGTTGGATCACAACACTTCCATCCTTTTCTTTGATTGTCGTATCCAACAAATATACATCTGACTGCTTTCTTATCAAACTTGCTACGTAGATGACTAGGCACAAATACGTAACAAACACAACCAAATACTCGAAAGTAGCTAACTGTAGGTTTCATATCCCATAGTGTCTCAAATGGTGAGTTGAAGCCTAACCTGGGCTGAGGAAGTTTGTTGATCACATGGGCTGCAGTTCGCATGCCTTCGACCCAAAATCTCCTTGGGACATTCTTTGTATGTAGCATGCTTCGACATATCTCTGCAAGATATCGATTCTTTCTCTCTGCTACACCATTTTTTTGTGGTGTGTTAGCACATGTAAACTGATGACGTATTCTGCTCTTCTGCAGAAATCGATCGAACTCATCAGACGTGTATTCTCCTCCATTGTCTGAGTGTAGGCAACGAATCTTCATTCCTACTTCTCCTTCGATCATTGTCTTGAATTCTTGAAATTTTGAGAATGCGTCAGACTTTTCTTTCATAAAGAATATCACACATATCTTAATTAGTCGTCAATGAAAGTCACCATGTAGCACATTCCACTGATTGATGGTTGCTTTGTTGAACCGAACATATCAGAGTGAATTAACTTTAATGGTCTCTTTGCTCTAAACTTTGACTCCTTGTATGGTAATTGATGATCTTTACCATATTGACATCCAGCGCAAACAGTATTTGTCTCAACTTCAAGTTGAGGAAGGCCTTTGAGTAAAGATTTTTCCATAATCACCTTCAACTTGTGGTAGCCAACATGTCCCAACCTTGCATGCCATAAATATGATGTCTCATTCTTTCGAGTCTTATCGACATAAGCAGTCTCTGCAGAGAGTGCATAAACAGACTCCACTCTTCGTTCTATCATCGTTGGATTTCCCAATATCTTTATGTCTTCATAGACCTTCACATCTTCTGGCCCAAATAGGACGTAGTTGCCTGATGTTGTTAGTTGTGACACTGACAACAAATTCTTCTTTATACCCGGCACATGATAGACATTGTGTAGTAACACCTTGTCAGATTTATTACCAGGCACAATCGTCGTGTTGCCTATCTAAGCAATCGGCAACTGTGTGTTGTTGGCTGTACGCACCACATGACTTCCTTTATACTTTTTCTTGTCTCGGAGTTTGCTCTGATACCAAACAGGGGGAGGATCTTTACAACCGAATATCCAAAGACTCAAAGCAGAAATCTTTCTATCTTCAGAGAGAAGTAGAGAGCGAAAGACTTCGAATGCCTTGAACTTACAAACTCGCAATCATATATAGACTGCGGACTTGAAACAAAAATTAAAAATGAAAAACTAAAAGATAAGAATTGGGAGGCAAGATAGGACCCTTGCACTCAACATGTAAAGACCCGACCCGAATGAGGTTCTAAAGTAGGCCTTTACCTCAATGCATGCAAATGGAAATAAATAAAATGACCCAACCTGGGATCGGATTGAAAAACTATTCAAACATAAGAGTGGAAAACATTAAAACAAACTAAACATTCATTTACAAAACAGTGACTGATCAGTACTTTTCTTAAAACATAAAATAGTACAAAACATAAGTTTTCCTACTGCACCAAAATCCATGTACATGCTTGAATTCAAAACAAAACAAAATAAGACACGACAGAGTGTCAAGAAAGATCCATGATCTCCCAGCCACCTCCGCTAGCCGCCTCAGTGCTGTTCCAAGTTACCTGTGGAAAAACCACAAAATAAGGGTGAGTAACGAATTACTCAATAAGAATCCCCAACCGGGGTACGATACGATGCAATCAATCATCTAGCAACCTAGTACACATGCAAACAGTTATCAACACGGATCTTATCTCAACGAGCTTATAAGGCAAATCCGGAGTCTTCGGAAGTCTCCTACTTCCGGCCTAATGATTGGTTCTCATAACCAATCCCGGGACATCATCGAGGTCTCTTTCACTCGGGGCATTGATCAGCTAAAAAACCGATCCCGAGGATGTCCTCAAGGGCCTCTTGCCCTTGCTGCAATCTGGACTTACGGGAGAGTACCCGAAGTCTGGCTCTAAACTGGAAGGAATGGTGTACTCACGACATTAGCCTGAGGGAGCTCTCCGAACCGGCAACTAACGCGTGTGCGCGCACACCGCATGCTGTTGCAACCGGCGTAAATGTGGGGGCCCAAGGACAAACTACGCGGGCCAGGTACGCATGCCTAAGACTCGAAAGCGGTGTCACTGATCACAGTAGCGCGAGGCCCTCGACGCTTATCTGTGCAGCCTGAACCACCGACCTGAAGCTAAGAACCGACCAAGGTAGGCTTACACCGTTGGCAGGGTTCCGCTGTAGCAGGCTACAAACTAGGCATATGCCGATGTGGGTAGCTAAATCCACATCGGCGGTCGGGGGGGGGAAGCAATGTACGTTATGCTGCGCGCACTTTACTCCCGACCAGTGGGGACAACGTACGTTATGTCCACTCTCAGCCTCTGGATGATGACAAACCCTACTTTGCTAACTAAGAGTACGAAGAGAAAGATTCCTGGCTAACATACACAATAGACATCAATCATACATATCCTAGCATGGTACTACGAACTTAAAGCAGGAATCTCGAGCATACTGGAAGAACAAACCTAGCATGGCACTAACATGTACAAACAGCCAAACATGCTAGCAAGAATTCAATTACAAGTCGTCCTATCCACTAACATGCTCATAAAAGTAACAGGAATACAAGTCATAATCACGAAAGCATCGCAGGGTCCACACAACCACGGTAAGGAATCCTTACCTGGAAACAAGCAGAGAATAATAACTATCATGACCAACAAACAACCTTTGAGCCTCAATCGAATCCCGAACAACCTAAGCATTTCAATAAAACACCCAAATTTAAATACAAATCAGCAGCCAATCAACTCAAGACCTAAAGAAGGAAAAGGCTCGGGAATTACCAATCGAGAAAACACACGGCTCGGCCAAACCAACTCATCTGGGCAAGCCGCTCGGCAGCAAAAAAGGGGCCGACCGGGCGCCCGCTCAGTGAGGGGGTGCTCGCGCGCGCAGGCCGGGCGCTGGGGCGTGGAGCTGTGCGCGGGCGAGCTATAGGGATGCAGAGGCGCTCGGGTGCGGGCTCGGCCAGGCAAAGGCAAGTCAGGCTCTGAGGACGCGAGGGCGCGCGCGCGCAAGCTGCTGTGGTTGGTCGACTGGCGCGCGGAGAGCCTGGCGCTGGCGTGGGGCTTGGCACGGCGAGCCATGGGCGGATGGGGCGACGTTGGCAAGGGGGTGGCTCGGCGTGGTGCGGCTGGCTAGGCGAGCTGGGCGAGCAAGGGGGGGCTCGGGCTGGCTAGGGGTCGGGTGAGGGTGAGAGAGAGAGAGAGAGAAAATGCAAAATAAAACACATGGGGAAAATTGGGGATTTTCTTTTATTTATTTAATATTTCATACTTATCCCATTTTAAATGCCTTAAAATCCATTAAAAATAAATCCCTAAAAATCCCATTTTGGCTTTCTCTTCGAGACCCGGCTGAAGCGATCTTTTCCAATAATGAAACTCACTTAATAAATCACTAAGGCAAAGGTTCAAATCCCAAATCTTGACTGGGGAGCAAAAGACCAAAATACCCCTAAGGGTTAAAATGCTCTAACGGCCCAACCGACTGCCCTAATACTGAACCGAGAGTACCTGGAAAACCGGAATGGAAATCTGGGCCATTACAGCATGCAAGTTAAATATGTCAACAAGCGGTTTAGTGCTCATATTTAAAACTCTTCAAAACATTTGTAAACGGGGAACACTTAAAGCATAACTAGCAGTTTTCATTAAACAAACCAACAAAGTAAAAACAAGCCTGGCCAGTATTTATAAAAACATTCAAAACAGTTTAAATCACTTTCAACAACGTTTCCCCTAGGACTCCCGTCCATCTACATGCTGAATAAACAATGCAAATAACAAATAACAGAGTGCAGGAAGCTCCCATGATCAATTAGCTCCCTCCACTAGCCGCCCGGTGTTGTCTCAAGTTACCTGGTGGAAAAAACCACAGAAATAAGGGTGAGTATAAACATACTCAGCAAGAATCCCCAACCGGGGTACAATACGATACATCAGTCATCTAGCACCCTAGTATACATGCAAACGGTTACCGACACAGATCATAGCTCAACAAGTTTACCAGGCAAAATCCGAAATCCTCGGAAGTCTCCTACTTCCGGACTAATGATTGGTTCTCATAGCCAATCCTGAGACATCCTTGAGGGTCTTTCTCCCTCAGCCAAATGATCAGCTCAAAAACCAATCCCAATAGATGTCTGACACCCTCGACCATATGATCAGCTCAAAAACCAATCCCAATGGGTGTCCTCAAGGGCCTCTTACCCTCGCAAATAAATCTGGACTATCGGGAGAGTACCCGAAGTCTGGCTCTAAACTGGAAGGAACTGGTGTACTCACGAACATTAGCCCTGGGGAGCTCTCCGAAAAGGAGACTAACGCGTGTGCTCGCACACCGCATGCTGCTGCAACCGGCGTAAATGTGGGGGCCTAAGTACAAACTACGCGGGCCAGGTATGCATGCCTAACTACTCGGAAGCGGTGTCTGTAATGACCCGACCCGAAAGGGGTTCTAAAATAGGCCGTTACCTTAATGCATGCATACAAATCTATAAAAAATTTGCAAGATGGTGTTCGGATTCTAAGTTAAAACTAAAACATAAAACATCCATTTAAAAATCAACATCATTTCGTGAAACCTGTCCCTATTTCCAAGCACCTGTTCCAAGACAAATACATTTACAAAACTTACTATGATCAGAGATTTATTTAAAACATACAAGCTTTACACTAATGCTAGAATCCAGAAATACATTCAGAAAACACCCTAGGGCTCCGTGCCCAACTACATGCATTCAGAGGACATTTAAATCATAACATAAAACTCAGAGTTGAACAACGGGTTTTCCATGATCACAACTCCTCCTCCAGCCATCCTGTCTCGCACCATGGTTACTTGTGGAAAAACCACAAAAATAAGGGTGAGTAACGAATTACTCAGTAAGAATCCCCAACCGGGGTACAATACGATACAATCAGTCATCTAGTACCAAAGCATGCAAGCAAACAACTACCAACACAGATCATAGCTCAACAAGCTTACAAAGAAAGATCTGGAATCATCGGAAGTCTCCTACTTCCGACCTAAGGATTGGATACACTGACCAATCCTGGGACATCACCGAGGTATCTTTCACTCGGGGGGAATACAATGATCCCAAGAATGTCCTCAAGGGCCTCCTTGCCCTTGCCACTAATCTGGACTTACGGGAGAGTACCCGAAGTCAGGCTCTAACGGAACGAATGGTGTACTCACGACATTAGCCCGGGGGAACTCTCCGAACCGCAACTAACGCGCAGGTGCGCAAGACACCGCATGCTTCGCCGCAAACCAGCCAGAAATGCGGGGCCTAAGGGCAAACTACGCGGGCCAAGTACGCATGCCTATGACTCGGAAGCGGTGTCACTGTTCATTGTAGCTCGCGGCCCTCGGCGCTCATCTGTGCAGCATGATCCACCGACCTGAAGCTAAGAACCGGCCAGGGCAGGCTTACACCGATGGCAGGGTTCCGCTTTAGCAGGCTACAAACTAGGCTTTTGCAGAAGTGGGTAGCTAAATCCACAACCGGCGGGTCGGGGGAAGCAAGATACGTTATGCTGCGCACACTTTACTCCCGACCTGAGCTAAATCCACCTTGGCGACCGGGGGGGGGGGAAGCAAGATACGTTATGCTGGGCACACTTTACTCCGGATCAGTGGGGACAAAGTACGTTATGTCCGCTCAGCCTCTGGATGATGACAAACCCTACAACTCTATCTAAGAGTACAGAGTAAGATCAATGATTCCTGGCTAGCAAACAATGACCGACATCAAACACGCTTACCTAGCATGATACTACGAGCTTAAGCAGGAATCATAAGCATGCTGGCAGAACAAACCTAGCATGGCACTAACATGTAAAATCAGGCAAACATGCTAGCAAGAATTCAATCAAACAGCTCTATCTCTAACATGCTCATAACAGTCAGCAAACATACAAGGCATCATGAAAAATATCGCAGGGCCCACACAACTCCGGTAAGAAATCCTTACCTGGTCGGAAGGCAACAACACACAATAAAATTAACTGCGATCGAACCCGAGCAACCTATAACGAGCCAAACAAACACATCAATCATCATAAAATAGGCCCAAATACAATAAAATAAACAGGGCTCGGCTCGGGAGAAACTCACGAGGCGCGGCTGACAAGCGAACGAGCCGGCTGCACGGGCTAGGCAGCTAAAGGGCTGGCTCGGCGCGCTGGCTCGTCGCTGGAGCGCGGGCGCGAGCTGCGCGCGGACGAGCAGGGGCGAGGCAAGGCGCGCGGGCGCGGGCGCTGGCGAAGCGGCGCGGCTCGGCAAGCTACAGGGCGAGGGCGCGCGACACGGGCTGGGACTAGCGACTCGGACCTAGGCTCGGGCAATCTGGCGCGAGGAAATGTTACCTGGGCACGGGGACGCATGACTCGGGTTGGGCTCGGCACTGGGCGACGCGGCTCGAGGTTGGGCGACGCGGGCCTGGGCGAGTTGGGGCTAGCTGGGCGACCTGGCTGGCGAGCTCGGGCTGGCTGGGCGACGCGACCTGGGCAAGGCGAGGGCGCGCGGGCTGGCTGGGCCGGCGGGTGGCTCGGGCTGGCTGGGCTGGCACTGCGCGAGCGACTCGGGGCTTGGGCTGGCGACGCTGGGCTGGGTGAGGCTAAGGCTGGCAGGGCTCGGGCTGGGGCTGCTCGGGCGAGCAGGGGCTCGGGCTGGCTGGGGCTGCTAGGCAAGGTGGGGGGCTCGGGGAGAGAGAGAGAGAGAAAAAGAGAGAGAGAGAGAGAGAAAAGAGAAAAATAAAAAGAAAAAATGGGAATTTAGAAAAGAAAAGGAAAATGGGAAAATAAAAAGGAAAATAGGGATTTTATCCATTTTATCCATCCTTATCCACTTTAAAACCTTAAAATCCCATATCCCGGCTTCCCCCTTCGAGACCCGACTGAAGCAATCTTTTCCAATAAAACAAACTCACTTAAATCCAACTCCCAAACCAACAATAAGGGCCCGGGCTCGAATCCCAAAGGAAGCACACAACCAACCATCACTTTGCCAAAGCCCAAACCACAACCGAGCATCCAACCGACTAGCCCAAACACCTCGGGACTCTGACCAACAACAACAAACAAGCCTCGACAAAGGCAGGAGCTACCTCGAAGCCCTGAAAACCACAAATCCTGCCCGGGGAGCCAAAAGACCAAAATACCCCCAAGGGTCAAAACGGCTCTAACGGCCCAACCACAACCGAATCTTGACCCGAAGGCACCTCGAAAACTGGAATAGGAAACTGGGCTGTTACAATACTCCCTCCTTTTAAGGCTTTCGTCCTCGAAAGTCCTAAGACAAAACAGCTCCAGGAAAACTCCACTGATCCAGCCAACTGAACTTCTCGGCCAACACAACACTAGCCTTCTTCGAGAACCAAACCCTCTTGGGTTCTAAAAAACTCAAGGCCACAATGCCATCCAGACTGGGCATACGCTGAACTCCAAAGGAAATAGACGGCAAACCACGTCCTCAACTCGCACCAACTCTTAAAGGGTACTACTCTCAGCAAACTCGAGGACGGGCCACAAGCTCTGAAACTCTACACCACGCACTGGAAAAACTCCTCTGGGAGCTCACAGCTGCTAACAAGCAGCCTCAACCCACAACAAACTGGCCAAACAATCGAACCTCCTGTGTTCCGTAAAACCAAACGGCCAACAACACTCACACCAGCTGAAACTTCAGCTACGACCACCTCTAAAAGACAAGGGCCAGGCACAGGCTCCACTCGGCCAAACCAAAAAACTGTAGCCTCTCAACGGCCGAGAGCAAACTTTTCGGAGCAAACCTACCAGCAACTGGCCAAAGCAAACACTGCCAGGCAAGGAACAACCCACATTCCTCTCAAGGAAATCTCGGGCTGCAAGGACTAATCCATCACGCAGCTCTCTGCGACACAACACCTTGAGGAAAACAGCTCAACGGCTTTACCAACCAAAGCCACGGCACCTCTGTGCCAACTCACTCAAACGAGGCTCCGCTACGCCAACTGCGAGCGCACAACAACAAAGAGCAAAGCCCGAGAAGGGCTTGCTTAGCAGAACACAACCCAAACTTCCAACCAGAAGCTCCACTCCCGAAACCTCACAAGGAAAACGGATAACGAAACCTCAAAGCTTACGGATCCTGAGCCACACGAATCCGCAAGACTACCTCGGAAGCTAACACTCGAGGCTGACATCCCGGGAGCAACTCAACCACCACCGAGACTAGGGGGGAAGGGAAATCTTTAATCCCCAAAGAACCAACAACTTGCCAGAAACAACTCTTACTGGCTGGCCTCCGCCCTTGCGGGAACAAACAACTCTTGCTTGCTAACAACACAAAGCAGGGACCTTCTCGCTGGGCTGACCGCTGCGCTACTCTGATCCACTACACAACTCAAGAGCTAAGCTTACTCCTGCTAAACGGGAAACGATTTTCCCAGCAAGCAAACTTCTGAAGGGCAGCGAACATCACACATGCTCGCTGACTAGCTCAAACCCAAGGCAACAACAACCAACTCTCTCTTGGAAGCAACACCCAAGGGAAATCTCAACCAATCGGATCACCAATCCGAAACTAACAATACTTACTCAACTGCCGAGGGAGGGGCCAACTCCCAAAACTTCCTGACTAGGAAAAAGACCTCAGGGCAACGCCCTCCAGCTAGAACCGAACTAGCTCTAGAAACAACAAGAGGACCAAACCTTGGCCCAACACTCACAAGAGGCAAAACAACCCTTACTGCAGCCTCTAGAACACCATCCAAGAGTCCACCTAACTGGACAAACAACTGCTTCCAAGCAGCCAACAAACTTTTCCTTCTAGCTAGCACCTCTACCATCAACTCATGGCTACGGGAGAAATCTGACAACTCCCAGGAGGAAACGGCTTTTACAAGCAGACAACCAAAGGACAGAGAGCTCCACATACGCTCACTGTCTTGCTCCACTAGAGCAACAACATCTAAAACTCAAGGGGAAACAACAGGGGTCCACCACAGACTGAACCTCCAAATGCCAAACGGGGCAACTCAACATCTTGGAAACAGGAAAGCCACCAACTGGGCACGAACCACTCGCCCCACGAGCAAAGCTAACTTCTAGCAGCTCCAAACCACACCTTGGTCAACACCAAGCATCAACTTGCCACCGCACCGGAACCAATCCGGACTCTACTCCAAACCAACACTAGCTTGCTAGTCTACCAAGACTGCTAGCAACTCAACCGAGGCTACAAACTACACGCCTCCAGCTTGCCAACTGAACTCACTACCTGGGCTGACTGAGCTCTCGAGAGGCTCTCCACAACCTAGGGTTCTTCGGCAACCCTCGACACACACTGTCGACAAACGAGCTAACAGCCAACTGCCTGAACAGGCACAACTCTCTCCAGCATCTCAACCATGCAGGCCAACTCCAATTCCTTGGGAACCAAGAGGACCCGAAACGCTACCGAATGGGTCGTCCTCCTACTCAAACATCAGCCACAACAAGGCTTCTACCCAAGGAAAGGATCCAAACAACTCTCTTAGCCAAGGCGATCAGAAACTGCGCGGCTTTGCTACCACCGCACTTGTTCAGTTTCCAACTGAACTCCAACCGAAGGAACACCAAAAGTTCCTTCTCCACACGATGTTCAAAGCTGAGGCAACCTTGCTCTACCAAGGCATAACCATGCCACACCGAACTTACTTTATACCAAGCCTCTACCAAGGGTGCTTACCCATAAGGCATCCAAATCCTCTCTCAAGGCATCAGCTCATCTCGCCTCAAAAGCATCCAACTCGCCTCATGGCATCCAACTCGCCTCATAGGCATCCAGCTCATCTCATGAGCATCCAATTCAGGGTCCCTCTGCTGAACAAAACTCGCATCTACGATGCTCAACTCTCCTCAGATTAAGGCACTCGAAGGTAGTTGACCGCACTACCAACCACAAGGAATCTCTTGGCCTTAACACTAGCGTAAGACTCACGCGCACCAACACTTACCAACTGCCAACCTGCTGACTTACTCAACCTCCAGAAACACTGGGAAGAGGCTCCGGCTCCTCTCGAGTATCCTTTCGCTTGTAGTCCATCGACTACCACTGAACTAGCCCTCTTGCACAACCAAAAGGTGCAACTGCCATAAACGGATCCAAGGCTAAAGGAGTGCGCTGAACTCCGGACGGCATAGAACCATCTGCTATGCCCAGCCAAACTCAAGCCTGAACCAGACTTAGTGCCAAAGTGGCACACCAACCAATGCACCTCAAGTGCTACTACTACCAAATCCACATCTTACTACAGATGGGGCCAGCAAGGTCACTACCTCAAGTGACAACAACTCTGGCTAGGCATACGAGGGCTCAAACTCAAACAACCATGCCTAAGGCATCTCATCAAACTGAAGGCTCACAGCCTACTCTTGCATCTCCACATGATGCTCAACAAAGCTCTAGCCGGATCTCTCAACATGCAGCAGCTAGCTCCACTATAGGAGCTCACCAAGGAAGAGTGCTCAACTCTACCAAACATCTGAGGAAACTGGGCTGTTAAACAACAGCAGGCTTGCAAGGGGCAAAGATGTCTCTACATCTGCCTCAAGCCACTAACACGGCAACTTGCCAATCAATCGGGCGACTGGTGGAGACTCTGCTAGTCCACCTCTCTCAAGGGACTACCACCACCAACTGCTGTACCAGACAGCACAGGAACGGCACACCTCGGCCTCTGAACAGCAGGGCATCCCACACACGGATGCTAAACTCAAACCTGGCCATCTGCTTTACTACTAGCAGTAGGACTTTCTGAAACATCGAGCTCTACAGGCATCCACTTGCCAAACTGGGCGGCTCCAACAACGCCAACAAACTCATCGGCATAAACCTGCTGATCATGCCCTCCCGGAAACCTCCGGGGCTACAAGAGCTACTGGGGGAAATGGTGAAACAAACTCTGCCAGCTGGGCTATCTGTGCCCGGGACTCCTCACTACGCGCTACAAACTACGCCTGGGTCTCCGCTCTCTGATAGCTAAAGACCTACCATCAAATCTCTCATGGCTGGAGCACACTCTACTCAAGAAGTCTCACTCTGAGGCGTGCTAGCCTCTACCCCCTCCACTAGACAACTCAGCTCGCGGGGCCAAACCGCTGCGCAGCCTAACAACCCTAGACGCGGCCTCAACATCAACACGATCAGTCCAACTCCTCGGTCGGACATGCCAAGCGTCCTGCTCCTCTGAGTGCGATCAACATACTGACGATCTGCACAAAGCACCTCCACCCTCTCACTAGGGGAAAAGCAACAACTGGGCCACAAATGGCCTACGGGAGTCTAAGCTCTGCCTCCCTCTAGGACGACGTCCCAGGGGCATCCGAATCTATCTGGATACCTCAACAAGCTGCTATCAAACTGCACGCACTGCGGGAAAGTTGGCATGATGGCTCTCTAAGCCCAAACCAACAACGAGTAAGAACCTGCTCGTCTCCGCTCCACAACACTACACAAGGCATACACTAGATGAAAAGTATTGTAAATTCTTACCCCTTTCTTTAAAACAGTAAACTTAGGCGTACCTGATGACTGTCAGAGTGCTGATGATCATGGAAAAATGACCTACAACAAAAGGTCAGTCTACAGAATCTATGACTCTGAGCTCTGATACCAACTGTAACGACCCGACCCGAAAGGGGTTCTAAAATAGGCCGTTACCTCAATGCATGCATACAAATCTACAGAACATTTGCAAGATGGTGTTCGGATTCTAAGTAAAAACTAAAACATAAAACATCCATTTAAAAATCAACATCATTTCTTGAAACCGAAGTCAGGCTCTAACGGAACGAATGGTGTACTCACGACATTAGCCCGGGGGAGCTCTCCGAACCAGCAACTAACGCGTGTACGTGCACACCGCATGCTGCTGCAACCGGCGTAAATGCGGGGGCCTAAGGGCAAACTACGCGGGCCAGGCACGCATGCCTATGACTCGGAAGCGGTGCCGCGATCACGAGAGCGCGAGGCCCTCGGTGCTCATCTCATGCAAAGCATGATCCACCGACACTGAAGCTAAGAACCGGCAAGGCGGGCTTACACCGATGGCGTGGTTCCGCTCTAGCGGAGCTACAAACTAGGCTTTGGCTTTGAAGTGGGTAGCTAAATCCACAACCGGCGGGTCGGGGGGGGGGAAGCAAGATACGTTATGCAGTGCACACTTTACTCCCGACCTGAGCTAAATCCACCTTGGCGACCGGGGAAGCAAGATACGTTATCTTTGGGCACACTTTACTCCGGATCGGTGGGGACAAAGCACGTTATGTCCGCTCACCCTACGGATGATGACAAACCCTACAACTCTATCTAAGAGTACAGAGTAAGATCAATGATTCCTGGCTAGCAAACAATGACCGACATCAAACACGCTTACCTAGCATGATACTACGAGCTTAAGCAGGAATCATAAGCATGCTGGCAGAACAAACCTAGCATGGCACTAACATGTAAAATCAGGCAAACATGCTAGCAAGAATTCAATCAAACAGCTCTATCTCTAACATGCTCATAACAGTCAGCAAACATACAAGGCATCATTAAAAATATCGCAGGGGCCACACAACTCCGGTAAGAAATCCTTACCTGGGACAGGGCTGGGAGCTGGCGAAGCGGCGCGGCTCGGCAAGCTACAGGACGAGGGCGCGCGACACGGGCTGGGACGAGCGACTCAGACCTAGGCTCGGGCCATCTGGCGCTAGGACATGCGACCTAGGCACGGGGACGCACGATCTGGCGCTGGGACGCGCGACTCGGGCTGGGCTCGGCACTGGGCGAGGCGGCTAGAGGTTGGGTGACGCGGGCCTGGGCGAGCTGGGGCTAGCTGGGCGACCTGGCTGGCGAGCTCGGGCTGGCTGGGCGACTCAACCTGGGCAGGGTGAGGGCGCGCGGGCTGGCTGTGCGAGCGGGTGGCTTTGGCCGGCACATCGCGTGAGCGACTTCGGGTCGGGCCGAGACGCTGGCTGGGGGCGAGGCTCTGCCGGGCGTGGCTCGGGCTCGGGCTGCTCGAGCGAGCAGGGGCTTGGGCTGCCTGGGGCTGCTCGGCAAGGTGGGGGGCTCGGGAGAGAGAGAGAGAGAGAGAGAGAGAGAGAGAGAGAGAGAGAGAGAGAGAGAGAGAGAGAGAGAGAGAGAGAAAAGAGAAAAATAAAAAGAAAAAATGGGAATTTAGAAAAGAAAAGGAAAATGGGAAAATAAAAAGGAAAATAGGGATTTTATCCATTTTATCCATCCTTATCCACTTTAAAACCTTAAAATCCCATATCCCGGCTTCCCCCTTCGAGACCCGACTGAAGCAATCTTTTCCAATAAAACAAACTCACTTAAATCCAACTCCCAAACCAACAATAAGGGCCCGGGCTCGAATCCCAAAGGAAGCACACAACCAACCATCACTTTGCCAAAGCCCAAACCACAACCGAGCATCCAACCGACTAGCCCAAACACCTCGGGACTCGCAGCCAACAACAAACAAGCCTCGACAAAGGCAGGAGCTACCTCGAAGCCCTGAAAACCACAAATCCTGCCCGGGGAGCCAAAAGACCAAAATACCCCCAAGGGTCAAAGCGGCTCTAACGGCCCAACCACAACCGAATCTTGACCCAAGGCACCTCGAAAACGGAATAGGAAATCTGGGCACATGATTGTCACCGATCTGAGAGTGCTGTGCCCTCGACACTCATCTGCAGGCACTGTACCACCGACACGAAGCTAAGAACAGGCCAAGGCGTGCTTGCACCGCTGGGTGGTTCCGCTCTAGCAGGCTACAAACTAGGCTTATGCCGATGTGGTAGCTACATCCACATCGGCGGCCGGGGGGGAAGCAATGTACGTTATGCTTCGCTCTAACACCCGACCCGTGGGGACAAATTACGTTATGTCCACTCTCAGCCTCTGGATGATGACAAACCCTACTACACTAGCTACGAGTACAGAGTAAATGATTCCTGGCTAACATACAATAATCAACATCAATCACACTTACCTAGCATGATACTACGAACTTAAAACAGGAATCATAAGCATGCTGGAAGAACAAACCTAGCATGGCACTAACATGTACAATCAGGTAAACATGATAGCAAGAGATCAATCATAGCTGCCCTATCACTATCATGCTCATAACAGTCAACAAGCATACAAGGCACATCACGATAATATCGCAGGATCCACACAACCACGGTAAGAAATCCTTGCCTGGAAACAAGCAAAAAATAACTATCACAAATCAACCAAGTGACCCTCAAGCTTCTAAGATAACCCGAGCAACCTAAGCATTTAATAAAAACAACCTAATTAAATAAACAGCAGCCAACAGCTTAGGGCCCAAGGGAGAAAAGACTCGGGAATTACCAACCGAGAAGACACATGGCTCAGCCCATCCCTCACAGCAAGGCAGGCTGTCGGCAGCAAGGAGGCTGGCTTGGCTTGCTGGCTCGGTAGGAGACGCGCGCTCGGGAGCTGGGCGCAGGCGTGCAGACGCGACAGAGACACGGGCACGCTGGCGCGGGCGCTGAGGCGCGGACAACGACAGAGATACGGCGCGCTGGCGCGGGCGCTGAGGCGCGGACGGCGACAGAGATACGGCGCGCTGGCGACGCGTCTCTGGGCTCTGAGGAACGACGCTGAAGTCGGCCTGAAGCGGGCTGGACGACTGATGCGGAGTAGGATCTGGCTGGCGCGGGCGCTTCGGCACATAAGGTGGGCTGAGCTAAGCGAGCTGGTGCAGAGCGGCTAGGGTTTGGGTTGGGGCTCGGGTTTGGTGAGAGGGAGAGAGAGAGAGAGACAAAACAAGGGGGAAATGGGATTTTCTTTATTTTTCCATCCTTTTCCTATTTTAAATAGGCCTTGAAGACCTAAAATCCCATCCCACGGCTTCCTCCTTCGAGACCCGGCTGAAGCAATCTTTTCCAATAATAAAACTCACTTAATTCAAAATCCCAAATCAACACTAAGGCAAGGGTTCAAATCCCAATGGAAGCACTCAAATAACAATAATTTTGCCAAAACCCAAACCACTTCCAAACTTCCAAACGACTAGCCCAAACATCTTGGGTCTTGCAACCAACAACAATCAAGTCTCGACAAAGGCAGGAGTGACCCTGGAATACTGAAAATCCACAAATCCTGCCCGGGGAGCAAAAGACCAAAATACCCCTAAGGGTTAAAATAGCTCTAACGGCCCAACCGAACAACCGAATCTTGAACCGAAAACACCTGGAAAACCGAAATAGAAAACTGGGCCGTTACATAAACCGACCACAACAAAATTATGTAGTTGAAAGAAAACACCAACACATATTAAATGTAGTAAGAGCATTATTTTTCCAATCAAGAGTTCCTTTAGAATTTTGGAATGAGTGTATCCTCGCACTACTGTCCACCTTATTAACAGAATACCCTCACAAGTGTTAGATATAAAAAGCTCATATGAATTATTAAAAGGATATCAACCAAACTATGACTATTTGAGGAATTTTGGTTGTTTGGCTTATGTCTCAACTCTACCATCTTCTAGACATAAATTTTCTGCTAGAGCTAAGCCTTGTGTTTTCATGGGATACACTCCAAGAATAAAAGGATATAAAGTGATGAGCTTAGATACTCATGATATTGTTATATCTAGAGATATTGTTTTTCAAGAGAAGATTTTTCCCTTCATAAATAAACAAACTGGTGGTATCAAATTTTTTCCATTGGATACTAATGTTATTCCAGTGGTAAGAAAAGATATTTTAGAAAATGCTCAATAAGACTTTTCACAAAGGAAAAGTTCACATAAAGTAGGACCAATGATCTGACAATCCAGCTACAAAGAGACTTATCTACTATACAAGAAAGGACTGTTAATGAAGACTTTGTTTCAATTCTCCACAAGCAAGACATGAAATTGTACCACAATTTAAGCAAAGTATGAATGGTAATGAAATATCTATGCTTCTGATCTTCCTTAGGTAATTGTACCACAATTTAAGCAAAGTATGAATGGTAATGAAATATCTACTGGACAACAAGAAAATGTAAGGACAAATGAAAACATTTTGCCTACTAGACAAGGGGTTGTTACTGAGAATGATGAGGTTTTTGAATCTGCCAAAGATTTGACTACACAAGAAGCTCCTATAGTTATGCGACGGTCATCTAGGGAAAGAAAACAACCCAGTTATCTTAAGGATTTTCATTGTGGATTAATTTCTGACTCTACTATCAGAAAAATGTCGACAAGATATCCTATCCAAGAATACTTGAGCTATAACAACCTCACCAAGAATTTTAAACACTTGTCTTTGCAAATATCTATACATCAAAAGCTACAACACTACTATCAAGCAGTTCAACATGAAGAATGGAGAGAAGCAATGAGGAAAGAAATAGAAGCCATGGAAATGAATAATACTTGGAGTATAGTTCATTTATCAAAAGGGAAGAAGCTGGTGGGATGCAGATGAGTTTACAAAATCAAGTACAGAGAAGATGGAAGTATTGAAAGACATAAAACTCGTCTCGTTGCAAAGGGTTTTACACAACAAGAGAGGTTGGATTACATGGAGACTTTTGCACCAGTGGCAAAGCTTGTTACTGTTAGAGTTCTCTTAGTATTGGTTGTTTCCAAGGGATGGAATCTAACTCAATTAGATGTTAATAACGCCTTTCTTCATGGAACTCTAGAAGAAGAGGTTTACATGTCAATGCCATTAGGATACAAGTCTACTGAGTCAGCTTCTTCAGGCGTAACTTTAGCTTGCAAACTTCATAAATCCATCTATGGGTTAAAGCAAGCATCTAGACAATGGTTTGCAAAATTCACACATACACTTCTATCCATAGGTTTCACTCAGTCTAGATCAGATTATTCCCTTTTTACAAGGGAAGAAGGGCAACTTTTCTTGCTCTCTTAGTGTATGTTGATGATATTATATTGACAGGCCCTAATTGTAATAATATTGATGTTGTGCAAAGTTTTCTACATTCTAGTTTCAAGCTGAAAATGCTAGGTCCTCTCAAGTTCTTTTTGGGCCTTGAACTAGTAAGATCAACGAAGGGAATATATGTGTCTCAACGTAACTACACTTTAAATATCTTGGAAGAAGCTAGTTTACTTGGAGCTAAAGATGAAGCCCTGCCAATGGATCCAAGAACAAAGTTACAAGAAGATGTGTCAGAGAAGTTGAAGGACCCAACAATCTACAAAAGATTGATAGGAAGACTCATATACTTGACAATTTCCATGTTTGATATCACTTTTGCAGTGAATAAGTTGAGCCAGTTTGTTTCATCACCGTGTTTGAATCATTTGTCAGTTGCCCACTATCTTCTCAAATATCTCAAAAAGGCCCCAAGACAAGGATTATTGCCTACTCCAACTTCAAACTTCAATCTACGTGCTTTCGTAGATTCAGATTGGGCCTCAAGCTTAGATACTCGTCGCTCCACATCTGGATATTGTGTCTTCATGGCAGAATCCTTAGTAGCATGGAAATCAAAGAAGAAATCAATCGTTTCAAAATCTTCTACCAAATCGGAATATAGAGCCATGACTCTAGGCACTTGTGAATTACTGTGGCTGTCTTACTTGCTATCAGATTTGAAGATTAAAAGTGAAAATGTTGCAGCCTTATATTGTGACAACTTATCAGCAGTACATTTGACCACTAATCCAGTGTTCCACGAGCGCACAAAGCACATGGAGTTGGACTGCCACTTTACCAGAGACAAAGTTGTTAATGGTTTCATGAGAATATTACCCATACGAAGTGCAAACAATTTAGTAGACATTTTCACTTAAGCTTTGCCAGCCACTTCTTTCTTTCATATATGCTTCAAGTTAGGCATTTCTAATATTTACAGCCCAACTTGAGGGGGGAGTATTGAATATGTAAGAACCCGACCCAAATAGTGGTCCTAAACCCGATTCTTACTTAGCATGCTTAAAATTTAAAACTTTTGAAACAACATTGAAACTATGTAACAAGGAAAACATGAAAACCAAACTTGCATAAATCATTCATTCAAAGTTTCCATAAATAGATCCTGGCCAGTATTCAAAAGCTTAAAAACAATTTAAACAACTCTTATAACAAAATAGTTTCCCAGCATGCTAACATAGAAAGAAAGACTCAACAAGACAATAAATGACAGAGTAAACGCCGGCACCTCCCATGATCAAGCAGCTCCCTCCGCTAGCCATCCCAGTGCTGTCCCAAGTTACCTGGTGGAAAACCACAGAACAATAAGGGTAAGTAAGAAGGTACTCAGTAAGAATCCCCAACCGGGGTTCAATACGATACATCAATCATCTAGCATCCTAGTATACATGCAAATAGTTACCAACACAGATCTTTGCTCAACGAGCTATGGGACAAGTCCGGAATCCTCAGAAGTTTCCTACTTCCGGCCTAATGATTAGCTGTAAATATCTTATCTCATACTGAGGGGACAAAGTGCGTTATGTCCAACCTAATGGGACAAAGTACGTTATGTCCAACCTGATGGGACAAAGTACGTTATGTCCAAGCTAATCCTATGACTAGCGGGAGAGTACCCGAAGTCTGGCTCTAACTGGAACGATATTGGTGTACTCACGAACATTAGCCTGGGGAAGCTCTTCGAACCGGCAACTAACGCGTGTGCGCGCACACCGCATGCTGCTGTAAACCGCGTAAATGTGGGGCCTAAAGACAAACTACACTGGTTCAGGTACGCATGCCTAAAGACTTGGAAGCGGTGCCACTGATCTATAGTAGTGCGAGGCCCTCGACACTCATCTGTAGCAGCCTGTACCACCAACCTGAAGCTAAGAACCAACCAAGGTAGGCTTACACCATTGGCTGAGTTCCACTCTAGCAGGCTACAAACTAGGCATATACCGATGTGGGACCAAAGTACGTTATGCTTCTCACTGATCCCGACCTGTGGAGACAAGATACGTTATTGTCCGCTCTCAGCCTCTGGATGAAGACAATCTAACTAATCTATCTAATATCATAGAGTAACGATTCCTAACAGTTCTAACATGCTCAACAAGTATACAAATATAACCTAGCATGATACTACGAACTTAAAGCAGGAATCACAGAACATGCTGGAAGGACAAACCTAGCATGGCACTAACATGTAGAAATAAGATAAACATGCTAGCAGAGATAAACAACAAAGCAGTCCTATCCACTAACATGCTCATAACAATTAACACATAAACAGAATGCAATCAAGACATATCGCAGTGTCCACACAACCCTGGTAAAAGATCCTTATTTGGAACAAGCAGCAAACAATAAACAAAGTGCTCCTTGAGCTGTAGTGTCTCACAACCTAATAAAACATAACACATACAATTAAACCTAGCTAGCTAACAACCGAACTATGAACTAGAAGTAAGGGATCCAAGAAGCTACCTCTACTTGAAACCTAGTGATCTCAGCCAAGCACTAAGGAGGAACTCTAGGAGCTCTCGGCTTCTTCTTGCAAAGTGGTCTCGGCTAGGGCATCACCACAACAACAACAAGTTAGCTTTCGGTCCAAGGGAAAATGACACACACTTAGCTACCAAGTAGCTCTTGGCCAAAGGGAACGAAACACCAATCTTGCTACTATGTAGCTCTCGGCCAAACCAACACAATAAAAAAATCAACACAACAAGCACAACAAGCTCACCTTGATGATTCGGCAAGGGCTCCAAGGATGCAAAGGGATCTTGGCCAAGGAACTCAATGATTGTTTCGGCTAGGGCTAGTCTTGCACAAAGGAGAGGAGTTTTGTTTAGATCTAAACAACCACACAACAAGTCAAAGCCAAGACACCAACAAACTCACCTTGGAGCTCTCGACAATGGAGGTTGAAGAAGGAGTGAGATCTCGGATTCCACCAACAAGGAGAAGAGCAAGAGATTTCAGATGCAAGCAATAAGAAGAGACCTTTGAACCCAAGTGAAAGGAGCTCTCGGATCTACAAGGAGAAGAGAAAGTTCCTCTTGGTTAGATCCATGGATTATGCCAAGATAAGCTAAGAGAGATGGAGAAGAAAAGTTTGGCAAAGAACTAACCTTGGAGCAATTCCCAAAAGCTTGAGGCAAGAAGCAAGGAGCAAGGAGCTATGGAGCTAAGGAGGAGATCTCAGCCAAGAAGAAGAGAGGAAGAAGAGGGAGGGTCGCCCAAGGGGAAGGGAAGGAGAAAGAGATGAAACCTTTTTTTATTTTTCTTATTTTAAAATGCTAAAATGCCTAAAAAAATCCCACCTTCAAATCCTAGCTTGAGCACTTTTAAAATCCTTTTTAACTTTACTTCATTTGGCTCAAATCCATCCTCTAAACCACCAAGGTTCGAATCCTAGCTCCAACACAATTTATTCTTATTTTTCTCTTTTAACCAGAAAGCCTCCAAACTTCTCAAAAATGCAATCCAATTGCGGGAACCTGAAACTGAAGCATAACTGAAGTCAACAAATGGCAGAAACAGCCCTGAAACCCTGGTTGACTACAAAACCGGCCCTGAGGGCATAATGACCAAAATGCCCCTTGAAGCTCAAAGAGCTATAACACCCACACAACTAATTGAATAATCAACCGAACGTACCTGGAGGACCAGAAGAAAAACCTGGGCTGTTACAGAATTATTTTGTATTATGAAAATAAGTTTGTTAATAGGTTGCTTATTTAAAATAACCAAAGTTTGTTTTATCAGTTTATTAGATGGTTAGTTTAATTAGCTGAGTTAATTAGGTGCCTCTACTGTATAAATAGCTCTCTAGCTACTCATTACAAAATATAATAAGAAATTTCCCCTTTTTCTTTTTACTCTGCCTTATTAAAAGTCAAATATCAATTTTCAATATCGAACTTATAAATGTGATATTGATCTGAAATACTAATGTTAGTCATAATTATTTTGAGTAAAAAGTACTTTTCAAACATAGCTATAAAAAATTGGTTTTTTTTTAAATCATAAAAAATTGAATTTTTGATCCGATCAAAGTTGACCAAATGAAACTAACAACGCTTAAAACCTTACGTAAAATATGTTCAAAAAATATACAATGAAAAAATAAAAAATAATTAACTTTAGAACTACCCCACGGCTGCCTATTTAGAATGAAGGGTTATCCCATCCCACATGAGGAAGGTTCTTTCTCTATTATTACAGAAGAAAACATAGATAATATTTACAGTATTTTATTATTATCAAAATAGCTTTTAATAAAATAATTTATTTCATTCGTCTCATATCTCGAACACATGATTGTTTTTTAATTTATTTATTTTGGGTCTATGAAATTTTTTGAGTATATGTTTTATATATTAACATTCTTTTTAATCACATTTTTATAAGAAAAAAAAAATTTATTAAAACAAAAATAGTCATGAAAGGAGGGAAAAGAATTTTGATTTTATTGTAGATGATAAAGAGGTTTGTTAGAGGGAAGGGAAATAGAGAAAGAAAAGGCGCGTGAAGGAGACTGCCTCCATTTTGACGTATTCGACGTCCGGCAGCGCGTTCTTCAAATCCCTGACAGCCAGCCTTTAACTGTACCTCCTTTTCCTTTTTCATTTTTTATTTTATTTTCTCTTAATTCTTCATCACTATATATATATATATATATATAAACCCCCATTTCCTGTGTTCATTCTTCTTCATATCTTTCTTCGCCTCCCATGGCTGACCGCGTCCATCCCGCCGATTCTCCCCGTCCGAGCACCTCCTCCGACTCCAAACCTCCATCTCCCTCCGCCGGTAAGTCTTCTCCCGCTCCCGGCACCTACGTCATCAAGATCCCCAAGGATCAGATCTACCGCTTTCCGCCGCCCGAAAACGCTCACCGCTTCAAGCTCTACACCAACCGCAAGCGCCGCCGCAGCCGCTGCTGCTGCTGCTGCCTCCTCGCCATCCTGGCCATCCTCGCTCTTCTCCTCGGTGTTGCCGTTGCGGTTTTCTACTTGGTCGTTCGTCCTAAATCGCCTAATTACTCCATCCATTCCATCGCCATCACAGGATTTAACTCCACCGCCTCCTCCTCGCCCCGATTCGATGTCGCCGTTCGAGCGGACAATCGCAACAAGAAGATCGGAATCATCTACTACCAATCAGGTAGTTCCATCCAAGTCTTCTTCTCCGGCGAAAAGCTTTCCGACGGCGTTTTGCCTCCTTTCTTCCAGCCTCCCAACAACCTCACTGTGTTCCGATCGTCCCTGAGAGGCTCCGGCGTTACTCTGTCCAGCAAAGCCACTTCCGCGCTGATCGACTCCCAGAATCGGCGTGCGGTGGCGTTGAAGGTGGAGGTTCGAGCGCCGATAAGGTTGAAGATTGGATCGGTGAAGACTTGGAAGATCAGAGTGAAGGTGTTCTGCGATGCCACGGTGGATCAGTTGACGCCCGCCGCCAAAATCGTTTCCAGGAATTGCGATTACAGTGTCAAGCTATGGTAGTAGGGATGAATTAACACCCAAGTTTTATCATTATTATTATTGTTCTGTTAGACTAAAATTGTTACTGTAAACTTTTGTAATGAATATACACTATACACCATTTTTCTTTTTCTTTTTTCCTTTTGCCATGAATAAAACATTCCCTCATATATTTTTGGGATAAAATAAAACATTTTGCTCTTCATAGGCCACGTAACTATTCTCAAATAATATGAGAGTCAAATATGAAACTTGAACATCACACAACCAACTAAGCTACTGACCCTCATAATAAATTTCTTTCTTTAATTTAATTAAAAAGTATCAAACTTTTTTTTATCAAACCATTTTCAAAAGTTACATAATTTAAAGTCATACCATTTTAATTATTCATTAATATAGTTATAGCTAAGTTTTTTTTACAAAGTAATTATCCATTTAAATTCATTTACAAAAAAAATAATGATAAAAAAATAATTGTTCTAAAATTAAAATATATAAAAGAATTTACAAAGTAAAAAATTAATTAATACATATCAATCGAAAAAAAAAATTAGTAGGCATAGAGGCAAAAAAAGAAAAAAACTGTCCGTGGTAATCGACAACCATTTAGGCCGAAACACGGTTTATAATAATTATAGATATTTTTTTCTTCTGAAACATCATAAATTATAATTTTGGTTTTACAAAAAAATAATACATATTATTTAGGATAAAATGCAATTTTGGTCCCTCCACTTTCAAGTTTGTTCAATTTTGGTCTCTCGACTTTCAAATGTCCAATTTTAGTCCCTCAACTTTGTTGTTTGTCCAATTTTTGTCCCTCAACTATCAAATGTTAAATTTTGGTCCTTCGACTTTACTATTTGTCCAATTTTGGTCATTCGACCTTACTATTTGTCCAATTTTGGTTCCTCAACTTTCAAATGTTTTCAAATTTGGTCCTTAGACTATAAAAAAAGTTTAAAATTTGACCTTTAGTCAAATGAATTTTTTTATCACTCATAAATTATTTTCTCTCTCTCTTTCATCTTTCATAATTTTTCTCTCTAGAAATTTTACCACTTCGATTCACCTCTCTATCCCTTTTTTTCTCTTTATTCTTTTTTTTTTGTTCCATGGTAGACTATGATTTTTGGAAAACAAAAAGTAACAAATCAAAATAAGAAAATTATTATTTAGAAAAATTATCTCACGCTAAACAATTTGATGGGATGGATTGAAGAGAGAATAAGAGAAAAAGAGAAGAAAAGAAAATTAGAAATGTAGATTTAAGAGAGATAAAACTTTTAGAAGGAGAAATGATGAACGATGAAAGATGAAAGAGAGATAAAATAATTTAAGAGTGAGAAAAAATTTATTTGACGAAAGAACCATTTTTTAACTTTATTGATAGTCTAGGGACTAAATTTGGACATTTGAAAGTTAAGAGACTAAAATTGAACAAACAACAAAGTCAAGGGACCAAAATTGGACAAACAATAAAGTCAAAAAACTAAAATTGAACATTTAAAAGTATAAGGACCAAAATAGAACAAACCCTAAATTTGAGGGATTAAAATGGTATTTTAACATATTTTTTATAACTGATTTAAGCCCACTTTATTATTATCATTATTATTTGAAATCAAATTGGGAAGGAGCACGGACCAGAAAAAGTAATGCCAATTTTAAGCATGTATTTAGAAATTATAAATACCAACTTAAAAGATCGAACCATCTATCGTGAAAAGAAAATGAATTAATATCAAACCGAATATCTTTTTTCTTGTTTATTTTTTAATTCAAGCGTTTGCATATCCACCTTTGATGGATATAACCAAAAAACACAAATGGAATATTCCGTCAATGGAAGAAAAAAGACGTTGAACGAACATGCAACAGTTTTTTTTTATGGTTCAAACGGTTTTTTTTTATAGTTCAAATAAAATGTAACAGTTGCAAGTTTAAATTAATAAACGCCCAAATTTTAGGGTATTGAATACCAGACCATAAATAATTTTTTGGTAAACAAAAAAAAAACATAAATCCTTTTTCAGTTTTTTTAAGATATTCTTTCACGTAATTTGGACTTATTCAAATTTTTGTTGTCATAAATACTCTACTTTGTTAGATTTCATATATATATATATATATAGGGTTTAGGGTTTAGGATATGCATATATATATATAAACTCTAGATTTAATGTCTCCATCCTAACCTTAAACTCAGCTTACATTATATAGACTCTAGATGTAATGTCTCCATCCTAACCCTAAACTCAGCTTACATTGGTTTGAAATCTTCATCCAAGTGCGCGATTTCTGAAGATTTTGTAGAAAAAATGGAGTAAATAAAGTGAAAATTGTCATTAATTTTTTCTCTCTCTCCCTTTCTTTTTCCTTTAATTTTCATTCATATATACTTTTTCGAAAAGATCATCCATTTAAATCTCCTCCTCCAATAATGAGACTAAAAAAATCAATATATACTAAATTTGGAAATTATCATTTTTTAAAATTATTAACGTTAACATAAAAATAAACAACACAATACTACTTTTAGTTTAACCATTATCAAAAAGGGATTCCAAACATGATCTTTTAATTATCGTAAAAAAACACTTTTAGTTTATACTTTCTATTTGGCATACATTCTGATACTCATTTTTAATTTTACATTCTTTTTCAATTTACTTTTATATTTATTTGTTAATTATATTATTAAAATAACAATTTTATCTATATATAAAAATTTAAAATTAATCTACTATTCTTAGTCAATATTACATCATATAATCAATAATTTTGTTATTTCGAGAGCTAAAATGATGCTTAACTATTTTTGTAGTTATAGAATGACAAACTAGTACCTTTAAGTAGGGTTTGTTAGTCATCTTCCCTACTTTGACTAAAACAAATTAACAATTACTCTTTTTCTATGAATTTGTAGCAATACGTTTATCGAAAGTTGATTTTCAGTTCGCCATTTAATCTCTTACAAACCCAGAATAATAATAATAATAATCTCATACCGCTCTGGATTTTCTTTAAACCAATCAAGGCATTATATAAAATGAAAATGGTTGAATTTTTCCAAGTGTATTAGTCAGCATAGAAGAAGTCAACCTCATGTATATGACTTGGCTGGTTCAAATCATATCACTAAGAAGAAATTATTGAGTATTAGGTTAAATCTTTCTTCCCAAACACCCTTCTTTTTCTTCCAAGAAAACACAATGTATCCTCTTTCAAACAACTTGACATATTAAATGATGTACCACAAGATCAATCTTTAGTATTTATGTATTCTAGCACTAATTCAACTATTAGCTATAGTTTCTACATACAATGTTTCTTTAAGTTTGAATACCAATATAAACCATCATATTGAATCGAGAAGTCAAAATGCAGTCACCTTTAAAGATCAAAATACAAGTGATAAAGAGGGAACCACCTTATATGCACCTCGATTATTCTCATTTGCAAAAAATCAATTCATAAATAGGTGATCATTATTGATTGAACTTACAACTTTTTGGTTCCTCAAAAATTTCTTAACACTCTCCCCAAGAGGCAACCCAAATTGGTTGAGGTTACATGTAATAACCCTCACTTTTATTCTAGTTTTTCTAAAATAAATAAATGGTTAAATGAAAAGAAATTGTTGATTTTGTTTTAAGTTCAGCAAAGGGCAATGTGGTCTTTTCCATTGGGTAGCTAAATGCATTTTTTCAGATCTTGCCGTCGCTGGAAGTGTCGCGTTGGGTTTCTTCGTTGCTGGTGGTTTGCTAGCAGTACGCCTGCATGCTCGTCGTCGCCAGTGGTTTGTTTACGAGCTCCTCCGCGACTGTTTGAAGCTACTTCGCCAAAGCTCGAGTCTTGTGGCATGGGCTCGAGTGCAGCAGCGTGAGGTTCGTGTGTAGGTTCATCTCAGCTACGGGTTGGTAGCGTCGTTGACTGGGGCTTATCGAGGTGGCAAATAGCCAAATGCTCTTATTGTGATTAAATCTCACTTCACGCAAGTATATGCGGTCTGCAGTAAGTAAAAATTAAATCATCGATCTCCACAGGGACTGGAAACTATCCGAGGTGATGTTCATCATTGAAATGTAAATGCACGAATATGTTGAGTTGATTTTGGTCGTGGCATACTGTAATTAAACAAAGAAATAAAGTAGTGTTGATAAAGTAAGGCTAGACTAGGATACTCATGAATTTCAGCAGCAATGTAATAACAAGAAACATGAGGTAAGAGATTCTAGCATACTACGCCTACAAACTTCCGCTTCTGCTCTCATTCAGCACTCAACCCAGCTTCTGCTGCGACTGAATGTAATTCTAGCTGGCGCTAAGTATGTAATAGTTACTCATTTATTCCTAAAGTTCGATTTAAAGCGTCACAGATGTAACACTGCCTATTAAACATGCAAAATAGACTTAGGTTATTACCTCTTCCGATTTATAACCTATTAGCTCGTGTGGATGGCCGGTCGACACTTACTGATGTATTGAAGAACCTAATCTACATGATTCAGAATAACCCTTCCAATTTCTTCCTACAACATGCTACTAACATTCATTTTCTCCTAGTTTGGCCCTAAGAAATTAGTTCATGATACAAACAACAAGCATAAAACGAGATATGAAAAACATATTAGAATTGTATTACTGAAGTAAAATGAGTTTATAAAATAAGTAAATAAATAGATAAAAAGTAAATTTTCGTCTTGGATCAAGACACTGAACTCCTCCGAGAAGAAAAAACAACGAAAAGATCAAGCTCTTTTTCCATTACACAAGTAGTCTATATATAGGACTAGGTCGTTCAGTCTTCCAAATATTTCAGAATGGCAAGAATCAATTTCCGCGATGATTTCTCATTTTTATCTTTGCCAAATATGTTTGATTTGTCTAAGGTAGAAATCCCGTGATTTTAGCAATTTGTCTCTTAATTTTTCTGGTTGGTCAACTTCTTGTTGTTTGACAATTCCTTCCTTATTTACTTGAAGTGTGTCTGGCCTTGGTCTTTCGAGCCTTAATTGCTCGCAATCGTGCGTCCTAATTCTCCGCATAGCATTACTTCGTTGGCGCTAACCCTAAGAAAATAGAAATCAACATAAGCTTTGCGAAATCCATGCTAAACATGCTATTTTGGTTGTTTTTAGTCAAATAATCATTATTTTGCCCCTAGTTTCTAGTTCAACTCCTAGTTTGGAGACTTCTGCTCTATTGAAAATCATTCAACCCCTATCATTTAAATCTGTTCAAGACATTCTATCCGAGGCTTATTGTAAAGGCCCAATTTTCTATCCCGGTTCTCGAGGAGCTTCCAGTTCAGATTCAGTGGTTCGGTTGGGCCGTTAGAGCTGTTTTGACCCTTAGGGGCATTTTGGTCTTTTTGCTCCCTAGGCAGGATTTGTGGTTATTCAGGGCTTCGAGGCAGCTCCTGCCTTTGTTGAGGCTTGTTTGTTGTGGGCTGCGAGTCCCGAGTTGTTTGGGCTTTTCGTTTGGGATTCCGGTTGTGATTTGAGTTTTGGGCAAAGTGATGGTTGTTTGGGTGTTTCCTTCGGGATTCGAGCCGGGCCTTCAGTATTGGTTTGGGAGGCTGATTTAAGTGAGATTTGTTGTTTGGAAAGGTTGCTTCAGTCGGGTCTCGAAGGAGGAAGCCAAGAAATGAGATTTAAGGATTTTAAGGATTTTTGGAAAATTTGGAAAATGGATAAAATTGGATTTATTTGGATAAAGTTGGATTTAATTTTGGATAAGGTTGGAATTTAAATAAAAGAGAAAAGAAAAAGAAAAAAAAGAAAAAAAATCTCATTTCTTTCCCCTTTCTCTCTCCTCCAGCCCAGCAAAGCACCCCAGCCCCAGTGTCGCCCACCTCGCCGCCACCGAGCACCAGCGCCCACTCGCCCATGGTCGCCAGCCTTAGCCGCCACCTCGTCTGCTCGTCAGGCGACGCATGCCACGAGAGCCCAGCTCCGCCGCCCGATCGCGCGCATGACAAGTGTCGCCTGTGCCGCCCGAAGTCGCGTCGCGATGTCGCCAGCCCCGCGTCGCCCTCTCCCTGGTCCGCGGCGCTCAGTAGCTCGCCGTGTTGTGCGCGCCCGAAAGCGCCGAGCCATCGCGTCGCGCGCGCCGCTGGCGCCTCAGTAGCGCCTCGTGCCGCGCGCGCGCGCGCGCGCCCCCCTGTGCTTGCCGAGCTCGCGCCCGCGCGCTGTTTCAGTGTTTAGCCGCGTGCGCGTGCGTGCGCGCTCGCCTAGTCGGCTCGCGCCGCGCAGGCAGCTCGCGCCCAGCAGCCACGCCTGCGCCCACCCAGTGACCCTTGCGCCACTACCGCCTGTTGTGTGTTGGTTGGCTTGAGCCTTGTGGCTTCTCGGATGGTATTTCCGAGTCTTTTCTTCGTTGGGCCTGGATTTTTATTGGTCTTTGGTTATTGATTTATTTGGGCTATTTTATGTATTTGATTTGGGTGTTTTGATTGATGTATAGGCTGTTCGGGATCGATTAGAGGCTCGAGGATTCGCTCGTAGATTTATTATAAATATTGTTTTTCTGCTTGTTCCAGGTAAGGATTTCTTACCGTGGTTGTGTGGACCTGCGATATATCTCGATATGCCTTGCTTGTTTCTTTGATTGTTATGAGCATGTTAGAGATAGAGCGATTGATTGAATTCTTGCTAGCATGTTTGCTCGATTTTACATGTTAGTGCCATGCTAGGTTTGTTCTCACAAAGATGCTTATGATTCCGCTTAAGTTGTAGTATCATGCTAGGTAATGTGATTTATGTCGGTCATTGCTTGCTAGCCAGAATCGTTGATTTTTTCTCTGCACTCTTAGATAGAGTTGTAGGGTTTGTCATCATCAGGTCGAGCGGATATAACGTACTTTGTCCCAAAGAGCTCGTGTCGGGAGTAAAGTGTGCGAAGCATAACGTATCTTGCTACCCCCGACCCGCCGGTTGTGGACTTAGCTACCCACTTCGGCTAGAGCCTAGTTTGTAGCTGCTAGAGCGGAACCCCCGCCATCGGTGTAAGCTCGCCTGGCCGGTTCTTAGCTTCGTGTCGATGGATCATGCCGCATGATGAGCGAGCGAGGGCCTCGCGCTCGCGTGATCGTGACACCGCTCCGAGTCATAGGCATGTGCACTGGCCCGCGTAGTTTGCCCTTAGGCCCCGCATTTACGCCGGTTGCAGAGAGGAGCATGCGGTGTGCGCGCGCGACACGCGTTAGTTGCGGTTCGAGAGCTCCCCGTGCTAATGTCGTGAGTACACCATTCGTTCCGTTAGAGCCTGACTTCGGGTACTCTCCCGTAAGTCCAGATTAGTGCAAAGGCAAGGAGGCCCTTGAGGACATTCTAGGGATCAGTGTATTCCCCGAGTGTGAGATACCTCGGTGATGTCCCGTGATTGGTCGATGTATCCAATCCCAGTTAGCCGGAAGTAAGAGACTTCCGATGGCTCCAGATCTTGTTTTATGAGCTCGTTGAGCTATGATCTGTGTTGATAGTTGTTTGCTTGCTTGTTGAGGTGCTAGATGACAGATGTATCGTATTGTACCCCGGTTGGGGATTCTTACTGAGTATCTTTATACTCACCCTTATTTATCTTTCAGGTAGCTTGGGACAACACCAGGATGGCTAGCGGAGGGAGCTGATTGATCATGGGGAGCCGCCGGCACTCTGTCATTTATTATTGCATTGTTATTCAGTATGTAGATGGACAGAAGTCCTAGGGGAACATTGTTTAAAACGTGGTTTAAATTGTATTGTTTATTTTTATAAATACTGGCCAGGATGTTTTACTACTGTTGGTTTGTTTTAAATGTAAACTGTTGTTTATGTTTTAAGGGTTCCCCCTTCTCATATGTTTTGAAAGGTTTTTAAATATGAGCACTAAACCGCTTGTTATCATATTTAACTTGCATGCTGAGTGAGAACCCCGGTTTAGGACCATGTTTTGGGTCGGGTTCCTCACACTTATTTATCTGGGCTCCTTTGAGTAAAATGTTTTGCTTAGCCACTAATTGATTTTTTGTTGCAATGCTAGTAGAATACTTGGATAACCCACGGCTATTCGCTCTTCTTGCCGTTTCATTTTTACCCAGAATGTCTTGAGGGTTTATATATATATATGTGTGTGTGTGTGTGTGTGTGTATGTGTGAGAGAGAGAGCAATACACATTCGCATATTCCATCACAAGACAGCTCGCACCCCCAAACTAAAAGACTTCGTTGTCCACAAACTTAAATGAATCTAAGGTTCTGAATATCATTACTTTAAGTTAAACGGTCTCCTCCCACTGATTTGATTTAAGTCTTAAGTTCACAAGTGTCCATCCCAAGATGATTTCGTTATTGACTAACAAATGACGTCTCAGGGCAAATTAAATATTAGCATATCTAAGGGAATGTTTTGAAAGTATGGAATTAAGAGGCAAGATTCTAACTTAGCATTGGTCAAAACATAAACTTAAGCAGTGAGTAAACTGAAATTTTTATTATATTAATAAGTGAGTGAGAAAATATAAGAGAATGAAGGTAGGATTAACAAAGACAAGGAATTCCTTATATCACTCTTCATCTTCTTAATCAGAGTTATCGGAGTCGATGGAGGAGACAATGTCTTGGATATCCCTGCTGACCCAACTCGGAACGCCTCTCTATGGTGCTACTCTCAGCAAACTTATGGACGGGTCACAAGCTCTAAAACTCTACGCCAGGCACCGGCGTAACTTCTCTGAATGCTCACAACGGTTAACGAACAGCCTTAACCCTACACCATGCTGACCAAACAACTGAACCTCCCAGGTTCCAGAAACTAATCGGCCTACTCTTACTTCACAAGAGACCAGCGAACCCCAATATTAGCCTACAAGCCTTAACGAAATCCAATCGAATCACCAACTGGCGACTGATCCTAAAGGTAACCTTCTCCAACTAGTACGCGTCCACAACACTTAAGCAACCATCTTAAAGAGAAATCGTCGCACCAAAGACAAGGGGCACATTCCTGGTTCACCAGACGACTAACATCACTCACACCAGCTGAAACTTCAGCTACGACGACCTCTAAAAGACAAGGTCCAGGCACAGGCTCCACTCGGCCAAACCAACAAACTGGAGCCCCTCATCGGCCGACCGCAAACTTTTCAATGCAAATCTACCAGCAACTGGCCTAAGAGAACATCGCCAGACAAGGAAACAACCGACATTCCTCTCACGGAAATCTCGGGTATCAAGGAATAAAACATCACACAGCTACTTGCAACACAACACCTTGAGGATAACAGCTCAAAGGTTTTACCAACCAATGCCACGACACCTCTATGCCAACCCACTCAAATGTGGCTCAGCTAAAACGCCAACTCCGAACGCACAACAATTAGGAACAAAGCCCGAGAAGGGCTTACTCTGTAGAAACTCAACCCAAGCTTATAATGAGCGAAGCTCGCCTCCAAGCTGCCACTCAACTCTTAAGTCCATCTGGCTACTCAAAGGACTTCCTCCTTTTAGCTTAGACCTATCTCATCTTCCTACCAGAAACTCCACACCCGGAACATCGCGAGGGATACGAATAACGACAACCACAAAGCTTGCGGATCATGAGCCACACGAATCGGCCAAGACTACCTCGTGGTTAATACTGGTGGCATCCACGGTGCAACTCAACCACCATAGAAACTTGTAACTGCCCAGTTTCCTATTCCAGTTTTCGAGGTGCCTTCGGGTCAAGATTCGGTTTTTTGGTTGGGTTTTAGAGCTGTTTTGCCCCTTGGGGGTATTTTGGTCTTTTGGCTCTCCGGGCAGGATTTGTGGTTTTCAGGGCTTCGAATTATCTCCTGCCTTTGTCGAGGCTTGTTTGTTGGTGGCTGCGAGTCCCGTGGTGATTGGGCTAGTCGGTTGGATGCTCGGTTGTGGTTTGGGCTTTGGTAAAGTGATGTTTGGTTGTGTGGTTCCTTTGGGATTCGAGCCCGAGCCCTTAGTGTTGCTTTGGGAGTTGGTTTTAAGTGAGTTTGATTTATTGGAAAAGATTGCTTCGGTCGGGTCTCGAAGGAGGAAGCCGGGAAATGGGATTTTGAGGTTTTAAGTGGATAAGGTTGGATTTTGGATAAAATCCCTTTTTCCTTTTTATTTCTTTTTATTTCTTTTCTTTTTCCCAAAATTCATTTTTTTTCTCTTTTCTCTCTCTCTCTCTCTCTCTCTCTCTCTCTCTCTCTCTCTCTCTCCCCGAGCCCCCTTGCCCGAGCAGCCCCTTGGCTCGCCCAAGCCCAGCCAGCCTTAGCCCCTGCTCGCTTGAGCTAGCCCAGTGTAACGACCCAGGTTTTTCTTCCCGGTCTTCTAGGTATGCCCTAGGGGTAATTTGGTAATTTGGTCGGGCCGTCATGGTCGTTTGTGTCTTTTCCAGCTACTAAAATTATTGGATGGTTTTTGTAGGGGTTTGTGGTTTGGTTTGAGCAAGGTTTGTTGCAAAAGTAAAAATAAAGGAAATTTGTCTTTGCAGTAGGGGTTTGAACCCGGTCTCCTGGGAAGCTTGTAAAGAGGTGTGCCAATTGAGCCATTAGGTGCTCTTGTTGCTGCTCTTCTCTGCATCACATCTTAGTTAACCTTGGAGTTTGGAGTTTTGGTGCATTTGGTTAAATGAAATAGAATTAGGTTATTCCATCTTATTCTCCAAAAGCACCTCTTGGCCGCCCAAGCTCTCCATCTCCATAGCCTTGCCGAGTTCTTCATCCTTGCCTCTCCTTGGGTTCGATCATCATCATTCCGGGTAAGTCTTCGTCTTCTTCATCTTCTCATTTGGGTGTTTGTTGGCCGAATGTAAGAAAAAGGGGTTGTGTGTGTGTGTGTGTTGTGCAGCCAGCCGAGAGGAGCAGCCATCATCCCCAGCCCAGCTCGCACGCCCAGATCGGTCGAACCAGCCCTGTCGCACGCCCAGATCGGTCGAACCAGCCCTGCCGCACGCCCAGACCTGTCCCAGCAGCCTCGCCGTTCGCCCAGCAGCAGATCGCCCGATCGCCGCGACGCCAGAGGTCTCGCCAGCGCCAGCACGTCGGCCCGTCGATCGCGCGACGCCCGCGCTGCGTGTCCGCTTGCCGAGCCGCCGCGCGCGCCGCCGCTCAGACGTTCGCGCGCGCGCGCCCCCTCGCTGAAGTTGCTCGCCGTGTCCGCGATCGCACGCCAGCGCCGCCGCGCGCGCCGCCAGACGCGCTCGCGCCGCGCGCCTTCGCCCGACGCCGGCGCCGCGCGCCGCCAGACACTTTCGCCGCGCGCGCGTGTCCTCGCTGCTGTGCGGTAGCGCAGCCAGCCGCGTGTCCTTGCTGCGTGCGGTAGCGCGCCGGTAGCGTGTCCTTGCCGTGCCAGCTTGTTGCCAGCGACCCCAAGCTCGTGTCGTCGTGCCGCGTGAGTTCCTTTGAGCCGAGCTTGTCATTCTATTGTTGTTTAGATATTTTAGATGCCGATTATTGTTGGTTTGCTAGGTTCCCGCCGCTAGCTCGGGATTGTTCCGCACTTAGGATTTGTGTGTAAAAGTCTTCCGACCAAGGTAAGGATTTCTTACAGGGGTTGTGTGGACTCGCGGTATATTTGTGATTGTTGTTTTGTATGCTCGTGTATGTTTACTAGCATGTTTAGCCTAGGTGCTCGCTCAATTCTCGATGGCATGAACTCTTGTATTGTTTCTCATGTTAGCCCATGCTAGGTTTTTCTATTCTAGCATGTTCGATATCTGTTCTTGCTTCGTAGTATCATGCTAGGTTCTTTGTATCCGATGAGCACGTATTGGATTCGCATTGATTGAATCGTTATTATTGTTAAGGTTTAGAATTGAGGTAGATAGAATCATCAGGGCCCGATGCATAAAGTATCTTGCATCTATGGCAAGGACGTTCGAGACAGTTCTCCATCCTTGGACCCCGTGAGGGATTAGCTATCCCAACCGGTAGGCCCCGCAATCTTGGGTGAGGGTGGCGATCGTTAAATGCCCCAACGGTCGGGATGATGACTTGGCATTGCCTCGTCCCCGCAGATCGACACGTCCTCAGCGTGTTCGGCCGTAGCCCTTGATTGCCACTGTTAGGGCAAGGACCGCTTCTCGGTGTAAGCCTACCACGACCGGTTCCTTAGCCTCAGTGCGGTGGTACAAGCCGACATAGTTCACGTGTCCAGTCTCACACCCCTATGTCGCTGTGACACCGATCCAGAGATTTAGTTAGGCATGGTGATCGAACACGGGCAGCTTTGCCACTAGACCCGGCACCCCGAGTTTGCGGTAGCATGCGGTGCGCGCTTACGCTCATTACAGCGCCGATCGAGAGCTCCTCGGGATCTTGAGCGAGTGCACCTTTCGTATCGGCAGAGACAGCCGAGGCCGGGACTTGTTCCCGTATAGTGCGTTTAGTGTGTTGTGGTTTTTCCGGACTAAGACCACGAGATGGCATCCGAGGTCCAAGTGTGGACTTAGCTATGTGCTCCGCTCGTGTTTGTTCTCATAGCTTGCATACATTCTTCTAGATGATCATGTATATCGTATTGTACCCGGTTGGGGATTCTTACTGGTAATTCGTTACTCACCCTTATTCCGTGGTTTTCCACGGGTAATCAAGGCGGGAGACAGGATGGTCAAGGAGGAGCTATGATCATGGAACCTGCTTTGTCATCTCCGATTATTTATTTTAATTATCATGACTCTTCACTTTTTATTATTTCCCCCGAATGCATGTAGACGGGCACAGAGCCCCAGGATGTTTTCTTACGTTTTATGAATTCCAGCATATTGGTACTTGTGGATTGTTTTAATGGTTTAAATAAATCTCGATCGAGTGTGCTTTTAGAAATGTATGTTTTGGTTGTTGAATGTTTACATTTTTACTTGGAATCCGAAATGTATTTTTCATAATGTCTTTTATTTTCACTACATGCATTAAGGTAAAGGCCCATTTAGAGCCCCTTTTTGGTCGGGTCTTTCTGATTGGTATCGAGCTCGAGTCATAGATTCTGAGATCGACCTTTTGTTGTAGGTCGTTTTCCATGATCATCAAGACTCTGACAGTCATCAGTGTACGCCTAGATTTATTGTTTTAGAAAGGAAAAGGGTTAAGAATTTACAATACCTATCATCTAGTGTATGCCTTGTTTGGTGTTGTGGAATGGTGACAAAGGGTTTTGATTCGTTGTTGGTTTGGATGTAGATCGCCAAACATGCTATCCCGCATCTGGGAGAGGAGGTTCGAGAGCGGTCGAGGTATCGGGATCGGATCGTCATCGCAGGGACATCGTCCCAAGCCGACATCGATGGCATTCCACCAGCAGCTCCTCTGTTACGCCTAGAGCGGGCGTTGAGGCGATGAAGGCCGTGGAGCGCTCCTGGAGCAGAGTTTTTGCCGAGTCTATGAGGGCTTTTATGGTCAGCATGTTGAGTGACCAGAGGGCGAGACCGTGCCTTGTTGGCGCTGGCCGGGAAGAGTCCCGAGCCCAGATCGAGCGGTGACTCGATTGGTTCAAAGCAGAGCTCAAGTAGCACCTCCAGCTCCACAGAGCAAGTAGCCCTGCAGAGGCGGATATGGCAGAGGGTGCCGAGGAATTGGGTAGGTGGTGAAGGATTTTGTGAAGTGGAAGCTTCGAGAAGTTTGATGCCACCGGTGATGCGTTAGCGGCGGCCGTGTGGATTGCCCATTTGGAGTACACCTTCCCGATCATGGTGTGCCCCGATATTCAGAGGCCGAGATGTGCGGCTCATGTGCTAGGAGGCACGGCGAGATGGTGGTGGGAGTCCACCTTGAGCGAGAGACCACCTGGGTCTCCACCCGCTACTTGGGAGTTCTTCAAGCCGTGAGTTCAAGGTAAAGTTCATCGGTGATGAGGCTCGGGAGAGAAGATGGTGGAGCTCTTCCGAACACAAGCAGGGTTACGATTCCATTGAGGAATATGAGCGCAAGTTCTCGGAGTATGGATATTTTGCTCCTCAGTTGATTGCCACCCGGAGTGAAGATTCGGAAGTTCATATATCTGGATTGAGGCAGGGTGTTTCCCGAGATGTCGAGGCTCAGCCCCCGACACTTATGCTAGGGTCACATCCCGATTAGCCACGATCTATAATGGGAAGTATCTGCTTTGAGCGGGTTGTTGCCGCCTGTTCAGGGTCCTGTCCCAGCGGTGTGGGGGCGTAAGAGGAAGTTTGACTTTCGGGAGGCGCCAACGCCGCCAAGGGCGATTTGAAGCAGAGATCGCGGAGAGCTCCAGTCCGTTTCAGCCCAGCGGCAGGGAGGACCCAGCGATTTCCGCTTGTGCTACTTGTGGGAAAGTCCACGCGAGCTTGTCACTGGACCTAGATTGTGCTTCCGTTGTGGTAGAGAGGGGCACATGGCCCGTTTTTGTGATCGGCCCTATGGCTATGGCGGCTCGGCCAAGTAGCAAAGCAGCAGGTCGAGTGTTTGCTACGACCGTCGGGGGAGGCCGAGCGCACGATGATGCCCGTGGCGTGCGCTTCTTCTTGTTTTAGATCACTGCGCATTTGTCTTGTTTGATTCTGGTTCTACGCATTCATTTGTATATGTGTTGTTTCTTTGAGCATGCTAAGTTAAGACTAGAGCCTCTAGGTTTTGAGTTATCTCATTGCAACTCCTTCGGGAGTTAATATGTTGGCTAGAGATAAGATTAAGGATGGCCGGATCAAGATATCCAGGAGAGTTGCTTGTGGCTACGCTCATAGTTCCGCCTATGAGCGGTTTTGATGTGATTCTTGGTATGGAGTGGTTAGCTGCTAACCACGCGTTGATTGACCGCCACCGGAAAGAAGTAGTGTTCAGGCCGCCGGTCGGCCTAGCTTTAAGTTTCGTGGAGTCCAGGTGGAGTTTGCCCGCCGATGGTGTCACCGTGAAAGCTCGTCGTTTGCTAGCTCATGGAGCTTGGGGCTATCTAGCCAAGTTGTGCGGAAGAGAGCCCCTCGCTGTGCGTTGATCAGTACCGGTCGTGCGGGGGAGTTTGCGGACGTGTTTTCGAGGAGTTCTGGGGTTGCCCCAAAGAGAGAGGTTGACTTCATTATTGAGCTCGAGCCGGGACCCTCCCTATCTCGAAGGCTCCGTGATCGCATGGCGCCAGTGAGTTAAAGGCGAAGATTCGATTGCACGGGAGATGTTAGACCGAGGGTTCATCCGTCCAAGTGTGTCCCCGTGGGAGCACCGGGATTCTGTTTGTGAAAAAGAAGGATGGTTCTATGCGCTTATGTATTGATTACCGCGAGCTTAATAAGGTGACATGAAGAATAAGTATCCGTTGTGCCCGTATCGATGATTTGTTCGATCGGCTTCAGGAGCTTCGTGTTCTCCAAGATAGATCTCGAGATCCGGTTACCATCGATTGCGGATCGGGGATGCCGACATTCCTAAGACGACTTTTCAGTCCGGATATGGTCACTATGAGTTTGTGGTTATGTCGTTTGGATTGACCAATGCCCCACCGCGTTCATGGACATGATGGATAGGGTGTTCAAATCATTTTTGGACAACCGTCATCGTGTTCATTGATGATATTCTCGATTTATTCGAGGTCTAAAGAAGACCATGCAGAGCATTTGAGACGAGTATTGGCGGCTTTGAGGAAAACCGCTTTATGCGAAGTTTTCCAAATGTGATTTCTGGTTGGGAGCGGTGGCCTTCCTAGGCCACGTGGTTTCGAGAGATGGTATAGCTGTGGACCCCGCGAAGATTGAGGCCGTGAGTTCATGGGCCAAGCCGACTTGATTGCCGAGATTCGCACTTTTCTGCGGGTTTGGAGGTTACTACCGTCGGTTCGTCAAGGACTTTTTCGCTTTAGCCTCGCCCCTCACTCGTCCGACGAGGAAGGGTGTCGAGTTTGTTTGGGACAAAGAGTGTGATGAGAGCTTTGCTGTGCTCAAGCGTAGTTTGACTTCAGCACAGTGTTGGCAGATCCGGAGAGGGGACAGTGGTTTCGTGGTCTCTGATGATGCTTCCAAGTTTGGTTTAGGTTGTGTGTTGATGCAGCACGGGAAGGTCATTGCCTATGCTTCCGTCATTTGGCCGTATGAGCAGAACTACCCGACTCATAATATGGAGTTAGCAAAGCAGTGGTGTTTGCAATGAAGATTTGGAGGCATTACCGTATGGTGAGCGGATTCGAGATGTTTACCGATCACCGAGCCTCAAGTATCTGTTTACTCGAGAAGGAGTTGAATATGAGGCAGAGGAGATGGTTAGAGTTGGTAAAGGATTATGATCTGCGAGATTTTGTACCATCCGGGTAAAGCCAACGTAGTGGCCGATGCTTTGAGCAGAAAGACGCCGCACTCTGCGGCGTTGTTGAGTTCCCAGCCCAGTTTGCGAGAGAGAGTTCGAGCGGGCCGAGGTTGCGATGTTGTTGGGAGAGGTTACCGCCAGGTAGCTCTGCTCGATTGAGTATTCATTGGCCGATTCGGCAAATGGATTATAGACGACGGTTGGGTGACCCCGCACTTAAGAGATTGGTTGTGAGTTAGTGCTTGACGGTGACTTTGACTTTGTGTATTCCCAGACGGTGGGTTGACTTATAGAGGCCGGTTGTGTGTTCCGGACATTGCAGGTTTGCGAGCCGAGTTGCTCTCTGAGGCCCACTGTTCCCCTTTTGCTTGGCACCACAGGGGGTACCAAGATGTATCAGACCTAAGCAGACTTTACGGTGGATGGGGATGAAGAGAGATGTGGCGAGTTTGTCGGTAGGTGTCTCACTTGTCGCAAGTGAAGGCACTGTGCAGAGAGGCAAAGAGGTTTGTTGCAACCACCGAGTGTACCCGATGGAAATGGGAAGAGATCTCCATGGACTTTATATCCTGGTTTGCCAAGGACTCGAGGAAGTTCTCTCAGATTTGGGTAATAGTCGACCGTTTGATTCAAGAGCGCACACTTCATTCCCGGTAGAGACACTTATACCGTGGTGGAGCAGTTGGGCGCACTATTTTTGGAGCAGATCATCCGTTATCATGGTGTGCCGGTGAGGATTGTGTCGATCGTGACTCGCGGTTCACTTCTCGTTTCGAGAGCGCCCGGAAGGGTTTGGGCACAGAGTGCGCCAAAGATGACTTTTCACCCTCAGACGGATGGCGGACCGAGAGAGTGAATCGATTCTCGAGGATATGTTGAGGGCTTGTGTGTTGGATTTCCCAGCGATTGGGACCGATCTCATTTTGATGGAGTTTGCCTATAACAATAGTTACGATCGGCGATTGAGATGGCTCCATTCGAGGCATTGTATGGTAAGCGTTGTCGGCCCCCGTGTTCGGGAAGAGGTTGGTGATAGACGAGTTTTGGGTCCCGAGTTACTGCAGATTGACCAATGGTGCAGTCTGCAGAAGATTAGAGCTCGTATGTTGACACTTCAGAGCAGCAGAAGAGTTACGCCGATGTTCGGCGTCGAGATTTGGAGTTTGAGGTTGGTCGGCATGTGTTCCTTAAGGTTGCTCCGTCGCGAGGTGTTACGAGGTTTGTAAGCGTGGGAAGTTGAGTCCCCGTTTTGTTGGTCCATTTGAGATCCTAGAGAGGATTGGCAGAGTTGCTCACCGGTTAGCCCTACCTCCGTCACTATCGCAGTGCATAGTGTTTTCCATGTATCGATGCCGAGGCAAGATGTGCCGGACCGTCGCACATTGTGGACTTTGAGCCTTTGCGGTGAATGAGGATTTGAACTTCGAGGAGAAGCGGTGAGGATCCTTGCCTTTGAGACCAAGACGTTGCGTAATCGCGAGATTCGTTTGGTAAAGGTTCGGTGGAAGAATCGGGGTTACGAGGGAAGCCACTTGGGGAGCGGGAAGACGAGATGAGGTTGCATTACCCTCGAAATGTTTTACTGTCTTAAGGACTTTCGAGGACGAAAGTCATAAAAAAAGGAGAGAATATTGTAACGACCAGTTTTTCTTCCCGGTCTTCCGGTATGCCCTAGGGGTAATTTGGTAATTTGGTCGGGCCGTCATGGTCGTTTGTGTCTTTTCCGGCTACTAAAATTATTGGATGGTTTTTGTAGGTTTTGGAGGGGTTTGTGGTTTGGTTTGAGCAAGGTTTGTTGCAAAAGTAAAAATAAAGGAAATTGTCTTTGCAGTAGGGGTTTGAACCAGGTCTCCGGGAAGCTTGTAGAGAGGTGTGCCAATTGAGCCATTAGGTGCTCTTGTTGCTCTTTCTGCATCACATCTTAGTTAACCTTGGAGTTTGGAGTTTTGGTGCATTTGGTTAAATGAAATAGAATTAGGTTATTCCATCTTATTCTCCAAAAGCACCTCTTGGCCGCCCAAGCTCTCCATCTCCATAGCCTTGCCGAGTTCTTCATCCTTGCCTCTCCTTGGGTTCGATCATCATCATTAGGGTAAGTCTTCGTCTTCTTCATCTTCTCATTTGGGTGTTTGTTGGCGAATGTAAGAAAAAGGGGTTGTGTGTGTGTGTGTGTTGTGCGGCCCGGTGAGAGGAGCAGACCATCATCCCCACCCCATTTCAGACGCCCAGATCGGTCGAACCAGCCACTGCTCGCGACGCCCAGATCGGTCGAACCCACCCGCCGACGCCCTGACTGTCCAAAGAGCCTCGCGCGTTCGCCAAAGAAGATCGCCGATCGCCACGACGCCAGAGGTCTCGCCAGCGCCAAGACGCGTCGGCCGATCGCCGCGACGCCCTCGCCGTGTCCGCTTGCCGAGCTGCTCGCTCGCGCGCCTTCGCTCGGCTGGCCGTTCGCGCGCGCGCGCGTCCTCGCTGAAGTTGCTCGCCGTGTCCGCATCGCACGCCGGCGCCAGCGCGCCCGCTCGACGCGCTCGCCGCCGCGCTGCGCGCCCGACGCCGCGCGCGCGCGCCTTCGCCCAGACACTCGCGCGCGCGCGTGTCCCCGCTTGCCGTGCGGTAGCGCAAGCAGCCGGTAGCGTGTCCTGCTGCCGTGCGGTAGCGCGCAGCCGGTAGCGTGTCCTTGCGTGCCGGCTTGCCAGCGACCCCAAGCTCGTCGTCGTCGCGCGCGTGAGTTCCCGAGCCAAGCTTGTTGTTCTATTGTTGTTTAGATATTTTAGATGCTGATTATTGTTGGTTTGCTAGGTTCCCGCCGCTAGCTCGGGATTGTTCGCAGACTTAGGATTTGTGTGTAAAAGTCTTCCGACCAAGGTAAGGATTTCTTACAGGGGTTGTGTGGACCTGCGGTATATTTGTGATTGTTGTTTTGTATGCTGTGTATGTTTACTAGCATGTTTAGCCTAGGTGCTGCATTCAATTCTGATGGCATGAACTCTTGTATTGTTTCTCATGTTAGCCCATGCTAGGTTGTTCTATTCTAGCATGTTCGATATCCATTCTTGCTTCGTAGTATCATGCTAGGTTCTTTGTATCCGATGAGCACGTATTGATTCGCATTGATTGAATCGTTATTATTGTTAAGGTTTAGAATTGAGGTAGATAGAATCATCCGGGCCCGATGCATAAAGTATCTTGCATCTATGGCAAGGACGTTCGAGACGCTTCTCCGTCCTTGGACCCCGTGAGAGATTAGCTATCCCAACCGGTAGGCCCCGCAATCTTGGGTGAGGGTGGCGGATCGTTAAATGCCCCAACGGTCGGGATGATGACTTGGCATTGCCTCGCCCCGGCGATCGACGACACGTCCTCGGCGTGTTCGGCCGTAGCCCTTGATTGCCACTGTTAGGGCAAGGACCGCTTCTCGGTGTAAGCCTACCACGACCGGTTCCTTAGCCTCAAAGTGCGGTGGTACAGGTGACATAGTTCACGTGTCCAGTCTCACACCCTATGTCGGTGACACCGATCCGAGATTTAGTTAGGCATGGTGGATCGAACACGGGCGGCTTGCCACTAGACCCAGACCCCGAGTTTGCGGTAGCATGCGGTGCGTGCTTACGCTCATTCTTACATCGAGAGCTCCTCGGGATCTTGAGCGATTGCACCTTTCGTATCGGCGGTGAGACAGCCGAGGCCGGGACTTGTTCCCGTATAGTGCGTTTAGTGTGTTGTGGTTTTTCCGGACTAAGACCACGAGATGGCATCCGAGGTCCAAGTGTGGACTTAGCTATGTGCTCCGCTCTGTGTTTGTTCTCATAGCTTGCATACATTCTTCTAGATGATCATGTATATCGTATTGTACCCGGTTGGGGATTCTTACTGGGTAATTCGTTACTCACCCTTATTCGTGGTTTTCCCATGTAATCAAGGCGGGAGACGGGATGGGTGAAGGAGGAGCTATGATCATGGAACTCTTTGTCATCTACGATTATTTATTTTAATTATCATGACTCTTCACTTTTTATTATTTCCCCGAATGCATGTAGACGGCACAGAGCCCCAGGATGTTTTCTTACGTTTTATGGATTCCAAGATATTGGTACTTGTGGATTGTTTTAATGGTTTAAATAAATCTACGATCGAGTGTGCTTTTAGAAATGTATGTTTTGGTTGTTGAATGTTTCTGTTTTTACTTGGAATCCGAAATGTATTTTTCATAATGTCTTTTATTTTCACTACATGCATTGGGGTAAAGGCCCATTTAGAGCCCCTTTTGGGTCGGGTCTTTACACCCAGCCCCAGCTCGCCCGCGCGCGCCCCTACTCGCCCGAGCTCGCCCAGCGCCCGTGCGCCCCTGCCTGTAACGACCCAGTTTTCTATCCCGGTTCTCGAGGAGCTTTCGGTTCAGATTCAGTGGTTCGGTTGGGCCGTTAGAGCTGTTTTGACCCTTAGGGGTATTTTGGTCTTTTTGCTCCTCGAGCAGGATTTGTAGATTTTCAGGATTTGTGGATTTTCCAAACAACAAAACTCACTGAAATCAACGTCCCAAATCAATACTGAAGGCCCAGGCTCGAATCCCAAAGGAAACACCCAAACAACCATCACTTTGCCCAAAACCCAAATCACAACCGGAATCCAACGAAAAGCCCAAACATCTTGGGACTCGCAGCCACCAACAAACAAGCCTCAACAAAGGCAGGAGCTGCCTCGAAGCCCTGAAAAACCACAAATCCTGCCCCGGGAGCAAAAGACCAAAGCGCCCCTAAGGGTCCAAAGCGACTCTAACGGCCCAACCGAACCACTGACTGAGGCTAAGCTCCTCGAGGCAGAGATAGAAAATCAGGCCATTACAATACTCCCTCCTTATAAGACTTTCGTCCTCGAAAGTCCTAAGACGAAACGGCTCTAGGAATACTCCACTGATTCCTAGCCAACTGAACTTCTCGGCTAAGACAACACTAGCCCTTCTTCAAGAACCAAACCCTCTTAGGTTCTCAAAGGCTCAAAGCCACAAAGCTAACCAGTCTGCCAAAGACTAACTCAACAAAGACTGGGCAAAGCTAACCAAAAGGCCACTGCTCCGATCCGCTCAAGGATCTCAAAAGGCCTACAAACCAAGGGCTCAATCTAAACCCTGCTAATCCAACACGGAACACCTCTCTACGGTGTTACTCTCAGCAATCTCACAGACTGGGCACAAGCTCCAAAACTCAACGCCACGCACTGGCGTAACTTTTCTGAATGCCCACAGCTGTTAACAAACAGCCTCAACTCTACACCATGCTGCCCAAACAACTGAACCTCTCAGGTTCCAGAAACCAAATGGCCTACTCTTGCCTCACAAGAGACCAGCGAACCACAAAGCTTGCCTAAAGCCTTAACGAAAAGCAATCGAACCACCAACTGGCGATTGATCCAAAAAGGCAAACTTTTCCAACAAGCACAAGCTGAAACTTCAGCTACGGCCAACCCTAAATGGCCAAAACCAGGCACAGGCTCCACTCGGCCTAGCCAACAAACAGGAGCCTCTCAACGGCCGAACACAAATTTTTCCATGGAAATCTACTAGCAACTGGCCAAAGAGAACATTGCCAGGCAAGGAAACAACCAACGTTCCTCTCATGGAAAATCTCGGGCTGCAAGGACCAAACCATCACGCAGCCACTAGCAACACAACAGCTTGAGGAGAACAGCCCAAAGGCTAACCAACCAATGCCACGACACCTCTGTGCCAACTCACTCCACTGAGGCTCAGCTAACGCCAACTGCGAAAGCACAACAACTAGAAGCAAAGCCCGAGAAGGACTTGCTCAGCAGAACTCAACTCAAGCTCATCGCGAGCAAAGCTCGCCTCCAAGCTACCACTCAACTCTTAAGATCCAACTGGCTACTCAAAGGACTTCCTCCTTTTAGCCAAGGCCTAACTCATCTTGCGACTAGAAGCTCCACACTCGGAACATCGCAAGGAAAACAAACCGACGAGGCTATCTCCAAAGATAACACTCGAGGCTGGCATCCATGGTGCAACTCAACCACCATAGAAACTAGGGGCTCTTCAAACCCCAAAGAACCAACAACTTTCCAGCAAAAGCTCAACTCTAAAACTGGCTGGCTTCCGCTCTTGCGGGGACAAACAACTTTCGCTTGCTAACAACACCATGCAGGGACCCTCTCGCTGGGCTAACCACTGCGCTACTCTGTACCACTACACAACTCAGGAGCTACGCTGACTCCTCAACGGGAACGATTTCCCAGCAAGCAACTCTGAAAGGCAGCAAACATCACACATGCTCGCTGACTAGCTCAAACCCAAGGGCAAACAACAACCAACTCTCTTGAAAGCAACACCCAAGGGGAAACCTCAACTGATTGGACCACCAACCAGAACAAGCAGAACTTACTCAACTGCCGAGGGAGGGGTCAACTCCCAAAACAACCAGACTAGGAACAAATCCTCAGGGCAACGCCCTCTGGCTCGAACCGAGCTAGCTCTTGAAACATCAAGAGAACCAAATCTTGGTCAACACCAAGCACCAACTAACCTCCAAAAACCAAACAAGCACTAGCTTGCTAGACTGCCAAATATGCAAGCAACTCACCCAAGGAACACTGCCTGGGTCTAACTGAGCTCTAGAGAAGCTCTCCACAACCTGGGGATCCTCCGATCACCCTCCGACACACACGGTCGTCAAACAATCTAACAGACAAAAGGCTACACGGGCACAAACCTCTCCAGCGTCTCAACTAAGCTGGCCAACTCCAACTCCTGAAAACCAAGAGGACCGGAAACGCTATAGAATGCGTCATCCTCCTACTCAAAGCATCGGCCACAACATACCTTCTGCCCAAGGCAAGGATCCGAACAGCTCTCTTAGCCATGACGATCAGAAACAACGCGGCTGCTACCAACGCTCTTGCTCAGATCCAACTGAACTCTGATCAGGCTAAGGACCAACAAGCAAAAATTGCTTAAACAACAACCCGGCTACGAGCACGGCATCCTTACAACCAAAGCTGGGGCACTTGCCAAGAACCAAAGCCTTGACAACCCAAAGGCTGAGCACTGGCTCCTCAACACGAACCTCTCGTGGTTTCCAAACATAAACCACGGAACGAGCTACACAAAAGTACACCGGGGTGTACAGCTCCAACCAGATCCAATGCCAACAAGGCTCTCACACAGGGCAACTTTTGCCTCCAAATAGAGCCACTACTAACCAGGAAGCAACAGGAGTCCAAACCCACTCGGGGTCGACTCACCACGGAAAGCCACATTGGCAAACTCACTCTACAAGAGAAAATCCATACCAAGCAATCATACCTCAAGCCAATGTGCTCACTAAACAAGCTCCGAACAGCCATCCAACTCATGGCTCTAACACCGGATCCACCACGCATCCTCGATGCCAACACTACCCATAATAGGGTAACTCAAAGGGTAGCCGAATCATGCTACCGACAAACTGACTCAGAAGCTCACAACACAAGCGCGAGAACTCGAACGCGCTAGCTCTAAACAGCCTACAGCATCCTTTGCACCCAACTCTCGGTGACCAAGGAAAGCTCCTACTTTCCCTCGAAAACCCCATACTTGTAGTCCTCTGACTACCACCGAGCTAGATCTCATATGCAACCCAACAGGAACAACCTCAGGAAAATGGGTACAAGACTAGCGAGGAAGCTAAACTCTGGGCGGCCACGGAACCACGTGCACAGCAGAGCCAACTGGACTCAATCTAGGCCTCCTCTCAAAGCCTGGTGCCAACAGGCACAACATCCTTTACAACACAAATCAGCCTACAACGAGCTTTATGCCCCACTGAGGAAAGGGAAGGTCACACTCCAAGTGACGGGGCAATGGCACTCAACACAAGAGTCCAAAAACTCGAGCAGCCTAATCTCTGGCATCTTGCCTAACAGACATGCCAAGGCCTACTCCTGCATCCCACTCGATGCTCAACAAAAGCTCAGGCTAACTCCTGCATCTCACTCGATGCTCAAAAAATCTCAGGCCAACTCTTGCATCTCACTCGATGCTCAACAGAAACTTAGGCCAACTCCTCGGGTGGCAACAACTAGTTCCTCACTAGGAACATCCAAATAAAAAGAGTGCTCCACTCTACTAGCCCACTGAAATCCACAAACGGATAAAACCCTGGCAAGAAAACTCCAAACTGCACCCTGGCTACGAGGGCACTAAAAGAACTGGCTGCACAACGACAGCAGGCTTGCAAGGGGGGGCAAAGATGTCTCTACATCTGCCTCAAGCCACTAACACGGCAACTTGCCAATCGATCGGGCGACTGGTGGAGACTCTGCTAGTCCACCTCTCTCAAGGGACTACCACCATCACTGCTTTACCAAACAGCACAGGAATGACACATCTCGGCCTCTGAACAGCAGGGCATCCCAACTCACGGATGCTAAACTCAAAACTGGCCAACTGCTTTACTACTAGCAGTAGGACTTTCTCAAACAACGAGCTCTACATGCATCCACTTGCCAAACTGGGCGGCTCCAACAACGCCAACAAACTCATCGGCATAAACCTGCTGATCATGCCCTCCCGGGAACCTCCAGGGCTACAAGAGCTACTGGGGGGAAAATCTTTGAAACAAACTCGCCACGGTGGGCTATCTGTGCTGAGGACTCCTCATCGCTGCCGCTAAATCGCGCTGGTCTCTCGCTCTTGATAGCTAAAGACACGCCATCAAACCTCTCATGGTGGAGCACACTCTGCTCAAGGAGTCTCACTCTGAGGCGTGCTAGCCTCTACCCCCTCCTCTAGGCAACTCAACTGCCAGGGCCAACTCTGGCCAACGGGCTAAACAACCCTGGACGCGGCCTCATCATCAATACAATCGGTCCAACTCCTCGGCCGGACATGCCAAGCGTCCTGCTCCTCAGAGTGCGATCAACATACTGGCGATCTGCACGAGCACCTCCACCCTCTCACTAGGGGAGAACCAACAACTGGGCCACAAATGGCCTACGGGAGTCTAAGCTCTGCCTCCCTCTGGGTGCGATCGACACACTGGCGATCTGCACAAAGCATAAATGCTGGCCCACACTGGGGCTCTCACCGCTCAACAAGCTGCAGATCATGGAAAGTTGGCATGATGGCTCTCTAAGCCCAAACCAACAACGAGTCAGAACCTGCTCGTCTCCGCTCCACAACTCTACACAAGGCATAAAAGCTAGATGAAAAGTATTGTAAATTCTTACCCCTTAGCTTAATTGAACTCAGACAAACCTGGCGGCCGTGGAGTGCTGATGATCATGGGAGCAAACAACCTACAAAGCAGGTTAGTCTACAGAATCTATGGCTCGTGCTCGATACCAAGCTGTGATTGAACCCGACCCAAAACATGGTCCTAAACTGGGGTTCTCACTCGGCATGCAAGTTAAATATGATAACAAGCGGTTTAGTGTGCTCATATTTAAAAACCATTTCAAACATATGAGAAGGGGAACCCTTAAAACATAATCAACGATTTACATTTAAAACAAACCAACAAAGTAGTAAAACATCACGGCGGTGATTTATAAAAATATACAATACAATTTAAACCACGTTTTAAACAATGTTCCCCTAGGACTCTGTCCATCTACATCTTTGAATAACAATGCAATAATAAATGACAGAGTGCTGGCGGCTCCCCATGATCAATCGGCTCCTCCGCTAGCCATTACGGTGTTGTCCCAAGCTACCCGAAAGATAAATAAGGGTGAGTATAAAGATACTCGGTAAGAATCCCCAAGCTGGGTACAATACGATACATCCGTCATCTAGCACCTCAAAAGGCAAGCAAGCGACTATCAACACAAATCATAGCTCAACGAGCTCAATAAAACAAGATCTGGAGCCATCGGAAGTCTCTTACTTCCGCCTAAGCGGGATTGGATACATCGACCAATCACGGGACATCGCCGAGGTATATCGTCACTCGGGGAATACACCGATCCCTAAAATGTCCTCAAGGGCCTCCTTGCCCTTGCACTAATCTAGACTTACGGAGAGTACCGAAGTCGGGCTCTAACGGAAGGAATGGTGTACTCACAACATTAGCCCGGGAGCTCTCCGAGGCAAGCAACTCTTGCGCGCGTGTGCGCGACACCGCATGCTCCTCTCGCAACCGGCGTAAATGCGGGGGCCTAAGGGCAACTACGCGGGCAGTGCACATGCCTATGACTCGAAGGCGGTGTCACCGATCACGAAGAGCGCAAGGCCCTCGGCGCTCATCTCATGCGGCATGATCCACCGACACGAAGCTAAGAACCGGCCAGGGGAGCTTACACCGATGGCGGGGTTCCGCTCTAGCGAGCTACAAACTAGGCTCTCGTCGAAGTGGGTAGCTAAGTCCACAACCGCGGCGGGGGGGGGGTAGCAAGATACGTTATGCTTCGCACACTTTACTCCCGGCACAGGCTCATTGGGACAAAGTACGTTATGTCCGCTCGGCCACCGGATGATGACAAACCCTACAACTCTATCTAAGAGTACTGAGAAAAATCAACGATTCACGGCTAGCAAGCAATGACCGACATAAATCACATTACCTAGCATGATACTACAACTTAAGCGGGAATCATAAGCATCTTTGTGAGAACAAACCTAGCATGGCACTAACATGTAAAATCGAGCAAACATGCTAGCAAGAATTCAATCAACTGCTCTATCTCTAACATGCTCATAACAATCAGCAAACAAGCAAGGCATATCGAGATATATCGCAGGGTCCACACAACCACGGTAAGAAATCCTTACCTGGAACAAGCAGAAAAACAATAATTATAATAAATCGACGAGCGAATCCTCGAGCCTCTAATCGATCCCGAACAGCCTGAACATCAAATAATGCACCCAAATCAAATACATAAACAGCCCAATAAATCCATAACCAGCAGCCAATAAATCCGAGCCCAAAGAAGAAAAGACTCGGGAAATACCATCCGAGAAGCGACAAGGCTCGGGCCAAGCCAACACATCACAAGCAAGCTGGGCGCAGGGCAGGGGCGCTGGGCGCTGGGGCGCGTGAGTGAGCGCGGCGAGGCGGGCGAGGCGGATATGGCAGCTGCTGCTCAGCATAGGGATCGCTGCGGGCGCGCGAGCTCGCAAATCTGAGGGACCAGCGCGCACGGTGCGCAGCAGATGAGGCGCTCTGAGGGGCGCGCGGGGCGACGCGACGAGATGGCTCGGGGCGCTCGGGCTGGCACGGCACTGTGCGCGGCTGGGCGACGCGGCACATTGCGGGCGGCACGGACCTGGGCGACGCGGGGCCTGGGCGAGGGCGACACGGTCGGGCGGCCTGGGTGCTGGGCGACGCGATCGGCCTGGGCGAGTTAGGGGGCTGGCGCTGGGCACCTTGTCTTGTGGGCGACGAGGGGGCTCAAGCGGGAGGAGAGGCCAAGGGGGTCGGGCTGGAGGAGAGAGAAAGGGGAAAATGGGGGAAAAATGAGATTTTTCTTTTTTTTTCTTTTTCTTTTCTCTTTTATCTAATTTCCATCCTTATCCAAAAATTAAATCCAACTTATCCATTTTCCAATTTTCCAATAAAAATCCTTAAAATCCTTAAATCTCATTTCCCGGCTTCCTCCTTCGAGACCCTACCGAAGCAACCTTTCCAAACAACAAAACTCACTGAAATCAACCTCCCAAATCAATACTGAAGGCCCGGGCTCGAATCTCAAAGGAAACACCCAAACAACCATCACTTTGCCCAAAACCCAAATCACAACCGGAATCCCAACGAAAAGCCCAAACATCTCAGGACTCGCAGCCACCAACAAACAAGCCTCAACAAAGGCAGGAGCTGCCTCGAAGCCCTGAAAAACCACAAATCCTGCCCGGGGAGAAAAAAGACCAAAATGCCCCTAAGGGTCCAAACAGCTCTAACGGCCCAACCGAACCACTGAATCTGAACCGGAAGCTCCTCGAGAACCGGGATAGAAAACTGGGCCGTTACAGTTCCTACTCAACATGCATGTAAATAAAAACAAACATTTCAATTCCCTGTTAAAAACTTTAAAAACAACAATGCAACGGGGAACGATAAATACTTTTCCAAAATAAACCTTCATAAGAAAATATGTTAAAACAAACATGTCCTGGCCAGTGCTTTAACAAAACATCTAGAAATCTTATAAACATCGTAAAGACAAATTTTTCCCTATAGACTCCGTGTCCAACTACATGCTGAATGACAAGATAAACATAAACAAAATAGAATGTCGGCAGCTCCCATGATCATGCAGCTCCCTCCGCTAGCCGTCCTAGTGCTGTCCCAAGTTATGTAACAACCCAAGATTTCCTTCCGGTTCTCCAGGTTTATTCAGTCGTTCCTTCAGTGAGTTGGTTGGGCTGTTAGGGCTTTTTGTGCTTCTAGGGGTATTTTGGTCATTTTGTCCTCCAGGGGTATTTTGGTCATTTTTCCTTCCCGAGATAGTTTTACAGTAAATCAAGGGCTCAGGGTTGTTTCTGTCATTGAGGACTCCAGTTATTCTTCAGTTTCAAGTTCTAGGGCAAGAGTTCCATTTATGGTAAGTTTGGGCCCTCCCGGTTAAAAGAAGAAAAATGAAAATAAAAGTGTTGGAGCTGGGATTCGAACCATGGTGGCTTAGGAGATGAGTTTGAGCCTTGTGTAGAGGAAAATAAAATAGTTGTAAAAGGTGCACTTGGTGGGATTTAAAGGTAGGATTTTATAAGCTTTTTATTAATTAAAAAATAGGGAAAAATCAAGTAGGGTTTCATCATTTTCTCTTCTCCTTCCCTCTTGGCCGACCATCATCCTCTCTTTCCCTCCCTTTGGCCGAGACCTCAAGCTCTCCCTTTGCTCTTCATCCTCATTGCTCCCAACCCCAAGATCTCCAAGTGTAGCTCATCTCCTCCATTGTTTCTTCAAGGTTAACCTTTGCAACTCTCTCTTTTCTCCTTCTCTTTACCATGGCCGAACCTAGATCTAACCAAATGAGTTTCTTCAACTCTTCTCCATGGTAGATCCGAGAAGCTCTCTTCTATTGGGTTCGAGATCTCCTTGTGCTTGCATCCGAAAACTCTTCTCTTCTCTTGTTTGTTGAAGATCCGAGAGCCCCATTTCTTCCAAGCTTCTTGGCCGAGATCTATTGGGTAAGTATGTTGGTGTTTATGCTTGGTTTATTATTGTAGTGTGTAGATCTAACATTGTTCATATTCCATTGTGCAAATCAAGCCCTAGCCGAGCCTCCCCTTGTTGTGCACCCATCTTGGTCAAGACACCTAGTTCCATAGGAGGTCCTTGCAGAATCTTCTTAGTGAGTGGGTAAGTGTTGTGTTGTTATGCTTGTGTGTTGGTTTGGCCGAGAGCCTCTCTTGGTGTGTTTGGCAGAGAGCTTCATGAAATGGTTAGGAGTGTTGGTTTGCTTCATGGATAAAAGATCTAACTTGTGTTGGAGTTTGTTGTGTTCCCCTAGCCAAGACCAAGTGTTGAAGGGGTTGTGGCCGAGAGCTTCTAGGGTTTCTCCAAGTGCTTGGCCGAGAGCACTTGTTGCTTGTTGTTGGGGTAGTTTCTTATTCCCTTGCCTTCCTTTGGTGTTTGGTTAGGTAATTAGCTAGCTAGGGTTATTGATTGGTTATATGCTTTTATGTTGTGAGACACTGTAGCTCAAAGAGCACTTTTCTGTTTATATTTCTGCTTGTTCCAGGTAAGGATCTCTTACCAGGGTTGTGTGGACCCTACGATATGTTTTGATTGCATCTTATATATATATATACATATATATGTTGTTTGTTATGAGAATGTAGTGGTTAGGATTGTTTCACTGTTTATCTCTGCTAGCAAGTTTGCCCTATTTCTACATGTTAGTGCCATGCTAGGTTTGTCCTTCCAGCATGTTCTGAGTTCCCTGTTTACATTCGTAGTATCATGCTAGGTTGTTCTTGTATTCTTGATAAGTATGTTCAGTTGCTAGGGATGTATATTATGTGATATAAAGGATAGTTAGCTAGATTTGTCTTCTAGAGGCTGAGAGTGGACATAACGTATCTTGTCCCCATAGGTCGGGATCAGTGAGAGGCATAACGTACTTTGTCTCTGCCCCCGACAGCCAGTGCGGATTAGCTCCCGCATCGGTACAAGCCTAGTTTGTAACTTGCTAGAGCGGAACCCGTCACGGGTGCAAGCCTGCCCGGAAACAGTTCTTAGCTTCAGGTTGTGTTACAGCCCAGGTTTCCGTTTCGATTCTCCAGGTATGTTCGGCTCAGTTTTCGGTTGCTCGGTTGGGCCATTAGAGGTTTTTAACCCTAAAGGGCATTTTGGTCATTTTGCTCTTAGGGCTGGCCTTGCGGTGTAAAGACCCGACCCGAATGGGGTCCTAAACTAGGCCTTTACCTCAATGCATGCTTTAAAAAACTTAGAAACAATATGTAGGATTGTATTTCAGGTTCTGAACGAAAACTAAAAACATATAAACATCCATTTTAAAAAACATTTAATTCCTGAAACCTGTCCCTGTTTCCAAGCACCTGTTCCAAGCCAAATACATTTCCAAAACATGCTCTGATCAGAGACTTATTCAAATCATTCAAGACTTCAAACGGTTTACAACAGTGTCAGAATCAAGAAAAACAATCAGAAAACACCCTAAGGGCTCTGTGCCCAACTACATGCATTCAGAGGATGATAAAGCATAAAACATAAACATAAGACTCAGAGTAAACCAACTAGTTCCCATGATCAGCAGCTCCTCCTTCAGCCATCCTGTCTCGCACCATAGTTACCTGTGGAAAACCACATAATAAGGGTGAGTAACGAATTACTCAGTAAGAATCCCCAACCGGGGTACAATACGATAAAACTGGTCATCTAGCAGAAAGTATGCAAGCCATGAATATAAACACAGAGGAGAGCACACAGCTTAAATCCATACATAAACCTCGAATGCCACCTTACGGTCTTACTCTGGAAAACTACCACGCGATACGATACTATACGAGAAACTAGTCTCGGGCTCAGCCTTCCTACTGTCGATATGAAAGGTGCACTGAACTCAAGATCCCGAGGAGTTCTCCAGTCAGCGCTGTAATGAGTGTGTGCGCGCACCGCATCTTCTTGCAAACCGAGGAGGTCTTTGGGTCTAGGCATCTTTGCCCTGGTCCGAAGACGCATGCCTAACAAATCTCTGGATCGGTGTCACTGAACATAGTGGTGTGAGACCAGGACACTATGACTATGTCAGCCTGTACCACCGCACCTGAGGCTAAGGAACGGGCAGTGGTAGGCTTACACTAGGAACGGAGCCTTGCCCTATCAGGTGGCAATCAAGGGCTACGGCCGACACGTTGAGGACGTGTCGACTGCCGGGGACAAGGTAATGCCTCGTCATTCCCCCGACCGTTGGGGCATTTAACAGTCTGCCACCCTCACCCAAGATTGCACTGTGCTATCTTTAGGGTTAGCTAAACCCTAACGACGAATCAGGGACGGAGTACTGCCTCGCACGTCCCTACCACGGATGCAAGTTACGTTATGCATCCTCGCCCGAATGATGCTACCTATCATAATTCTAAACTATAAACAGATAACAGCAAACAATCCAAAACATACTCAGCAGAGACAATGAACCTAGCATGATACTACGAAGAAAGAATAGATAACGAGCATGCCAGAACAGAACAACCTAGCATGGAACTAACATGAGAAACAACACGAGAATCATGCCAGTCGGAATTCAGAACAGAGCACATATCCACTAAACATGCTGATAAACATAAACAAGCACACGAACAACAATCACAGAATATATCGCAGGGCCCACACAACTCTGGTAAGAAATCCTTACCTTGGTCGGAAGGCAACTACACACAAAGATCCTATGCTGCGATCGACCCCGAGCTAGCTAACGGGAACCTAACAAGCAACAACAATTATCACAATCTATAGGCCTAAATATAATAAAACAAATAGGGCTCGGCTCGGGAGAAACTCACATGGCACGGCTGGCACGCGGACGGGCAGGCTGCACGGGAGCTGGGCGCTGCTGGCGGGCTGGTGCGGCAGAGCTGCGCGATGCGACACGGGGCGATGGCTGCACGTGGACGGGCGACGGCGTCACCGGTGCACTGGCGCGCAGACGCGGATGAGTGATGCGGGCGAGCTTACGCTGGAACGGCGCGCGGACTGGGCGCACTGTGCGAGGAAGGGCCACGCTATCCGGCTGCTGGGTTGCGACGCGGTGCAGGGGGGCGATGGGCGTCTGGGCGCGATGCAGGGGCTGAGTGGTGGCGTCTGGGCTGCTCGACTGCTTGTGCGACGGGCAGGGGCTGCTGCTGGTCCTCACGGCTAGCTGCAACAAAACATCAAAACTCACCTCTTCTTCTCTCGACCATCAAGAACACACCAAACGAAAGAGAAGAAAGGATCGAGAACTCTTACCCGGGACGACGAACGATGCAACTTGGCAATGGGATGCACGTCAAGGAGCTAGCTAGAGAGAGCTAGGGGCGGCTAGGGAGTTTGGAAGAACAAAAAGAAGGAAAACCTATTTTCCCTTCATTTAATCAAACACACCAAAATCCCAAAGAGCCATAGCTAACGAGGACATACCACTGAATGAGCATCAATATCTACTAGTGGCACAACCGGCACATCACTCACCTGACCACCTAGGCAACTCGGGTTCGAAACCCAACAACAGCACCTTTAATTCTCTAATTTACTTTTGCATCTCACCATGCCCAAACACATCCACAAAGCATCAAAACCCTACATAAGACCATCCAATAATTTTAACAACTGAAAAAGACAGAAACGGCCCTGACGACCCGACAAAAATTACTAAAATACCCCTAGGGCATACCTGGAAGACCGGGATGAAAACCTGGGCCAATTCGGAGGGTTCTGAGACTTTTTCTGTTTTTTGCTAAGGCTGGTTTGGTTGTTGGTGCAGGATTCCAAGAGTAGTTGGATTTATTAGGGTTTCTGGAGGTTTTTCGGTTAAGTGTAAAATAGGAGTTTTTAAAGGTGTTCCTTGGAGGATTCGAACCCATGGCCTCAAGGAGGCTTGGAGTCTTGGATTTAATTTAGGAAAATAAGTGCGTCAGCTAGGACTCAAATGAGGAAAGCCTTGGGAAGGGGGTTTGTCGCCAATCCTAAATGAATTAGGAAAAGAAAAAAAAATCGTAAATTGATTCCCAAGGGTTGCTTCATGCTTCTCTCATTCTCTCCCTCTCAGCTTGCCGATTCTTGCTTCTCCATCTTCATCCCCTTGCCGAGTCCATCAAGATCAAGAACTGGGTCCAAGAACGTGTAGGTCATCTCTTTTCTTTTCCTTTCTCTTGGCCGAGATTGCTTGGTGTTTGATCAAGCCCTAACCGGAGGGTTGTCGTTCCTTGAAGCTGAAGCCATCTTGGGGGATGACCTTGGAGTGGCCGAGCCTTAAGTTCTCCATCTTGGGGAGTGACAAAATTTCTTCTTGTTCCTCCCTTGGTGTAGCCGCAAGCCTAGTTCAAGAACCAAGGAGGTTGGCCGAGAGGTAGGTTTTCATTCTTTTCCTTCCCCCTTGTCAAACTTCTTCCCTTTTTTTGTTTGCGCAAACCCTAACCCAAGCAAGGACATCTTGCCTAGTTGTAGTCGAGAGGTTGGAGGGGTTTCGGGGCTGCCAAAGCTTGGAGTTCTTTCTTGTAAGAGCCGAGCTTCATTCTTGTTCATTCTGTTGTTGCCGAATCACTTCCCTAGCTTTTCTTACAACCGAACACCTTGAGGTAAGTTTTCCTTGTCCCTTGGCCGAGAGCCTATGTTGTAGGTTGGTGGTGTTCTGAGTGTTTCTTGGTTGTTTTGCAAGCTCCGATTCAAGCCGAGAGAGCTCCCGCATCAAACCTTAGCAACCGTGAGCAAAAGCTATGCCGAGCACACTCCCTAGGTGAGTCCCTCCTCCTAGCCGAGAGCATGGTTGGTGTGGTTGGGGGGTGTGTTGTTTGTTTTCCATCGAGCTAACGGGTGTTTTGTTCTTGTTGAGGTGAAGCCGAGCAGGTTCCCAGAAAAGGTTATGAGAAGGTGGAATCTAAGCCCTAGCCGAGAGCTCCCTTGGACATTCCCAAGGAGCTTGGTCGAGAGCTTGTGAGGCTTGTAAGGTAGTTTCCAGGCTTCTGGTTTCTCTTGGTTTAGGCTAGGGTTAGCTAGTTAGGTTATTAATATGTTTCGGTTGTTGTTTTAGGTCGTTTGTTTCTGCGGCTCAAGGAGCTTTATAGTTGTTTTCTGCTTAATACTAGGTAAGGATTTCTTACCGGGGTTGTGTGGACCCTGTGAATACTTAATAGCATATCGTATCTTGTAACTGTATGAAGTTTCTAGTGGATAGGGTTTGTGCTTTCTCTTGATGGCATGTTCGGTTTCTGTTCGTATTCTGTTAGTTCCATGCTAGGGTTTTCTTATTCTGGCACATCCATGTTTCCTGTTCGTATTCTGTTAGTTTCATGCTAGGGTTAAACAGGTAATGTATATTGTCTGATTGTTAGGCTAGTTTGTGTTCATGTATTTAGGAGACCGTTAAGGGTTACTAGTTTAGGTCCCGCATGGGTAAGTCCCCGATGGGCACTACACTGTTGCCATTATGTAGTTAGGGAGTGTAAAACCCCGATGGGCATCTCCGTGTTCCTAGCTGGAGTAAGACCCCGATGGACATCACTGTTTTGTGGAGTAAGACCCCGATGGGCATCCAAGATGTGTATGACCCCGATGGGCATCATTGGTTTGTGGAGTAAGACCCCGATGGGCATTCTTGTGTGTAAGTCCCTGATGGGCTTCACTATGTCTAGCAGGAGTAAGACCCCGATGGGCATCCTTGTGTGTAAGTCCCCGATGGGCATCATCTTGTCCTAGGATTGTGTAAGACCCCGATGGGCATCAAGGTGTAGAACCTAGTGTAGGTTGTAGCTGTAAGTCCTTGACTAGGCAAGCTCTAGGAGTGACAAATAGCCTAAACCAAGTGTTTTGCTCTGAGTTAGTGTATGGTTGCATGTTCGGTGTGCTAGATGAGATGTTTTCGTATTGTACCCCGGTTGGGGATTCTTACTGAGTGACTCGTTGCTCACTCTTATTTTCTGTGGTTTTCTACCAGGTAACTTGGGACAGAGGTTGGATGGCTAAGAGGAGGCTGCTGGATGATCATGGACGGCCGAACTCTGAGACAAACTTTTATCTTTTCTTTTACTTTCATTTAGCATGTAGTTAGACTTGAGTCCTTAAGAAAACAAACAAAAACTTGTTTATGATTTCTCGAACCGTTTTCTTTGATTTCAAGAAAGTACTGATCAGTCACCTTACTTGTTGGTTTTACTTAATGGATTCCTGGATTTGTTTTAATTGTGTTGATTGAAAAGATTTAAATTGGTACTCTAAATGGTGTTTTATGTTTTCATTCATGCATGCTAAGTAAGGATCTAGGTTTAAGACCATTTTCGGGTAGGGTCCTTACAGGTTGGTGGTACAGGCTGCTACAGCTGAGTGCCTAAGGCTCTGCACTACTGTAGATCAGTGACACCATTCTTATCTTGTTTAGAGCCTGGCCTCGAGTACACTCCCGTTGTCTTAGAGATTAGCCTGGCCGGGGGTAAGAGGCCCCCGAGGACACCTATTCGGGATCAGCTTTTGAGTTGGTCAATTGGCTGAGGGAGAAAGACCCTCGAGGGTGTCTAACATCTATTTGGGATCAGCTTTTGAGTTGGTCAGTTAGCCGAGGGAGAAAGACCTTCGAGGATGTCTTTGGGATTGGTTAGGAGAACCAATCATTACGCAGAAAGTAGGAAACTTTCGAGGTTCCCGGACTTGTCTTGATTAGCTTGATGAGCAAAGTTTCTGTGCTGGTAACTGATTGCATGTATACTAGGGTGCTAAATGATGGATGTATCGTATTGTACCCCGGTTGGGGATTCTTACTGAGTATGTTTATACTCACCCTTACTTATCTTTTAGGTAATTTGGGACAGCACCGAGATGGCTAGTGGATGGAGTTGTGTGATCATGGGAGCTGTCGGCGAACTCTGTGTCTTTTATGTTTTGAGTCTTTCATTCTGTAGTAGCATGCTGGGAGAACTGTATTGATTTTTAGAGTGGTTTAACTGTCTACTGTTGTGACTTGTTTAAACTGTTTTGTTGAAACACTGGCCAGGATTGTTTTAAGGAAGTTATTAAATGAATGTTTTCTATTGATGTTTGAATAAGTTTCATCTTGAGCTATTTCCTTTAACGTTTTAAATGTTTAAAATTTGTAAGCATGCTGGTAAGAACCAAGTTTAGGACCATTTTGGGTTGGGTTCTTACAAGTTACTTGGTGGAAAACCATAGAAAATAAGGGTGAGTACAAAGCACTCAGTAAGAATCCCCTTCCGAGGTACAATACGAAACATCAATCATCTAGCATCCTAGTATACATGCAAAGGTTTACCAACATAGATCTTTGCTCAACGAGCTAACAGGGCAAGTCTAGAATCCTCGAAAGTCTCCTACTTCTGGCCTAATGATTGGCTCTCCTAACCTATCCTAAAAGACATCCACGAGGGTCTTTCTCCCTCGGCCAAATGACCAACTCAAAAATTTATCTCAATTAAATGTCAGACACCCTGGAGGGTCTTTCTCCCTCGGCCAAATGACCAACTAAAGAGTTGATCCCAACTAGGTGTCCTCGAGGGCCTCTTACCCTCGGCTAAATTGTACCTATGACAAACTGGAGAGTACCAGAAGTCTAGCTCTAAACTGGAACGGAAGTGGTGCACTTGCGAACATTAGCCCAAGGGAGCTCCGCCCTGCGCATAACACGTGTGCGCGCACACTGCATGCTGCTGTAAACCACATAAATGTGGGGGCCGAAGGACAAACTACGTCGGTCCAGTTATGCATGCCTAAAGAATTAGAAGCAGTGTCACTGATCTACAGTAGTGCGAGGCCCTCGGCACTCAACTGTAGCAGCCTGTACTACCAACCTGGAGCTAAAAACTGTCTCCGAGTAGGATTGCACCCATGACGGGTTCCATTCTAGCCGGCTACAAACTAGGCTTATGCCGGTGTGGTGAGCTAAACCACGCCTAGCTGTCGGGGGCGGGAACAAGTCCTCCCTGGTCCCGACCTATAGGGACAAGATACGTTATGTCCGCTCTCAGCCTCTGAATGATGACACCCTGACAAGTTCTATCTAGGAAACATATCTCGTTCTAGCAAAATCAAACATGCTCACATATGCAACCTAATAGGATACTAATAGTTTAGTCATAATCAACAGGAAGCATACTGGTGGATGACCTAGTATGGTACTAATATGTCAACAGAAAAACACATGCCAGCCGGGAATAGAACAAGTGATAGAACCTATCCATTAAACGTGCTTGCAATCAATAAACAAACATCTTATCCACTAAACATGCTCGTATACAATCAACAAGTAATCTAGAATGCAATCACGATGTAATGCAGGGCCCACACAACTCCGGTAAGAAATCCTTACTTGGAATGCAAGCAGAAAGCAACAATAACAATATGATCCTTGAGCTACAGAGTCAACACGAACCTAACAATAACTTACAAACACATATTACAACTAGCTGACTATTAACCGAACTAGAGACTAGGAACAAAGGGTTCGAGAAACTACCCCACTAGCAACACAAGTGCTCTCGGCCAAGCACTAGGGAGAAGACCAAGGAAGGCTCTCAGCTGCAAGGGTGTGTTTGGTGAAGCTTAGGGCTTCTCGGCTAGGGCAAGTCTTCGACAGCAAAGGATGCTCGGGCGCTCACGACTTGCTAATGCTTGAGGCTAGAAAGTGTGTGGCAAGGAGCATCATCCAGAGCATGCTTCAAATGTGGAAAGGAGGGGCACATGGCTAGTGCGTGCCCGCACGGTGAGACAGTTGTTAGACCAGCTCAGCAGCAAGGCTGTGAATTCGCCACGACTCTGGAAGAGGCCGAGAAGACTGACGCAACTGTTGTAGGTACCTTACTTGTCCTGGATCATTATGCTTATGTTTTATTTTATTCGGGCTCGACCCATTCATTTAACTCTACATTGTTTGCTAGTCAAGCCTGTTTGTTTCTAGAACATTTATGGTTCGAGTTGTGTGTTGTCACTCCCTCGGGAGTTAATATGATTGCTAGTGATAAGATTAGAGACAGTCGGATCCTAGTATCCAAAGAGTCATTAGCATCCACCCTCATAGTACTGCCTATGAGTGGATTCGATGTGATCCTAGAGATGGATTGGTTAGCTGAACACCATGCAATAATTTACTACCGCCAGAAAGAAGTTGTGTTCAGACCGCCTAAGAAACAGAGCTTTAAGTTCCGCGGTGTCTAGAGCGGAGTTTGTCTGACGTTGATTTATGCAGCAAAAGCCCAACGTTTGTTAGCTCGAGAAGCTTGGGGCTACTTGTAACGGCCTAAGTTTTCTTTTCGGTTCTCCAGGTATGTTCGGTTGATCATTCAGTTGTCTGGCTAGGGCCGTTAGGGTCGTTTAAGCTTTTAGGGGTATTTTGGTAATTGTCCAGGGTTTTGGTTGATTTCCCAGACTTGTGTTGAGTTGTTATTTGTGTTTCAATTTCAGGTTCTAGGTTCGGGAGTTGCATTTGAAAGGTTTGGAGGTTGTACAGGTTTAATCAGAAAATAAGAAATTAAAAGTGTTAAAGCAAGACTCGAAGGAGGGATTTTTTGTAATGGCCCAGTTTTCTATTCCGGTTCTCGAGGTGCTTCCGATTCAGATTCAGTTGTTCGGTTGGGCCGTTAGAGTTGTTTTGACCCTTAGGGGTATTTTGGTCTTTTGGCTCCCCGGGCAGGATTTGTGGATTTTCAGGGCTTCAAGGCAGCTCCTGCCTTTGTCGAGGTTTGTTTGTTGGTGGCTGCGAGTCCCAAGATGTTTGGGCCATTCGTTTGGAAGCTCGGTTGTGATTTTGGGTTTTGGCAAAATCATTGTTGTTTGAGTGCTTCCATTGAGATTCGAGCCCGGGCCCTTAGTGTTGATTTGGGAGGTTGATTTAAGTGAGATTTGTTTATTGGAAAAGGTTGCTTCAGTCGGGTCTCGAAGGAGGAAGCTGGGAAATGAGATTTTAAGGTTTTAAATGGATAAGGTTGGAAAATTGGATAAGGATGGAAAATAAGGATAAAAATCCCATTTTCCCTTTTATTTTTAAAATCCCATTTTTCCCCATTTTTCCTTTTTTCCCTTTTCTCTCTCCTCCAGCCCGAGCCAACCCCCCTGGTCACCCAACCTAGCCGCCCAGCCCGCCAGCCCGAGCCCTAGCTCGCCCAGGCCTTCCCCCCGCCAGATCACCCTGTGTCGCGCCGAGCCCAACCCCTGCTCGCCCTGTGTCGCGTCGCATAGTGTCGCCCAGGCCCGCGTCGCCCAACTTCGCCCAGGTCTGTGTCGCCCAGCTGCGCATTGTGCAGAGTAGTGCGCAGACGATCTTGCTGTCGCCCGACCCCGCGCAAAGGCGCGTGCGGCCCGAGAGCCTCAGAGCTCGTCGCGTCGCGTCGCTTCGCGACGCGCGTCCTCGTAGTTCGCCGAACTTCGCGTCCGTCGGCGCGCCCTCATGCCGAAGCCGAGCCGCGCCGCGACGCCGCCGCGGGCCGAGCTCGAGCCCGCGCCCGCGTGGCCTTGCCTAGCCCCAGCTCGCCCGCGCGCAGCCTCCGCGCCCCAGCGCCCAGCCTTTGCGCCTCAGCGCCCAGCCAGCCCAGCCCTGCCGACAGCCTGCCCTGTTGTGTGTTGGTTGGCCCGAGCCTTGTGGCTTCTCGGATGGTATTTCCCGAGTCTTTTCTTCGTTGGGCCCTGATTTGTTGGCTGCTGATTATGGATTTAATTGGGGTGTTTTATTTGAATGTTTAAGCTGTTCGGGTTCGATTAGAGGCTCGAGGGTCGTGTGAAGACCCGACCAAACTAACGGTCTCTAACCTAGATCCTTACTTAGCATGCATAAATAAAATATGAAATCACTTATAGAGAGTACCAATTTAAAACTTTTCATTCAACACAACTAAGTTCAAGCATAAAATCCATTAAGCAAAACCAACAAGTAAAGTGACTGTTCGGTACTTTCAAGAAAATTAAGGAAACAGTCCGAGAAGTCTTAAACAAGTTTTTGAATGAATGATATTCTAATGACTCCAGTCCAACTACATGCTAAACCAACAAAAACATAATAAAGTGAAATAGTCTCAGAGTTGGGCCGTCCATGATCATCCAGCAGTCTCCTCCTAGCCATCCTGCCTCTGTCCCAAGTTACCTGGTGGAAGGACACAGAAAAATAAGGGTGAGCAACGTATTACTCAGTAAGAATCCCCCAACCGGGGTACAATACGCAAACATAGCATTTAGCACACCGACATGCAACCATACAATGACTTAGGACAAACCAGTTGTTTAGGCTAAGAGCTAACACTAGAGTTGCTCGCCAAGGGCTTACAATTACAACTTCCGCCTAGGTTCTACACCTGGATGCCCATCGGGGTCTTACACCTCAAACAATGATGACCATCGGGGTTTTACACATACGGATGCCCATCGGGGTCTTACACCTCAATCAATGATGCCCATCGGGGTCTTACATATACGGATGCCCATCGGGGTCTTACACCTCAATCAATGATGCCCATCGGGGTCTTACACATACGGATGCCCATCGGGGTCTTACACCTCAATCAATGATGCCCATCAGGGTCTTACACCTCAATCAATGATGCCCATCGGGGTCTTACACATACGGATGCCCATCGGGGTCTTACACCTCAATCAATGATGCCCATCGGGGTCTTACACCTCTAGCCATCAATCTTTGCCCGACGGTCTTACACATCTAGGATGCCCTTCGGGGTCTTACTCCAGCTAGGATCTCAGAGATGCCCATCGGGGTCTTATACTCTCCAGCTACATACAGAATCAGTGCATTGCCCATCGGGGACTTACCTACTTTTTAGATCACCTGCCAAGCACTAACATGGAACTAACAGATTATAATAGGAACACCAGCACAACACAAACCTGGAAGCAAGAGGAAATATGTAACCTATCCACTAGAAATTTATACAATCACAAGGTAAGACATGCTAGCAATTATACGCAGGATCCACACACCCTCGGTAAGGAACCCTTACCTGGAAGCAAGCAGAGAAATATCAATCACACCCAACAAGTGACCCTCGAACTTCTATGCGAACCCAAGCAACCTAAGCAAGTATTAAAATCACCCTAATTAAACAATCAGCAGCTATTATCTCAAAGTTCAAAAAGAGCGGAGGCTCGAGATTTACCAACCGAGAAGACAACAGGCTCGGCACCAAGCTATCACGGCCAGGCAGGCTCTCGGTAGGGCATCATGCGGCAGAGGCAAGCAGACAGGGCTCGGTGGGGCACCGAGCCGTCGGGCCGACATCGCCATCGCTCCGGACGCAATCGCGCAGACACGACGGCACTGGGCGCTGGACCTGGGCACAATCGCACAGACGCGACGGCGCTGGGCTGGCGCGACGAGCGTCTGGCGGCGGGCGACGGAGGACGCGCGCAGCTCGCTACCGGGATGGCACGAAGGACGGGTTGGGCGACGCGGTGAGGTCACGCTGGGACGGGCGCGAGGACGGCGGGTGACGCGGCCGTGGCCGCTACCGCCGCCGCGATGGAGCCGCCGCCGCAGGTTGCTCGATCGCGGCTCGGGTGGCGGCGCGCGCAGACCGAGGCAGAGCGACGACGGCGTCGGGAGGCGAAGCAAGGGCGACGACGGCACTGGGCGGCGAGGCAAGGGGTTGGGCGACGGCTAGGGTGAGAAGGAGAGGGTGGGCGGCTAGGGTTTCTTTTTTTCTTCTCCTTCCTTTTTTTTTCCTTTTCTTTTCCTTCTTTTCTTTTCCTCCCTAAAATTAAATAAACTTTGGAGAATCTCAAAATCCCTTCCCACGGCTTCCCTCCTTCGAGTCCTAGCTGACGCTTTATTTTCCTTTAATTAAATCCAAGCTTCCAATTTCCTTAAGTCTAGGGCCCAAATCTCCCAAGGAACCCTTAAAAGAAATTTCCTATTTCACCCCCGACCAATAAACCGCCAAAAACCTTAACAAATCCAACTGCTCCTGGAAACAATGCTACAAAAACCTTATTTCACAATTAACCGAAATCCGGGCTGTTACAGGTCGCTTGGTTGATTTGTGATTATTATTGTTTGCTGCTTGTTCCAGGTAAGGATTTCTTACCGTGGTTGTGTGGACCCTGCGATATATCATGATTGTGCCTTGTATGCTTGTTTACTGTTATGAGCATGATAGTAATAGGGCAGCTATGTTTGATCTCTTGCTAGCATGTTTACTTGATTGTACATGTTAGTGCCATGCTAGGTTTGTTCTTCCAGCATGCTTTTGATTCCTGCTTAAGTTTGTAGTATCATGCTAGGTAAGCGTCTTTGATGTCGGTTATTGCTTGCTAGCCAGGAATCATTTATTTTACTCTGTACTCTTAGATAGAGTTGTAGGGTTTGTCATCATCCAGAGGCTGAGAGCGGACATAACGTACTTTGTCCCCACTGGTCGGGAGTAAAGTGCGCGCAGCATAACGTACATTGCTTCCCCCCCGACCGCCGATGTGGATTTAGCTCTGGTCGGGAGTAAAGTGTGCGCAGCATAACGTATATTGCTTCCCCCCCAACCGCCGATGTGGATTTAGCTACCCACATCGGCATAAGCCTAGTTTGTAGCCTGTTAGAGCGGAACCCTGCCAACGGTGTAAGCCTACCTTGGTCGGTTCTTAGCTTCGTGTGTGGGTGGTTCAGCCGCATGAGATGAGCGTCGAGGGCCTCGCGCTACTGTGATCAGTGACACTGCTTCCGAGTCTTAGGCATGCATACCTGGCCCGCGTAGTTTGTCCTTAGGCCCCCACATTTACGCCGGTTACAACAGCATGCGGTGTGCGCGCACACGCGTTAATTGCCGATTCGGAGAGCTCCCCCGGGCTAATGTCGTGAGTACACCATTCCTTCAAGTTTAGAGCCAGACTTCGGGTACTCTCCCGTAAGTCCAGATTATTAGCAAGGGCAAAGAGGCCCTTGAGGACATCCTTGGGATCAGTTTTTGAGCTGATCAATCCCCTGAGTGAAAGAGACCTCGGTGATGTCCCGGGGTTGGTTAGGATAACCAATCATTAGGCCGGAAGTAGGAGACTTCCGATGACTCCAGATCTTGCATTATGAGCTCGTTGAGCTATGATCTGTGTTGATAGTTGTTTGCTTGCATGTTGAGGTGCTAGATGGTGATGTATCGTATTGTACCCGGTTGGGGATTCTTACTGAGTATGTTTATACTCACCCTTATTTATCTTTCAGGTAACTTGGGACAACACCAGGAGGGCTAGCGGAGGGAGCTGATTGATCATGGGAGCTGCCGGCACTCTGTAAAGACCCGACCCAAAAGGGGCTCTAAATGGGCCTTTACCCCAATGCATGTGTTGAAAATAAAAGACATTATGAAAGATATATTTCGGATCCCAAGTAAAAACAGAAACATTCAACAACCAAAACATACATTTCTAAAAGCATACTCGATCAGAGATTTATTTAAACCATTTAAACAATCCACAAGTACAAATATCTTTGGAATCCATAAAAGCGTAAGAAAACATCCTAGGGCTTCGTGCCCGTCTACATGCATTCGTGGGGAAATAACAAAAGTCAAGAGTCATGATATAATAAAATGGTCGAGAGATGACAGCAGGATTCCATGATCACAACTCCTCCTTCACCATCTGTCTCGCGCCTTGGTTACACCGTGGAAAACCACGAGAATAAGGGTGAGCAACGAATTACTCGGTAAGAATCCTGGCAGGGGTACAATACGATATACATGATCATCTAGAAGATTGTGCACGCAAGCTATGAGTATAAACACAGAATAGAGCACATAGCTTAAGTCCACACTTGGACCTCGGATGCCAACTCGTGGTCTTAGTCAGGAAATAAATCCACCACACAATACGCCCCTATACGAGAAACAAGTCTCGGCCTCGGCTGTCATCGCCGATACGAAAGGTACACTAGCTCAAGATCCCGAGGAGCTCTCCGGTGTGGCGCGTAATGAGCGTAAGCATGCACCGCGTGCTTCCACAGAACTATGGGGGGTGCCGGGTCTAGTGGCAAGTCGCCCATATCCGGATACCACGCCTAACTAAATCTCTCCGGATCGGTGTCACCGACATAGGGGTGTGAGACACGGACACGTGAACTATGTCACTGTACCACCGCACACCGAGGCTAAAGGAACGGGTCGTGGTAGGCTTACACCAGAAGCCGTTCTTACCTTAACAGTGGCAATCAAGGGCTACTACCGAACACACCGAGGACGCGTTTATTTGTTGGGGACTAGGCATTGCCAAGTCATCATCCCGACCGTTGGGGCATCGCTAAGACTACCACCCTCACCCAAGATTGCGGGGCTCACCGGTTGGGATAGCTAATCCCTCACGGGGTCCAAGGACGGAGAATCGTCTCGAACGTCCTTGCCATAGATGCAAGATATTTATGCATCGGGCCGGATGATGCTATCTACACGAATTCTAACTCGCCTTAACAATCAACCAAACAATCCAATACGTGCTCGAAAGAATACAGCAGACCTAGCATGGTACTACTGTAACAAGAATGAATATGAGCATGCGTAAGCGGAACAACCTAGCATGGACTAACATGAAAGAACAACATACGAAGTCATGCGATCCAGAATTCGCGAGAGAGCACCTAAACTATACATGCGATAATCACAAACAAACATACAACATCAATCACATAGAACATCGCAGGTCCACACAACCCCGGTAAGAAATCCTTACCTTGGCGGGAGGCAACTACACACAAAATCCTACGCTGCGATCGATCCCGAGCTAGCTAACGAGAACCTAACAAACACAATAGAAATCACAATCATAGCCCTAAAAATATAATAAAACAAGCGAGGCTCGGCTCTGGGCAACACTCTGCGGCACGACGACACGGAAATTTGAAGTGCTTGCCGTGGTGTGTCTGGTGGCTGTGGGCGCTGGCAGCGCTGGGCGCGGCAAAGGCTGCGCGTGACACGTGCGTATTGGAGCACGGTGACGCGCGCAGGCGCGCGGGCGCTGGGCGAAGCAGCAGCACGAGCGAAAGCGAAGCGTCGGCGCGCAGCGGCGGCGAAGCGGCGGGCTCGGGGAAGCGCGCGACACGGCGGCGATCGCTGCTTGCTTATGGCCCAGTAGCGCGGCGGGCTGCTCGAAGCCCGGGCGCGGCGATGGACGGATCTGGGCATTGCTTGGTGTGTGCGACGGCGATAGGGCTGACCACGCGCGTTCGGGCGTCTTTGCTCGGCAGATCTGGGCCGGGCTGGCGCGCGACGGGCTCATCAGTGCGATCGAAGCGATGGCTTCCTCGGCCGCGACTGGCGCGGCGACAAGCTGGTGCGACGGCGACAGATCTGGCGACGGACTGGGGGCGTCGCGACAGGCGATTCACGATCCTCGGCGGATCTGGTGCATTTTGGTCGTCGGCGTCTGCGGCGGCAAAGCGGTGCGGCGAGCCGTTCGTGCGGGTTGGGCGTCTTTGCTTTCGGCCGGTTGGGCGACGGTGGATCTACTGGTGCCGGGCGGATCTGCTGGCTGGGGAGGCTGGCTTGTGCGGCAAAGTGAGGTGTTGGAGAAGAAATGCAAACCTAGCTTCCTTTCTCTTTTAACCAAATACAACAAAACTCCAAAATCCAAGGCTAACCATAAAATGACCCGGAAGGAGCAACAAGAGCTTTCACTAGCTCATCGCGCGCATCCCCACAAGCTTTCTAGGAGACCCGGGTTCAAACCCAGTGCTGCAAAGACAATTCCCTTTTATTTTTACTTTTGCATCAAACCTTGCTCAACCCTTCCACAAAGCCTCACAAACCTACATAAATTCATCCAATATTTTTAGCAACTAGAAAAGACATACACGGCCCTGACGGCCCGACCAAATTACCAAAATACCCCTAGGGCATACCTGGAAGATCGGGAAGAAAAACACAGGCCGTTACAATATTCCCTCCTTTTTATGACTTTCGTCCTCGAAAGTCCTTAAGATTGGAACAGCTCGGGATAATGCAATCTCATCTCGTCTTCCCGCTCCCAAGTGGCTTCCTCGGAACTCGACTCCTCCATCGAACTTTTACTAACCGAATCTCGCGATTACGCAATGTCTTAGCCTCGAATGCAAGGATCCCCACCGACTTCTTCTCGAAGCTCAAATCCTCATTCAGTGTGGGGCCCAAAGTCCACAATGAGCGATGGGTCCGACACATACCGCCTCACACCGATACATGAGAACATCGCACACTACGGTGACAATGACAGAAAGAGCTAACCAATATGCAACTCTCGCCAATCCTTTCGAGAATCTCAAATGGCCCAACAACAGGAGGCTCCACTTCTCCCGCTTACCAAACCTCAACACAACTCACAACGGCACAACTTTAAAACTACGCATTGCCGAACCTCAAACTCTAAAACTCGACGACGAACATCGGCGTAACTTTTTCTACTGCCGCTCGAGCTAACAACACTTGCTCTAAACTCCACGCACATCACCTCGGTCAAATGCAGCAACTCGGGACCCAAAACAAAATTGATGGCCACCAACCTTTTCCCAGAACACTGGAAGCTCGCAATACTTACCTTGCAATGCCTCAATGGAACTACAAGAATCGATCACGAGAAGCGCAACCAAAGGCAACCTCATAAAACCACTCTAGTCTTCCATTTGCCTAATCACGGAAACACCAACTCGCAACAAGCTCCAAAGGTTCTGGATCACTCCTCCCAAATGACCATCGGTCGAGGGTGAAAACACTCTGAAGCGCACGGCTCATAAGCCTCTTAACAACGCTCTCCAGAACCACGGTTCATCACGCATCGCCTAGAAAAATCTATGTTGCCACACTCTGGAGCCAACAACTCCACTGGCCCGACATGCCACTACTCCACAGAATGACATCTCCACTGGCGAGGTGCGAGTTCTAGCTACGAAACCAGTCACCAAAAATCCGAACTCACACAACAACCTCGACAAACTGCCGGCTTCCACACGAACTCCTTCAAACCAACAACTTGAGTGCTACGATCTCTAAGCCCAAACAACTACAAACTACATAGCTATGCCAATCCACTCAACTCTAGCTTGGCTCAAATCACTGGCCGACAAGTCACCGCCAACAACTTAGGCCCTAAATGGGCTCCCTCCACCAAGCCTACCTCCATGCAAGCAACGGAACGAAGCTTGCCTCAAATATGAAGCACATCTCACAAGTCCAAACGATAACACATACAAAGCTTAACCCTCTAGCTTAGGCTTATTGCACCTTCCCACCGAAACTTCATAAACGGAACTCCACTACTCGGTCAACACCAACTACTGGGAACCAGATTACCAATAATGGTGGCAGAGCACAAACCACACTAACCAAAGAAAGATCCTCAAAATGTCAAGACCCTAATCCATCCACAATGGTGCAACCTCAACCCCACAACCGATACAAAGGAGTTCTTCCACTACAAAGGTGCAACATCTTCCATGCCAACACACAAAAATCTTAACCAACTAGGCCAAACACTCATAAGAGGCAGAACAACCTTTATCTGCAGCCTCTAGAACACCATCCAAGAATCCGCTTTAGCTGGACAAACGACTACTTCCAAGCGACCAACAAACTTTTCCTTCAAGCTAGCGCTTCCACCATTAACTCCAAGACCAAGGGAGTAACTCGACAACTCCCCGAAGGAAACGGCTCATACAAGCGGACAACCAACGGACAGAGAACTCCACATACGCCACTGTCTTGCTCCACGAGCAACAACATCTAATCTCACGGGGCACAACAAGGGTCCATCTCGGATGAACCTCCAAATGCCAAGCGGGGCAACTCAACATCCACGAAACCGGAAAAACAACCAACAGGGGCACAAACCACTCGCCCCACGAGCAAAACTAATCTCAAGCAACTCCAATCCACACCTTGGTCGACACCAAGCATCAACTTGCCACCACACCGGAACCAATCCGGACTTTACTCCAAACAGCCACTAGCTTGCTAGCCTACCAAGACTGCTAGCAACTCACCGAGGCTACAAACTACACGCTCTCGACTTGCCAGCTCAAGCTCACTAGCTGGGCTCGACTGAGCTCGAGAGGCTCTCCACAACCTAGGGTTCTTCGGCAACCTCGACACACACACTGCGCAAGATACGATCTAACAGACAAACCGCTGAACAAACAACTCCAATTTCAAAGATCCCAACCATGCTTTGGCCAACTCCAACTCCTTGGGAACCTAGAGGACCCAAACGCTACTGAGGCACGCGTCATCCTCCTACTCAAAGCATCGGCCACAACATAACTTCTACCCAAGGAAGGATCCGAACAACTCTCTTAGCCATGTCGATCAGAAACCACGCGGCTTAGCTACAACCGCTCTTGTTCAGTTTCCAACTGAACTCCAACCAACGATCAACAAGAAGATCCGCCAACCAAGCTTAGGCCCAACTTAACAAATCTTGCCTAAGCAACAACTTGATACCACGAGCACAATATCCTTACCACCTCAACCCAAGCCTTACAATAACCACCTGGAGTCCAACTTCTCAAGGAACTGAGCACGAGATCTCCAAAGCAAACCCTACATGGATCTGAAACTCTCGCCACGGAACGAACCACACAAAACACACTTGTGTGCACAACTCCCAACCTTCCTTTAGAGATCCAAGACTAACAAGCGCTTTTCCACAAAGCAACGATAACTCCCGGCAAATGATACAAACAATCCAAGGAACACCAAAAGTTCCATCTCCACACGATACTTGAAGCTGAGGCAACCTTGCTCTACCAAAGCATAACCATGCCAAACCAAACTTACTTTGTACCAAGCCACTACCAAGGGTGCTTACCCCCAAGGCATCCAAAACCTCTCGCAAGGCATCACTCATCTCGCCTCAAAAGCATCCAACTCGCCTCATAGGCATCCGGCTCATCGATAAGCATCCAACTCATGGTCCTCAATTTGGACCAAACTCGCATCTACAATGCTCAACTCTCCTCAGATTTAGGCACTCGAAGGTAGTTGACCGCACTACCAACCACAAGGAAAATCTCTTGGCCTTAACACTAGCGAGACTCACGCGCACCAACATTTACCAACCGGCAACTCTTGACTTACTCAACCTCCGGAAACACTGGGAAGAGGCTCGGCTCCTCTCGAGCATCATTTCGCTTGTAGTCCATCGACTACCACCGAACTAGCCCTGCCGCACGACCTAAGCGGGTGCAAGCGCCATAAGCAGATCCAAGGCTAAAGGAGTACGCTGAACTCCGAACGGCATAGAACCATCCGCTATGCCCAAGCCAAACTCAAGCTCAACCGGACTTAGTGCCAAAGTGGCACACCAACCAATGCACCTTAAGTGCTACTACTACCAAATCCACATTCGAGGAAGTGGTTGTTAAACAACAAAGCAGGCTCGCAAGGGGCAATGATGACCCTTCATCCGCCTCAAGCCACTAACACGGCAACTTGCCAAACAATCGGGCGATCGGTGGAGACTCGCTAGTCCACCTCTCACAAGGGACTTCCACCACCATCGATGAACCAAACAAAGACAGAACGGCACACCTCGGCCTTTGAGCAGCGGGGCATCCCACACACGGATGCTAAACTCAAACTGGCCAACTACTTTACTACTAGCAGTAGGACTTACTAAAACATCGAGCTCTACAGGCATCCATTTGCCAACCCGGGCGTCTCCATCAACGCCAACAAACTCATCCGAATAAACTGCTTTGATCATGCCCTCCCGAGAACCTCAGGGGCTACAAGAGCTCTTTGGGGAAAATCTTTGAAACAAACTCTCACATTTGGGCTAATCGTGCCGGGACTCCTCACTACGCGCTACAATCGCGCTCGGGACTCGCTCTCGATAGCTAAAGACACGCCATCAAATCTCTTATGGTGGAGCACACTCTGCTCAAGGAGTCTCACTGAGGCGCCGCTAGCCTCTACCCCCTCCTCTAGGCAACTCAAGCTGCGGGGCCAAATCGCATGCGGGCCTAACAACCACAGGACGCGGCCTCAACATCAACACGATCGGTCCAACTCCTCGGTCGGTCATGCCAAGCGCCTTGCTCCTCGGGTGCGATCAACATCTTGGCGATCCGCACGAAGCACCACCACCCTCTCACTAGGGAAAAAAAGAATCGGGCCACAAATGGCCAACGGAGTCTAAGCTCGCCTCCCTGCGGAACGATGTCCTGTGGCATCCGAATCTATCTGGATACCTCAACAAGTCGCTAAACAAAAGCTGCGCCGCGATGCTGCGAGAAAGTTGGCATGATGGCTCACTAAGCCCAAACCAACAACGAGTCGAACACGCTTTCGTCTCCGCTCCACAACACTACACAAGGCATACACTAGATGACAGTATTGTAAATTCTTAACCCTTTTTCAACAACAAATAGTAAACTTAGGCGTACTGATGATCGCGTGAGAGTCTTGATGATCATGGAAAAATGACCTACAACAAAAAAAGGTCTCACACGAATCTATGACTCTGAAGCTCGATACCAATCAGTAAAGACCAGACCCAAAAGGGGCTCTAAATGGGCCTTTACCCCAATGCATGTGTTGAAAATAAAAGACATTATGAAAGATATATTTGGATCCCAAGTAAAAAAGAAACATTCAACAACCAAAACATACATTTCTAAAAGCATACTGCGATCGAGATTTATTTAAACCATTTAAACAATCCACAAGTACAAATATCTTTGGAATCCATAAAACGTAAGAAAACATCCTAGGGCTTCGTGCCCGTCTACATGCATTCGGGGAAATAACAAAAGTCAAGAGTCATGATATAATAAAATGGTCGGAGATGACAGTGAGATTCCATGATCACGGCTCCTCCTTCACCATCCTGTCTCGCGCCTTGGTTACTCGTGGAAAACCATAGAATAAGGGTGAGCAACGAATTACTCAAGAAGAATCCCCAACCGGGTACAATACGATATACATGATCATCTAGAAGATTGTACGCAAGCTATGAGTATAAACACAGAATAGAGCACATAGCTTAAGTCCACACTTGGACCTCGGATGCCAACTCGTGGTCTTAGTCAGGAAATAAATCCACACACACAATACGCCCTATACGAGAAACAAGTCTCGGCCTCGGCTCATCTCCGTCGACACGAAAGGTACACTAGCTCAAGATCCCGAGGAGCTCGGTTTGTATTTGTAATGAGCGTAAGCATGCACCGCCGCGTGCTTCCACGAGACTATGGGGGTGTGCGGTCCAGTGGCAAGCCGCCCATATCCGGATACCACGCCTAACTAAATCTACGGATCGGTGTCACCGACATAGGGGTGTGAGACTCGGACACGTGAACTATGTCACCTGTACCACCGCACTTTGAGGCTATGGAACGGGTCGTGGTAGGCTTACACCGAAGCCGTCCTTACCTTAACAGTGGCAATCAAGGGCTACTACCGAACACACCGAGGACGTGCTTACCGTCGGGGACTAGGCATTGCCAAGTCATCATCCCGACCGTTGGGGCATCGCTAAGACTACCACCCTCACCCAAGATTGCGGGGCCTACCGGTTGGGATAGCTAATCCTCACGGGGTCCAAGGATGGAGAATCGTCTCGAACGCCCTTGCCATAGATGCAAGATATTTATGCATCGGGCCCGGATGATGCTAACTACCGAATTCTAACTCGCCTTAACAATCAAAGCAAACAATCCAATACGTGCTCGAAAGAATACAAGCAGACCTAGCATGGTACTACAGAACAAGAATGAATATGAGCATGCCGAGCGGAACAACCTAGCATGGACTAACATGAAAGAACAACATACGAAGTCATGCCATCAGAATTGAACAGAGCACCTAAACTATACATGCGATAATCACAAACAAACATACAACATCAATCACATAGAACATCGCAGGTCCACACAACCCCCCCAGAAGAAATCCTTACCTTGGCGGGAGGCAACTACACACACAAAATCCTACGCTGCGATCGATCCCGAGAGCTAGCTAACGAGAACCTAACAAACACAATAGAAATCACAATCATAGCCCTAAAAATATAATAAAACAAGCGAGGCTCGGCTCGGGGCACTCACACGCACGACGCACGACGACATCGGGCTGAAGGCTTGGGCTGGTTGTGGCTGGCTGGCGCTGGGCAGCGCTGGCGCGGGCTTGCGCTGCGACACGCACGCTGAGCACGAGTTGGACGGGCGAAGGCGCGCGGCGCGGGCGAAAGCGGCCGAGCACGAGCAAAGGCTCTGGCGCGTAGGCGGCGAAGCGGCTCGAGCGGCGGCGCGCGGACACGGCGACGTCGCTGGCCGCGCGAATCGGGTGGTGCGACGGGCCGCTCGCGCGAATCGGGCGCGGCGATGGGCGGATCTCGGGCGGGCTTTGGTGTCTGTGTGCGACGGCGAGGTGGCCTGACCGACGCGTTCGGGCGTCTTTGCTCGGGCAGATCTCGACCAATTTGGCGCGCGCGACGGGCTCATCGGTGCGATCGGGCGATGGCTTCTCTCGGCCGCAACTGCGCGTCGCGATAAGTGGTGCGACGGCGGCGACAGATCTCGGGCGACGGACTGGGCGCGTCGACGACAGCGATTCTGCGATCCTCGGCCGGATCTCGTGCATTCTTGGTCGAGGGCGTCTGCGGCGGCAAAGCGGCAAGGCGTGGCCGCGACAGCCGTTCGTGCGGGTTGGGCGTCTTTGCTCGGCGGTTGGGCGACGGTGGATCTGCTTGGTGCCGGGCGGATCTGGCTGGCCGGGAGGCGGCTTGTGCGGCAAAGTGAGGTGTTGGAGAAGAAATGCAAACCTAGCTTCCTTTCTCTTTTAACCAAATACAACAAAACTCCAAAATCCAAGGCTAACCATAAAATGACCCGGAAGGAGCAACAAGAGCTCTCACTAGCTCTATCCGCACGCATCCCCACAAGCTTTCTAGAGACCGGGTTCAAACCCCAGTGCAAAGACAATTCCCTTTTATTTTTACTTTTGCATCAAACCTTGCTCAACCCTTCCACAAAGCCTCACAAACCTACATAAATTCATCCAATATTTTTAGCAACTAGAAAAGACATACACGGCCCTGACGGCCCGACCAAATTACCAAAATACCCCTAGGGCATACCTGGAAGACCGGGAAGAAAAACCTGGGCCGTTACACACTCTGTCATTTATTATTGCATTGTTTATTCAGGATGTAGATGGACAGGAGTCCTAGGGGAACATTGTTTAAAAAGTTGTTTAAATTGTATTATATGTTTTTATAAGCACTGGCCAGGCTTGTTTTACTTTGTTGGTTTTGTTTAAATGTAAATTGTTGGTTATGTTTTAAGGGTTCTCCCTTCTCATATGTTTTGAAAGGTTTTTAAATATGAGCACTAAACCGCTTGTTATCATATTTAACTTGCATGCTGAGTGAGAACCCAGGTTTAGGACCGTGTTTTGGGTCGGGTTCTTACATTTTTCCATTGATTTAAAAATAAGAAAAAAAGGAAGAAAATCCCTATTTGCCTCCCAAAAGCCCTAGCTGACCCTCCCTCTCCTTTTCGTTTCTTCTCCCTCGTGTTCTCCCACACTATTGCCAAAAACTCAAGCTCTATCTCTAAGTCTTCTTTTTCTTCTTCCTCTCTTGGCCGAATCACCTCCATTTTTACCGAAAGATAAGCCTTAGCATTCGTTTCTCTCAACTCCATTGCAAGAGCTTCATCACCAAGGTTGGCCGAGAGCTTCATTGCCAAGGTTTCATTCTAGATCTCCTTTTCTTTGTTGGTTGAATCCGAGAGCACCATTCTCTTAGCTTTGTTGCTGCATGTAAAGACCCGACCCAAAAGGGGCACTAAATGGGCCTTTACCCCAATGCATGCATTCAAAGTAAAGACAATATACAAATATGATTTCGGATTCCAAGTAAAAATTAAAACATTCAGCATTCAATCAGAAATAAAAACAGTTTACTGAAACTTGTCCCTGTCTCCAAGCACCTGTTTCAAGAAAAATACATTTCCAAAAGTTTACTCTGATCAGAGATTTATTAAAATCATTCAAAACCTTCTCAGATACAACAATGCTGGAATCCACAAAAACATTGAGAAAACATCCTAGGGCTCCGTGCCCGACTACATGCATTCAGGGGAAATAAAAAGACAAGAGTCATAATATAAAAAGGTCAGAGATGACAGCAGGTTCCCATGATCACAGCTCCTCCTTCAGCCATCCTATCTCGCACCTTGGTTACCTGTGGAAAAACCACAAAATAAGGGTGAGTAACGAATTACTCAGTAAGAATCCCCAACTGGGGAACAATACGAAAACATCTCATTTAGCACACCGACATGCAACCATACAATGACTTAGAGCAAAACGGTAGGTTTAGGCTATGTGCTAACACTAGAGTTAGCCTAACAAGGGCTTTCAACTACAGCCTATCCTAGGTTCTACACAATGATGCCCATCGGGGACTAACACACAAGGATGCCCATCGGGGGCTTACACCTACAAACAATGATGCCCATCGGGGTCTTACACATACGGATGCCCATCGGGGTCTTACACCTCAATCAATGATGCCCATCGGGGTCTTACACATACGGATGCCCATCGGGGTCTTACACCTACGGATGCCCATCGGGGTCTTACACCTACGGATGCCCATCGGGGTCTTATACCTCAATCAATGATGCCCATCGGGGTCTTACACATACGGATGCCCATCGGGGTCTTACACCTCAATCAATGATGCCCATCGGGGTGTTACACATATGGATACCCATCGGGGTCTTACACCTACGGATGCCCATCGGGGTCTTACACCTACGGATGCCCATCGGGGTCTTACACCTCTAGCTATCAATGCTGCCCAACGGGGTCTTACACATCTAGGATGCCCATCGGGGTCTTACTCCAGCTAGGATCACTGAGATGCCCAACGGGGTCTTACACTCTTAAGCGGCCTTATGATGCCCATCGGGGTCTTACACCTACGGATGCCCATCGGCCGCTTCGCGCTTCTTCTTGGCGATGGGCGCGGGGCTGGCAGTCTTGCCGCTTTGTAACGACCAGTGTTTTTTTCTTCCGGTCTTCGGGTATGCCCTAGGGGTAATTTGGTAATTTGGTCGGGCCGTCATGGTCGTTTGTGTCTTTTCCAGCTACTAAAATTATTGGATGGTTTTTGTAGGTTTTTGGAGGGGTTTGTGGTTTGGTTTGAGCAAGGTTTGTTGCAAAAGTAAAAATAAAGGAAATTGTCTTTGCACTGGGTTTGAACCCGGGTCTCTGGGAAGCTTGTAGAGAGGTGTGCCAATTGAGCCATTAGGTGCTCTTGTTGCTCTTTTCTGCATCACATCTTAGTTAACCTTGGAGTTTGGAGTTTTGGTGCATTTGGTTAAATGAAATAGAATTAGGTTATTCCATCTTATTCTCCAAAAGCACCTCTTGGCCGCCCAAGCTCTCCATCTCCATAGCCTTGCCGAGTTCTTCATCCTTGCCTCTCCTTGGGTTCGATCATCATCATTCCGGGTAAGTCTTCGTCTTCTTCATCTTCTCATTTGGGTGTTTGTTGGCCGAATGTAAGAAAAAAGGGGTTGTGTGTGTGTGTGTGTGTTGTGCAACCAATGAGAGGAGATGACCATCATCATCGGCCCATTTCACCGTGACGCCCAGATCGGTCGAACCAGCCTGCCTGTCGACGCCCAGACGGTCGAACCAGCACCCGCCGCACGCCCAGACTGTCCCAAAGAGCCTCGCTGCGTCGCCCAGCAGAGATCGCCCGATAGCTCGTCGTGACGCCAGAGGTCTCGCCCCGGCGCAAGACGTCCAAACGTCGCTCAGACGCCCTCGCCAGGTCCGCTTGCCGAAGCCGCTCGCCGCGCGCGCTTCGCTCGACGTTCGCGCGCGCGCGCTCCTCGCCGAAGTTGCTCGCCGTGTCCGCATCGCGACGCGCGCGGCGCGCTCAGCGCAGACGCAGCGCTTCGCCGCGCCGCCAGACACGCCCGCTGCCGCCGCGCGCCCAGACGCGCCGCGCCGCGCGTGTCCGCTGCTTGCGTGCGGTAGCGCAGCCGGTAGCGTGTCCTTGTTGCGTGCGCCGGTAGCGCGGCCCAGTGTGTCCTTGCCGTGCCGGTAGCAGCGGCCCAGTAGCAGCGTCCTTGCCTGCCCGGCTTGCCTGCAGCGACCCCAAGCTCAAGTCGTCGTCGCGCCGCGTGAGTTCCCGAGCCGAGCTTGCTTCATTCTATTGTTGTTTAGATATTTTAGATGCCGATTATTGTTGGTTTGCTAGGTTCCCGCTCGCTAGCTCGGGATTGTTCCATGACTTAGGATTTGTGTGTAAAAGTCTCCGACCAAGGTAAGGATTTCTTACCGAGGTTGTGTGGACTCGCGGTATATTTGTGATTGTTGTTTTGTATGCTGTGTATGTTTACTAGCATGTTTAGCCTAGGTGCTCGCTCAATTCTCGATGGCATGAACTCTTGTATTGTTTCTCATGTTAGCCCATGCTAGGTTGTTCTATTCTAGCATGTTCGATATCTGTTCTTGCTTCGTAGTATCATGCTAGGTTCTTTGTATCCGATGAGCACGTATTGGACCGCATTGATTGAATCGTTATTATTGTTAAGGTTTAGAATTGAGGTAGATAGAATCATCCGAGCCCGATGCATGAAGTATCTTGCATCTATGGCAAGGACGTTCGAGACGCTTCTCCGTCCTTGGACCTCGTGAGGGATTAGCTATCCCAACCGTAGGGCCCCGCAATCTTGGGTGAGGGTGGCGATCGTTAAATGCCCCAACGGTCGGGATGATGACTTGGCATTGCCTCGCCCCCGGCGATCGACACGTCCTCGGCGTGTTCGGCCGTAGCCCTTGATTGCCACTGTTAGGGCAAGGACCGCTTCTCGGTGTAAGCCTACCACGACCGGTTCCTTAGCCTCAGTGCGGTGGTACAGCCGACATAGTTCACGTGTCGTGTCTCACACCCCTATGTCGGTGACACCGATCCAGAGATTTAGTTAGGCATGGTGGATCGAACTCGGGCGGCTTGCCACTAGACCCGGCACCCCCGAGTTTGCGGTGAGCATGCGGTGCGCGCTTACGCTCATTACAGTACGCCGATCGAGAGCTCCTCGGGATCTTGAGCAGTGCACCTTTCGTGACGGACGTGAGACAGCCGAGGCCGGACTTGTTCCCGTATAGTGCGTTTAGTGTGTTGTGGTTTTTCCGGACTAAGACCCCGAGATGGCATCCGAGGTCCAAGTGTGGACTTAGCTATGTGCTCCGCTCTGTGTTTGTACTCATAGCTTGCATACATTCTTCTAGATGATCATGTATATCGTATTGTACCGGCTGGGGATTCTTCTACTGGGTAATTCGTTACTCACCCTTATTCGTGGTTTTCACGTGTAATCAAGGCGGGAGACAGGATGGTGAAGGAGGAGCTATGATCATGGAACTCGTTGTCATCTCTCCGATTGTTTTATTTTAATTATCATGACTCTTCACTTTTTATTATTTCCCCGAATGCATGTAGACGGGCACAGAGCCCGGGATGTTTTCTTACGCTTTATGGATTCCAAAGATATTGGTACTTGTGGATTGTTTTAATGGTTTAAATAAATCTCTACGATCGTGAGTGTGCTTTTAGAAATGTATGTTTTGGTTGTTGAATGTTTCTGTTTTTACTTGGAATCCAAATGTATTTTTCATAATGTCTTTTATTTTCACTACATGCATTGGGGTAAAGGCCCATTTAGAGCCCTTTTTGGGTGGGTCTTTACTGATTGGTATCGAGCTCGAGTCATAGATTCTCAGAGATCGACCTTTTGTTGTAGGTCGTTTTCCATGATCATCAAGACTCGGCGATCATCAGTACGCCTAGATTTATTGTTTTAGAAAGGAAAAGGGTTAAGAATTTACAATACCTATCATCTAGTGTATGCCTTGTTTGGTGTTGTGGAATGGTGACAGCGAGTTTTGATTCGTTGTTGGTTTGGATGTAGATCGCCAAAGATGCTATCACCCGCATCGGGAGAGGAGGTTCGAGAGCAGTCGAGGTATCGTGGATCGGATTCGACATCGCAGGGACATCGCCCCAAGCCGACATCGATGGCATTCCACCGCCAGCTCCTCTCCCGTTACGCCTAGAGCGGGCGTTGAGGCGATCGAGCGCCGTGAGATCGCTCTCCCGGAGCAGAGTTTGCCCGAGTCTATGAGGGCTTTTATGGTCAAGATGTTGAGTGACCAGAGGGCGAGACCTGTGCCTTGTTGGCGCGGCAATGGCGGGAAGAGTCCCGAGCCCAGATCGAGCGGTGACTCGATTGGTTCAAGAGAGCTCAAGAGCACCTCCAGCTCCACAGAGCAAGTAGCCCAGAGGCGATATGGCAGAGGGTGCCGAGGAATTGGGTAGGTGGTCAAGGATTTTGTGAAGTGGAAGCTCGAGAAGTTTGATGCCACCGGTGATGCGTTAGCGGCGGCTGTGTGGATTGCCCATTTGGAGTACACCTTCCCGATCATGGTGTGCCCCGATATTCAGAGGCCGAGATGTGCGGCTCATGTGCTAGGAGGCGCGGCGAGATGGTGGTGGGAGTCCACCTTGAGCGAGAGACCACCTGGTCTCCACCCGCTACTTGGGAGTTCTTCAAGGCCGAGTTCAAGGTAAAGTTCATCGCTGATGAGGCTCGGGAGAAGATGGTGGAGCTCTTCCGTAAACCCGGCAGGTTCGATTCCATTGAGGAATATGAGCGCAAGTTCTCGGAGTATGGATATTTTGCTCCTCGCTTGATTGCCACCCCGGAGTCAAGATTCGGAAGTTCATATCCGGATTGAGGCAGGTGTTTCCCAGATGTCGTGGCTCGTGGCCCCGACACTTATGCTAGGGCCGTCTAGTTAGCCACGATCTATAATGGGAAGTATCCTGCGAGCGGGTTGTTGCCGCTCTCGCTCGGGCGTCCCGTCCCAAAGCACTGTGGGGGCGTAAGAGGAAGTTTGACTTTTCGGGAGGCGGCGGCGCCGCCAAGGGCGATTGAAACAGAGATCACGGAGAGCTCCAGTCCGTTTCGGCCGACAAAGCAGGAGGACCTGTGCGATTTCCGCTTGTGCTACTTGTGGGAAAGTCCACGCCGAGCTTGTCGGCTGGACCTAGATTGTGCTTCCGTTGTGGTAGAGAGGGTCACATGGCCCGTTTTTGTGATCGACCCAACTATGGCGGCTCACGGCCAGCAGCAGAAAGCAGGTCGAGTGTTTGCTACGACCCGTCGGGGAGAGGCCGAGCGTCACGGATGCGCGTGGCGGTGTACGCTTCTTGTTTTAGATCATCGCGCATTTGTCTTGTTTGATTCTCGGGTTCCACGCATTCATTTGTATCTGTGTTGTTTCTTTGAGCATGCTAAGTTAAGACTAGAGCCTCTAGGTTTCGAGTTATTCTGTTGCAACTCCTTCGGGAGTTAATATGTTGGCTAGAGATAAGATTAAGGATGGCCGGATCGAGATATCGGAGAGTTGCTTGTGGCTACGCTCATAGTTCCGCCTATGAGCGGTTTTGATGTGATTCTTGGTATGGAGTGGTTAGTCGCTAACCACGCGTTGATTGACCGCCACCGAAAGAAGTAGTGTTCAGCCGCCAGTCGGCCGTGACTTTAAGTTTCGTGGAGTCCAGGTGGAGTTTGCCCGCCGATGGTGTCACCGTGAAAGCTCGTCGCTTGCCACTCATGGAGCTTGGGGCTATCTAGCCAAGTTGTTCTGGGAAGAGCCGCCCTCATTTGCTCTGCTGATCAAAGCCGGTCGTGCGTGAGTTTGTGGATGTGTTTCCTAAGGAGTTCACGGGGTTGCCCCAAAGAGAGAGGTTGACTTCTTTATTGAGCTCGAGCCAGGACCGCCCCTATCTCGAAGGCTCCGTATCGCATGGCGCCAGTGAGTTAAAGGAATCAAGATTGATTCTGCAGGAGATGTTAGACCGAGGGTTCATCCGCTCCAAGTGTGTCCTCGTGGGGAGCACCGATCCTGCTTGTGAAAAAGAAGGATGGTTCTATGCGCTTATGTATTGATTACCGCGAGCTTAATAAGGTGACAAAGATGAAGAATAAGTATCCGCTGCCCCCGTATCGATGATTTGTTCGATCGCCTTCGTGGAGCTTCGTGTTCTCCAAGATAGATCTCGAGATCCGGTTACCATCGATTGCGGATCGGGATGCCGACATTCCTAAGACAACTTTTCAGTCCGGATATGGTCACTATGAGTTTGTGGTTATGTCGTTTGGATTGACCAATGCCCCGGTAGCGTTCATGGACATGATGGATAGGGTGTTCAAATCATTTTTGGACAAACCGTCATCGTGTTCATTGACGATATTCGATTTATTCGAGGTCTAAAGAAGACCATGCGAGCATTTGAGACGAGTATTGGCGGCTTTGAGGGAAAACCGGCTTTAGGCGAAGTTTTCCAAATGTGATTTGGTTGGAGCAGTGGCCTTCCTAGGCCACGTGGTTTCGAGAGATGGTATAGCCGTGGACCCCGCGAAGATTGAGGCCGTGAGTTCATGGGCCAAGCCGACTTCGATTGCCGAGATTCGCAGCTTTCTGGTTTGGCGAGTTACTACCGTCGGTTCGTCAAGGACTTTTACTCGCTTTAGCCTCGCCCCTCACTCGCCCGACGAGGAAGGGTGTCGAGTTTGTTTGGGACAAAGAGTGTGATGAGAGCTTTGCTGTGCTCAAGCGTAGTTTGACTTCAAAGACGGTGTTGGCGATCCGGAGGGGACAGTGGTTTCGTGGTCTCTGATGATGCTTCCAAGTTTGGTTTAGGTTGTGTGTTGATGCAAAGACGGGAAGGTCATTGCCTATGCTTCCCGTCACCAAGCCAGATGAGCAGAACTACCCGACTCATGATATGGAGTTGGCAAAGCAGTGGTGTTTGCATCAAGATTTGGAGGCATTACACAGTATGGTGAGCGGATTCGAGATGTTTACCGATCACCAGAGCCTCAAGTATCTGTTTACTCGTAAGGAGTTGAATATGAGGCAGAGGAGATGGTTAGAGTTGGTAAAGGATTATGATCTGCGAGATTTTGTACCATCCGGTAAAGCCAACGTAGTGGCCGATGCTTTGAGCGAGAAAAGACGTCGCACTCTGCGGCGTTGTTGAGTTTCCAGCCCAGGTTGCGAGAGAGAGTTCGAGCGGCCGAGGTTGCGTGTTGTTGTTGGAGAGGTTACCGCTGTGAGTAGCTCGATTGGACTATTCACCCGTCGATTCGGCAATGGATTATAGATGTACCGGTTGGGTGACCCCGCACTTAAGAGATTGGTTGACAGAGTTAGTCTTGACGGTGACTTTGACTTTGTGTATTCCCAGCATATGGGTTGACTTATAGAGGCCGGTTGTGTGTTCCGGACATTGCGAGTTTGCGAGCCGAGTTGCTCTCGGAGGCCCACTGTTCCCCCTTTGCTTGGCACCCGGGGGTACCAAGATGTATCAGACCTTTAAGCATTTTCGGTGGATGGGGATGAAGAGAGATGTGGCAGAGTTTGTCGGTAGGTGTCTCACTTGTCGCCAAGTGAAGGCACCCAGCAGAGGCCAGGCAGAGTTTGTTGCAACCACCGAGTGTACCCAGTGGAAATGGGAAGAGATCTCTATGGACTTTATATCTGGTTTGCCAAGGACTCGAGGAAGTTTCTCGCATTTGGGTGATAGTCGACGATTGGATGGCTCCATTCGAGGCATTGTATGGTAAGCGTTATCGGTCCCCCCGTGTTCGGGAAGAGGTTGGTGATAGATGTGTTTTGGGTCCCGAGTTACTGCAGCTTGACCAATGGTGCAAAGCAGAGAAGATTAGAGCTCGTATGTTGACAGCTCAGAGCAGAGCAGAAGAGTTACGCCGATGTTCGGCGTCGAGATTTGGAGTTTGAGGTTGGTCAACATGTGTTCCTTAAGGTTGCTCCGATGCGAGGTGTTCCGAGGTTTGCAAGCGTGGGAAGTTGAGTCCCCGTTTTGTTGGTCCATTTGAGATCCTAGAGAGGATTGGCAGAGTTGCCTCACCTGTTAGCCCTACCTCCGTCACTATCGCAGTGCATAGTGTTTTCCATGTATCGATGCCGAGGCAAGATGTGCCGGACCGTCGCACATTGTGGACTTTGAGCCTTTGCGGTGAAGGAGGATTTGAACTTCGAGGAGAAGCCGGTGAGGATCCTTGCCTTTGAGACCAAGACGCTTGCGTAATCGCGAGATTCGTTTGGTAAAGGTTCGATGGAAGAATCGGGAGTTTCGAGGAAGCCACTTGGGAGCGGGAAGACGAGATGAGGTTGCATTACCCTGAAATATTTTCTGTCTTAAGGACTTTCGAGGACGAAAGTCATAAAAAGGAGGGAATATTGTAACGACTGTGTTTTTCTTCCCGGTCTTTCAGGTATGCCCTAGGGGTAATTTGGTAATTTGGTCGGGCCGTCATGGTCGTTTGTGTCTTTTTCAACTACTAAAATTATTGGATGGTTTTTTGTAGGTTTTGGAGGGGTTTGTGGTTTGGTTTGAGCAAGGTTTGTTGCAAAAGTAAAAATAAAGGAAATTGTCTTTGCAGTATGGTTTGAACCCGGTCTCCCGGGAAGCTTGTAGAGAGGTGTGCCAATTGAGCCATTAGGTGCTCTTGTTGCTCTTTTCGCATCACATCTTAGTTAACCTTGGAGTTTGGAGTTTTGGTGCATTTGGTTAAATGAAATAGAATTAGGTTATTCCATCTTATTCTCCAAAAGCACCTCTTGGCCGCCCAAGCTCTCCATCTCCATAGCCTTGCCGAGTTCTTCATCCTTGCCTCTCCTTGGGTTCGATCATCATCATTCCGGGTAAGTCTTCGTCTTCTTCATCTTCTCATTTGGGTGTTTGTTGGCCGAATGTAAGAAAAAGGGGTGTGTGTGTGTGTGTGTTGTGCGGCCCACCGAGAGGAGCAACCATCATCCCCAGCCTAGCTCGTGACGCCCAGATCGGTCGAAACCAGCCCTGTCACTTGACGCCCAGATCGGTCGAACCCGACCGCCAGACGCCCGGACTGTCCAAAAAGGCCTCGCGGATTCGCCAAAGAAGAGATCGCCCGATCGCTCGCCGCGACGCCAGAGAGTCCTCGCCAGCGCAAGACGCGTCGGCCTGTCGCTCGACGCCCTCGCCGTGTCCGCTTGCCGAAGCCGTTGCTCGCGCCGCGCGCGCGCTGACGAGCGTTCGCGCGCGCGCGTCCTCGCCGAGTTGCTCGCCTGTCGCGCATCGTGACGCAGAAGCGCCGCGCGCTCGGCGACGACGCTCGCTCGCGCGCGCCGCCCGACGCCCGGCGCCGCAGCGCCGCGCGCCAGACGCTTCGCCGCGCGCGTGCGTGTCCTCGCCGTGCTGCGTGCGGTAAGCGCGGCCGGCAGCGTGTCCTTGCGCCGTGCGGTAGCGCGGCCGGTAGCGTGTCCTTGCCGTGCGGTAGCAGCGCGGCCACAGGCGTCCTTGCCGTGCCGGCTTGCCAAGTAGCCCCAAGCTCTCAGGTCGTCGCGCCGCGTGAGTTCCCTTTGAGCCGAGCTTGTTGTTTCTATTGTTGTTTAGATATTTTAGATGCCGATTATTGTTGGTTTGCTAGGTTCCCGCCGCTAGCTCGGGATTGTTCATGACTTAGGATTTGTGTGTAAAAGTCTTCCACCAAGGTAAGGATTTCTTACCGAGGTTGTGTGGACTCTGCGCGTATATTTGTGATTGTTGTTTTGTATGCTGTGTATGTTTACTAGCATGTTTAGCCTAGGTGCTCTGTTTCAATTCTCGATCGCATGAACTCTTGTATTGTTTCTCATGTTAGCCCATGCTAGGTTGTTCTATTCTAGCATGTTCGATATCTGTTCTTGCTTCGTAGTATCATGCTAGGTTCTTTTGTATCCGATGAGCACGTATTGACCGCATTGATTGAATCGTTATTATTGTTAAGGTTTAGAATTGAGGTAGATAGAATCATCAGGGCCCGATGCATAAAGTATCTTGCATCTATGGCAAGGACGTTCGAGACAGTTCTCCGTCCTTGGACCCCGTGAGGGATTAGCTATCCCAACCGGTAGGCCCCCGCAATCTTGGGTGAGGGTGGCGCATCGTTAAATGCCCCAACGGTCGGGATGATGACTTGGCATTGCCTCGCCCCCGGCGATCGACACGCCCTCGGCGTGTTCGGGCCGTAGCCCTTGATTGCCACTGTTAGGCAAGGACCGCTTCTGGTGTAAGCCTACCACGACCGGTTCCTTAGCCTCAAAGTGCGGTGGTACAGTGACATAGTTCACGTGTCAGTGTCTCACACCCCTATGTCGCTGACACCGATCCGAGATTTAGTTAGGCATGGTGATCGAACTCGGGCAGCTTGCCACTAGACCCGGCACCCCGAGTTTGCGAGAGCATGCGGTGCGCGCTTACGCTCATTACTGCGCGCCGATCGAGAGCTCCTCGGGATCTTGAGCGAGTGCACCTTTCGATCGGCGATGAGACAGCCGAGGCCGGGACTTGTTCCCGTATAGTGCGTTTAGTGTGTTGTGGTTTTTCCGGACTAAGACCCCGAGATGGCATCCGAGGTCCAAGTGTGGACTTAGCTATGTGCTCCGCTCTGTGTTTGTACTCATAGCTTGCATACATTCTTCTAGATGATCATGTATATCGATTGTACCCCGGTTGGGATTCTTACTGGGTAATTCGTTACTCACCCTTATTGCGTGGTTTTCCACAGGTAATCAAGGCGGAGACAGGATGGTCAAGGAGGAGCTATGATCATGGAACTGCTTTGTCATCTCTCGATTGTTTTATTTTAATTATCATGACTCTTCACTTTTTATTATTTCCCGAATGCATGTAGACAGGCACAGAGCCCCAGGATGTTTTCTTACGTTTTATGGATTCCAGCATATTGGTACTTGTGGATTGTTTTAATGGTTTAAATAAATCTCTCGATCGTGAGTGTGCTTTTAGAAATGTATGTTTTGGTTGTTGAATGTTTCTGTTTTTACTTGGAATCCGAAATGTATTTTTCATAATGTCTTTTATTTTCACTACATGCATTGGGGTAAAGGCCCATTTAGAGCCCCTTTTGGGTCGGGTCTTTACATGCTTACTGGCCGGGACGATGAACGGTGGAGGAGCTGCTCGGTGGAAAGCTTGCGCGGCCATGGTGATTTGGAGAAGACAACCCAAAACCCTAATTTCCCATTCTTTTAATCAAATGCCCAAAACCCAAAGAACTCAAGGCTAACTAAAATATGCCGCGGAAAGAGCAATAAGATCACTTGGTGGCTCAACTGGCAAGGCCCTGCTCTAGCACACAAGGCCACCCTGGCTTGAATCTTAGCTGCTGCAACATTAAATCCCTATTTTTCTTTTGCATCTCTCCATGCCCAAACACATCCACAATGCATCAAAAATTCTACTTAAGTCCATCCAATAATTTTAACAACTGAAAAAGACATAAACGGCCCTGACGGCCCGACCAAATTACCAAAATACCCCTAGGGCATACCTGAAAGACCGGGATGAAAACCTGGGCCGTTACACTGCAACACCAAACCTACCCGAGGGCTCCCTTGGTTCTTGTTGCCTCCATACCTAGCCGAGAGCCTTCGGGGTTTCTTGGTCCTTGTTTTCGCAACCAACTCCTTGCTCCTCCTTTATTGCCGAGATCCTTTTCTAGATTGGAGTTCCTTTCCGAGATCATCAAAGGTGAGGTATTGTTCTTGTTGATGTTGTTTGTGATTGTACTACCCGAGATCTACATTGTGCTTGTTGGATGTGTGTTGCATACTCCTTGGCCGAGGCTAGGGGGTGTGATTAAGGTGTTATCGAGAAACTAACTTGTGTGGTTTGTTGTTTTCTTGTGATGCCATAGCCGAGATTTGGTAGGATTAAACTTGGGAGTTGCTTGACCGAGACCTCCCTTGGAGAGTTAGTGCTTGTTCAGGTTTTGGTAAAGCCCTAATCCATGTTTCGGGTTGGTTGCATAGTTTAATCAGCATTAGTTATTAACTATTTGTTGGCTTAATTGTTAGGTTAGCTAGGTTGGTGATCTGCCCAGTGTGCTGACTAGAGATTATCTAGGATTGGCCCAGTGTGTTGTTGATCCCGACACTACAAAAAAACACTTTTTGGCGACAGAAATTTTTGCGACAGAGCTGAGTTCCATAGCGAAAAGCGGCCTACGCTGACGGAAGAAACATCTGTCGGCTTTGAGTGGAGTTTTGCCGACGGAACACCGTATTCTGTCAGCTAAAGTTTGTTTTTCTCGACGGATTATCTCCGTCGCAACAAAAAGCCTACTGCGATGAAACTCGGTCGCGGAAGGATACATTGTGCAACCGAACTATGTCACACAATGTAGCTTTCCGCGACAGAACTCTGTCCCACGATGTAGTTTTCTACGACGGAGTTTCGTCGCAAAATGTAGCCTTTCGCGATGGAATTTGTCGCAATAAATTTAATTTTAAAATAAATAAATTACTGACGTTGACAAAGCTTCTTTCGGTTGGTGTTGCCTCTTTTAAAAATACTTTCGATTTTCACATTTCAAAATACCCTAAAAAACCTAAATCCTCCAACATGCCACTGCATTACAATCCTAAAGAATCAACCTAATAAGATAGTCTCTAGTTTTAATACTTACTAATAAATTAGTTTTGATTCACAACCTAATAAATAGTCTATACTTTTAATACATACTAAAAATATTAAGTATATGATTATAAACTATTCTTCATTTATTTATTTATTTATATATATATATATATCTAAATCACCTATTCATTGATAATTAATATATTGATCTATTAATCTTCTCTGTTTTATGTTGATGGTAGAGCTATAGTCTCTATTTTTTTTTACAGTGCAATAGTCTCTATTTTTTTTAGAGTGCAATAGTCTCTACTTTTAATACATACTTAAAAAAGAGAAGAAATTAAATTAATGAAGCAATGTCAAAAAAGAGTAAAGAAAAAATAGAATAAGAAAATAATAAATTAGAAAAGAAGTAATTTTCACAAGTATTATTAAAATAATAAAATGATAAAAGTAATTTTAATGAAACAATGTCATAAAAAGAGTAAAAAAGAAAAAGAAAAGAAGAAGAGTTTCGAGACGTATAAGTTTGGCCCTAATTTTTTTCCTTTCGATCCTCTTTCAATTTCATCCTCTTCTCTCCTTGTTTAGGACTTCGCCGTAGCGAAGTCTCTACTTCTGATTAAGCAAAATGTGTGTATGTGATCCCCAAAGGTTGTGCAAGTATACACAGTCTTTGTTGTAGCAAGTTTTAAAGTAAGTAAAAGTCATCTCCACAGGGAATAGTTATTAGTGTCATGTTCAAGAGAAATCGAGAGTCAGGGTGATGGGGGAATTTGTTTTGGCGAAGTAAATCTAAACTAAGTAAATTAAAGATAAATCGAACTGATAAAATACATCGGAAGGGAATAAGACATTTCGGAGAGGTTCGCTTCAGCGAAATTATTTACAGCAAAGAAGCAACAACCGTTAGCTTTCTCTTTTGCTCTCTCGAGCCTTAGAGTTTGGCTCTCTTGAGCTCTTGGCTTGGTTCTCTTGAACACAAACACTGCTAAGGCGAAACGACACAGCATTAGGCGAACCTTATCTCTAAGCATTCAATTTAGATGCAAGTAAACTCATCTCTAAGTAAACTTTGAGAACCTAATGTTATACATGCAAGATCGCTCTATTTCTATTCTCTCGAAGCGAAATAAAGACATACACACAGTGGATCAAACAGAGTGCATTTTGAATTAACACAGCATGCATAATAGTTTATCATCTCGCTAAAGCTTCGCTTAGGCGAACTACTCCTATTTGCCTATTTCCTTCCAATGATAGATTTAGCTACTCATGTCGATAAATAAAACTAAAGCGAAGTAAAAGCAATAGAAATCCTTCATTGAAAACAACAAGAAACAAGCTTCATCAAAACTACACTAAATTGGGTGATATTTTGCTCTGAAGGTGAACAGCTATATTTATACACCAGCTCCAAGCGACAAAGCCTGCTACACGATCCTGACAATGTTGGACTGCTCTGCTATCGCATTTCAGACGGACTACTTTATCTGACATTTCTGCTCCACGATCCACATTGTCGATTGTCAGAGCATCTTCGCTTCGCTAACTTTACAGCATCTTCTTTCGTCGGTGGCTTCGCTATGGTGAAGCACTTGGTATTTTTTTTAAGCTCTACTGCTGCGTTGAATATCTTCAAAGCGTACTTGGCTGGGCTGATATTCGCTTTGGTGAATACCTTCTTGTTGGAATTTCTCTTCGCTCCATCATGAATGTTGCAGACAAACTAGAAAGTATCAATTCTTTTTACAACATAAACTTGGCACACATTCAAGCATATTTCGCTGCAGTGAACCCAGAAAATGCATCCTAATTAGAAAACTAAAGGATGTTTCGTTTAAGCGAAAGTTAAGCATGATGGGGCAGAATTCAATATTAAATTCATTAAATAATATCAAATTCTTATAAAAATATATTCTCTTAAGCTAATTTAACTCTCAATTCTTGAGAGTTATCACTCTTGCAATTCCAGTTTCATCATCTTCTCCCTTCTCAACGATTCTTAGAACCGGATTCAATCGGAGAAGAAAAGAGATTGAAAAAGGATCCGGCAAAGGTCGAGAGCTTCGAATCGAGTTCCGAAGAAGTTTCGTCACAAAGAGCGTTGATCGGACGCTCGGTCTTTAAAGGAACACTCAAGGACGGCACAACGATGGCAGTGAAGCATATCAAAGGTTTTGTTCTGCAAAATAAGTTTTCGATGGCAGTGGTTTGTGACGATCTGGAAGTTAGGTTTTGTTCTGCAGAATAAGTTTCTCAACTAGCTTTCAATGGCAGTTCTTGAAGGTTTGAAAGATTTTCTGATCTCTACTTAAGGTTTGTTGAATTTTCAGGTTGCTTATATTTTTCATTGATAGTTAGGCACATTAATTGTTCGTTCCATCAATTTTAGGTTTTTGTACGGTTTCAGTTCATCTTCTTGGTGATTCCTTCGATTCACTCCCAAATTTATTCTCCGCTCCTTGATTTTCTCTTAATGCTCGACTGAACTAATTATAGGTTCAAACTCAACTTCTCAATTGAGTTTGAAATTGCCGATTGCAAAGTTTATTTGGCTTTTTATAGCTCAACTTTTCAATTGCCAATCGGTGATTTCTTTGAACACTTTACAAAAAAAGATGAGACAGGGGAGGGAGGGTTTTTCTTTATAATTATTTTTTTTTCTTTTTTAAATGGGACTGATGGGTTTCTGTTGTACAGTGAAAGCTAGTCGAGAATTTGAGAAATTTGTAGCTTCTAAATTTAAAACTTATAGTTTTTTTGTTTGATTCAGGTAGTCATCTACAATTAAGATCATGGGAGACGGTGTCTTGCGTTCACATTTAATTATTATTTTTGTATGGATATTTTAACTTTGTGTTCAATTATGTTTTTAAGGAACATTTGTACACTTTTTGTGTTGAATTAGTTTGTATTGAATTAGCAACATTAGGTATTTAAACTTTGTAAAGAATTTTGTGTTGATGTCTAATGTTATTGAATTTATTTTGAACTCAAGTATTTCGATAAATAATGAATAGGGAAAAAAATAGAAATTAAAAAAAAATTCTAAAGTGCTAAGGCGACAGAATGTTTCATCACGGTAATACCTATCGCGACAGATATTTGTTATGTCGCGGTATATTTCTATGGCGACAGAGCGTTTCCCCTATGGAATTGAAGACTTTGGCCAACGGAAGAAATTTCTTCGTCGCAGTAGGCTACCGCGACGAGCTTTACCCTACGAAACTTGCGACGGAAGAATTTCCGTCACGATAAGCTTTTGCGACAGAAAATAGCACTTTTCGCGACAAAAATTTCTGTCGCGAAAAGCTTCGTTTGTTGTAGTGCGGGCTAGCCCAATGTTTTGCCCGAGTTGCTCAGGACTAGCCCAGTGTGTTGCTGTCCACTGTTGGCCAAGTGTGTGCTGACCAGATATGAGCAGGACTTGCCTAGTGTGTGCAGTCCAAGACTAGCCCAGAGTGTTGTTGTCCTTTGTTAGCCAAGTGTGTGCTAACCATGTTTGCTGTAATGATAGAGCTTCTGAGATTACTTAACTGTTTCTCATGTTTGTTAGCCCAGTGTGTGCTAACCCTGTCTAGCTATGAGCATAGACCTTTGATATTGTTCATCCTGCTGTTATACTTATTGAGACTGCCATGATTGTTGTGTTATGCTTGTATGCTAGGATTCTAGAGGATTTGTCTTGCGTATTGTACCCCGGTTGGGGAATCCTTACTGAGTGCTTTTGTACTCACCCCTTTTTTGTGGTTTTTCCACCAGGTAATTTGGCACAGCATCGAGGTGGCTAGAGGAGGAGCTGGATGATCATGGGAAAAGCCGCTGCATTTTCTTGTTCATGCATATTTATGTAGTTGAACTGTCTTACTTAAAACTTATAATGGTGTTATTTATACTCTGGCTAGAGGCTAAACCACTTTTAATGCTTTCATTTTGAGATATTTTTGGAAACTTGATTCTTTTAAAATATAGATGTTTGAAATATTCTGTTTTAAGTGTTTTGAAATTGAATTGCATCCTCTAGTAAAGGCCGTTTTGGACCATTTAGTGTCTGGTCTTTACACTACTTGGCAAAGTTGTGTGGAGGAGACCATCCTCCACCGTTAATTGATCAGGTACCAGTGGTACAGGAGTTTGCAGATGTGTTTCCAAAGGAGCTACCTGGTTTACCACCTCAGAGGGAGGTTGACTTCATTATTGAGCTCGAGCCGAGGACTCTCCCTATCTCGAAGGCTCCTTACAGGATGGCGCCAGCATAGTTGAAATAACTTAAGGTTCAGTTGCACGAGATGTTGGACCGAGGGTTCATTCATCCCTGTGTGTCCCCATAGGGAGCACTAGTTTTATTTATGAAAAAGAAAGACGGTTCGATACGCCTCTACATAGACTACATGGAGCTAAATAAGGTTACAATGAAGAACAAGTACCCGTTGCCTCGTATCGATGATCTGTTTCATCAGCTTCAGGGAGCTTCTGTATTCTCAAAGATAGATTTGAGATCTGGTTACCATCAGTTGAGGATCAGGGATGCAGACATCCCCAAAACAGCTTTCAGGTCAAGGTATGGCCACTACGAGTTTGTTGTTATGTCTTTCGGGCTGACCAATGCCCTAACAGCATTTATGGATATGATGGACAGATTGTTCAAGGCATTCTTAAACAGCTTTGTCATTGTATTCATTGATGACATCCTGATTTACTCTAGGACCAAAGAGGATCATGCCTCACATTTGAGACAAGTATTGACAACCTTAAGAGAGAATCAGTTGTAAGCCAAGTTCTCCGAGTGTGACTTCTAGTTGGAGCAAGTGGCTTTTCTTGGACGTTGTTTCTAGGAATGGTATTGCAGTGGACCCCGCCAAGATCGATGTAGTGAGTTCTTGGGCTAGACCGACCACCGTCGCAGAAATATGCAACTTTCTGGGTTTGGAAGTGTAAAGACCCGACCTGAATGGGGTCCTAAAATCGGCCTTTACCTCAATGCATGCTTTAAAACTTAGAAAAATAATAGGCAAGGTTGTATGCCAGATTCTGATTAAAACAAAAAGCAGTAAACATCCATTCAAAACAACAACAAAATGTCCTGGAACCTGTCCCTGTTTCCAAGTACCTGTTCCAAGCTAAATACAATTTAAAACGTACTCTGATCAGAGATTTAATTCAACATTCAAATCCAAAAATGGTTTACATCAGTGTCAGAATCCGGAAAACAAACAGAAAACAACCTAAGGGCTCCGTGCCGAACTACATGCATTCAGAGGACATTTAAAACATAACAACACAAATAAAAGACTCAGAGTTCGAAACAACGGGTTTCCATGATCACAGCTCTTCCTTCAGCCATCCTGTCTCGCACCATGGTTACCTGTGGAAAACCACAAAATAAGGGTGAGTAACGAATTACTCAGTAAGAATCTCCAACCGGGGTACAATACGATATACATGGTCATCTAGCAGAAAGGTATGCAAGCTATGAATATAAACACAGAAGAGAGCACATAGCTTAAATCCACACATAAACTTTGGATGCCATCTCAGGGTCTTACTCCGGAAAAATCCACCACACAATACGATCCTATACGAGAAACAAGTCTCGGCCACTGCTCATCATCGTCGATCACGAAAGGTGCACTGAACTCAAGATCCTGAGGAGCTCTCCGGTCGGCACTGTAATGAGCGTATGCTCGCACCGCATGCTGCTGCAAACCATGGGGGGTGCCAGGTCTAGTGGCAAGCTGCCCAGGTCCAGTACTCATGCCTAACTAATCTCTGGATCGGTGTCACTGACATAGGGGTGTGAGACCTGGACACGTGAACTATGACAGCCTGAACCACCGCACCTAAGGCTAAGAAACCGGTCGTGGTAGGCTTACACCAGGAAGCGGTCCTTGCCCTAACAGGTGGCAATCAAATGCTACGGCCGAACACTCTGAGGAAGTGCCGATAGCCGAGGACAAGGCAATGCCTTGTCATCATCCCGACCGTTGGGGCATTTAACAGTCTGCCACCCTCACCCAAGATTGCAAAGGGCTGCCGTTATGTAACGGCCCAGTTTTTTATTCTGGTTCTCGAGGTGCTTTCGGTTCAGATTCGGTTGTTTGGTTGGGCCGTTAGAGCTGTTTTGACCTTTAGGGGTATTTTGGTCTTTTTGCTCCCCTGGAAGGATTTGTGGATTTTCAGGATGTCGAGTTCGCTCCTGCCTTTGTCGAGGCTTGTTTGTTGTTGGTTGCGAGTCTCGAGATGTTTGGGCTATTCGTTTGGATGTTCGGTAGTTATTTGGGTTTTGGCAAAGTTATGGTTGGTTGAGTGCATCCTTTGGGATTCGAGCCGGGCCCTTAGTGTTGATTTGGGAGGTTGATTTAAGTGAGTTTTATTTATTGGAAAAGGTTGCTTCAGTCGGGTCTTGAAGGAGGAAGCCGGGAAATGGGATTTTAAGGATTTTAAGGCTTATTTAAAAATTGGATAAAATGGATAAGGATGGAATTAGGATTAAAATCCCATTTTCCCTTTTATTTTTTTAAAATCCCAATTTGTTTTCCCCATTTTTCCCTTTTCTCTCTCTCTCTCTCTCTCTCTCTCTCTCTCTCTCTCTCTCCTCTCCGAGCCCGAGCCCCCTCGTCGCCACCTTAGCCGCCTACCGCCGGACGAGCCCTAGTCGCCCAGCTCCCCCAGCCCGTGCCCTTAGCCGCTCAGTTCGAGTCGCCCAGCCCCCAGGCCGCCCGCACTGTGCCGAGTCGCCTCGCCCAGCCTCGCCCAGATCCGTGTCGCGTCGGCCGCAAAGTGTAGCGTCGCCCAGCCCTCGCCCAGGCCGTCCCCGCACCAGATCGAGCGCCCATGTAGCTCGCCGTGCGCCGAAGTCGCGCGCCGCCGTAGCCCGTCGCGCGCCACGCCCGCGCGCAAGGCCCCTCAGCTCTCGAGCTCGCGCTCGAAAGTGCCGTTTCCTGCCGAGCCGCGCCGTGCGCCTTCGCCCAGCTGAGCTCGAGCCCGCGCCCTCGCGCCCTTGTCTCGCCCTAGCTCGTCCGCGTGCAGCCTCCTCGCCCCAGTGCCTGCGCCTCTGCTCCCAGCCTGCCCAGTTGTGTTGGTTTGGCCGAGCCTTGTGGTTTCTCGGATGGTATTGCCCGAGTCTTTTCTTCGTTGGGCCCTGATTTGTTGGCTGCTGATTATGGATTTAATTAGGGTGTTTTATTAAATGTTTAGGCTGTTCGGGTTTGATTAGAGGCTTGAGGGTTGCTTGTGATTTGTGATTATTATTTGCTGCTTGTTCCAGGTACGGATTTCTTACCGTGGTTGTGTGGACCCTGCGATATTATCATGATGTGCCTTGTATGCTTGTTTACTGTTATGAGCATGATAGTGATAGGGCGGCTTTGATTGATCTCTTGCTAGCATGTTTACCTGATTGTACATGTTAGTGCCATGCTAGGTTTATTCTTCCAGCATGCTTATGATTCCTACTTTAAGTTCGTAGTATCATGCTAGGTAAGCGTGTTTGATGTCGGTTATTGTTTGCTAGCCAGGATTCATTTTCTCTGTACTCTTAGCTAGAGTTGTAGGGTTTGTCATCATCCAGAGGATGAGAGCGGACATAACGTACTTTGTCCCCACTGGTCAGGAGTAAAGCGCGCGAAGCATAACGTACATTGCTTTCCCCCCCCCCCAGCCGCCAATGTGGATTTAGCTACCCACATCGGCGTAAGCCTAGTTTGTAGCCTGCTAGAGCGAAACCCTGCCAACGGTGTTAGCCTCCCCTGGCCGGTTCTTAGCTTCAGGTCGGTGGTTCATGCTGCATAGATGAGTGCCGAAGGCCTCGCGCTACTGTGATCAGTGACACCGCTTCCGAGTCTTAGGCATGCATACCTGGCCCGCGTAGTTTGTCCTTAAGCCCCCATATTTACGCCGGTTGCAGCAGCATGCGGTGTGCGCGCACACGCGCTAGTTGCCGGTTCGGAGAGCTCCCCCGAGCTCATGTCGTGAGTACACCATTCCTTCCAGTTTAGAGCCAGACTTCGGGTACTCTCCCGTAAGTCCAGATTATTAGCAAGGGTAAAGAGGCCCTTGAGGACATCCTTGGGATCAGTTTTTTAGCTGATCAATACCCCGAGTGAAAGAGACCTCGGAGATGTCCTGGGATTGGTTAGGAGAACCAATCATTAGGCCGAAAGTAGGAGACTTCCGAGGATTCCAGATCTTGCCTTGTAAACTCGTTGAGCTATGATCTGTGTTGGTAGCTGTTTGCATGCATGCTGAGGTGCTAGATGACAGATGTATCGTATTGTACCCCGGTTGGGGTTCTTACTGAGTATGTTTATACTCACCCTTATTTATCTTTCAGGTAACTTGGGACAACACCAGGATGGCTAGCGGAGGGAGCTGATTGATCATGGGAGCTGCCGACACTCTGTCATTTATTATTGTATTATCTATTCAGCATGTAGATGGACAGGAGTCATAGGGGAACATTGTTAAAAGTTGTTTAAATTGTATTGTATGTTTTTTTTATAAACACTGGCCAGGCTTGTTCTACTTTGTTGGTTTTCCTTAAATGAAAATTGTTGGTTATGTTTTTAAGGGTTCCTGTAAGAACCCGACCCAAAATACGGTCCTAAACCTAGGTTCTCACTCAGCATGCAAGTTAAAATACTTCATCAAGCGGTTTAGTGCTCATATTTAAAACCTTTCAAACATTTAGAAAACGGGAATGCTTAAAACATAATCAACAATTTTGTTTAAAAACCAACGCAGTAAAACAAGCTCGATAAAGATATAAAAACATTCAAAGCAGTTCAAACAACTTTTTATAATGTTTCCCCTAGGACTCTCGCCCATCTACATCTTTGAACAAATATGCAAACAATAAAGACAGAGTGCTAGGCGGCCCCATGATCAATCGCTCCTCCGCTTAGCCGTCCGGTCTTTGCCCCAAGTTACCCGTGGAAAACCACAGAAATAAGGGTGAGTATAAACATACTCATTAAGAATCCCCCAACGGGTACAATACGATACTTCAATCATCTAGCGCCCTAGTATACATGCAAACATTACTAACACGGATCATAGCTCAACGAGCTTACAAGGCAGAATCTGGAATCCTCGGAAGTCTCCTTCTTCCGCCTAATGATTGGCTCTCATAACCAATCCGGGACATCTCCGAGGGTCTTTCTCCTCGGCCAATTGATCGGCTCAAAACCGATCCCAAAGATGTCCGACACCCTCGAGGGTCTTTCTCCTCGACCATATGATCAACTCAAAAGCCAATCCCAATGGGTGTCCTCAAGGGCCTCTTACCCTCGCTATAAAACGGACTATCGGGAGAGTACCCAAGTCCGGCTCTAAACAGAAGGAACCGTGTACTCACGAACATTAGCCCGGGGAGCTCTCCGACCGGCGACTAACGCTGCGTGTCTTGCGCGCACACCGCATGCCGCTTGCAACCGGCGTAAATGTGGGGCCTAAGTACAAACTACGCGGGCGTGCACGCATGCCTAAAGACTCGGAAGTGGTGTCATCGAACACGAGTGCGAGGCCCTCTCGACTCATCTGTGCAGCACTGTACCACCGACTGGAAAGCTAAGAACCGCCAAGGCAAGCTTGCACCGTTGGTAGGGTTCCGCCTAGCAGCTACAAACCAGGCTTATGCCGATGTGGTAGCTAAATCCACATCGCCGCCGGGGAAGCAATGTACGTTATGCTTCGCTCTACTCCCGACCGGTGGGGACAAGGCACGTTATGTCCGCTCTCACCTCTAGATGATGACAAATTTCAACACACTAGCTAGAGTATAGAGTAAACGATTCTGGCTAAACATACATAATCATCATCAATCATACATAACCTAGCATGATACTACGAACTTAAAGCAGAATCTCAAGCATCTTTGGAAGAACAATCCTAGCATGGCACTAACATGTACAAACAAGCAAACATGCTAGCAGGAATGCAATCACAAGTCGCCCTATCCACTAATCATGTCCATAAAAGTAAACATGCATATAAGGCACAATCAAGAAAGCATCGCAGTGGTCCACACAACCACGGTAAGGAATCCTTACCGAAACGAGCGTAAATAACCTTCACAATCAAATAATGACCCTCGAGCTTTAAAGCGAAAACCGAGCAACCTAAGCATTTTAAAAGCATCCTAAATAAATATACAAAGAGCTGAAAGCAGCCTTAAAAATCTACAAGGGATAGGTTCGGGAATTACCAACCGAGAGGGCACGGGGTCTCGGCGGCAAGGGGGCAAGGGCAAGTCTTCTTTGGTGTATTGCTGGGCGCTGGCGCTGGGCGCTGGTGGCGCAGGCGTTGCTTATTTGCTGGCGTGGGCGCGAGGCTGGCGCTGGCGCTCGGGCGCGTAACAAGGCGAGACGTCGGGTTCGCGAGATACAATGCGCGAAGCGCTGCGTCTGGCGGCAGCGAGCGGCGCTGGTAGACGCGTCGGGGCGGCAGCAAGCAGAGCGGCGCGGCGTGTCTGGGCGGCCTGGTGCGGAACGGCGCGACGCGTCTAGGCTGGGCGAGGCAAAGGCGATGGGGCGCGCTGGCATGGGCGATCGGCGTGGCGTTGGGGCGCTGGGCATGGGGGCTGAGGTGAGGTGCAGTGCGGCGTGGCGGGTAGGGGCGATGCGGAAACGGCGCGACGCGTCTGGGCTGGGCGAGGAAGTGCGACTGGGAGCGCCTGGCATGGGCGATGCAGGGCGTTTGGGCGCGCCTGGGCATGGGCTGTGCTGCGGTCTGGTGCGGCGTGGCTGGGTAGGGCTGATGCGAAACGGCGCGACGCGTCTGGGCTGGGCGAGGCAGTGCGACCGGGCGCGCCTGGCATGGGCGATGCAGGGCGTTTGGGCGCGCTGGGCATGGGCCGTGGCCGCGGTCTCGTGCTTGCGCGTGGCTGCGTAGAGGGCCGTGCGACCGGGCGGCGTGGCGGGCAGTGGCGGTGGCGCGATCCGTGAGGGGATGGGCCGAGCGGCTAGGGTTTGGTTTCTTGGTGAGGGGGGCAAGGAGAGAGAGAGAGAGAGAGAGAGAGAGAGAGAGAGAGAGAGATTTTTCCAAAACAAGGGGAATAGGATTTTCTTTTCCTTTTCCTAATTTAAATGGGTCTAAAATCCCTTCCCAAGGCTTTCTCATGGGTCCCGGCTAAAGAAATTCTTTTCTTTTAACTAAATCTTCTTTTCTAAAAACTCCAATTTCACCATTAGGGCAAGGGTTCAAATCTCAATGGGACCAATTAAATTCCAATTAATTTTGCTATCAACCGGAATGTCTCCGAACTTCTAATCAACCAACCCAAACTCCTTGGGTCTTGCAACCAACATTAATCAAGTCTCAACGAAGGCCGAAATGACCACAAGCCCTGAAAATCCTCAACCTCTCGACTAGGATCAAAATACCAAAATACCCTTAAAGGTTAAAAGCTCTAACGGCCCATCCGAACATCCGCATAATGTCTCGAAAACTCCTGGGAAACCGAAATAGAAAACTGGGCCGTTACAATACTCCCTCCTTTTAAGACTTTTGTCCTCGAAAGTCCTAAGACGAAAACAACTCTATGAAACTCCACTGATTCTTAACCAACCAAGCTCCTGATTAAGATAACACAAATCTTTCTTTGAAACCGAACCCTCTTGGGTTCCCAAAGGCTCAAGCCCAACAGACACCGAGTCCGCCACGAACTATCTCAACCAAAACCGAACTAACACCGAGCTTCAAGAAAACATGCGATAACTAGTCGGTGAGCCACATCCTCTGATTCGCACCAACTCTCAAACGGTCTTACGACTCTAGGGCTCACTTATCCTCGCTAACCCAACTCGGAACGCCTCTCACGGTGCTACTCTCAAAGCAAACTCGTGGACGGGTCACAAGCTCTAAAACTCAACGCCACGCCGGCGTAACTTCTCGAATGCTCATATTTGTTATCAAAGCAGCCTCGACCCTTCACCATGCTGACCAAACAACTGAACCTCCCAGGTTTAAGAAATTAAACGGCCTACTCATACTTCGCTAGAGACCTGCGAACCCCACTGGTTGCCTACAATCCTTAACGAAATCCAATTTGAACCACCAACTGGTGACTGATCCCTAGGCAACCTTCTCCAACTAGCATGCGTCCACAACACTAAAGCAACCATCTTACGAGAAATCGAAGCACCAAAGCCAAGGGCACTTTTCCGGTTCACCAAACGGCTACCACCACTCACACTAGCTGATACTTCAGCTTCGGCCACACCTGAACGACAGGGTCCAAGAACAGGCTCCACTCAGCCAAACTAATAAGTCGGAGCCCATCAACGGCCGACAACAAACTTTCCAATGCAATCCGATCAGCCACTGGCCTAGGTGAACATCGCCAGACAGGAAAACAAACAACATTCCTCTCACGGAAATCTCGAGCAGCAAGGAATAAAACGTTACGTGGCTACTAGCAACACGATAGCTGGAGGATAACAACTCTGAGGTTTCCAACCAATGCCACGACATCTCTGTGCCAACCCACTCAACTGTGGCTCAGCTATAACGCCAACTGCGAACGCACATCAACTAGGAACAAGCCCGAGAAGGCTTGCTCTGCAGAAACTCAACCCACGAAACATCGCGAGGAATAAGGATAGCGACGACCACAAGCTTGCGGATCCTGAACAACACGAGTAGGAAAGACTACCTCAAAAGTTAAAACTCGAGGCCGGCATCCACGGTGCAACTCAACTACCCAAGAACTAAGGGGTTCTACAAACTCCAAAGATCCAACAACTTTCCAGCAACAACTCAAGCCCTTGAAGCGCAGGCCTCCGCCCTTCTTTGGAACAAAAACTTTCTCGCTTGCTAACAAACAAACGCGAGGACACTCTCATTTGGGGTGATGCCATCGCGCGCAACTCGATCAACTACACAACTCGGGAGCTAAGGTGACTCCTCCTCAACAGAACGATTTCCCAAAGAAGCGAACTTCAAGGAAGGACGGCGAACTTCACACACGCTCGCTGCCTTGCTCAAACCCAAGGGCAACAACAACCAACTCTCTCGAAAGCAACATCCGAGGATCCTCAATCGCTTGAACCCCCAACTTGGAACTAGCAGTGCCTACCCAATTGCCGAGGGAGGGGTCAACTCCCAAAACTTCCTGACTAGGAACAAGTCCTCAGGGCAACGCCAGCTTGCTCGAACCAAGCCAGCTCTAGAAACAACAGGGGAACCAAACCTTGGTCAACACCAAGCACCACCTAGCTAAGAATTCCGAAAACCAACGTGGAGGTTACTAAGAACAACTCTAGCTTGTCAACCGACAACAAGCATCCAGCAACTCAACCGAGGAACACTGCCTGGGTCTGACTGAGCTCTGGTGAGGCTCTCCACAACTTAGGGTTCCTCCGATCACCCTCCAACACACACTGTCGTCAAACGGTCTAACAGACAACTGGCTACACGAGCACATCTCCCTCCAAAGATCTCAAGTGTCGTGGCTGGCTAAAAGCTCTTCCTTGCAACATCTCAGTAGCAAGCACGAGGCGATGCTCCACACAACCGAAAAGTGCCTTACCACACTTGATGCAATGAGCGGCCGCTGGCCGCCGCCCTGCGGCGATCACGAGCTCTAACTTGCGGTCGGCGCTGATCGCGACCCCTAGACTGGCCCTGTCGGCGAGTCTACTATCCACCTGAGTGAGAACAACCAGAAGACCCAAACTTCCTCTTGCTCAAAGCATCAGCCACATCGTAGCTTCTACCCGGTGGTAAGATCCGAACAACTCTCTTAGCCATGGCGGCGAAACTCCGCGATTTTACTACCATCGCCACTGGATCGGGTTCCAATCGAACTCCAACCATCGATCAACAAGAAATGCCTCTACCGGTCAAGGGCCAACTAGCATAACTTTCCTACGCAACAACCAAAGCTACACGCACAGTAACCTCTCAACCCAAGTTAGGGCACTTGCCAAGAACTAAAGTCCTAACTCCTCGGAATCGAGCACCTGGTTTCACAACCCAAAACCCCTCGTGGTTCTTGAAAAATACACCACGGAACAAGCTACACAAAAGTACACCGGCGTGCACTGGCTCCAACTTGGTTCCTTAAGATCCAAACCAACAAGTATTCTCACACAAGGCAACTTTTGCCTCCCAATAGAGCCACATCTAGCAAAGGAGCAACAAGAGTTCAACCCACTCAGGGTCAACTCACCACGGAATGCCACATTGGTCGACTCACTCTTACCAGAGCATAACTACACCAATCTGACACACCTCATACCAATGTGCCCACTAAATGCTCCACTCAACCATCCAACTCATGGCTCTAACACTGGATCAACCACGCATCATCGATGCCTACCCTACTCATATTAGGGTAACTCCAAGGGTAGTCGAAACACACTACCATCAAGCTGGCTCACAAGCCCACACACAAGCGCGAGAACTCGGACGCGCTAGCCCTCACCAACCTACAACATCCTTTGCACCCATCTCTCGGTGACCCTGGAAAGCTCCTACTTTTCCCTCGAACGACCTCACACTTGTAGTTCTCTGACTACCACCGAGCTAGATTTCTTAAGCAATCCAACAGATGCAATGTAAAGACCCGACCCAAAAGGGGCTCTAAATGGGCCTTTACCTCAATGCATGTATTCAAAATAAAAGACATTATGAAAAATAAATTTCGGATCCCAAGTAAAAACAGAAACATTCCACAATCAAAACATACATTTCTAAAGGCATACTCTGATCAGAGATTTATTTAAACCATTTAAACATTCCACAAGTACAAATATGCTGGAATCCATAAAACGTAAGAAAACATCCTAGGGCTCCGTGCCCGTCTACATGCATTCAGGGGAAATAACAAAAGTCAAGAGTCATGATATAATAAAATGGTGGAGAGATGACAGCAGGATTCCATGATCACGGCTCCTCCTTGACCATCCTGTCTCCCGCTTGGTTACTGTGGAAAACCACAGAATAAGGGTGAGTAACGAATTACTCAGTAAGAATCCCCAACCAGGGGTACAATACGATATACATGATCATCTAGAAGAATGTATGCAAGCTATGAGTATAAACACGAATAGAGCACATAGCTTAAGTCCACACTTGGACCTCGGATGCCAACTCGTGGTCTTAGTCAGGAAATAAATCCACCACACAATACGCCCTATACGAGAAACGAGTCCGGCCTCGGCCTCTCTCGCCGACACGAAAGGTGCACTAGCTCAAGATCCCGAGGAGCTCTCTCGGTCGGCGCCGTAATGAGCGTAAAGCGCGCCGCTGCGTGCTCTCGCAGACTATGGGGGTGCGGGTCTAGTGGCAAGTTGCCCATGTCCGATCACCACGCCTAACTAAATCTCGGATCGGTGTCACCGACATAGGGGTGTGAGACTGGACACGTGAACTATGTCGGCCGTAACCACCGCACACGAGGCTAAGGAATCGGTCGTGGTAGGCTTACACCAGAAGCCGTCCTTGCCCTATCGGTGGCAATCAAGGGCTACGGTCGAACACGCCGAGGACGTGTCGATCGCCGGGGATGAGGCAATGCCAAGTCATCATCCCGACCGTTGGGGCATTTAACGATCGCCACCCTCACCCAAGATTGCGGGACTCCACCGGTCGGGTTAGCTAAACCCTCACGGGGTCCGGGACGGAGTATTACTCTCATGCGTCCCGCCATGGATGCAAGATACTTTATGCATCAGGCCCGGATGATGCTACCTACCTACACTCTAACATATCATTTCAATAGCATATAATCCAATACAATCCAAAACGTGCTCAACAGATACAACGAACCTAGCATGGTACTACGAAGCAAGAACGGAACAACCTAGCATGGACTAACATGAGAGAACAACATACAAAGTCATGATAGTCAGGAATTCAGAACAGAGCACCTAAACTATACATGCTGATAATCACAAACAAACATACAAACAACAATCACATAGAACATCGCAGGGTCCACACAACTCCGGTAAGAAATCCTTACCTGGCCGGGGCAACTACACACAAAACCTAAGCTGCGAACGAACCCGAGCTAGCTACCGAGAACCTAACAAAACAATGATAATCATAATCCATAAGCCTAAATATAATAAAATAAACAAGGCTCGGCTGGGAGCAACTCACGCTGGCTCGGGTGACACGCGAGACGAAGCGGCAAAGACGGCGGGAATGCTGGCTGGCGCGCGCGAGCAGAGGCGAGGCGATGGGCGCGAGGACCGCACATCTGGCGCCGACGGCGGCGAGGCGAGGCTGCAGCGCGCTGGCGAGCGTGGCTGGGCGGCAGCAGCGCAGCGGCGCGCGAGCAAGCGGACGGACGAGCGCGCTGGCGCGAGGCGAGCGACGCGATGGCGCGACGCGCGCAGCGCGAGCGGGCGCGAGACGCGGGCGCGCATCTTTGCTCGGTGATCTTGATGCGCGCGATTTGGGCTGGCGGTGTGGGCGGCTGGTGCTCTTCTTTGCTCGATCTGGATCGACTGGGCACTGGCTTGCCGCTAGGCGATCCGGGCGGCTTTGGGCTTCTTCTTTGGCAGATCTGGGCATCTTTGGGCGACTGCAACAAACACACACACACACAAGCTCTTCTCCTTACCTTCGCCAACAAGAACACCCAATCGAGAAGATGAAGAGGATGAAGACTTACCGGAATGATGATTGAACCAAGGGAGCTGCAAGGATGAAGAACTCGGCAAGGCAATGGAGAGAAAAGCTTGGGCGGCCACACACATTGGAGAAGAAGATGAGACAAACCTAATTTCTATTTCATTTAACCAAATGCTCCAAAATTCCCAAAATGCAAGGCTAACCATAAAATGATGCAGAGAGAGCAACAAGAGCACCTAATGGCTCAATTGGTACACATCCCCACAAGCTTCCACGAGACCCGGGTTCAAACCCCAACCAGCAAGACAATTTCCTTTATTTTTACTTTTGCACCAAACCTTGCTCAAACCAAACCACAAATCCTTCCAAAAACCTACATAAATCCATCCAATAATTTTAGCAATCGAAAAAGATATAAACGCGCCCGACTGGCCCGACCAAATTACTAAAATACCCCTAGGGCATACGGAAGACCGGGATGAAAACACAGGTCGTTACATGCAACTTCAGAAAAACGGTACAAGGTGGTGGGGTGCTATACTCAGCGGGCATGGAACCATCTCGCACAGAAGTGCCATCCGCCCGAATCTAGGCCTCCTCTCAAAGCTTGGTGCCAACAGCACAACATCCTTTACAACACAAATCAGCCCAAAACAAGTTTTATGCCCCTCTAAGGATAGGGAAGGTCACACTCCAAGTGACGGGCAAAGGCACTCAACACAAGAGTCCAAACACTCGAAAGCGGCCTAAACTCGGCATCTCGCCTATGAGACATGCCACGGCCTACTCCTACATCCCACTCGATGCTCAACGAATACTCAAGCCAACCCTCGTTTGTGACACCTAGCTCCACACGGAACATGCTAACAGAAGGTGCTTCTCTCTAATAGCCATTTGAAAACCACGGACGGATTAAGTCACGACAAGCAAACTCCACACTACCCCACAGCTACGAGGGTACTAAAAGAACCGTTTGCAAAACGATCAGAGGCTTGCGGGAGGACAAGATGTCTCTACATCTTCCTCAAAAGCTACTAACTTGGCGGCTTTCCAATCGACCGGGTGGTGGTGGAGACTCTGCTGGTCCGCCTCTCATGGGGACTTCCACCACCACCTTGCTTTGCATCAAACAACACCAAAGCGGCGCGCCTCGACCTCTAAACATCCGGTCATCGGCCTCAACACCGAGTCATCCCAAAGACTTGGATGATAAACTCGATCTGGCCAACCACCTTGCTACTAGCGATGAGGTCTCAAAACATCCACTCTACTGAGCTTCCACTTGCCAAACTCGGCGGCTCGATCAACGCCAACTATCTTATCGGCATAAACTGCTGATCAAGCCCTCCAGGGAACCTCGGCTCACTGGAACTACAAGGAGGGGTGTCTCCTAAATAAACTCTACCGGTGGGCTATCTATGCCCAAGACTCCTCACTTCGCGCTACAATCGCGCCTGGGTCTCCGCTCTCTGTTAGCTAAAAGACCTGCCATCAACTCCTTCATGGCTGGAGCACACTCTGCTCAAGGAGTCTCACTCTGAGGCGTGCTAGCCTCTACCCCCTCCTTTAGGCAACTCAACTGCCAGGGCCAACTCTGGCCAACGGGCTAAACAACCCTAGACGCGGCCTCAACATCAATACAAACGGTTCAACTCCTCGGTCGAACATGCCAAGCGTCCTGCTCCTCAGAGTGCGATCCACACACTGGCGATCTGCACGAGCACCTCCACCCTCTCACTAGGGGAGAACCAACAACTGGGCCAAAAATGGCCTACGGGAGTCTAAGCTCTGCCTCCCTCTGGGTGCAATCAACCTACTAGCGATCCACACAAAGCATAAAACCTAGCCCACGCTGGGGCTCTCACTGCCAAACAAGGGTAACACATGTATACTAGATGCGATGATTGTAAAATAAAACCCTTAGCTTAATGAACTCGAGACAAACTGGCGGTGCCATGAGTGCCGATGATCATGGGGGCAACAACCTACAAAGCAGGTTAGTCTACCGAATCTATGACTCTGTGCTCTGATACCAACTGTAAGAACCCGACCCAAAATACGGTCCTAAACCTAGGTTCTCACTCAGCATGCAAGTTAAAATACTTCATCAAGCGGTTTAGTGCTCATATTTAAAACCTTTCGAAACATTTAGAAAACGGGGAATGCTTAAAACATAATCAACAATTTTGTTTAAAAAAAACGGCGTAAAGTAAAACAAGCTTTGCAGTATATAAAAACATTCAAAAAGCAGTTCAAACAACTTTTATAATGTTTCCCCTAGGACTCTGTCCATCTACATCTTTGAACAAATATGCAAACAATAAAGGCAGAGTTGGCGGCTCCATGATCAATCGGCTCCCTCCGCTTAGCCGTCCGGTCTTTGTCCCAAGTTACACTGGTGGAAAACCACAGAAATAAGGGTGAGTATAAACATACTCGGAAGAATCCCCAACCGGGGTACAATACGATACTTCAATCATCTAGCGCCCTAGTATACATGCAAGCGATTACCAACACGGATCATAACTCAACGAGCTTACAAGGCGAGAATCTGGAATCCTCGGAAGTCTCCTTCTTCCTAATTCCTAATGATTGGCTCTCATAACCAATCCCGGGACATCTCCGAGGGTCTTTCTCCCTCGGCCAATTGATCGGCTCAAAAACCGATCCCAAAGATGTCCGACACCCTCGAGGGTCTTTCTCCTCGACCATATGATCACTCAAAAGCCAATCCCAATGGGTGTCCTCAAGGGCCTCTTACCCTCGCTTATCATCTGGACTATCGGGAGAGTACCGAAGTCCGGCTCTAAACAGGAAGGAAGGCGGTGTACTCACGAACATTGGCAGGGAGCTCTCCGAGCCGGTGACTAACACGCGTGTGCGCGCACACCGCATCTTCTTTGCAGAATCGGCGTAAATGTGGGGGCCTAAGTACAAACTACGCGGGCAGTGCACGCATGCCTAAAGACTCGGGAGCGGTGTCACCGAACACACAGTGGTGCGAGGCCCTCGGCACTCATCTGTGCGGCTGTACCTGCACCACCGAAGCTAAGAACCGGCCAAGGCAGCTTGCACCGTTAGCGTGGTTCCGCTCTAGCAGAGCTACAAACTAGGCTTATGCCGATGTGGTAGCTAAATCCACATCGGCCGCCGGGGAAGCAATGTACGTTATGCTTCGCTCTACTCCCGACCGGTGGGGACAAGGTGCGTTATGTCCGCGCTCTCGGCCTCTAGATGATGACCCTAACACACTAGCTAGAGTATAGAGTAAGCGATTCTGGCTAAACATACATAATCATCATCAATCATACATAACCTAGCATGATACTACGAACTTAAAGCGGGAATCTCAAGCATCTTTGGAAGAACAATCCTAGCATGGCACTAACATGTACAAACAAGCAAACATGCTAGCGGGAATGCAATCACAAGTCATCCTATCCACTAATCATGTCCATAAAAGTAAACATGCATATAAGGCACAATCAAGAAAGCATCGCAGAGGTCCACACAACCACGGTAAGGAATCCTTACACGGAAGCAGCGAGAAATAACCTTCACAATCAAATAATGACCCTCGAGCTTTAAAGCGAAACCGAGCAACCTAAGCATTTTAAAAGCATCCTAAATAAATATACAGACTCAAAGCAGACTTAAAAATCTACAAGGGATAGGTTCGGGAATTACCAACCGAGAGGGCACGGGGTCTCGCAGCAAGGGGGCAAGGGAAGGCGGCTTTAGTGCGGTTGGCGCCATGGCGCTGGCGCTGAGTGGGCGCTGGCGAGGCTGGCGCTGGCGCTGCTCGAGCGCGGCAAGGCGAGACATCGATCTCTGACGGGACAAGGCGCGCGGCGACGATCTGGCGGCAGCCAAGCGGCGCTGGCGAAGCGGAAGCTGGGCGGCAAAGAAGCGAGCGTGGCGTGTCTCGGGCGGCTGGTGCGGAGCAGCGCGACGCGTCGGCTGGGCGAGGCGAGGCGGCTGATCGGGCGCGCTGGCATGGGCGATGCGAGGCGTTTGGGCGCGCTGGGCATGGGCCATCTTTGCGGTCAGTGCTGGCGTGGCTGGGGTAGGGTGGTGCGATCTGGGCGGCGTGGCTGGGCAGGGCTGGCGCGATCTGGTGAGGGGATGGGCTGAGCGGCTAGGGTTTGGTTTCTTGGTGAGGGGGCTCGGAGAGAGAGAGAGAGAGAGAGAGAGAGAGATATTTTTCCAAAACAAGGGAATAGGATTTTCTTTTCCTTTTCCTAATTTAAATGGGTCTAAAATCCCTTCCCAAGGCTTTCTCTTGCGGGTCCCGGCTAAAGAAATTCTTTTCTTTTTAACTAAATCTTCTTTTTCTAAAAACTCCAATTTCACCATTAGGGCAAGGGTTCAAATCTCAATGGGACCAATTAAATTCCAATTAATTTTGCTATCAACCGGAATGTCTCCGAACTTCTAATCAACCAACCCAAACTCCTTGGGTCTTGCAACCAACATTAATCAAGTCTCAACGAAGGCCGAAATGACCCTGAAGCCCTGAAAATCCTCAACCTCTGACCGGGGATCAAAATACCAAAATACCCTTAAAGGTTAAAAAGCTCTAACGGCCCATCCGAACATCCGCATAATGTCCCGAAAACTCCTGGGAAACCGAAATAGAAAACTGGGCCGTTACAGTTCCCCCTTCTCATATGTTTTTGAAAGGTTTTAAATATGAGCACTAAACCGCTTGTTATCATATTTAACTTGCATGCTGAGTGAGAACCCAGTATTAGGACCATGTTTTGGGTCGGGTTCTTACAGTTGGTATCAGAGCACAGAGTCATAGATTATGTAGACTAACCTGCTTTGTAGGTTGTTGTTCCCATGATCATCAGCACTCCACGGCCGTCAGGTTTGTCTGAGTTCATTAAGCTAAGGGTTTCTTTTTACGATACTACATCTAGTATACATGTGTTGCCCTTGATGATCTGTGAGAGCCCCAGCGTGGGCTAGCTTTTATGTTTTGTGCAGATCGCCAGTATGTTGATTGCACATGGAGGAGCAGGGACGTTTGGCATGTCCGACCGAGGAGTTGGACTGATCGTGTTGATGTTGAGGCCGCGTCCACGGTTGTTTAGACCTGTAGGCCAAATTTGGCTCTGGCAGTTGAGGTTCCTAGTGGAGGGGGGTAGAGGCTAGCACGCCTCAGAGTGAGACTCCTTGAGCAGAGTGTGCTCCAGCTATGAGAGATTTGATGGCAGGTCTTTAGCTATCGAGAGCGGAGACCAGCGCGATTGTAGCGTAGCGCGTAGTGAGGAGTTCCGGCACAGATAGCCCGGTGATGAGTTTTTCATGCAGACACCCCCAAAGAGCTCTTGTAGCCCGGGAGGTTCCGGGGAGGGCATGAGCAGCGAGTTTATGCAGATGAGATTGTTGGCGTTGATGGAGCCGCCTTGATTTGGCAAGTGAAAGCTCAGTAGAGCTCGATGTTTTAGAAAGTCCCCTCGCTACTAGTAAAGCGGTTGGCGAGGATTGAGTTTATCATCCGTGTGTTGGGATGTCTCATTGTTCGAGGCCGAGGTGTGCCGTTCAGGCTGCTTTGTTTGGTACAGCAGTTGGTGGTGGAAGTCCCTTGAGAGAGGTGGACTAGCAGAGTCTCCACCAGTCGCCCGATCGATTGGCAAGTTGCCGTGTTAGTGGCTTGAGGAAGATGTAGAGACATCTTTGCCCCCTTGCAAGCCTGCTGTTGTTTTACAACCAGTTCTTTTAGTACCCTCGTAGCTAGGGTGTAGTGTGGAGTTTGCTTGTCAGGGCTTAATCCGTTTGTGGATTTCAGCTGGCTAGTAGAATGGAGCACTCTTTGTTAGCATGTTCCAAATGTGGAACAAGTTGCTGCCACCCGAGGAGTTGGCCTGAGCTATTGTTGAGCATCGAGTGGGATGCAGGAGTAGGCCGTGGCATGTCTATTAGGCGAGATGGCAGAGATTAGACTGCTCGAGTATTGGGACTCTTGTGTTAAGTGACATTGCCCTGTCACTTGGAGTGTGACCTTCCCTACCCTCAGAGGGGCATAAAGCTTGTTTTATGGTTGTTTTGTGTTGTAAAGGATGTAGTGCCTGTTGGCACCAAGCTTTGAGAGGAGGCCTAGATTCAGGCCAGTTGGCACTTTTGTGCAGGTGGTTCCATGGCCGCCTAGAGTATAGCATCCCCACTAGTCTCGTATCCATTTCTTGAGGTTGCACCTGTTTGGGTTGCATAGGAGATCTAGCTCGGTGGTAGTCAGAGAACTACAAGTATGAGATCATTCGAGGGAAAGTAGGAGCATTTCAGGGTCACCGAGAGTTGGGTACTAAAGGATGTTGTAGGCTATTAAGAGCTAGCGCGTTCGAGTTCTCGCGCCTGTGTTGTGAGCTTGTGAGCCAGTTTGATGGTAGCATGATTCGACTACGCTTTGAGTTACCCTAGTATGGGCAGTGTTGGCATGGATGGATGCGTGATTGATCCAGTGTTAGAGCCATGAGTTGGATGGTTGATCGGAGCACGTTTAGTGGGCACATTGGTTTGACGTATGTTAGCTTGGTGTGGATATGCTCTTGTAAGAGTGAGTTGGCCAATGTGGCTTTTTGTGGTGAGTTGACCCCGAGTGGGTTTGAACTCTTGTTGCTCCCTTGTTAGTAGTGGCTCTGTTGGAGGCAAAAGTTGCCCTGTGTGAGAGTCCTTGTTGGCATTGGATCTTAAGGAATCAAGTTGGAGTTGTACACCCCGGTGTACTATTGTGTAGCTCGTTCCGTGGTGTATGTTTGGAGAACCACGAGAGGTTCGTGTTGAGGAACCAGTGCTCAGTCTTTGAGGTGTCAAGGCTTTAGCTCTTGGCAAGTGCCCTAGCTTTGGTTGTAAGGATACCGTGCTCGTAGCCGGGTTGTTGTTTAAGCAAGTTTTGCTAGTTGGACCTTGACCTGGTTAGAGTTCAGTTGGAACTGAACAAGAGCGGTTGTAGCAAAGCCGCGCAGTTTCTGATCGTTATGGCTAAGAAAGTTGTTCGGATCCTTACCTTGGGCAGAAGGTATGTTGTGGTCGATGTTGAGTAGGAGGTTGACGCATTATGTAGCGTCTCCGGTCCTCTTGGTTTTCAAGAAGTTGGAGTTGGCCAGCGTAGTTGAGATACTGGAGAGGGTTGTGCCCGTGTAGCCGGTTGTCTGTTAGATCGTTTGACGACCGTGTGTGTCGGAGGGTGATAAGAGAACCCTAGGTTGTGGAGAGCCTATCCAGAGCTCAGTCAGACCCAGGCAGTGTTCCTCGGGTGAGTTGCTGGCAGACTTGGTAGACTAGCAAGCTAGTGTTTGTTTGGAGTAGAGTCCGGATTGGTTCTGGTGTGGTGGCTAGTTCGTGCTTGGTGTTGACCAAGATTTGGTTCTCTTTTTGTTTCAAGAACTAGCTCGGTTCGAGCAAGAGGGCGTTGCCCTGAGGACTTGTTCCTAGTCAGGAAGTTTTGGGAGTTGACCCCTCCCTCGGCGGTTGAGTAAGTTCTGCTAGTTCTGGGTTGGTGGTCCAATCAGTTGAGATTTCCCTTGGGTGTTGCTTCCAAGAGAGTTGGTTGTTGTTGCCCTTGGGTTTGAGCTAGTCAGCGAGCGTGTGTGAAGTTCGCTGCCCTTCAGAAGTTCACTTGCTGGGGAATCGTTCCCATTTAGAAGGATTCAGCGTAGCTCCTGAGTTGTGTAGTTGATCAGAGTAGCGGAGCGGTCAGCCCAGAGAGAGGGTCCCTGCATTGTGTTGTTAGCAAGCGAAAAGTTGTTTGTCCCTGCAAGGGCGGCGGCCAGCCAGTTTAAGAGTTGAGTTGTTTCTGGAAAGTTGTTGGTTCTTTAGGGTTTGAAGAACCCCTAGTTTCTTTGGTGGTTGAGTTACACCATGGATGCCAGCCTCGAGTATTATCTTTGGAGGTAGCCTTGGCAGTTCGTGTTTCTTGCGATTCGCCAGCATTATGGTTGTTGTTATCCGTATTCCTTGCGATGTTTCGGGAGTGAATCTTCTGGTTGGAAGATGAGTTAGATCTAAGCTAAAAGGAGGAAGTCCTTTGAGTAGCCAGTTGGACTTAAGAGTTGAGTGGTAGCTTGGAGGCGAGCTTTGCTCGTTATGAGCTTGGTTTGAGTTTCTGCTGAGCAAGCCCTTCTCGGGCTTTGTTCCTAGTTGTTGTGCTTTTTTGTGATTGGCGTTTAAAGTGAGCCACGATTGAGTGAGTTGGCACAGAGGTGCCGTGGCTTTGGTTGGTTAAACCCTTGAGTTGCTATCCTCAAGGTGTTGTGTTGCTAGTGGCTGCGTGATGGTTTGGTCCTTGCTACCCGAGATTTTCCATGAGAGGAATGTTGGTTGTTTCCTTGCCTAGAAATGTTCTCTTTGGCCAGTTGCTGGTAGGTTTGCATTGAAAAGTTTGTGTTCGGCCGTTGAGAGGCTCCAGTTTGTTGGCTTGGCCGAGTGGAGCCTGTGCCTGGATTTTGCCATTTAGGGTTGGCCGTAGCTGAAGTTTCAGCTGGTGCGAGTAGTGTTAGCCGTCCGATGAACCAGGATTGTGCCTTTGTCTTTGGCGCATCGATTTTTCTTAAGATGGTTGCTTAAGTGTTGTAAGCGCGTGCTAGTTGGAAAAGTTTGCCTTTAGGATCAGTCGCGAGTTGGTGATTCGATTGTATTTCGTTAAGGCTTTAGGCAAGCTTTGTGGTTCGCTGGTCTCTTGTGAAGTAAGAGTAGGCCGTTTAGTTTCTGAAACCTGAGAGGTTCAGTTGTTTGGCCAGCATGGTGTAGTGTTGAGGCTGTTTGTTAACAGTTGTGAACATTCAGAGAAGTTATGCCAGTGCGTGGCGTTGAGTTTTGGAGCTTGTGCCCAGTCTGCGAGTTTGCTGAGAGTAACATCGTAGAGAGGTGTTCCATGTTGGATTAGCAGGGTTTAAATTGGGCCCCAGGTTTGTAGGGCCTTTTGAGATCCTTGAGCGGATCGGAGCAGTGGCCTTTCGGTTAGCTTTGCCCCGTCTTTGGCAGCAGTGCATTTTTGTGTTCCTCGTCTCGATGTTGAGATAGTCTGTGGCAGACTGGATAGCATTGTGGCTTTGAGCCTTTGAGAACCCAAGAGGGTTTGGTTTTCGAAGAAGGGCTAGTGTTGTCTTGGCCGAGAAGTTCAGTTGGCTAGAAATGAGTGGAGTTTCCTAGAGCTGTTTCGTCTTAGGACTTTCGAGGACAAAATTCTTAAAAGGAGGGAGTATTGTAACGGCCCAGTTTTCTATTCCAGTTCTCTAGGTGCTTCCGGTTCAGATTCGGTTGTTCGGTTGGGCCGTTAGAGCTGTTTTGACCCTTAGGGGTATTTTGGTCTTTTTGCTCCCCGAGCAGGATTTGTGGATTTTCAGGATGTCGAGGTCGCTCCTGCCTTTGTCGAGGCTTGTTTGTTGTTGGTTGCGAGTCCCGAGATGTTTGGGCTATTCGTTTGGATGTTCGGTAGTGATTTGGGTTTTGGAAAAGTTATGGTTGGTTGAGTGCATCCTTTGGGATTCGAGTCGGGCCCTTAGTGTTGATTTGGGAGGTTGATTTAAGTGAGTTTTATTTATTGGAAAATGTTGCTTCAGTCGGGTCTCGAAGGAGGAAGCCGGGAAATGGGATTTTAAGGATTTTAAGGCTTATTTAAAAATTGGATAAAATGGATAAGCATGGAATTAGGATTAAAATCCCATTTTCCCTTTTATTTTTTTAAAATCCCCATTTTTTCCCCATTTTTCCCTTTTCTCTCTCTCTCTTTCTCTCTCTCTCTCTCTCCTCCAGCCCGAGCTAGCCCCCCCTGGTCGCCCAGCCTAGCCGCCCAGCTCGCCAGCCCATAGCCCTAGCCGCCCAGCCCGAGCCCCTAGCCGCTCAGCTCGCGTCGCCCAGCCTCTAGGCCGCCCGCACTGTTGTAACGACCCAGGTTTTCATCCCGGTCTTCCAAGTATGCCCTAGGGGTATTTTAGTAATTTGGTCGGGCCGTCAGGGCCGTTTATGTCTTTTTCCAGTTGCTAAAATTATTGGATGGATTTATGTAGGTTTTTGGAAGGATTTGTGGTTTGGTTTGAGCAAGGTTTGGTGCAAAAGTAAAAATAAAGGAAATTGTGCTGCAGCTGGGGTTTGAACCCGGGTCTCTAGGGAAGCTTGTGGGGATGTGTACCAATTGAGCCATTAGGTGCTCTTGTTGCTCTCCCTGCATCATTTTATGGTTAGCCTTGCATTTTGGGAATTTTGGAGCATTTGGTTAAATGAAATAGAAATTAGGTTTGTCTCATCTTCTTCTCCAAAGTGTGTGGCCGCCCAAGCTTTTCTCTCCATTGCCTTGCCGAGTTCTTCATCCTTGCAGCTCCCTTGGTTCAATCATCATTCCGGGTAAGTCTTCATCCTCTTCATCTTCTCGATTGGGTGTTCTTGTTGGCCGAAGGTAAGGAGAAGAGCTTGTGTGTGTGTGTGTTTGTTGCAGGCTGCCCAGCATGCCCAGATCTGCCCAGCAGCAAGCCCAGGCCGCCCAGATCGCCTAGCAGCAAGCCCAGGCTGCCCAGATCGCGCGCAAAGCGAGCACCGAGCCGCCCGGACCGCCAGCCCCGTCGCGGCCGTCGCGCGCGACGGTGAGTGGCGGCCAGCGCGCGCGCGTCTCGCGCCGCTCCTCGATTGCGCCCGTCGCGCGCGATCGCGTCGCGCGCGCCGCTCGGCGCGCTCGTCCCATCCGCTTGCCGCGCGCGTGCGCTGCGCTGCGCCCGGCCGGCCGTCGCGCGCGCACACAGACCTACCGCCTCCGCTGCCGCTCGCGTCGGCGCCCGGGTGTGCGGTCCTCGCCGCCATCGCCCCTTCTGCGCCCGTCGGCGCCAAAGAAGAACCACCGTCTTTTTGCCGTCGCGTGTCCGCGTGTCACCGAGGCGCGTGAGTTGCTCCGAGCCGAGCCTTGTTTATTTTATTATATTTAGGCTTATGGATTATAATTATCATTGTTTTGTTAGGTTCTCGGTAGCTAGCTCGGGTTCGTTCGCGGCTTAGGTTTTGTGTGTAGTTGCCCGGCTGTAAGGATTTCTTACCGGTTGTGTGGACCTGCGATGTTCTATATGATTGTTGTTTGTATGTTTGTTTGTGATTATCAGCATGTATAGTTTAGGTGCTCGTTGCGAATTTCGACTATCATGACTTCGTATGTTGTTCTCTCATGTTAGTCCATGCTAGGTTGTTCCGATTACGGCATGCTCATATCTCATTCTTGCTTCAGTAGTACCATGCTAGGTTCGTTGTATCTGTTGAGCACGTTTTGGATTGTATTGGATTATATGCTATTGAAATGATATGTTAGAGTGTAGATAGGTAGCATCATCCGGGCACGATGCATAAAGTATCTTGCATCCATGGCGAGGGACGCACGAGGTAATACTCCGTCCCCGGACCCGTGAGGGTTTAGCTAACCCGACCGGTAGGCCCCGCAATCTTGGGTGAGGTGGCGGATCGTTAAATGCCCCAAGCGGTCGGGATGATGACTTGGCATTGCCTCATCCCGGCGATCGACACGTCCTCGGCGTGTTCGGCCGTAGCCCTTGATTGCCACCGATAGGGCAAGGGCGGCTTCTGGTGTAAGCCTACCACGGCCGATTCCTTAGCCTCGGTGCGGTGGTTCAGGTGACATAGTTCACGTGTCAGTCTCACACCCCTATGTCGGTGACACCGATCCAGAGATTTAGTTAGGCGTGGTGGATCGGACATGGGCGACTTGCCACTAGACCCGGCACCCCATAGTTCTGCGGTAGCACGCGGCGGCGCGCTTACGCTCATTACTGGAGCGCCGACCGGAGAGCTCCTCGGGATCTTGAGCTAGTGCACCTTTTTCGATCGGCGAGTGAAGCGGTGAGGCGGGACTCGTTTCTCGTATAGGGCGTATTGTGTGGTGGATTTATTTCCGGACTAAGACCACGAGTTGGCATCCGAGGTCCAAGTGTGGACTTAAGCTATGTGCTCTATTACGTGTTTATACTCATAGCTTGCATACATTCTTCTAGATGATCATGCATATCGTATTGTACCCGGTTGGGGATTCTTCTTCGAGTAATTTGTTACTCACCCTTATTCTCGTGGTTTTCCACAGGTAACCAAGCGCGAGACAGGATGGTGAAGGAGGAGCTGTGATCATGGAATCCTGCTTTGTCATCTCTCACCATTTTATTATATCATGACTCTTGACTTTTGTTATTTCCCCGAATGCATGTAGGCGGGCACGAGAGCCCTAGGATGTTTTCTTACGTTTTATGGATTCCAAGATATTTGTACTTGTGGAATGTTTAAATGGTTTAAATAAATCTCGATCGAGTATGCTTTTAGAAATGTATGTTTTGATTGTGGAATGTTTCTGTTTTTACTTGGGATCCGAAATTTATTTTTCATAATGTCTTTTATTTTGAATACATGCATTGGGGTAAAGGCCCATTTAGAGCCCCTTTTGGGTCGGGTCTTTACAACTGTGCAGAGTCACCTCGCCCAGGCCGCGTCGCCCAGCCTCGCCCAAATCTGTGTCGCGTCGCTCGAGCCCTGGTCGCATAGTGTCGCGTCGCCCAACCCTCGCCCAGGCCGTCCCCGCACCAGATCGAGCGCCCCTGTAGCTCGCCGTGCCGAGTCGCGCGTCCTGTAGCCCGTAGCGTCGCGTCGCCCCGCGCGCGTCCTTGTAGCTCTCCGAGCTCGCGCCTGCGCGCCGTTCTCTGTGCCGAGCCGCACCGCGCGCCTTCGCCCAACTGAGCTCGAGCCTGCGCCCGCGCGCCCTTGTCTCGCCCCAGCTCGTCCGCGCGCAGCCTTCGCGCCCCAGTGCCCACGCCTACGCCCAGCGCCTCTGCGCCCAGCCTGCCCAGCTGTGTTGGTTTGGCAGAGCATTGTGGCTTCTCAGATGGTATTTCCCGAGTCTTTTCTTCGTTGGGCCCTGATTTGTTGGCTGCTGATTATGGATTTAATTATGGTGTTTTATTAAATGTTTAGGCTGTTCGGGTTTGATTAGAGGCTCGAGGGTTGCTTGTGATTTGTGATTATTATTTGCTGCTTGTTCCAGGTAAGGATTTCTTACCGTGCTTGTGTGGACCCTGCGATATTATCATGATGTGCCTTGTATGCTTGTTTACTGTTATGAGCATGATAGTGATATGGCAGCTTTGATTGATCTCTTGCTAGCATGTTTACCTGATTGTACATGTTAGTGCCATGCTAGGTTTGTTCTTCCAGCATGCTTATGATTCCTGCTTTAAGTTCGTAGTATCATGCTAGGTAAGCGTGTTTGATGTCGGTTATTGTTTGCTAGCCAGGATTCATTTTCTTTGTACTCTTAGCTAGAGTTGTAGGGTTTGTCATCATCCAGAGGCTGAGAGCGGACATAACGTACTTTGTCCCCACTGGTCGGGAGTAAAGCCGCGTGAAGCATAACGTACATTGCTTTCCCCCCCCCCCCCCCGGCCGCCGATGTGGATTTAGCTACCCACATCGGCGTAAGCCTAGTTTGTAGCCTGCTAGAGCGGAACCACATCAGCGGTGTAAGGCCGCCTCGGCGGTTCTTAGCTTCGTGTCGGTGGTTCATCTTTGCCGCACGATGAGTGCCGAGGGCCTCTCGCTCATCTGTGATCGGTGACACGCTTTCGAGTCTTAGGCATGCATACCTGGCCCGCGTAGTTTGTCCTTAGGCCCCCACATTTATGCCGGTTGCAGCAGCATGCGGTGTGCGCGCACACGCGTTAGTTGCCGGTTCGGAGAGCTCCCCCGAGCTCATGTCGTGAGTACACCATTCCTTCCAGTTTAGAGCCAGACTTCGGGTACTCTCCCGTAAGTCCAGATTATTAGCAAGGGTAAAGAGGCCCTTGAGGACATCCTTGGGATCAGTTTTTTAGCTGATCAATACCCCGAGTGAAAGAGACCTCAGAGATGTCCCAGGATTGGTTAGGAGAACCAATCAATAGGCCGGAAGTAGGAGATTTCTGAGGATTCCAGATCTTGCCTTGTAAGCTCGTTGAACTATGATCTGTGTTGGTAACTGTTTGCATGCATGCTGAGGTGCTAGATGACTGATGTATCGTATTGTACCCCGGTTGGGGATTCTTACTGAGTATGTTTATACTCACCCTTATTTATCTTTCAGGTAACTTGGGACAACACCAGGATGGCTAGCGGAGGGAGCTGATTGATCATGGGAGCTGCCGGCACTCTGTCATTTATTATTGTATTGTCTATTCAGCATGTAGATGGACAGGAGTCCTAGGGGAACATTGTTAAAAGTTGTTTAAATTGTATTGTATGTTTTTTTATAAACACTGGCCAGGCTTGTTCTACTTTGTTGGTTTTGCTTAAATGAAAATTGTTGGTTATGCTTTTAAGGGTTCCCCCTTCTCATATGTTTTTGAAAGGTTTTAAATATGAGCACTAAACCGCTTGTTATCATATTTAACTTGCATGTTGGGTGAGAACCCAGGTTTAGGACCATGTTTTGGGTCGGGTTCTTACACGTTAGGGTTAGCTAAACCCTAACGACGGATCAGGGACGGAGTACTACCTCGTACGTCCCTGCCACGGATGCAAGCTACGATATGCACCCTCGCCCGGATGATGCTACCTATCATAACTCTAAACAATAAACAGATACAGCAAACAATCCAAAACATGCTCAACAGAAACAACGAACCTAGCATGATACTACGAAGCAAGAACAGATAACGAGCATGCCAGAACAGAATAACCTAGCATGGACTAACATGAGAAACAACACAAGAAATCATGCCAGTCGGGAATTCAGAACAGAGCACCTATCACTAAACATGCTGATAAACATAAGCAAGCATACAAACAGCAATCACATATTATATCGCAGGGCCCACACAACTCCGATAAGAAATCCTTACCTTGGTCGGGAGGCAACTACACACAAGGGTCCTATGCTGCGATCGATCCCGAGCTAGCTAATGAGAACCTAACAAGCACAAAAATATCACAATCTATAGGCCTAAATATAATAAAACAAATAGGGCTTGGCTCGGGAGCAACTCACACACGGTGACGGTGACGTCGTGCGGACAGACACAGTGCGTGACGGATTGGATTCTTCTTTGGCGCCGCTAAGCGGTAGGGCTGCGCGTTGGGCATCTTGGCAGAAGCGCTGCTGGCTGCGCGTGGTGGCGTCTTGCTGGTCAGTATAACGGCCCAGTTTTCCATTCCAGTTTCCCAGGTACTCTCGGCTCAGTATTGGGGCAATCGGTTGGGCCGTTAGAGCTTTATAACCTTCGAGGGTATTTTGGTCTTTCTGCTCCCCGGCCAGAGGTTGAGGATTTTCAGGATTTCAGGATTTTGGTCTAACCCAGCCGCACCACCCAGCCGCACCACCCAGCCGAGCCACCCCAGCCACATCGCACCAGACCGCACCGCCCAAGCCGCCGCACCAGTCCGCACCGCACCAGGCTGCTCAGCCCTTGCCGCCCAGCCGCCACACGCCTGCAGACCAGAAGCCCCGCCGTCGCACGCCCATCAACGCCCGTCGCCGTCCGCTGACGCCCAGTCCCGTCGCATGCAGCGCTACACGCCCAGCGAGCCCGCTCGCTCGCGCATCGTCTTCGCAGCCGATCGCCCGCGCGCTGCCCCGTCGTCCAAACGTCGTGCCGCGCGCCCGCTCCTGCGCGTCCGCTCGCCTTGCCGCGCGCACGAGCTCAGCGCCCAGCCGCACCAGCAGCGCCCCTTCCTGCCCCTTGCTGCCGAGAGCCGTGTCCTCTCGGCTGGTAATTCTCGAGCCTTTTTCCTTTTTGATTTTAAGCTGCTGGCTGCTGTATTTTTATTTAGGATGTTTTTTTTTAATATGCCTAGGTTGCTCGAGTTCGTTTTAAAGTTCGAGGGTCTTGCTTGACTCGTGTTAGCTTTTTCCACTTATTTCCAGGTAAGGATTTCTTACCGTGGTTGTGTGGACCCTGCGATGCTTTCCTGATTGTGCCTTTTATGCATGTTTACTCTTATGAACATGATTAGTGGATAGGACAGCTTGTGATTGCATTCCTGCTAGCATGTTTGCTTGTTTGTACATGTTAGTGCCATGCTAGGATTGTTCTTCCAGCATGCTTGAGATTCCTGCTTTAAGTTCGTAGTAGCATGCAAGGTTATATATGATTGATGATGATTATGTATGTTTAGCGAGGAATCGTTTACTCTATACTCTAGCTAGTGTAGTAGGGTTGTCATCATCTAGAGGCTGAGAGCGGACATAACGTACCTTGTCCCCACCGGTCGGGAGTAGAGCGAAGCATAGCGTACATTGCTTCCCCCCGGCAGCCAGTGAGGATTAGCTACCTCATTGGCATAAGCCTAGTTTGTAGCTCCGCTAGAGCGGAACCCCGCCAGCGGTGCAAGCCTACCTTGGCGGTTCTTAGCTTGGTCGGTGGTACAGTCGCACAAACGGTGAGTCCGAGGGCCTCGCACTACTGTGTTCAGTGACACCGTTTCCGAGTCTTAGGCATGCGTACCTGGCTCGCGTAGTTTGTACTTAGGCCTCCACATTTACGCCGGTTGCAGCAGCATGCGGTGTGCGCGCACAAGCGTTAGTCGCCGGTTCGGAGAGCTCCCCCGGGTTAATGTTCGTGAGTACACCAATTCCTTCCAGTTTAGAGCCAGACTTCGGGTACTCTCCTGATAGTCCAGATTTATAGCGAGGGTAAGAGGCCTTTGAGGACACCCATTGGGATTGACTTTAGAGTTAATTAATTGGTCGAGGGAGGAAGACCCTCGAGGGTGTCGGACATCCTTGGGATCGGTTTTTGGGCTGATCAATTGGCCGAGGGAGAAAGACCCTCGGAGATGTCCCGGGATTGGTTTTGAGAGCCAATCATTAGGCCGGAAGTAGGAGACTTCCGAGGATTCCGGATTTGCCTTGTGAGCTCGTTGAGCTAAGATCCGTGTTGATATTTATGGAATGTGTACTAGGTTGCTAGATGATTGATTGCATCGTATCGTACCCCGGATGGGGATTCTTACTGAGTATGTTTGTACTCACCCTTATTTCTGTGGTTTTCCACCAGGTAACTTGGGACAGCACCGAGGTGGCTAGCGGAGGGAGCTGGGAGATCATGGATGCTGCTGACACTCTGTCGTGTCTTATTTTACTGCTTTATGATTTCAGCATGTAGTTGGACATTGGTCCGTAGGGAAAACTTATGTTTTGAACTGCTTTTATATTTTAAGGAAAGTACTGATCAGTCACTGCTTTTATTTTTGAAAGGTTTTGCTTAATGAATGTTACTTTAATTTTTAATGTTTTTCCGCCCTTATGTTTGAAAGGCTTTTACAACACGACCCTGGTCGGGTCCTTTTATGCTTTTCACTTGCATGCTGAGTAAAGACCTAGGTTTAGCACCGTTTTCAGGTTGGGTCTTTCTGGTTGGTATCGAGCACGAGTCATAGATGCGTAGACTAACCTGTTTGTAGGTTGTGTTCCCATGATTTCCAGCACTCCACGGCCGCCAGGTTTGTTTAAGTTCAATAAGCTAAGGGTTTTGTTTACGATACTATATGCAGTACACATGTGTTATCTTTGTTGGAGAGAAAGTCCGAGCGTGGACTAACCGTTGTGGTTTCCGTGTACATCGCGATATGCCGGTTACGCGCAGTGGAGCAGTCCATCCAGGCTGCAAATAGAGATGCTTTGCAGAGCCAGCAGCCGGGTATCCAGACTCGTAGAGGCGCCCGTGGCAGAGGCTAACTTGCCCAGAGAAGGGGCGGGAGGCGCTATGCCTCAAGGTACAGCTCGAGGAGGAGATATTTCCGCTATGAGAGACATGATGATGGGCCTAATGGCCGAGCAGAGAGCTGAGACTCAGCGCAGCTAGCAGGCGCAGAGAGAGGAGTCTAGGGCACAGATAGCCCGGTTGGCACAGCTCATGCAACGAGCACCCCTAGCGGCTCCTGCAGACCCCAGCAGCTCCGGTAGCCCGGTAGCTCGGTAGCTCAACCGGAGGGGCGAGGTCAACAGGACGGTCGGACTCACTTGATAGTGCAGAGGAGGCTGCGAGTTTGGCAAGTGGTTGAAAGATTTCACCAAGTGGAAACCGAGGGAGTTTGATGCTTGAGAGAACCCACTTGTGGCGGTGGTGGTTGGCAAGAATGGAGTACATCTTTGAGTTATGGGATGCCCGGATGTTCAGAGGCCGAGATGTGCGGCCCACGTTCTCTCGACACGGTGAGTGGTGGTGGGAGTCCACAGATAGAGCTAGACCCGGTGGGTCTTCTCCACCCACTGGGAGTTCTTTAGAACGAAGTTGAGCTAAGTATGTTAATGGCGAGGCTCTCGAGAAGATGGCAGAGGCCTTCTCGAATCAAGCGAGGATCAAATAGTATTCTTTGCCTATGAGAAGAAGTTCTCTGAGTATAGCTATTTCGCACCGGAGCTCATTGCCACCGAGGAGCTCAAGGCGAAGAAGTTCATTTGTGGGGTGAGGAAGGAGGTTGCTCGGGATGTTCGAGCACTCGCTCCCGAGAGTTATGATCGAGCGATGAGAGTTGGCCACGATTTATAATCGAAGTATCTGCCGGTCATGCAGGATTACATTGCACCGGCTCGGTCGATTCAACTGCTCAGCAGATTCCGGCGCGAAGAGGAAGTGCGGGACTTCTAGTGGTTTCCGCTCGGTGGTCGGTGAGACTCGCCGTCGGGGCGATCTAGAGGTCGAGATCACCGCCGACCTCGTGGGAGAGCCAGGATCGCCCGGCGAGGCGGGGCGAGCGACCAGCTCTTTGCAACAAGTGTGGAAAGGTCAGAACGACCTGAGTTTTTCTTCCCGGTCTTCGGGTATGCCCTAGGGGTAATTTGGTAATTTGGTCGGGCCGTCAGTGGTCGTTTTGTGTCTTTTCGATTACTAAAATTATTGGATGGTTTTTGTAGGTTTTGGAGGGGTTTGTGGTTTGGTTTGAGCAAGGTTTGTTGCAAAAGTAAAAATAAAGGAAATTGTCTTTGCAGTAGGGGTTTGAACCCGGTCTCTTGGGAAGCTTGTAGAGATGTGTGCCAATTGAGCCATTAGGTGCTCTTGTTGCTCTTTCTGCATCACATCTTAGTTAACCTTGGATTTTGGAGTTTTGGTGCATTTGGTTAAATGGAATAGAATTAGGTTTATTCCATCTTCTTCTCCAAATCCCCTCTTGGCCGCGCCCAAGCTCTCCTCTCCATAGCCTTGCCGATTCTTCATCCTTGCATCTCCTTGGGTTCGATCATCATCTTAGGGTAGGTATTGATCTTCTTCTTCTTCTTCTCATCCGTTTGGTGTGCGTTTGGCCAAGTGAAAAGAGGTGTGTTGTGTGTGTTGTGTTGATTGCGGCCCACCGAGTGAAGCCCGGCCAAGAAGACAGATCGCCTGTCGTCAAGACGTCCAGCCGATCGATCGCTCGACGCCCAGATCTGTCCTAGCGGCCTTGCCGTTCGTCGCCAAGAAGCCTGATCGCCCGATCGCTCGCTGACGCGAGATCTGTCCTAGCGGCCTTGCCGTTCGTCCAAGAAGACAGATCGCCCCGTCGCGCCGCGACGCCGGGATCGCGCCAGAGGCCTTCGCCCGAAGCTCGCCGCCGTCTCGCGCGCGCCGAGAGAGGCCTTCACCGGAAGCTCGCCGCGCGCCAGCGCGCGTCAGCCATCGCCTCGCGATCGCCGCGCGACGCCCGCGCGCCGCCCGAGCGTTCGCGCGCGCGTCGTCCTCGCTGAGCCGCGCGCGTGTGCATCCGCGCGCCTTGACGCAGCGCGCGGCGCCCCGCCCGCTGCGCTCGCCCGCGCGCGTGTGTCCCTGCCGTGCCGTGCGTGCAGGTAGCGGCCGGTAGCGTGTCCTCGCCGTCTGCGTGCGTGCAGCAGCCAGCGCCCGACCTTGCCGTGCGTGCGGGCTGCGGCGACCCCAAGCTCGTGTCGTCGTCTCGCGTGAGTTCCCGAGCCGAGCTTGTTTGTTCTATTGTTGTTTAGACATTTTAGATGCCGATTATTGTTGGTTTGCTAGGTTCCGCTTCGCTAGCTCGGGATTGTTCCGCACTTAGGATTTGTGTGTAGAAGTCTTCCGACCAAGGTAAGGATTTCTTACAGGGGTTGTGTGGACCTGCGGTATATTTGTGATTGTTGTTTTGTATGCACGTGTATGATTACTAGCATGTTTAGCCCTAGGTGCTCTGCTCAATTCTCGATGGCATGAACTCTTGTATTGTTTCTCATGTTAGCCCATGCTAGGTTGTTCTATTCTAGCATGTTCGATATATCTGTTCTTGCTTCGTAGTATCATGCTAGGTTCCTTGTATCATTGAGCACGTATTGGGTGCATTGATTGAATTGTTATTATTGTTAAGGTTTAGAATTGGGTAGATAGCATCATCCGGGCCCGATGCATAAAGTATCTTGCATCTATGGCAAGGACGTTCGAGACGATTCTCCGTCCTTGGACCCCGTGAGGGATTAGCTATCCCAACCTGGTAGGCCCCGCAATCTTGGGTGAGGGTGGTGGGATGTTAAATGCCCCAACGGTCGGGATGATGACTTGGCATTGCCTCGCCCCGGCGATCGGCACGTCCTCGGCGTGTTCGGCCGTAGCCCTTGATTGCCACTGTTAGGGCAAGGACCGCTTCACGGTGTAAGCCTACCACTACCGGTTCCTTAGCCTCAAAGTGCGGTGGTTCAGGTGACATAGTTCACGTGTGTCGAGTCTCACACCCTATGTCGGTGACACCGATCCGAGAGATTTAGTTAGGCATGGTGATCGAACACGGGCGGCTTGCCACTAGACCCGCACACCCCGAGTTTGCGTGAGCATGCGGTGCGCGCTTACGCTCATTACTGAAGCACGATCGGAGAGCTCCTCGGGATCTTGAGCTAGTGCACCTTTCGTATCGCCGATAGTAGTCGGTGAGGCCGGGACTTGTTCCGTATAGCGTTTAGTGTGTTGTGGTATTTTCCGGACTAAGACCCCGAGTTGGCATCCGAGGTCCAAGTGTGGACTTAGCTATGTGCTCCGCTCTATGTTTGTACTCATAGCTTGCATACATTCTTCTAGATGATCATGTATATCGTATTGTACCCGGTTGGGGATTCTTACTGGGTAATTCGTTACTCACCCTTATTCGTGGTTTTCCACGAGGTAATCAAGCGGGAGACAGGATGGGTGAAAGAGGAGCCGTGATCATGGAATCCTCTTTGTCATCTCCGATTATTCTATTTTATTTATCATGACTCTTGACTTTTGTTATTTCCTGAATGCATGTAGGCAGGCACAGAGCCCCAGGATGTTTTCTTACGTTTTATGGATTCCAAAGCATATTTGTTCTTGTGGATTGTTTTAATGGTTTAAATAAATCTCGATCGTGAGTATGCTTTTAGAAATGTATGTTTTGGTTGTTGAATGTTTCTGTTTTTACTTGGGATCCGAAATGTATTTTTCATAATGTCTTTTATTTTCACTACATGCATTGGGGTAAAGGCCCATTTAGAGCCCCTTTTGGGTTGGGTCTTCTGATTGGTATCGAGCTCGAGTCATAGATTCGTAGAGATCGACCTTTTGTTGTAGGTCGTTTTTCCATGATCACCAAAGCCTCTGAAGCGGTCATCAGTACGCCTAGATTTATTGTTTTAGAAAGGAAAAGGGTTAAGAATTTACAATACCTATCATCTAGTGTATGCCTTGTTTGGTGTTGTGGAATGGTGTGAGCGAGTTTTGATTCGTTGTTGGTTTGGATGTAGATCGCCAAACATGCTACCATCCGTCATCGGGAGAGGAGGTTCGAGATCGAGTCGAGGTATCGTGGATCGGATCGTCATCGCAGGACATCGTCCCAAGCCGACACCGATGGCATTCCACCACCAGCTCCTCTGTTACGCCTAGAGCGGGCGTTGAGGCGATCGAAGCGCCGTGAGATCGCTCCGGAGCAGAGTTTCTTTGAGTCTATGAGGGCTTTTATGGTCAGCATGTTGAGTGACCAGAGGCGAGACCCGAGCCTTGTTGGCGGCAAGCAGGGAAGAGTCCCGAGCCCGGATCGAGCGGTGACTCGATTGGTTGTGAGCTCGATAGCACCTCCGGCTCCTCAGAGCAAGTAGCCCCAGAGGCGAGATATGGCAGAGGGTGCCGAGGAATTGGGTAGGTGGTGAAGGATTTTGTGAAGTGGAAGCCCGAGAAGTTTGATGCCACCGGTGATGCGTTAGCGGCGGCCGGTGTGGATTGCCCATTTGGAGTACACCTTCACGATCATGGTGTGCCCCGATATTCAGAGGCCGAGATGTGCGGCTCATGTCTTTGGGAGGCACAATGAGATGGTGGTGGGAGTCCACCTTGAGCGAGAGACCACCTGAGTCTCCACCCGCTACTTGGGAGTTCTTCAAGGGTGAGTTCAAGGTAAAGTTCATCGGTGATGAGGCTCAAGAGAAGATGGTGGAGCTCTTCCGGAACACAAGCGAGGTTACGATTCCATTGAGGAATATGAGCGCAAGTTCTCGAGTATGGATATTTTGCTCCTTAGTTGATTGCCACCCGGAGTGAAGATTCGGAAGTTCATATCCGGATTGAGGCGGGTGTTTCCCAGATGTCGGGCTCGGGCCCACGACACTTATGCTAGAAGGGCTGTCCGATTAGCCACGATCTATAATGGGAAGTATCTGCTTGGCGGGTTGTTGCCGCTCTGTTCGGCGTCTGTCCCCGGTGTGCAGCTGGGCGAGAGGAAGTTTGACTTTCGGGAGGCGGCGGCGCAGCCAAGGGCGATTTGAGCAGCAGAGATCAGCGGAGAGCTCGGTCCGTTCCACCCCGACGCGAGGAGGACCCGAGCGATTTCCCACTTGTGCTACTTGTGGGAAAGTCCACGCCGAGCTTGTCACCGGGACCTAGATTGTGCTTCCGTTGTGGTAGAGAGGGTCACATGGCCCGTTTTTGTGATCAGCCGGCTATGGCGGCTCGGCCGGCCCAGTTGGAGCAGGTCGAGTGTTTGCTACGACCCGTCAGAGGCCGAGCGTCACGGATGCGTGGCGTGCACGCTTCTTGTTTTAGATCACTGCGCATTTGTCTTGTTTGATTCTGGTTCCACGCATTCATTTGTATCTCGTGTTGTTTCTTGAGCATGCTAAGTTAAGACTAGAGCCTCTAGGTTTCGAGTTATCTGTTGCAACTCCTTCGGAGTTAATATGTTGGCTAGAGATAAGATTAAGGATGGCCGGATCGAGATATCCAGGAGAGTTGCTTGTGGCTACGCTCATAGTTACGCCTATGAGCGGTTTTGATGTGATTCTTGGTATGGAGTGGTTAGTCGCTAACCACGCGTTGATTGACCGCCACCGGAAAGAAGTAGTGTTCAAGGCCGCCGGTCGGCCTGACTTTAAGTTTCGTGGAGTCGTGGTGGAGTTTGCCCGCCGATGGTGTCGGTGTGAAAGCTCGTCGTCCGCTAGCTCATGGAGCTTGGGGCTATCTAGCCAAGTTGTGCAGGAAGAGCGCCTCATTTGTCTGTTGATCAGTGTACTGGGTCGTGCAGGAGTTCGCGGATGTGTTTCGAGGAGTTCTGGGGTTGCCCCAAAGAGAGAGGTTGACTTCATTATTGAGCTCGAGCCGGGGACCCTCCCTATCTCGAAGGCTCCGTATCGCATGGCGCCGCGTGAGTTAAAGGCGAATCAAGATTTGCGAGGAGATGTTGGACCGAGGGTTCATCCGTCCGAGTGTCCTCGTGGGGAGCACCGATTCTGTTTGTGAAAAAGAAGGATGGTTTTATGCGCTTATGTATTGATTACCGCGAGCTTAATAAGGTGACGATGAAGAATAAGTATTCGTGCCCCGTATCGATGATTTGTTCGATCGCCTTGAGGAGCTTCGTGTTCTCCAAGATAGATCGAGATCCGGTTACCATCGATTTGCGGATCGGGGATGCCGACATTCCTAAGGCGACTTTCGAGTCGGATATGGTCACTATGAGTTTGTGGTCATGTCGTTTGGATTGACCAATGCCCGGTAGCGTTCATGGACACGATGGATAGGGTGTTCAAATCATTTTTGGACGGCCGTCATCGTGTTCATTGACGATATTCAGTTTATTCGAGGTCTAAAGAAGACCATGCAGAGCATTTGAGGCGTAGTATTGGCGGCTTTGAGGAAAACCGGCTTTATGCGAAGTTTTCCAAATGTGATTTACTGGTTGGAGCGGTGGCCTTCCTAGGCCACGTGGTTTCGAGAGATGGTATAGCCGTGGACCCCGCGAAGATTGAGGCCGTGAGTTCATGGGCCAAGCCGACCTCTCGATTGCCGAGATCTCGCGACTTTTCGGGTTTGGCGAGTTACTACCGTCGGTTCGTCAGAGACTTTTCTACTTTAGCCTCGCCTCACTCGTCGGCGAAGAAGGGTGTCGAGTTTGTTTTGGACGGCGAGTGTGATGAGAGCTTTGCGAGGCTCAAGCGCGATTTGACCTCGGCACGATGTTGGCGATCCGGAGGGGAGGTGGTTTCGTGGTCTCTGATGATGCTTCCAAGTTTGGATTAGGTTGTGTGTTGATGCAAAGACACGGGAAGGTCATTGCCTATGCTTCCCGTCGGTGAAGCCGTATGAGCAGAACTACCCGACTCATGATATGGAGTTAGCGCAGTGGTGTTTGTAATGAAGATTTGGAGGCATTACTGTATGGTGAGCGGATTCGGATGTTTACCGATCACGAGCCTCAAGTATCTGTTTACTCGAAAGAGTTGAATATGAGGCGAGAGGAGATGGTTAGAGTTGGTAAAGGATTATGATCTGCGAGATTTTGTACCATCCAGGGTAAAGCCAATGTAGTGGCCGATGCTTTGAGTAGGAAGACGTCGCACTCTGCGGCGTTGTTGAGTTCCCAGCCAGTTTGCGAGAGAGAGAGTTCGAGCGGGCCGAGGTTGCGATGTTGTTGGGAGAGGTTACCGCCAGGTAGCTCGATGGACTATTCACCGTCGATTCGCAAATGGATTATAGACAGCCGGTTGGGTGACCCCGCACTTAAGAGATTGGTTGTGAGTCGATCTTGACGGTGACTTTGACTTTGTGTATTCACGGACGGTGGGTTGACTTATAGAGGCCGGTTGTGTGTTCCGGACATTGCGAGTTTCGCGGCGAGTTGCTCTCGGAGGCCCCCATTCCCCTTTTGCTTGGCACCCGGGGTACCAAGATGTATCGATACCTTAAGCATGGACCTTTCGGTGGATGGGAATGAAGAGAGATGTGGCAGAGTTTGTCGGTAGGTGTCTCACTTGTCAAAGCAAGTGAAGGCACCCAGCAGAGGCCACCGGTGGTTTGTTGCAACCACCGAGTGTACCCCAAAGTGGAAATGGGAAGAGATCTCCATGGACTTTATCTCCGGTTTGCCAAGGACTCCGAGGAAGTTCTCTCAGATTTGGGTGATAGTCGACCGTTTGACCAAGAGCGCACACTTTATTCCCGGTAGAGACACTTAGACCCGTGGAGCGATGGGCGCACTTTTTTGGAGCAGATCATCCGTTATCATGGAGTGCCGGTGAGGATTGTGTCCGATCGTGACTCGCGGTTCACTTCTCGTTTCTAGAGAGCGCTCGAGAAGGGTTTGGGCACGCAGTGCGATTTCAAAGATGACTTTTCACCCTCGAGACGGATGGTCGACCGAGAGAGTGAATCGATTCTCGAGGATATGTTGAGGGCTTGTGTGTTGGACTTCCCGTGCGATTGGGACCGAGATCTGTATTTTGATGGAGTTTGCCTATAACAACGATTACGATCGGCGATTGGATGGCTCCATTCGAGGCATTGTATGGTAAGCGTTGTCGGTCCCCCGTGTTTCAGGAAGAGGTTGGCGATAGATGCGAGGTTTTGGGTCCCGAAGTTCTGCAGCTTGACCAATGGTGCAAAGCGAAGAGAAGATTAGAGCTCGTATGTTGTGGCTCAGAGCAGCGAGAAGAGTTACGCCGATGTTCGGCGTCGAGATTTGGAGTTTGAGGTTGGTCAAGCATGTGTTCCTTAAGGTTGCTCCGATGCGAGGTGTTCGAGGTTTGGTAAGCGTGGGAAGTTGAGTCCCCGTTTTGTTGGTCCATTTGAGATCCTAGAGAGGATTGGCAGAGTTGCTTTACAAGTTAGCCCTACCTCGCGTCACTATCGGCGGTGCATAGTGTTTTTCATGTATCGATGTTGAGGCGGTATGTGCCGGACCCGTCGCACATTGTGGACTTTGAGCCTTTGCGGTGAATGAGGATTTGAACTTCGAGGAGAAGCGGTGAGGATCCTTGCCTTTGAGACCAAGAGGCGTTGCGTAATCGCGAGATTCGTTTGGTAAAGGTCGATTGAAGAATCGGGTTTCGAGGAAGCCACTTGGGAGCGGGAAGGCGAGATGAGGTTGCATTACCCGAAGTGTATTCTGTCTTAAGGACTTTCGAGGACGAAAGTCATAAAAGGAGGGAATATTGTAACGACCTGAGTTTTTCTTCCCGGTCTTCCAGGTATGCCCTAGGGGTAATTTGGTAATTTGGTCGGGGCGTCGTGAGTCGTTTGTGTCTCTTTTCCGATTACTAAAATTATTGGATGGTTTTTGTAGGTTTTGGAGGGGTTTGTGGTTTGGTTTGAGCAAGGTTTGTTGCAAAAGTAAAAATAAAGGAAATTGTCTTTGCAGTAGGGGTTTGAACCCGAGTCTCTTGGGAAGCTTGTAGAGATGTGTGCCAATTGAGCCATTAGGTGCTCTTGTTGCTCTTTCTCGCATCACATCTTAGTTAACCTTGGATTTTGGAGTTTTGGTGCATTTGGTTAAATGGAATAGAATTAGGTTTATTCCATCTTCTTCTCCAAATCCTCTTGGTCGCCCAAGCTCTCCCTCTCCATAGCCTTGCCGATTCTTCATCCTTGCATCTCCTTGGGTTCGATCATCATCTTCCGGTAGGTATTGATCTTCTTCTTCTTCTTCTCATCCGTTTGGTGTGCGTTTGGCCAAGTGAAAAGAGGTGTGTTGTGTGTGTTGTGTTGATTGCGGCCCACCGAGTGAAGCCCCACCAAGAAGCCTGATCGCTCTGTCGCGCGACGCCCCGACCCGATTTCGCGACGCCCAGATCTGTCCTAGCGGCCTTGCCGTTCGTCCAAAGAAGCCAGATCGCCCGATCGCTTCAGACGCCGAGATCGTCCTAGCAGCCTTGCCGTTCGTCAGCAAGAAGACAGATCGCCGTCGCTCGACGCCCGATCGCGCCAGAGGCCTTTTCGCCGCCGCCGCCCGATCGCTCGCGCGCCAGAGGCCTTCACCCGAAGCTGCTCGCCGCGCGCCCGGCCCGCGTCCGCATCGCGTCGCGCGACGCAGCGCCAGCGCGCCGCCAGACGACGTTCGCGCGCGCGCGTCCTCCTGCCGAAGCTGCTCGCCGTGTCCGCATCGCGACGCCGGCGCCGCCCGCGCCGCCGCCCAGACGCTCGCCGCGCGCGCGTGTCCTCCTGCCGTGCCGTGCGGTATGCGGCCGGTAGCGTGTCCTGCGCGCTGTGCCGTGTGCGGTATGCCGCCAGCGCCAGCCTTGCCGTGCGGCTTGCAGCTGACCCCAAGCTCGTGTCGTCGTGCGCGTGAGTTTCCGAGCCGAGCTTGCTTGTTCTATTGTTGTTTAGACATTTTAGATGTTGATTATTGTTGGTTTGCTAGGTTCCCGCCGCTAGCTCGGGATTGTTCCATGACTTAGGATTTGTGTGTAGAAGTCTTCCGACCAAGGTAAGGATTTCTTACCGGGGTTGTGTGGACCTGCGGTATATTTGTGATTGTTGTTTTGTATGCTGTGTATGATTACTAGCATGTTTAGCCCTAGGTGCTCTGCATTCAATTCTGATGGCATGAACTCTTGTATTGTTTCTCATGTTAGCCCATGCTAGGTTGTTCTATTCTAGCATGTTCGATATCTGTTCTTGCTTCGTAGTATCATGCTAGGTTCCTTGTATCATTGAGCACGTATTGGGTGCATTGATTGAATTGTTATTATTGTTAAGGTTTAGAATTCGGGTAGATAGCATCATCCGGCCCGATGCATAAAGTATCTTGCATCTATGGCAAGGACGTTCGAGACGATTCTCCGTCCTTGGACCCCGTGAGAGGATTAGCTATCCCAACCGGTAGGCCCCGCAATCTTGGGTGAGGGTGGCGATCGTTAAATGCCCCAACGGTCGGGATGATGACTTGGCATTGCCTCGTCCCGGCGATCGGCACGCGTCCTCGGCGTGTTCGGCCGTAGCCCTTGATTGCCACTGTTAGGGCAAGGACCGCTTCTGGTGTAAGCCTACCACGGCCGGTTCCTTAGCCTCAAAGTGCGGTGGTTCAGGTGACATAGTTCACGTGTCCGAGTCTCACACCCCTATGTCGGTGACACCGATCCGAGAGATTTAGTTAGGCATGGTGATGAACACAGGCAACTTGCCACTAGACCGGCACCCCGCAGAGTTTGCGGTAGCATGCGTGCGCGCTTACGCTCATTACAAATACGATGGAGAGCTCCTCGGGATCTTGAGCTAGTGCACCTTTCGTGATCGGCGGTGAGTCGGCCGAGGCGGACTTGTTCCCGTGATAGCGCGTTTAGTGTGTTGTGGTATTTTCCGGACTAAGACCACGAGTTGGCATCCGAGGTCCAAGTGTGGACTTAGCTATGTGCTCCGCTCTATGTTTGTACTCATAGCTTGCATACATTCTTCTAGATGATCATGTATATCGTATTGTACCCCGGTTGGGGATTCTTACTGGTAATTCGTTACTCACCCTTATTCTCGTGGTTTTCCACAGGTAATCAAAGCGGGAGACAGGATGGGTGAAAGAGGAGCCGTGATCATGGAATCTTTGTCATCTCGATTATTCTATTTTATTTATCATGACTCTTGACTTTTGTTATTTCCCTGAATGCATGTAGACGCAGACACAGAGCCCCGGGATGTTTTCTTACGTTTTATGGATTCCAGCATATTTGTTCTTGTGGATTGTTTTAATGGTTTAAATAAATCTCACGATCGAGTATGCTTTTAGAAATGTATGTTTTGGTTGTTGAATGTTTCTATTTTTACTTGGGATCCGAAATGTATTTTTCATAATGTCTTTTATTTTCACTACATGCATTGGGGTAAAGGCCCATTTAGAGCCCCTTTTGGGTTGGGTCTTTACAAAGGCACACTTTGGTTTGTGCGGAGCATCGCCCCGTGCTTGCTACAGATGTGGCAAGGAAGGGCATTTGGCCAGATTCTGCACTCAGGGTTTAGCAAAGATCAGACCGGCCCGGCCAGCAGAGGCGGGTGTTTGCCACCACTCGCCGAGGAGGAGCGCGTCTGAGAGGATGCATTGCGGTGCTGTTGCTTGTCTTACAACATTATGCATTCGTATTGTTTGATTCGGGTTCGACCCATTCCTTTGTTTCTGATGCATTCGTTAGACAAGCTTGTGTGGAACTCGAACCTCTAGGGTTCGAGCTGTGTGTTGCCACTCCTTCGGGAGTGAGTATGCTAGCTACCAGTAGAGTTAAGTGTGGCCAGGTACAGATATCTGATGTGATCTTAGAGGCTACCCTCATAGTTCTGTCTATGAGCGGTTTCGATGTGATCCTTGGCATGGACTGGTTGGCGGAGAACCATGCTTTGATAGACTGCCGCCGGAAAGAAGTGGTGTTTAGGCCACCTTAGAGGCCGAGCTTCAAGTTTCGCGGTGTCCAGGGCGGAATTTGCCCGCCATTGATCTCAGCAGTGAAAGCCCATAGATTGTTAGCCTGAGGAGCTTGGGGCTTCTTAGCCAAGCTGTCCGGAGATAGTAGTAATGCGTTGTCTGCTGACATGGTCCCCGTGGTGCAAGAGTTTGCAGATGTTTTCCCTGAAGAGTTGCCGGGTTTACCCCCGAAGCGGGAGTTAGACTTCACCATTGAGCTGGAGCCAGGGACTCTTCCCATTTCTAAAGCCCCGTATCGTATGGCGCCAGCTGAGTTGAGAGAACTCAAAGTGCGATTGCAGAGATCTTTGGATCGAGGTTTCATCCGTTCGAGTGTGTCTCCGTGGGGAGCACCTGTCCTGTTTGTTAAGAAGAAGGATGGATCCATGCGTTTGTGTATAGACTATAGAGAGCTAAATAAGGTCACGGTGAAGAATAAGTATCCCCTGCCGCGTATTGATGATCTGTTCGATCAGCTTCAGGGAGCCTCAGTGTTTTCCAAGATTGACTTGAGGTCAGGATACCATCAGCTGAGGATTCGAGATGCAGATATCCCGAAGACCGCGTTCAGATCAAGGTATGGTCATTATGAGTTCGTGGTCATGTCTTTTGGACTAACGAACGCCCCTGCAGCGTTTATGGACATGATGGACAGAGTGTTCAAGGCATTCTTGGACAACTTTGTCATCGTATTCATAGACGACATTTTGATTTATTCCAGGACAAAGGAGGACCATGCTTCGCATTTGAGGCAAGTTTTGACAGCATTGCGTGAGAACCAGTTGTTCGCAAAGTTCTCTAAGTGTGAGTTTTGGCTAGAGAGAGTAGCCTTCCTTGGACATATCGTGTCGGCAGATGGTATAGCGGTGGACCCCGCAAAGATAGAGGCGATTAGCTCGTGGGCGGGGCGACGACGGTCGCGAGATACGCAGACTTTCGGTCTGGCGAGTTATTACCGGCGTTTCGTGAAAGACTTTTCCGCTAAGGCAAAGCACCCCTAACCCGTCGACAAAGAAGGGTGTTGACTTTGTTTGGGATGCTAGTTGTGAGGAAAGTTTTGCCCGGCTTCATTTCGGTTTGACGACAAACACTCGTGTTGGCGGTTTCTAGAAGGAACAGGAGGTTTCGTAGTTTATAGTGATGCTTCCAAGTATGGTTTAGGTTGTGTGTTGATGCAAAGCATGGGAAGGTAATAGCTTATGCTTCCCCAGCTTGAAGCCTTATGAGAAGAACTATCCAACTCATGATATGGAGTTGGCTGCAGATTGTTTTTGCTCTAAAGATTTGGAGGCACTACTTATATGGTGAGAGGATTCAGATTGTTCACGGACCACGAGCCTCAAATATTTCTTCACTCGTAAGGAGTTGAACATGAGGCGAGAGGAGGTGGCTCGAGTTAGTAAAGGACTACGATTTGTGAGATCTTGTATCACCCGGAAAAGCCAACGTTGTGGCCGATGCAATCGAGTAGGAAGACGTCGCACTCAGCGAGCTTTCTTTGAGCTCCCAAGTGGAATTGCGGAAAGAGTTTGAGCGCACCGGTATCGCAGATTTTGTTGGGAGAGGTTACCGCGAGGTAGCCCGGCCTATCGATTCGGCCGTCGCTAAGCGAGAGGATCATCGACAGCCAGCTGAGTGATCCCAAGTTAAAGAAATTGCTCGAGAGAGTTGAGGCTGATGGCGATTTTGACTTTGTTGTGGCACTAGACGGAGGCTTGAGGTACAGAGGTCGGTTGTGCGTCCCGGACGACGCGGAGATTCGAGCAGAGTTGCTCGCCGAAGCACATAGTTCCCCATTCACTTGGCACCCAGGAGGTACCAAGATGTACCAGGATCTCAAGCAAAAGTTTTGGTGGATGTGCATGAAGCGGGATATAGCTGAGTTTGTTAGCCGGTGTCTCACCTGTCAGCAAGTGAAGGCTCCCAGGCAGAAGCCTGCAGGTTTATTGCAGCCATTAAGTGTTCCACAGTGGAAGTGGGACGAGATTTCGATGGATTATATCTCTGGGTTGCCGAGGACACCGAGAGGGTTTACGCAGATCTGGGTAGTTGTGGACCGGCTGACCAAGAGTGCACACTTTATTCCCTGGAGGATTAGTTATACCGTGGAACAGTGGGCACAGTTATTCCTGGAGCAGATTGTGCGGTACCATGGGGTACCCGCGAAGATAGTGTCAGATCGGGATTCTCGGTTCACATCTCGCTTCTAGAGAGCGCTCCAGAAGGGTTTGGGAGGCGAGTGCGGCTTCAAGATTGCCTTCCACCCCTCAAACCGATGGTCGAGACAGAGAGGGTGAATCGATTCTAGAAGATATGTTGAGAGCCTGCGTTTTGGACTTCCTGTGCGATTGGGACGTGCACTGTATTTGATGGAGTTCGCACAACAACAGCTATCAGGCGACTATTCAGATGGCCCCATTCGAGGCGTTGTATGGTAAGCGTTGCAGATCCCCAGTGTTTTAGGAGGAGGTTGGTGATAGACAGGTTCTGGGACCCGAGTTACTTCAGACGACGAATGACGCGGTCTGCGAAGATAAGGGCTCGCATGATTTGACAAAGACTGAGTAGGCGAAAAAGTTACGCCCGATGTGAGGCGTAGAGACTTAGAGTTTGAGGTGGGTCAACATGTTTTCCTGAAGGTAGCACCTATGCGTGGGGTGTTAAGGTTTGGAAAGCGAGGCAAGTTGAGCCCCGTGTTTGTAGGGCTTTTGAGATCCTTGAGCGGATCGGAGCGGTGGCCTATCGGTTAGCTTTACCCCGTCCTTAGCGGCGGTGCATAATGTGTTCCACGTTTCGATCTTTGAGAAGGTGCGTGGGCGCATCCGTCGCATGTGCTAGAGCATGAGCCCTTAGAGTTGAGTAAAGATTTATCCTTCGAGGAGAAGCCCGTGCGATTTTGGCTTATGAGCGCAAGGTATTGCGCAACCGGGAGATAAGTCTAGTAAAGGTTCTTTGGAGGCATCGGAGGCGCGAGGAAGCGGCGTGGGAGCTAGAAGATGAGATGAAGACTCATTACCCTGAGGCTATTCGAGTCTTAGGACTTTCGGGGACGAAAGTCTTTTAAGGAGGGAGTATTATAACGGCCCGATTTTCCATTCCGGTTTCCAGTACTCTCGGTTGAGATTGGGGCAATCGGTTGGGCGTTAGAGCTTTATAACCTTCGAGGGTATTTTGGTCTTTCTGCTCCCGGCGGAGGTTGAGGATTTTCGAGGATTTGAGGTCATTAGGCCATCGTTGTGTCTTGTTGATGTTGAATGCAAAACCCAAGGAGTTTGGGTTAGTTGTTTGGAAGTTTGGTAGCATTTAGGCTAATGGGAAAATTAATTGAAAATTAAATGGTTCCATCGGGATTTGAACCCTTGCCCAAAATGGTGAATTTGGAGTTTTAGAAAAGTGCCTTAATTAAAAAGAAAGAAAAGTTGCTTTAGCGGGACCCGCAAGAGGAAGCCTTGGGAAGGGAATTTAGGTCTCTAACCTATTTAAAATAGGGAAAAGAAGGAAAATCAAAAAACCCTATTTTCCCCTCATAGCCGCTCTCTCTCTCTCTCTCTCTCTCCTAATCGAGCCAAGCACCCTAACCCAGCCGCACCACCCAGCCGCACCACCCACCGCACCACCGGTACCGAGCCACCCTGCCACATCGCACTGCATCCAGACCGCCTTGCCCGAGCGCGCCGCGCACTGCGCCGCACCGCACGCGCAGCCGCTCGGCCCTTGCCGCCCAGTACCGCCGCGACGCTGCAGAACCGAAAGCCCCGCCGTCGCACGCCCATCACCGCCCGTCGCCGTCCGCTAACGCCCAGTCCCGTCGCCTGCAGCGCGACACGCCCAGCGAGCCCGCTCGCTCGCGCATCGTCTTCGCAGCCGATCGCCCGCGCGCTGCCCCACTGTCCAGACGTCGTGCCGCGCAACCGCTCCTGCGCGTCCGCTCGCCTTTCCGCGCGCCCGAGCTCAGCGCCCAGCTCCAGCGCCCAGCCGCACCAGCAGCGCCCCTTCCTGCCCCTTGCTGCCGAGAGCCGTGTCCTCTCGGCTGGTAATTCTCGAGCCTTTTTCCTTTTTGATTTTAAGCTGCTGGCTGCTGTATTTTTATTTAGGATGTTTTTTTTTAATATGCCTAGGTTGCTCGAGTTCGTTTTAAAGTTCGAGGGTCTTGCTTGACTCGTGTTAGCTTTTTCCACTTATTTCCAGGTAAGGATTTCTTACCGTGGTTGTGTGGACCCTGCGATGCTTTCCTGATTGTGCCTTTTATGCATGTTTACTCTTATGAACATGATTAGTGGATAGAACAGCTTGTGATTGCATTCCTGCTAGCATATTTACTTGTTTGTACATGTTAGTGCCATGCTAGGATTGTTCTTCCAGCATGCTTGAGATTCCTGCTTTAAGTTCGTAGTAGCATGCTAGGTTATATATGATTGATGATGATTATGTATGTTTAGCCAGGAATCGTTTACTCTATACTCTAGCTAGTGTAGTAGGGTTGTCATCATCTAGAGGCTGAGAGCGGACATAACGTACCTTGTCCCCACCGGTCGGGAGTAGAGCGAAGCATAGCGTACATTGCTTCCCCCCGGCAGCCAGTGAGGATTAGCTACCTCATTGGCAAAAGCCTAGTTTGTAGCCTGCTAGAGCGGAACCCTGCCAACGGTGCAAGCCTACCTTGGCCGGTTCTTAGCCTTCAGTTAGTAGTGGTACAGTGCTGCATGGTGAGTGCCGAGGGCCTCGCACTACTGTGTTCAGTGACACCGTTTCCGAGTCTTAGGCATGCGTACCTGGCCCGCGTAGTTTGTACTTAGGCCCCCACATTTACGCCGGTTGCAGCAGCATGCGGTGTGCGCGCACACGCGTTAGTCGCTGGTTCGGAGAGCTCCCCCAGGCTAATGTTCGTGAGTACACCAATTCCTTCCAGTTTAGAGCCAGACTTCGGGTACTCTCCCGATAGTCCAGATTTATTGCGAGGGTAAGAGGCCCTTGAGGACACCCATTGGGATTGACTTTAGAGTTAATCAATTGGTCGAGGGAGGAAGACCCTCGAGGGTTTCGGACATCCTTGGGATCGGTTTTTGAGCTGATCAATTGGTCGAGGGAGAAAGACCCTCGGAGATGTCCCGGGATTGGTTTTGAGAGCCAATCATTAGGCCGAAAGTAGGAGACTTCCGAGGATTCCGGATTTGCCTTGTGAGCTCGTTGAGCTAAGATCCGTGTTGATATTTGTGGCATGTGTACTAGGTTGCTAGATGATTGATTGCATCGTATCGTACCCCGAATGGGGATTCTTAATGAGTATGTTTGTACTCACCCTTATTTCTGTGGTTTTCCACCAGGTAACTTGGGACAGCACCGAGGTGGCTAGCGGAGGGAGCTGGGAGATCATGGATGCTGCTGACACTCTGTCGTGTCTTATTTTACTGCTTTATGATTTCAGCATGTAGTTGGACATTGGTCCGTAGGGAAAACTTATGTTTTGAACTGCTTTTATATTTTAAGGAAAGTACTGATCAGTCACTGCTTTTATTTTTGGAAGGTTTTGCTTAATGAATGTTACTTTAATTTTTAATGTTTTTCCGCCCTTATGTTTGAAAGGCTTTTACAACATGACCCTGGTCGGGTCCTTTTATGCTTTTCACTTGCATGCTGAGTAAAGACCTAGGTTTAGCACCGTTTTCAGGTTGGGTCTTTCTGATTGGTATCGAGCACGTGAGTCATAGATTCTGTAGACTAACTTTGTTTGTAGGTTGTGTTCCCATGATCTCCAAAGACTCCACGGCCGCCGAGTTTGTCTAAGTTCAATAAGCTAAGGGTTTTGTTTACGATACTATATGCGAGTACACATGTGTTATCTTTGTTGGCGAGAGAAAGTCCGAGCGTGGACTAACCCGTTGTGGTTTCCGTGTAGATCGCTAGTATGCCTGGTTACGCGATGGGAGCGAGTTAAATCGAGGCGCAAATAGAGATCCGCGAGCCAGCGGCCGAGTAGTATATCGACTCGTAGGCGCCCGTGGCACCGAGAGGCTAACTTGCCCAGAGAAGGGGCGAGGTCGCTATGCCTCAAGGTACAGCTCCAGGAGGAGATATTTCCGCTATGAGAGACATGATGATGGGCCTAATGGCCGAGCAGAGAGTTGAGACTCAGCGCGGCTAGCAAACAGCAGAGAGAGGAGTCTAGGCACAGATAGCCCGGTTGGCACAGCTCATGCAGCGAGCACCCCAGCAGCTCTCAGACCCTCAGCGGCTCCAGTAGCCCCAATAGCTCCGGTAGCTCAACCGGAGGGGCAGGGTCAACAGACCGGTCGAGACTCACTTGATAGTGCAGAGGAGCGCCGAGTTTGGCAAGTGGTTGAAAGATTTCACCAAGTGGAAACCGAGGGAGTTTGATGCTTGAGAGAACCCACTTGTGGCGATCGGGTGGTTGGCAAGAATGGAGTACATCTTGAGTTATGGGATGCCCGGATGTTCAGAGGCCGAGATGTGTGGCCCACGTTCTCCGACACGGTGAGTGGTGGTGGGAGTCCACAGATAGAGCTAGACCCATTTGGGTCTTCTCCACCACACGGGAGTTCTTTAGAACGAAGTTTGAGCTAAGTATGTTAATGACGAGGCTCGGCGGGGAGATGGCGAGAGGCCTTCTCGAATCTGAAGCGAGGATCGAGATAGTATTGCCGCCTATGAGAAAAAGTTCTCTCGAGTATAGCTATTTCGCACCGAGCTCATTGCCACCGAGGAGCTCAAGACTAAGAAGTTCATTTGTGGGGTGAGGAAGGAGGTTGCTCGGGATGTTCGAGCACTCGCTCCCGAGAGTTATGATCGAGTAGTAGAGTTGGCCACGATTTATAATCCGAAGTATCCGCCCGCATGCAGGATTCATTGCACCAGCTCGGTCGATTCACCTGCTCAGTGATATTCCGGCGAGAAGAGGAAGTGCAGGACTTCTAGTGGTTTCCGCTCGGTGGTCAGCCAGACTCGCCGTCGAGGCGATCTAGAGGTCGAGATCACCGCCGACCTCAGGGGAGAGCCCAGGATCGCCAGTAGGGCGGGGCCAGGCAGCCAGCTCTTTGCAACAAGTGTGGAAAGGCACACTTTGGTTTGTGCGGAGCATCGCCCCGTGCTTGCTACAGATGTGGCAAGGAAGGGCATTTGGCCAGATTCTGCACTCAGGGTTTAGCAGCAGCAGGGCCGGGTGTTTGCCACCACTCGCCAGGAGGCGGAGCGTACAGAGGATGCAGTTGCAGGTACGCTGCTTGTCTTACAACATTATGCATTCGTATTGTTTGATTCGGGTTCGACCCATTCCTTTGTTTCTGATGCATTCGTTAGACAAGCTTGTGTGGAACTCGAACCTCTAGGGTTCGAGCTGTGTGTTGCCACTCCTTCGGGAGTGAGTATGCTAGCTACCAGTAGAGTTAAGTGTGGCCAGGTACAGATATCTGATGTGATCTTAGAGGCTACCCTCATAGTTCTGTCTATGAGCGGTTTCGATGTGATCCTTGGCATGGAGTGTTTGGCGGAGAACCATGCTTTGATAGGCGCCACGGAAAGAAATGGTGTTTAGGCCTTCTCAGAGGCCGAGCTTCAAGTTTCGCGGTGTCCAGGGCGGAATTTGCCCGCCATTGATCTCAGCAGTGAAAGCCCATAGATTGTTAGCCCGAGGAGCTTGGGGCTTCTTAGCAAAGCTGTCCGGAGATAGTATGTAACGGCCCAGTTTTCTATTTCGGTTACCCAGGTGATTTCGGGTCATTATTCGGATGTTCGGATGGGCCGTTATAATTTATTTTAACCCTTAGGGTATTTTGGTCTTTTGCCCCTGTCGTGGTTTTGTGGATTTCGAGATTCCGGGTCATTCCTGCCTTTGTCGAAGCTTAATGGTTGTTGGTTGCAAGACCCGAGAGGTTTGGGCAAGTTGTTTGGAAGTTTGGAAGTATTTTTGAAAATGGCAAAATTATTTATAATTTTTGGTGCTTCCATTGGGATTTGAGCCCTTGCCCTAAATGGTCTTTGAGAGTTTGTAGGAAATGAGAGTTTTATTTTTTAAGTAAGTTTGCTTGGGCCGGGTTTTGAAAGTGGATGCTTTGGGAAGGGATTTTAGGCCTTTTAAATTAGGAAAAAGAAGGAAAAATCAAGAAAATCCCTCTTCCCCTTGTTTTGGCAAGATTTTCTCTCTCTCTCTCTCTCTCTCTCTCTCTCTCTCTCTCTCTCTCTCTAGCCGACCTCACCAAGAACCCAAACCCTAGCCGCTAAGCCCAGCCGCCATGCCCAGATCGCACCAGCCTGCACATCCCTGTCGAGCCAGCCGCACCAGCCTGCACCGCCCAGCCATGCCCAGATCGCACCAACCCCAGGTCGCCCAAGCAGCCGCTCAGCCCAGGCGCTCCCAGACGCCCTGCATCGCCCATGCCCAGGCGCGCCCAGTCGCACTGCCTCGCCCAGCCCAGACGCGCCGCGCCGTTCCGCACCAGACCGCCCAGACGCGCCGCGCCGCTCCGCTCGTTGCCGCCGCGGCCGCCTACGCCGCGCGCGCCGGCTGACCCAGCGTGTTCGCTCGCCTGCGACAGCCCGCGTCTGCGTGCCCGTGCCGCTCGTCCGCGTCCGCCCGCCAGCGCGCCTGCTCCCTGTCGCAGTCCGCGCGCAACCCAGCGCCAGCGCCCTTCCCCTGCCGCGCCAGCGCGCCCAGCAGCGCCCGATAGTGCCCAGCAGCGCCCAGCGCCCAGTGCCAGCGCCAGTGCCCAGCGCCCAGCGCCAGCGCGCCCTGCTTGTCCTTGCTGACGGACAGCCTGCCTTGCCGTGCGGGTTGGGGCGTGGCCTTGTGTCTTCTCGGTCGGTAATTCCCGAGACTTTTTCCTTTGGGCCCTAGGCTATTGGCCGCTGTTTATTTAATTAGGTTGTTTTTATTAAAATGCTTAGGTTGCTCGGTTTCGCTTTAAAGCTCGAGGGTCATTATTTGATTGTGAAAGTTATTTCTGCTCGTTTCCAGGTAAGGATTCCTTACCGTGGTTGTGTGGACCCTGCGATGCTTTCTTGAATGTGCCTTATATGCATGTTTACTTTTATGGACATGATTAGTGGATAGGACAGCTTGTGATTGCACTCCTGCTAGCATGTTTGCTTGATTGTACATGTTAGTGCCATGCTAGGATTGTTCTTCCAAAGCATGCCCGAGATTCTGCTTTAAGTTCGTAGTATCATGCTAGGTTATGTATGATTGATGATGATTATGTATGTTTAGCCAGAATCGTTTACTCTATACTCTAGCTAGTGTGTTAGGGCTGTCATCATCTAGAGGCTGAGAGCGGACATAACGTACCTTGTCCCCACCGGTCGGGAGTAGAGCGAAGCATAACGTACATTGCTTCCCCCCGGCAGCCGATGTGGATTTAGCTACCACATCGGCATAAGCCTAGTTTGTAGCCTGCTAGAGCGAACCCCCGCTTAGCGGTGCAAGCCCGCCTTGGCCGGTTCTTAGCCGGAGTTGGTGGTACAGTGTGCGCACAGATGAGTGCCGAGGGCCTCGCACTCACTGTGTTCGGTGACACCACCTTTCGAGTCTTAGGCATGCGTACCTGGCCCGCGTAGTTTGCCCTTAGGCCCCCGCATTTACGCCGATTACAGAAGAGCATGCGGTGTGCGCGCACACGCTTTAGTCGCCGGTTCGGAGAGCTCCCCCGGGCTAATGTTCGTGAGTACACCAGTTCCTTCCAGTTTAGAGCCAGACTTCGGGTACTCTCCCGATAGTCAGTTATAAGCGAGGGTAAGAGGCCCTTGAGGACACCCATTGGGATTGGCTTTTGGTGATCATATGGTCGAGGAGAAAGACCCTCGAGGGTGTCGACATCTTTGGGATCGGTTTTGAGTGATCAATTGGCCGAGGAGAAAGACCCTCGGAGATGTCCCGGGATTGGTTATGAGAGACAATCATTAGGCCGGAAGTAGGAGACTTCCGAGGATTCTAGATTCTGCCTTGTAAGCTCGTTGAGCTATGATCTGTGTTGGTAACTGTTTGCATGTATACTAGGGTGCTAGATGATTGATGTATCGTATTGTACCCGGTTGGGATTCTTCTTGAGTATGTTTATACTCACCCTTATTCTCGTGGTTTTCCACGGGTAACTTGGGACAATCACAGGGACGGCTAGCGGAGGGAGCCGATTGATCATGGGAGCGCATGGCACTCTATCTTTATTGTTTGCATATTTGTTCAAGCATGTAGATGGACAGAGTCTAGGGGAAAACATTATAAAAAGTTGTTTGAACTATTTTGAATGTTTTTATATATCTTGCTTGAGCTTGTTTTACTTCGTTGGTTTTCTTAAACAAAGTTGTTGATTATGTTTTAAGCATTCCCCGTTCTAAATGTTTTGAAAGGTTTTAAATATGAGCACTAAACCGCTCGGTGAAATATTTAACTTGCATGCTGAGTGAGAACCTAGGTTTAGGACCGTATTTTGGGTCGGGTTCTTACATAGTAGTAATGCGTTGTCTGCCCCCGCGCAAGCACAGCCGTTGCAGCTTCTGTCGCGATCGCCCGCCAGCCTGCAGCAGCGCATCGCCAGCGCCCGCGTCGCAGCCTGCCCGTCTCTCGATCCCGCCAGCCGCAGCAGCGCTTCGCCCGCACGCCCGCGTCGCATCGCCGTCGCCGCGCCTTGTCCAGCCGCACGTACGCATAGCCCAAGTGCCCTGTCGCGTCTGCACTCCCAGCCGCACGCCCAGCAGCGCCCAGTGCTCGTTGCAGCCTCTACCGCACGCACAGCGAGCAGCCTGTCCGCACGCCGCCGTCGAGCTGTGTGCCCGATAGCTAGCTCGGGTTCGGTTGCAGCTTAGGATCTTTTGTGTGTTGTTGCCTTCCGACCAGGTAAGGATTTCTTACCGGAGTTGTGTGGGCCCTGCGATATTTTCTGTGATTGTTGATTGTATGTATATGTATGTTTATCAGCATGTTAGTGGATAGGTGCTCTGTTCTGAATTCCGACTGGCATGATTCTCGTGTTGTTTCTCATGTTAGTTTCATGCTAGGTTGTTCTGTTCTGGCATGTTCGTTATCTGTTCTTTCTTCGTAGTATCATGCTAGGTTCATTGTTTCTGCTGAGCACGTATTAGAATGTTTGTTGTTATCTATTTATATCTTAGAGTTCTGATAGGTAGCATCATCCGGGCGAGGATGCATAACGTAACTTGCATCAAGCGGGGGCGCTGAGGCAAGATACTCGTCCACGATCCGTCGTTAGGGTTTAGCTAACCCTAACGGCAGCCCAGTGCAATCTTGGGTGAGGGTGGCAGACTGTTAAATGCCACAATGGTAGAGGGAATGGCGAGGCATTGCCTTGTCCCCGGCAGTCGACACGACCTCAGCATGTCGAAAGTAGCCATTGATTGCCACCTGATAGGGCAAGGACCGGTTCCTGGTGTAAGCCTACCACGGCCGGCTTGCTAAGCCTCAGATGCGGTGGTACAGGCTGACATAGTCATAGTGTCCTGGTCTCACACCACTATGCTCAGTGACACCGATCCAGAGATTCTTTTAGGCATGCGTACTAGACCAGGGCAGCATGCCCTAGACCCAGCACCTCCCTGGTTTGCAGCAGCATGCGGTGCGCGCACATGCTCATTACAGTGCCAACTGGAGAGCTCCTTGAGATCTTGAGTTCAGTGCACCTTTCGTATCGACAATAGTAGGAAAGCTGAGGCCGAGATTAGTTTTTCGTAGAGTATCGAGACGCATTGTAGTTTTCTAGAGTAGGACCGTAAGATGGCACCAGTGGTATTTATGTATGGATTAAAGTGATGTGCTCTCTTCTGTGTTTATATTCATAGCCTGCATACTTTCTTCTAGATGACCAGTTATATCGTATTGTACCCCGGTTGGGGATTCTTATTGAGTAATTCGTTACTCACCCTTATTTTGTGGTTTTCCACAGGTAATCAGGGTGCGAGACAGGATGGCTGAAGGAGGTGCTGCGGATCATGGAATAACTGCTGTTTTAAACTCTGAGTTTATATTTTTGTTTTTAGTTTGTCCTCTGAATGCATGTAGTTGGGCACGGAGCCCGTAGGACGTTTTCTGAATGTTTTTGGATTCTGGCACTGTTGTAAACTGTTTGGGATTTTTTAATGTTTTGAATAAATCTCTGATCAGAGTATGTTTTAAACTGTATTTAGCTTGGAACAGGTGCTTGGAAATAGGGACAGGTTTCAGGACATTTTTTTTATATTTGATTATTGAATGGATGTTTACAAGTTTTTGTTTTCATTCAGATCTTGCATATTATTTTTATGTTTTAAAAGCATGCATTGAGGTAAAGGCCTAGTTTAGGACCTCTTTCGAGCCGGGTCTTTACACCTATCATCTCACTTGGATATTTCTTTGTGTTTCTAGCATCTTTGTTTTAGCATTACTCACTAACGTTGTTAGCATTCTGTATTGGCTCGTTGTCTGTCTGAATGCTGAGAGCATTGCCTGTTTTTGTTCCTGTTGTTAATGTTCGAAGCATTTCTATAAAGACCCGACCCAAAAGGGGCTCTAAATGGGCCTTTACCCCAATGCATGTAGTGAAAATAAAAGACATTATGAAAAATACATTTCGGATCCCAAGTAAAAACAGAAACATTCAACAACCAAAACATACATTTCTAAAAGCATACTCTGATCAGAGATTTATTTAAACCATTAAAACAATCCACAAGTACAAATATCTTTGGAATCCATAAAGCGTAAGAAAACATCACGGGGCTCTGTGCCCGTCTACATGCATTCGGGGAAATAACAAAAGTCAAGAGTCATGATAAATAAAATAGAATAATCAGAGATGACAAAGCAGGATTCCATGATCACAGCTCCTCCTTGACCATCCGGTCTCCCGCTTGATTACTGTGGAAAACCACGAGAATAAGGGTGAGTAACGAATTGCCCAGTAAGAATCCCCAACCGGGGTACAATACGATATACATGATCATCTAGAAGAATGTATGCAAGCTATGAGTACAAACACAGAGCGGAGCACATAGCTAAGTCCACACTAGGACCTCGGATGCCAACTCGGGGTCTTAGTCGGAAAATACCACAACACACTAAGCGCGCTATCACGGAACAAGTCCCGGCCTCGGCTGTCTCTGTCGATACGAAAGGTGCATGGCTCAAGATCCCGAGGAGCTCTCGATCGGCGCTGTAATGAGCGTAGCGCGCGCACCGCATGCTCCGCAAACTACGGAAGTGCGGGTCTAGTGGCAAAGCTGCCCGAGTTGATCACCATGCCTAACTAAATCTACGGATCGGTGTCACCGACATAGGGGTGTGAGACACGGACACGTGAACTATGTCGGCTGTACCACCGCTTTGAGGCTAAGGAACCGGTCGTGGTAGGCTTACACCGAAGCGGTCCTTGCCCTAACAGTGGCAATCAAGGGCTACGGCCGAACACGCCGAGGGCGTGCCGGCTGCCGGGGACGAGGCAATGCCAAGTCATCATCCCGACCATTGGGGCAATTAACGATTTGCCACCCTCACCCAAGATTGCGGGGCCTACCGGTTGGGATAGCTAATCCCTCACGGGGTCCAAGGGCGGAGAACTCGTCTCGAACGTCCTTGCCATAGATGCAAGATACTTTATGCATCGGGCGGATGATGCTATCTACGAATTCTAAACCTTAACAATAATAACGATTCAATCAATGCGGTCCAATACGTGCTCATCGGATACAAAGAACCTAGCATGATACTACGAAGCAAGAGCAGATATCGAACATGCTAGAATAGAACAACCTAGCATGGGCTAACATGAGAAAAAATACAAGAGTTCAAGCGATCCAGAATTGAGCAGAGCACCTAGGGCTAAACATGCTAGTAATCATACACAGGCATACAAAACAACAATCACAAATATACCGCGAGGTCCACACAACCCGGTAAGAAATCCTTACCTTGGTGGAAGACTTCTACACACAAATCCTAAGGCTGCGGAACAATCCCGAGCTAGCGGCGGGAACCTAGCAAACCAACAATAATCGGCATCTAAAATGTCTAAACAACAATAGAACGACAAGCTCGCAAACAAAGGGAACTCACGCGCGCACGACGACCACGAGCTTGGAGGCTGGCGGCAGGCGGCACGGCAGTGGGCTGGCGCTGGCTGCGCTGTTGGCACGCACGGCAGCGGCCGCGCTGGCTGGGCACGCGGCACGGCAAGGGGACGCGCGCAGCCGCGTCTTTGGCACGGCACAGCGAGGGGACGCGCTCGGGCGGCGACGTCTGGGCGAAGGCGCGCGGCGCGCTGGCGTGCGATCGCGGACTGGCGAGCAGCTTCAGGCGAGGACGCGCGCGTATGGCGAACGTCTGGCGGCGGCGGCCGGCGCGGCGTCGCGTCTGGCGTCTCTTCTTTGGCGCGATCCGCACGATCTGGCAAGCGATGATGTGCGGGTGGGCTGCTTCAACAGATCTGGGCGTGCGGCAGGGCGAGCAGCTCGGGCGAAGGCCTCCTGGCGTGCGAGCGATCGTTTGGACGTCGCGACAGCGAGGCGATCTGTCTTCTGGCTGGCTGGGCTTCTCTCGGCTGGCTGCAATCAACACAACACACACAACACACCTCTTTTCACTTGGCCAAACGCACACCAAACGGATGAGAAGAAGAAGAAGAAGATCAATACCTACCCGGAATGATGATGAACGATCCAAGGGAGCTGCAAGGATGAAGAATCGGCAAGGCTATGGAGAGGGAGAGCTTGGGCGGCCAAGAGGGGATTTGGAGAAGAAGATGGAATAAACCTAATTCTATTTCATTTAACCAAATGCACCAAAGCTCCAAAATCCAAGGTTAACTAAGATGTGATGCAGAAAGAGCAACAAGAGCACCTAATGGCTCAATTGGCACACATCTCTACAAGCTTCAGAGACCGGGTTCAAACCCAGTGCAGAAGACAAATTTCTTTATTTTTACTTTTGCAACAAACCTTGCTCAAACCAAACCACAAACCCCTCCAAAAACCTACAAAAACCATCCAATAATTTTAGTAACTGGAAAAGACACAAACGACCCTGACGGCCCGACCAAATTACCAAATTACCCCTAGGGCATACCGGAAGACCGGGAAGAAAAACACTGGTCGTTACAATATTCCCTCCTTTTATGACTTTCGTCCTCGAAAGTCCTTAAGACAAAAAACACTCGGGGTAATGCAACCTCATCTCGTCTTCCCGCTCCCAAGTGGCTTCCTCGAACCCCGATTCTTCAATGAACCTTTACCAAACGAATCTCGCGATTACGCAGCGTCTTGGTCTCAAAGGCAAGGATCCTCACCGGCTTCTCCTCGAAGTTCAAATCCTCATTCAGTTTGCAAAGGCTCAAAGTCCACAATGTGCGACGGGTCCGGCACATCTTGCCTCAACATCGATACATGAAAAACACTATGCACCGTGATAGTGACGGAGGTAGGGCTAACAGGTAAGCAACTCTGCCAATCCTCTCTAGGATCTCAAATGGACCAACAAAGCGGGGACTCAACTTCCCACGCTTACCAAACCTCGAACACACCGCGCATCGGAGCAACCTTAAGGAACACATCTTCGACCAACCTCAAACTCCAAATCTCGACGCCGAACATCGGCGTAACTCTCACCGCTCTGAAAATGTCAACATACGAGCTCTAATCTTCGCCTGACTGCACCATTGGTCAAGCTGCAGTAACTCGGGACAAAAAACTCTGTCTATCGCCAACCTCTTCCTGAACACGGGGGGACCGACAACGCTTACCATACAATGCCTCGAATGGAGCCATCTCGAGATCGTCGATCGTAATCGTTGTTATAGGCAAACTCCATCAGAAATCTGATATTTGGTCCCAAGCTGCACGGGAAGTCCAACACACAAGCCCTCAACATATCCTCGAGAATCGATTCACTCTCTCGATCGACCACCATCCGTCTCGAGGGTGAAAAGCTGTCTTTGGCGCACTCTGTGCCCAAACCTTACAGGCGCTCTCTAGAAGCGAGAAGTGAACCGCGAGTCACGATCGGACACAATCCTCACCGGCACTCCATGATAACGGATGATCTGCTCCAAAATAATTGCGCCCATTGCTCCCCACGGTATAAGTGTCTCTACAGGGAATAAAGTGTGCGCTCTTGGTCAAACGGTCGACTATCACCCAAATCGAGAGAACTTCCCTGAGTCCTTGGCAAACCAGAGATAAAGTCCATGGAGATCTCTTCCCATTTCCACAGGGTACACTCGGTGGTTGCAACAAACCAGTGGCCTCTGCTGCTGGGTGCCTTCACTTGGCGACAAGTGAGACACCGGTGACAAACTCTGCCACATCTCTCTTCATTCCCATCCACCGAAAGTGTCGCTTAAGGTCTCGATACATCTTGGTACCCAGGGGTGCCAAGCAAAAAAAGGCTGTGGGCCTCAGAGAGCAACTCGGCTCGCAAACTGCAATGTCGGAACACACAACCGGCCTCTATAAGTCAACCCATCATCGGTGAATATACAAAGTCAAAGTCACCGTCAAGACTAACTCTGTCAACCAATCTCTTAAGTGCGCGGGTCACCCAACCTGGCCGTCTATAATCCATTTAGATCGACGGTGAGCGATCAATCGAGCTACTCACAGCGGTAACCTCTCCCAACAACATCGCAACCTCGGCCCGCTCGAAACTCTCTCGCAAACTGGTGGGAACTCAACAACGCCCGCAGAGTGCGACGCGTCTTTCTACTCAATGCATCGGCCACTACATTGGCTTTACCCGGATGGTACAAAATCTCATGATCATAATCCTTTACCAGCTCTAACCATCTCCTCGCCTCATATTCAACTCCTTACGAGTAAACAGATACTTGAGGCTCGGTGATCGGTAAACATCGAATCCGCTCACCATACGGTAATGCCTCCAAATCTTGATTGCAAACACACATCCGCCGCCAACTCCATATCATGAGTCGGGTAGTTCGCTCATCACGGCTTGGTGACGGGAAGCATAGGCAATGACCTTCCCGTCTTTGCATCAACACACAACCTAATCCAAACTTGGAAGCATCTTTCAGAGACCACGAAACCACTGTCCCCTCTCGGGATGCCAACAACAGTCTTTGAAGTCAAAGCGCGCTTGAGCACGGCAAAGCTCTCATCACACTCTTTGCCCCAAACAAACTCGACACCCTTCCTCGTCGGACGAGTGAGAGGCGAGGCTAAAGCAGAAAAGTCCTTGACGAACCGACGGTAGTAACTCGCCAAAACCTGAAAAGCTGCGAATCTCGGCAGAATCGAAGTCGGCTTGGCCCATGAACTCACGGCCTCAATCTTCGCGGGGTCCACGGCTATACCATCTCTCGAAACCACGTGGCCTAGGAATGCCACCTGCTCCAACCAGAAATCACATTTGGAAAACTTCGCATAAAGTGGTTTTTCCTCAAAGCCGCCAATACTCGCCTCAAATGCTCTGCATGGTCTTCTTTAGACCTCGAATAAATCGAATATCGTCAATGAACACGATGACGAAGCTATCCAAAAATGATTTGAACACCCTATCCATCATGTCCATGAACGGTGGGGCATTGGTCAATCCAAACGACATGACCACAAACTCATAGTGACCATATCTAGACACGAAAGTTGTCTTAGGAATGTCGGCATCCCCGATCCGCAGAATCGATGGTAACCGGATCTCGGATCTATCTTGGAGAACACGAAGCTCCACGAAGCCGATCGAACAAATCGTCGATCACGGGGCAGCGGATACTTATTCTTTCATGTCACCTTATTAAGCTCGCGGTAATCAATACATAAGCGCATAGAACCATCCTTCTTTTTCACAAACAGAAGCGGTGCTCCCACGGGACACACTCGGACGGATGAACCCTCGATCTAACATCTCCGCTGAATCTTCTTTCCTTTAACTCTTGGCGCCATGCGACACGGAGCCTTCGAGATAGGGAGGGTCCGGCTCGAGCTCAATAATGAAGTCAACCTCTCTCTCTGGGGGGGCCCGGTAACTCCTCAGAAACACATCCGCGAACTCCTCGCACGGCCGGCTTTGATCGATGCACGGCGAGAGGCGGCTCTTCCCGCACAACTTGGCTAGATAGCCCCAAGCTCCATGAGCTAGCAAGCGACGAGCTTTCACGGTGACACCATCGGCGGGCAAACTCCACCCCGAACTCAGAAACTTAAAGCTGGGGGCGACGGCGGGCCTGAACACTACTTCTTTCCGGTGGGAGTCAATCAACGCGTGGTTAGTGACTAACCACTCCATACCAAGAATCACATCAAAACCGCTCATAGGCGGAACTATGAGCGTAGCCTAAGCAACTCTCGGGATATCTCGATCCGGCCATCCCTAATCTTATCTCTAGCCAACATACTAACTCCGAAGGAGTTGCTTGAGATAACTCAAAACCTAGAGGCTCTAGTCTCAACTTAGCATGCTCAACCAAACAACACAGATACAAATGAATGCGTAGAACGAGAATCAAACAAGACAAATGCGCGGTGATCTAAAACAAGAAGCGCACACCGCCACGTGCGGCATCCGCACGCTCGGCCTCTGAAGGGTCGTAGCAAACACTCGACCGCCGCTTGCTATGGCTGATTTTGTTTGCCATAGTTGGCCGATCACAAAAACGGGCCATGTGACCTCTCTACCACAACGGAAGCACAATCTAGGTCCGGTGACAAGCTCGGCGTGGACTTTCCCACAAGTAGCACAAGCGGGAATCTGCACTGGGTCCTCCTCGCTGTGTCGGGAGTGAAACGGACTGAGCTCTCTCGTGATCTGCTCTCGAATCGCCTTTGGCGGCGGCGCCGCCCCCGAAAGTCAAACTTCCTCTTCGCCCCACAGTGGCTGGGACGGGGACGACGCTGAGCAGAGGCGGCAACAACCCGCTCAAAGCAGATACTTCCCATTATAGATCGTGGCTAATCGGGGCAGCCCTAGCATAAGTGTCGGGGCACGAGCCACGACATCTGGAAACACACCGCCTCAATCCGGATATGAACTTCCGAATCTTCACTCCGGGGTGGCAATCAAGCGAGGAGCAAAATATCCATACTCACGAGAACTTGCGCTCATATTCCTCAATGGTATCGAACCCCCGCTTGGGTTCGGAAGAGCTCCACCATCTTCTCTTGAGCCTCATCACCGATGAACTTTACCTTGAACTCACCTTGAAGAACTCCCAAGTAGCGGGTGGAGACCCGGTGGTCTCTCGCTCAAGGTGGACTCCCACCACCATCTCATTTGTGCCTCCTAGCACATGAGCCGCACATCTCGGCCTCGAATATCGGGGCACACCATGATCGGGAAGGTGTACTCCAAATGGGCAATCCACCGGCCTGCCGCTAGCGCATCACCGGTGGCATCAAACTTCTCGAGCTTCCACTTCACAAAATCCTTGACCACCTACCCAACGCCTCGGCACCCTCCGCCATATCTCGCCTCGGGGCTACTTGCTCGAGGAGCCTGGAGGTGCTCCGAGCTCTTTGAACCAATCGAGTCACCGCTCGATCCGGGCTCGGAACTCTTCCCCGCTTGGCGCCAACAAGGCACAGGTCTCGCCCTCTGGTCACTCAACATGCCGACCATAAAAGCCCTCATAGACTCAAGCAAACTCGCTCCAGAGCGATCTCACGGCTTCGATCGCCTCAACACCCACTCTAGGCGTAACAGAGGAGGCTGCTGGTGGAATGCCATCGATGTCGGCTTGGGACGATGTCCTGCAGATGTCGAGATCCGATCCCGATACCTCGACCGCTCTCGAACCTCTCTCTCCCCGATGCGGATGGTAGCATCTTTGGCGATCTACATCCAAACCAACAACGAATCAAAACACTCACTGTCACCATTCCACAACACCAAACAAGGCATACACTAGATGATAGGTATTGTAAATTCTTAACCCTTTTCCTTTCTAAAACAATAAATCTAGGCGTACTGATGGTGTCAGAGTCTTTGGTGATCATGGAAAAACGACCTACAACAAAAGGTCGGTCTACAGAATCTATGACTCGAGCTCGATACCAAGCTGTAAGACCAGACCCAAAAGGGGCTCTAAATGGGCCTTTACCCCAATGCATGTAGTGAAAATAAAAGACATTATGAAAAATACATTTGGATCCCAAGTAAAAACAGAAACATTCAACAACCAAAACATACATTTCTAAAAGCATACTCGATCGGAGATTTATTTAAACCATTAAAACAATCCACAAGTACAAATATCTTTGGAATCCATAAAACGTAAGAAAACATCCACGGGGCTCTGTGTCCGTCTACATGCATTCAGGGAAATAACAAAAGTCAAGAGTCATGATAAATAAAATAGAATAATCAGAGATGACAGCAGGATTCCATGATCACGGCTCCTCCTTGACCATCCGGTCTCCGCCTTGATTACCGTGGAAAACCACAGAATAAGGGTGAGTAAGCTAATTACCGGTAAGAATCCCCAACCGGGGTACAATACGATATACATGATCATCTAGAAGAATGTATGCAAGCTATGAGTACAAACACAGAGCGGAGCACATAGCTAAGTCCACACTAGGACCTCGGATGCCAACTCGTGGTCTTAGTCGGAAAATACCACAACACACTAAACGCGCTATACGGGAACAAGTCCCGCCTCACTGCTCTCATCATCGTCACGAAAGGTGCACGGCTCAAGATCCCGAGGAGCTCTCGATCGTGTTGTAATGAGCGTAAGCGCGCACCGCATGCTCGCAAACTCGGGGTGCCGGGTCTAGTGGCAAGCTGCCGAGTTCGATCCACCATGCCTAACTAAATCTACGGATCGGTGTCACCGACATAGGGGTGTGAGACACGGACACGTGAACTATGTCGGCTGTACCACCGCTTTGAGGCTAAGGAACCGGTCGTGGTAGGCTTACACCGAGAAGCGGTCCTTGCCCTAACAGTGGCAATCAAGGGCTACGGCCAACACGGCGAGGCGTGCCGATCGCCGGGGCGAGGCAATGCCAAGTCATCATCCCGACCATTGGGGCAATTAACGATTTGCCACCCTCACCCAAGATTGCGGGGCCTACCGGTTGGGATAGCTAATCCCTCACGGGGTCCAAGGGCGAGAATCGTCTCGAACGTCCTTGCCATAGATGCAAGATACTTTATGCATCGGGCCGGATGATGCTATCTACGAATTCTAAACCTTAACAATAATAACGATTCAATCAATGCGGTCCAATACGTGCTCATCGGATACAAAGAACCTAGCATGATACTACGAAGCAAGAACAGATATCGAACATGCTAGAATAGAACAACCTAGCATGGGCTAACATGAGAAACAATACAAGAGTTCATGCCGATCGAGAATTTGAACAGAGCACCTAGGGCTAAACATGCTAGTAATCATACACGGGCATACAAAACAACAATCACAAATATACCGCGAGGTCCACACAACCCGGTAAGAAATCCTTACCTTGGTGGAAGACTTCTACACACAAATCCTAAGCTGCGGAACAATCCCGAGCTAGCGGCGGGAACCTAGCAAACCAACAATAATCGGCATCTAAAATGTCTAAACAACAATAGAACAAAGCAAGCTCGCTCGGGAACTCACGCGCACGCGACGACGAGAGCTTGAGCCGCAGCAAGCCCGCACCGCAGGCTGGCGCTGGCTGCGCGTGCGCTGCGCAGCGAGGGCAGGACGCTGGCTGGCTGGCGCGCCGCACGGCACGCACGGCAGGGACGCGCTCGGGCGAACGTCGGGCGGAGGCGCGCGGCGCGTGGGCGTGCGATGCGCGGACACGGGCGAGCGGCTCGGCAGGAGGCGCGCGCGCGCGAACGTCTCGGGCGGCGGCGCGCGAAGCGCCAGGCGTCTGGCGTCTGCTTTGTTGGGCGCGATCGCGCACGATCGGCAGCGATGATGTGCGGGTGGGCTGCTTCAACAGAATCTGGGCGTGCGGCGAGGCGGCGGCTCGGGCGAAGGCCTCTGGCGGCGGCGAGCGATCGGGTGGACGTCGCGACGGCGTGGGCGATCTGTCTTGCTGGCCGGGCTTCTCTCGGTGGTTGCAATCAACACAACACACACAACACACCTCTTTTCACTTGGCCAAACGCACACCAAACGGATGAGAAGAAGAAGAAGAAGATCAATACCTACCGGAATGATGATGAGCGATCCAAGGGAGGCTGCAAGGATGAAGAATCGGCAAGGCTATGGAGAGGGAGAGCTTGGGCGGCCAAGAGGGGATTTGGAGAAGAAGATGGAATAAACCTAATTCTATTTCTTTTAACCAAATGCACCAAAGCTCCAAAATCCAAGGTTAACTAAGATGTGATGCAGAAAGAGCAACAAGAGCACCTAATGGCTCAATTGGCACACATCTCTACAAGCTTCTCAGGAGACCCGGGTTCAAACCCCTTTGCAAAGACAAATTCCTTTATTTTTACTTTTGCAACAAACCTTGCTCAAACCAAACCACAAACCCCTCCAAAAACCTACAAAAACCATCCAATAATTTTAGTAACTGGAAAAGACACAAACGACCCTGACGGCCCGACCAAATTACCAAATTACCCCTAGGGCATACCTGGAAGACCGGGAAGAAAAACCTGGGTCGTTACAATTTCTTTCACATGTTTTATGTTTGGAAGTTTAACCATAGTATAATTAGTTATCCTCAATTATATCCTTAACTTTTCTGTTGTGACTTTTAAATTAATACTTATCGAGAGGTTAAAGCCAATCCCTGTGGAAAATTACTCGTAACTTATCACTTAACTACGTATACTTGCGTATAGTGTGTTGAATGTTGTAGCATTGGGTGATTATTGCGTAAACTAATCAGATTATTAGTAATTATTTCATGCAATTTCAATTCAAATCACGCATCCTTCAAGAATTTCATATAGTTCGGCATTTGCCGAAGCTCTTCAACTAAGGGAATGTTGATGTGAATTTGTTTCAAAATATCCATGAATTTTTATAATTGCGACTCGTTTCCTTTGCGTCTGATACTTTGAGGGTATGGTGGCAGTGGTGGTTGGTAAATAGGAAATGGTTTTGCCACAGTTTGTGCCTCTTTTGTTGCGATTAGTTCCTCATTAGCGCCTTTTTCTAGTTGCTTCTCTGTTGATGTTTCAGTTGGGTCTTTTGTTCCCTGATAATTCCTAATTTCCTCACTATCCATCAAGGGTTTCTCACTTCGTAGTTCAATCGCATTTACTTGCTCTTTGCCACTCGGCCTAGATCTTTCGGTGTCTAACAGTAATTGTCCTAGCAGTCTAGTTTTTAAAATCTGCTATGATTTGGCCTAATTGTAGTTCCAATGCCCGAAGAATTGCTTGTTGAGACTTCAAAGATTTGATGGTCCATCATAACCATGTGGTTCTTCGCGATGTAATCCTTTAGCGTTGAATCTGAGTGCAGAACTTGCTAGTGGTTACTTCAAAATCTAGAGTATGTAGGTGTGCGTTATTATCCTCCCCAAAAGAAATTTGGGTGTTGTTTCCATCCGGCATTGTAAGTATTTGAATAAGGATTGTATTGCTGGCACGAATTTGAATTTCCAACATAATGGGCAGATGTCGTGTTTTCACTACATAGTTGGTACAAATGATCGCCTCCATAGAGTGCGTAGAATTCGGGAGTTGATTACTCAATCGCCAATGTGTTCTGAGGTGTGGTCATTTAAACATTTTTCAAAGCTTTTGTCAGCATAGCCAATTTTGTTTTTATGGCAGTCATTTCACTTAGCTCGAATCTACCTGGTGTTTTATCTTAGGTTCGACCTTGGCTCCATTTAGGTGTGTGATTCTTAGTGGTTGTTTCGATAATTTTGTAAGCCTGATTGTATGTTTTATCCATCAGACATCCTTCTGTTGTTGCATTAAGAGTAGGCTTGTCCAACTCCGATAAACCATTATAGAAATGTTCGATTTGAAACGTTTAAGATAGGCCATGGTACAGACATTTCACTATAAGCTCCTCGTAATGTTTCCAAGCTCCTCCTACAGTTTCATCGTATTCTTGTCTAAAGCTAGTGATTTCGTGCCTAGAGGTCATGCTTCATGCACTAGGATATATTGGCTTTTTGGCCCCTACTTAAATTAATTAATTAATATTTTGGTGATAACAAACAAGAATTATTTTTACTGATATTTTTTTAGTTCATAAGTATTTATTATGTAGAACTTGGAGAGACGATTCCAATGCATTTTGAATTATGCAAATCAGAGTTAAAATGAAGAAGATATGAACAATTGAAGATTTAAAGAAAAATCGCCTATAAAAAAAATGAGATTTTCTTTTTCAAATTGTTTTTTTTTAACCAAAAATCTTTCCATCTTACCTTCATTCAATCCTAGCCATATACTACAATTTTCTTAAATCCAATGGCCACCATTTCATCCTATCTTCATCAAATCTCGTCCGTCGATCATTTTGCCCTAAATCCAACGGACACCTTTCATCTTCTCTCCATTAAATACATTGCTTCAAGAACTAAACTTTTACAGCAACATTATCATTCTCAAAGCTTCAAAAAGTTTCATTTTCTTAACACATTCTTGAATTGGCACATTGCATATTTTGTGAAGAAGTTGTTAACGGCAAACTTATGAATCTTGCCTACGAGAGGTACATTGAGAGAGTTATTTTTCTTTTGTATTTGAAATTTTTATTAAGGTGTGGCAACACCTTGGGTTGTAAAGAAAACTTAATTGGTTTAATCCTAAACAGTAAAAGGATTTGGGTTTCTCTTTAGCCTTAAAAAATAGGGTAGTAGTGGTTTAATCCTGAACATGTAACGGCCCAGGTTTTCATCCCGGTCTTCCAGGTTTGCCCTAGGGGTATTTTGGTAATTTGGTCGGGCCGTCAGGGCCGTTTATGTCTTTTTAAGTTGTTAAAATTATTGGATGGACTTAAGTAGGATTTTGATGCTTTGTGGATGTGTTTGGGGCATGGTGAGATGCAAAAGAAAAATTGAGAAATAAAGTGAAGCAATTGGGTTTCAGACCCAGGTGGTTTGGGAGGTAAGTTGTGTGTCGTTGCCGGTTGAGCCTCGAGCTGTTCTTGTTACTCTTTCCGCGGCATATCTTGGTTAGCCTTGAGTTCTTGGGGTTTGGTGCATTTGATTAAAAGAAAAGGAATTAGGGTTGATGAGTTTCTTCTCCAAAAGCGGCCGCCCAAGCTATTCTCTCCCTAGCAGCCTCGTGGTTCGATCGTCATTCCGGGTAAGATTCATCGTTCTCTTCTTCTTCTCCGATTGATGTTCTGGCTGGCCGAGTGAAGAAGAAGGTGGGTTGTGTATTTTGTTGCAGCTGGCCAAGAGGAGAGCCCAAGCAGCAGCGCCAAGAACCCACCAAACCAAAGCAGAGCAGAGAGCGGCTCAGCGTTATCGCGCACTGTCGACGCCCAGCAGCGCCGCATGCCCATCGTCGCAGCCCAGCAGCCCGCGCGCCCCGTCTGCAAGTCGTCCATGCGCCATCGCGTCCGCACGTCCTCATCTCGCACGTCCGCATCTGCACGCCCGCGTCCACGCCATCGCATCTGCACGCCGCGCCCGCACGTCCGTGTCCTGCACTCTCGCGTCTGCTTGTCCGCCCCAGCGTGCCTGCGCTCAGCCAGCCCATCCGCGCAAGCGCGCGCGCAGCCCTGACGCCCATCAGCGCCCAGCAGCAGCAACGACCATGCAGCCTGTCCGTTCGCGCGTCAGCCGTGCCGTGTGAGTTGCTCCCAAGCTGAGCCCTGTTTATTTTATTATATTTAGGTGTATGGATTGTGATAATTGTTGTGCTTGTTAGGTTCTCATTAGCTAGCTCGGGATCGATTGCAGCTTAGGATTCTTGTGTGTAGTTGCCTTCCGACCAGGTAAGGATTTCTTACCGGAGTTGTGTGGGCCCTGCGATATTATATGTGATTGTTGTTTGTATGCTTGTTTGTGTTTATCAGCATGTCTAGTGATAGGTGCTCTGCTCTGAATTCCCGACTGGCATGATTTCTTATATTGTTTCTCATGTTAGTCCATGCTAGGTAGTTCCGTTCTGGCATGCTCGTTATCTGTTCTTGCTTCATAGTATCATGCTAGGTTCATTGTATCTGTTGAGCACGTATTGGATTGTTTGTTGTAACTGTTTATAGGTTTGAGATATGGTAGGTAGCATCATCCGGGCCAGGATGCATAACGTAACTTGCATCCACGACTGGGACGTACGAGGCGGTACTCCGTCCCTGATCCACCGTTAGGGTTTAGCTAACCCTAACGACAAGCCCTGCAATCTTGGGTGAGGATGGCAGACTGTTAAATGACCCAACGGTCGGGATGATGACATGGCATTGCCTTGTCCCCGGCAGTCGGCACGTCCTCAGTGTGTTCGACCGTAGCCCTTGATTGCCACCTGTTAGGGCAAGGACGGCTTCCTGGTGTAAGCCTACCACGACTGCTTCTTTAGCCTCAGGTGCGGTGGTTCAGGTGACATAGTTCATGTGTCAGTCTCACACCCCTATGTCGGTGACACCGATCCGAGAGATGTAGTTAGGCATGGTGATTGGACTGGGCGGCTTGCCACTAGACCGGCACCCCATGGTTTTGCGATAGCATGCGGCGCGCGCGCACACACTCATTCTGATGCGGCCGACGGAGAGCTCCTCGAGATCTTGAGTTCAGTGCACCTTTCGTATCGATAGTAGACAGGATGAGGCCGAGACTTGTTTCTCGTATAGGATCGTATCGTGTGGTGGATTTTCCGGTGTAAGACCCTGAGATGGCATCCGAGGTTTATGTGTGGAATTAAGCTATGTGCTCTCTTCTGTGTTTATATTCATAGCTTGCATACCTTTCTGCTAGATGACCATGTATATCGTATTGTACCCCGGTTGGGGATTCTTACTGAGTAATTCGTTACTCACCCTTATTTTGTGGTTTTCCACAGGTAACCATGGTGAGAGACAGGATGGTTGGAGGAGGAGCTGTGATCATGGAAACCCGTTGTCCGAACTCTGAGTTTATGTCTATGATTCTTTATATATTTTTTTCCTCTGAATGCATGTAGCTGGGCACGGAGCCCTAGGTTGTTTTCTGACTGTTTTTTTGGATTCTAGCACTGTTGTAACTATTGGGAAGTTTTGAATGTTTTAAATAAATCTCTGATCAGAGTGAGTTTTGGAAATGTATTTGTCTTGGAACAGGTGCTTGGAAACAGGGACAGGTTTCAGGAATTTATGTTGACTTTTCAAATGGTTGTTTGTATGTTTTAGTTTTCACTTAGAATCCGAAAACCATTCCTGCATATTGATTTTAGTTTTGATTGCATGCATTGAGGTAAAGGCCTATTTTAGAACCCCATTCGGGTCGGGTCTTTACAGAACCTGTGAAAAGGATTTAGGTTTCTCTTTAGCCTAGGAAAAAGATGGTCGTGTAGGTTTGGTTCTCAGCCGCAAGAGAATCATTTAGTAAAATACTGTAAAGACCCGACCCAAAAGGGGCTCTAAATGGGCCTTTACCCCAATGCATGTAGTGAAAAATAAAAGACATTATGAAAATACATTTCGGATCCCAAGTAAAAACAGAAACATTCAACAACCAAAACATACATTTCTAAAAGCATACTCTGATCAGAGATTTATTTAAACCATTAAAACAATCCACAAGTACAAATATCTTTGGAATCCATAAAACGTAAGAAAACATCCACGGGGCTCTGTGCCCGTCTACATGCATTCAGGGAAATAACAAAAGTCAAGAGTCATGATAAATAAAATAGAATAATCGGAGATGAAGCAGGATTCCATGATCACGGCTCCTCCTTGACCATCCTGTCTCCCGCCTTGATTACCGTGGAAAACCACGAGAATAAGGGTGAGTAACGAATTACCAGTAAGAATCCCCAACCGGGTACAATACGATATACATGATCATCTAGAAGAATGTATGCAAGCCATGAGCACAAACATAGAGCGGAGCACATAGCTAAGTCCACACTTGGACCTCGGATGCCAACTCAGGGTCTTAGTCCGGAAAATACCACAACACACTAAACGCGCTATACGGGAACAAGTCCGGCCTCACTGACCATCGCCGTCACGAAAGGTGCACTAGCTCAAGATCCCGAGGAGCTCTCGATCGGCGTTGTAATGAGCGTAAGCGCGCACCGCATGCTACCGCAAACTCGGGGTGCCGGGTCTAGTGGCAAGGCGCCTGCCCGAGTTCGATCACCATGCCTAACTAAATCTCTCCGGATCGGTGTCACCGACATAGGGGTGTGAGACACGGACACGTGAACTATGTCGGCTGAACCACCGCACTTTGAGGCTAAGGAACCGGTCGTGGTAGGCTTACACCAGAAGCGGTCCTTGCCCTAACAGTGGCAATCAAGGGCTACGGCCGAACACGCCGAGGGCGTGCCGATCGCCGGACGCGAGGCAATGCCAAGTCATCATCCCGACCGTTGGGGCAATTAACGATCCGCCACCCTCACCCAAGATTGCGGGGCCTACCGGTTGGGATAGCTAATCCCTCACGGGGTCCAAGGACGGAGAACTGTCTCGAACGTCCTTGCCATAGATGCAAGATACTTTATGCATCGGGCCGGATGATGCTATCTACACCGAATTCTAAACCTTAACAATAATAATAATAACAATTCAATCAATGCGGTCCAATACGTGCTCAACAGATACAAGGAACCTAGCATGATACTACGAAGCAAGAACAGATATCGAACATGCTAGAATAGAACAACCTAGCATGGGCTAACATGAGAAACAATACAAGAGTTCATGCGATCGAGAATTGAAGCAGAGCACCTAGGGCTAAACATGCTAGTAATCATACACGGGCATACAAAACAACAATCACAAATATATACGCGAGGTCCACACAACCCCGGTAAGAAATCCTTACCTTGGTCGGAAGACTTCTACACACAAATCCTAAGGCTGCGGAACAATCCCGAGCTAGCGGCGGGAACCTAGCAAACCAACAATAATCAAGCATCTAAAATGTCTAAACAACAATAGAACGTGCAAGCTCGGCTCGGGAACTCACGCGCACGCGACGACACGAGCTTGGGGCTGCTGGCAAGTCGGGCACGGCAAAGTGGGCGCGGCGCTGTGCTACGTACACGGCACGGCAGCAAGGACACGTACTGGCGCTGCGCGCTACCGCACACTGCACGGCAGGGGGACTGCGCGCGGGCGAAAGCGTCTGGCGGCGGCGCTGCTGGCGCTGGCGGCGCGGCGAGCGCGGACACGGCGAGCGGCTCAGCGAGACAGCGCGCGCGCGCGAACGCTCGCGCGGCGCGCGCGGCGGCGGCGCGGCGAGCAGCGACGCGGACGCGGATGGGCGGCGGCGAGCGGCGGCTCGGGTGAAGGCCTCTGGCGCGCGCGAGCGATCGGGCGGCGGCTCGGGCGAAGGCCTCTGGCGCGATCTCGGCGTGCGATCAGGTCTTCTTTGGACGAGCGGCAAGGTCGCTAGGACAGAATCTGGCGTCGCGAGCGATCGTTTGGACGCGGCGACGATTGAGGGCGATCTGTCTTCTGGCTTTGGGCTTCACTCGGTGGGCCGCAAACAACACAACACACACAACACACCTCTTTTCACTTGGCCAAACGCACACCAAACGGATGAGAAGAAGAAGAAGAAGATCAATACCTACCGGAAGATGATGATCGAACCCAAGGAGATGCAAGGATGAAGAATCGGCAAGGCTATGGAGAGGGAGAGCTTGGGCGGCCAAGAGGGGATTTGGAGAAGAAGATGCAATAAACCTAATTCCATTCCATTTAACCAAATGCACCAAAACTCCAAAATCCAAGGTTAACTAAGATGTGATGCAGAAAGAGCAACAAGAGCACCTAATGGCTCAATTGGCACACATCTCTACAAGCTTCCCAAGAGACCGGGTTCAAACCCCATTTGCAAAGACAATTTCCTTTATTTTTACTTTTGCATCAAACCTTGCTCAAACCAAACCTCAAACTCCTCCAAAACCTACATAAAACCATCCAATAATTTTAGTATTTGGAAAAGACACAAACGACCATGACGGCCCGACCAAATTACCAAATTACCCCTAGGGCATACGGAAGACCGGGAAGAAAAACTGGTCGTTACAATATTCCCTCCTTTTATGACTTTCGTCCTCGAAAGTCCTTAAGACAAAACACTCGGGGTAATGCAACCTCATCTCGTCTTCCCGCTCCCAAGTGGCTTCCTCAGAACCCGATTCTTCCACTGAACCTTTACCAAACGAATCTCGCGATTACGCAACGTCTTGGTCTCAAAGGCAAGGATCCTCACCGGCTTCTCCTCGAAGTTCAAATCCTCATTCGGTTGCAAAGGCTCAAAGTCCACAATGTGCGACGGGTCCGGCACATACCGCCTCAACATCGATACATGAAAAACACTATGCACCGATAGTGACGGAGGTAGGGCTAACCAGGTAAGCAACTCTGCCAATCCTCTCTAGGATCTCAAATGGACCAACAAAAGCGGGGACTCAACTTCCCACGCTTGCAAACCTCAAAACACCTCGCATCGGAGCAACCTTAAGGAACACATGCGACCAACCTCGAACTCCAAATCTCGGCGCCGAACGTCGGCGTAACTCTTCTCACTGCTCGCCTCGAGCGGTCAACATACGAGCTCTAATCTTTCTCAGACCGCACCATTGGTCAAGCTGCAGTAACTCGAGACCCAAAACTCGTCTATCACCAACCTCTTCCCTGAACACGGGGATCGATAACGCTTACCATACAATGCCTCGAATGGAGCCATGCAGATCGCCGATCGTAATCGTTGTTATAGGCAAACTCCATCAAGTCTGAACATGGTCCCAAATCGCACGGGAAATCCAACACACAAGCCCTCAACATATCCTCGAGAATCGATTCACTCTCTCGGTCGACCATCCGTCTCGAGGGTGAAAAGTTGTCTTGAAATCGCACTCTGTGCCCAAACCCTTCTACGAGCGCTCTCCGAAAGCGAGAAGTGAACCGCGAGTCACGATCGGACACAATCCTCACCGGCACACCATGATAACGGATAATCTGCTCCAAAAGCAATTTGCGCCCCATCGCTCCACGGTATAAGTGTCTCTACAGGGAATGAAGTGTGCGCTCTTGGTCAAACGGTCGACTATCACCCAAATCGAGAGAACTTCCTCTGAGTCCTTGGCAAACCGGATATAAAGTCCATGGAGATCTCTTCCCATTTCCACCGGGTACACTCGATGGTCGCAACAAACCGGTGGCCTCTGCACTGGGTGCCTTCACTTGGCGACAAGTGTGAGACCTTGGTACCGACAAACTCGCCACATCTCTCTTCATTCCCATCCACCGTAAGGTGCGCTTAAGGTCTCGATACATCTTGGTACCCCAGGGTGCCAAGCAAAAGGGGAAGGCTGTGGGCCTCAGAGAGCAACTCTGCTCAGACACCGCAATGTCGGAACACACAACCGGCCTTTATAAGTCAACCCACCGTCGGTGAGTACACAAAGTCAAAGTCACCACAAGATCGACTCTGTCAACCAATCTCTTAAGTGCGGGTCACCCAACTGGTCGTCTATAATCCATTTGTCGAATCGACGGTGATACCAATCGAGCTACCTCGGCGGTAACCTCTCCCAACAACATCGCAACCTCGGCCCGCTCGAACTCTCTCTCGCAAACTGGGTGGGAACTCAACAACGCCGCAGAGTGCGACGTCTTCCTACTCAAAGCATCGGCCACTACGTTGGCTTTACCGGATGGTACAAAATCTCGCGATCATAATCCTTTACCAACTCTAACCATCTCCTCTCGCCTCATATTCAACTCCTTACGAGTAAAGCAGATACTTGAGGCTCGGTGATCGGTAAACATCCGAATCCGCTCACCATACGGATAATGCCTCCAAATCTTGATTGCAAACACCACTCATCGCCAACTCCATATCATGAGTCGGGTAGTTCTCGCTCATACGGCCTTGGTGACGGGAAGCATAGGCAATGACCTTCCCGTCTGCCGCATCAACACACAACCTAATCCAAACTTGGAAGCATCATCAGAGACCACGAAACCACTGTCCCCTCGGGACTACCAACAGTGTTTGAAGTCAAACTACGCTTGAGCACGGCGAAGCTCTCATCACACCTTTGTCCCAAACAAACTCGACACCCTTCCTCGTCCGACGAGTGAGGGGCGAGGCTAAAGCGTAAAAGTCCTTGACGAACCGACAGTAGTAACTCGCCAAACCCGTAAAGTCGTGAATCTCGGCAATCAAGTCGGCTTGGCCCATGAACTCACGGCCTCAATCTTCGCGGGGTCCACGGCTATACCATCTCTCGAAACCACGTGGCCTAGGAAGGCCACCGCTCCAACCAGAAATCACATTTGGAAAACTTCGCATAAAGTGGTTTTCCTCAAAGTATCAATACTCGCCTCAAATGCTCTGCATGGTCTTCTTTAGACCTCGAATAAATCGAATATCGTCAATGAACACGATGTGACGGTTGTCCAAAAATGATTTGAACACCCTATCCATCATGTCCATGAACGCGGTGGGGCATTGGTCAATCCCAAGCGACATAACCACAAACTCATAGTGACCATATCCGGACACAAAAAATTTGTCTTAGGAATGTCGGCATCCCCGATCCATGAATCGATGGTAACCGGATCTCGAGATCTATCTTGGAGAACACGAAGCTCCCAAGGCGATCGAACAAATCATCGATCACGGGGCAACGGGTACTTATTCTTCATCATCACCTTATTAAGCTCGCGGTAATCAATACATAAGCGCATAGAACCATCCTTCTTTTCACAAGCAGAATCGGTGCTCCCCACGGGGACACACTCGGACGGATGAACCCTCGGTCTAACATCTCCTGCCGTGAATCAACCTTCCTTTAACTCACTGGCGCCATGCGATCACGGAGCCTTCGAGATAGGGAGGGTCCGGCTCGAGCTCAATAATGAAGTCAACTCTCTCTTTGGGGCAACCCGGTAACTCCTCAGAAACACATCCGCGAACTCTGCCGCGACGACCGGCTTTGATCAGCAGACGGCGAGGCGCGCTCTTCCCGCACAACTTGGCTAGATAGCCCCAAGCTCCATGAGCTAGCAAACGACGAGCTTTCACGGTGACACCATCGGCGGGCAAACTCCCCCTGGACTCCACGAAACTTAAAAAAGTTGGGCGACGCACTGGCGGCTGAACACTACTTCTTTCCGGTGGCGGTCAATCAACGCGTGGTTAGCGACTAACCACTCCATACCAAGAATCACATCAAAACCGCTCATAGGCGGAACTATGAGCGTAGCCACAAGCAACTCTCCCGGATATCTCGATCCGGCCATCCTTAATCTTATCTCTAGCCAACATATTAACTCCCGAAGGAGTTGCAACAGATAACTCGAAACCTAGAGGCTCTAGTCTTAACTTAGCATGCTCGGCCAAACAACACGAGATACAAATGAATGCGTGGAACGAGAATCAAACAAGACAAATGCGCAGTGATCTAAAACAAGAAGCGTGCACCGCCACAGTGGCATCATCCAGACGCTCGGCCTCTGACGGTCGTAGCAAACACTCGACCCTATTCGCCTGCTGCTATTGGCCGAGCCGCCATAGCCGGCCGATCACAAAAACGGGCCATGTGTCCTCTCTACCACAACGGTAGCACAATCTAGGTCCAGCCGACAAGCTCGGCGTGGACTTTCCCACAAGTAGCACAAGCGGAAATCGCACGGGTCCTCCCGCCGTCGGGGTGGAAACGGTGGAGCTCTCCGTGATCTCTGCTTCAGAAGCGCCCTTGGCGGCTGGCGCCGCCCCGAAAGTCAAACTTCCTCTTCGCCCCACAATTGCTGCTGGGACGGGGACGCTGAGCAGAGCGGCAACAACCGCTCAAAGCAGGATACTTCCCATTATAGATCGTGGCTAAGCGGGCTGACCCTAGCATAAGTGTCGGGGCACGAGCCACGACATCCGGGAAACACCCGCCTCAATCCGGATATGAACTTCCGAATCTTTAGCTCCGGGGTGGCAATCAAGCGAGGAGCAAAATATCCATACTCGAGAACTTGCGCTCATATTCCTCAATGGAATCGAACCGCCTCGAGGTTACGGAAGAGCTCCACCATCTTCTCCCGAGCCTCATCACCGATGAACTTTACCTTGAACTCGGCCTTGAAGAACTCCCAAGTAGCGGGTGGAGACCCGGTGGTCTCTCGCTCAAGGTGGACTCCCACCACCATCTCATTTGTGCCTCCCAAAGCACATGAGCCGCACATCTCGGCCTCACGAATATCGGGGCACACCATGATCGGGAAGGTGTACTCCAAATGGGCAATCCACACAGGCCGCGCTAACGCATCACCGGTGGCATCAAACTTCTCGGGCTTCCACTTCACAAAATCCTTGACCACCTACCCAATTCCTCGGCACCCTACGCCATATCGCCTCTGGGGCTACTTGCTCCGAGGAGCCTGGAGGTGCTCTTGAGCTCTTTGAACCAATCGAGTCATTTGCTCGATCTGGGCTCGGGACTCTTCCCGCTTGGCGCCAACAAGGCACGGGTCTCGCGCCTCTCGGTCACTCAACATGCGACCATAAAAGCCCTCATAGACTCGGCAAACTCTGCTCCGGGAGCGATCTCACGGCGCTTCGATCGCCTCAACGCCCGCTCTAGGCGTAACAGAGGAGGAGCTTTGGTGGAATGCCATCGATGTCGGCTTGGGACGATGTCCTGCGATATCGATCCGATCCACGATACCTCGACCGCTCTCGAACCTCCTCTCGATCACGGGTGGTCGCATCTTTGGCGATCTACATCCAAACCAACAACGAATCAAAACACGCTGTCACCATTCCACAACACCAAACAAGGCATACACTAGATGATAGGTATTGTAAATTCTTAACCCTTTTCCTTTCTAAAACAATAAATCTAGGCGTACACTGATGACCGCTTGAGTCTTTGGTGATCATGGAAAAACGACCTACAACAAAAGGTCGAGTCTCACAGAATCTATGACTCGAGCTCGATACCAAGCAGTAAAGACCCACCCAAAAGGGGCTCTAAATGGGCCTTTACCCCAATGCATGTAGTGAAACATAAAAGACATTATGAAAATACATTTGGATCCCAAGTAAAAGCAGAAACATTCAACAACCAAAACATACATTTCTAAAAGCATACTACGATCGAGAGATTTATTTAAACCATTAAAACAATCCACAAGTACAAATATCTTTGGAATCCATAAAACGTAAGAAAACATCACGGGGCTCTGTGCGTCTACATGCATTCGGGGAAATAACAAAAGTCAAGAGTCATGATAAATAAAATAGAATAATCGAGAGATGACAAGAGGATTCCATGATCACAGCTCCTCCTTCACCATCCTGTCTCCCGCCTTGATTACCGTGGAAAACCACGAGAATAAGGGTGAGTAACGAATTACCCAAGAAGAATCCCCAACCGGGGTACAATACGATATACATGATCATCTAGAAGAATGTATGCAAGCCATGAGCACAAACATAGAGCGGAGCACATAGCTAAGTCCACACTTGGACCTCGGATGCCAACTAAGGGTCTTAGTCCGGAAAATACCACAACACACTAAACGCGCTATACGGGAACAAGTCCCGGCCTCGGCTGACTCGCATCGTCACGAAAGGTGCACTAGCTCAAGATCCCGAGGAGCTCTCCGATCGGGCGCCTGTAATGAGCGTAAGCGCGCACCGCATGCTACCGCAAACTCGGGGGTGCCGGGTCTAGTGGCAAGCCGCCCGAGTTCGATCCACCATGCCTAACAAAATCTCTCGGATCGGTGTCAGCGACATAGGGGTGTGAGACACGGACACGTGAACTATGTCACCTGAACCACCGCACTTTGAGGCTAAGGAACCGGTCGTGGTAGGCTTACACCAGAAGCGGTCCTTGCCCTAACAGTGGCAATCAAGGGCTACTGGCCGAACACGCCGAGGACGTGCCGATCGCCGGGACGAGGCAATGCCAAGTCATCATCCCGACCGTTGGGGCACTTAACGATCGCCACCCTCACCCAAGATTGTAGGGCCTACCGGTTGGGATAGCTAATCCCTCACGGGGTCCAAGGACGGAGAATCGTCTCGAACGTCCTTGCCATAGATGCAAGATACTTTATGCATCGGGCCGGATGATGCTATCTACCCGAATTCTAAACCTTAACAATAATAATAATAACAATTCAATCAATGCGGTCCAATACGTGCTCAACAGATACAAGGAACCTAGCATGATACTACGAAGCAAGAACAGATATCGAACATGCTAGAATAGAACAACCTAGCATGGGCTAACATGAGAAACAATACAAGAGTTCATGCCATCGAGAATTGAACGAGCACCTAGGGCTAAACATGCTAGTAATCATACACGGGCATACAAAACAACAATCACAAATATACCGCAGGTCCACACAACCCGGTGAAGAAATCCTTACCTTGGTCGGAAGACTTCTACACACAAATCCTAAGTGCGGAACAATCCCGAGCTAGCGGCGGGAACCTAGCAAACCAACAATAATCGGCATCTAAAATGTCTAAACAACAATAGAACACAGCAAGCTCGGCTCAAAGGGGAACTCACGCGCACGCACGACGACACGAGCTTGGGGTCAGCGGCAGGCAAGGCACGGCACGGCAAGGGCGGGCGCTGGCTGGCACGCTACGCACGCAGACACGGCAAGGACACGCGCTGGCCGCTGGCGGGCACGGCACGGCAGCGGACACGCGCTGCGCAGCGAAGCGTCGGGCGGCGGCGCGCGCGGCGCTGGCGTCGCGCGATGCGGACACGGCGAGCGGCTTCAGCGAGGCAGCGCGCGCGCGCGCGAACGTCTCGGCGCGGTTGGCGCTGGCGTCGGCGGCGGATGCAGCGACGCGGACGCGGATGGGCGGCGGCGAGCAGCTTCGGGTGAAAACCTCTGGCGCGCGTGGCGATCGTGGCGGCAGCTCGGGCGAAGGCCTCTGGGCGCGATCGGCGTCGGCGATCTGTCTTCTTTGCCGGACGACGGCAAAGGCTGCTAGGACAGATTCGGCGTGGCGAGCGATCGTTTGGACGCGGCGACAGCGAGGGGCGTCTGTCTTCTTGGTTGGGCTTCACACTCGGTGGGCTGCAAACAACACAACACACACAACACACCTCTTTTCACTTGGCCAAACGCACACCAAACGGATGAGAAGAAGAAGAAGAAGATCAATACCTACCCGGAAGATGATGATCGAACCCAAGGAGATGCAAGGATGAAGAATCGGCAAGGCTATGGAGAGGGAGAGCTTGGGCGGCCAAGAGGGGATTTGGAGAAGAAGATGGAATAAACCTAATTCCATTCCATTTAACCAAATGCACCAAAACTCCAAAATCCAAGGTTAACTAAGATGTGATGCAGAAAGAGCAACAAGAGCACCTAATGGCTCAATTGGCACACATCTCTACAAGCTTCCCAAGAGACCCGGGTTCAAACCCCGGCTGTAGCACAATTTCCTTTATTTTTACTTTTGCATCAAACCTTGCTCAAACCAAACCTCAAACTCCTCCAAAAACCTACATAAAACCATCCAATAATTTTAGTAGCTGGAAAAGACACAAACGACCATGACGGCCCGACCAAATTACCCCTAGGGCATACCTGGAAGACCGGGAAGAAAAACCTGGGTCGTTACAAATACCCAAGGAGGGCCTTGGGGAGTGGAATAGGATGTTCGAACCACTATAAACTTCGATGTTTTCTCTCTCCCTTAACTTTTACTTTCGTGATTTTACTTCTTGCATATTAATATTTTATTGTTGGGTGATTTTAGATTAACAAAACTTAGATCATAAAAGTATTATTTCTAAATAACTTAAAAAGTTGGCAAACCCTATTTACTCCATCTAGTGTTGCCTTTCGATCCTACAATTGGTATCAGAGCGGGTTGCTCTTGTTTTTAATAGAAAATATTTTTACAAAAGTGTGTCTTTGATATCCATTTGTTTGAGTTTTACTTCTTCAATGGTATTTGTATTTTTGAAAAATATGTTTTTGAAAAGCTTAATTGCTAAAGTTATGGCAACTTTAGGTGTTCGTGAAAGTCATTGTATTGATAAACCCTTAGGGTGTGTTTGGGCCCCCGTTTATGTAAACGACCGAGTTGGTTATAATAACCCAACCGATGTTTGGCCCACCGTTTATTATAAACGGTGGTTACCTAAACATGTGTGCCTGTTTATCTAAACCTATGTGTCCGTATATCTACACCTTACATATATTATTTTTTGTTACATAATTTGCCCCTCAAACACCATTTATAATAACCTATCGTTTATCATAATCCACCGTTTACCATAATTTTCCATCTATACTAACCAAACCGGTGCTCCAAACGCACCCTTATTTTTTTTTATGGTAAAAATTATGAATTTTGGAGAAAGATAATGAAAATATTTTTGCTCAATATTGATTTCAATTTTTGGTATGTGTTCGAACATGATTTATCGATATTGAAATTGAATGAAAATTGATCTCTTGCAATGCTCAATTTATGAATATCATGTATGGTGCTCTAGATAGTAAGCTATGTGATAAAATTGTACATTTTAAATATGCTTATGATGTTTGGTATTTTCTTGAAATTATGTATAGTGCAGAAAATTTTCCTTATATTACTAACGATCTATTTGATGTGAAGGAGAATTGTAATTCTCAAAATCAAGAAAAAAAAATTTGAAGTATAATATGAAAAATGTGATGGAGCCTCCCAATGCTTAACAGATCATTTGAGTAATGATTTCAGTCACAAAAGTGATGAAGATGAGGTCAATCAAGAATCTCTTACTTATGATTAATTATTTGATGCATTTGTGAAAGCATGTAACATGATTTTAAAAATTTTGTCTGGAAGTATGTCAAACTATCAAAGAAATATAAAATATTTTCTAATGAAAATAAATCTTTAATGGATGAAAATGCATGTTTGAAAAATGAAGCTAAAAATCTATTGTTGCATAATGAAATTGATACTTGTAATAATGAGAAAAATTCATTGAATGATAAAATTAAATTTCTTGAAAAAGAGAATGAGAATTTCAGATCTTTATCATGCAAATTAGAAATTGAATTGAATGATTTGAGGAATAAAAGTGAGAAATTGAATCTTGTTCATTAAAATTAAAAGATGAAATTTCTAGCCTTAAAAATAAATATATTGATTTTTTTTTATTCAAAAATATATTGATTTAAAAGCTAGCAATACATCTTTAGAAAGTGAAAATAATGTCGTGATTGACAAAATTAAAGTTCTTGAATTTGATAGTCAAGAGAAAAATAGTATTTTGCATGTGTTTAGAGAAAAAGAATCACTCGCTAATAAAGAGCTTGAAATTGCAAAACAAATCATTAAGAAATTGATTATTGGTGCTCAACAATTAGATAACATTATTGATATTAATAAACCTTGTAATGATAAAAAGGGATTAAGCTATGCAAATGAAAAATGTTCATCTAATTCTAATATTAACTTTGTTAGAGTCACTCCTACTATGCCTAGACAAATTCATGCTAGATCAAAGTTAGTTCATAATGTGAAATTTGAACATAAGCATGAAAAAGTTAAAGACTTGAATGAAAAATTAAAATTTGAACCTATACATGTTCATGACTTATCTAAATGTACGCATAGAGCTAAATTGGTTCATAAACATGAAAAAGTTGGGAATCTACCTGTAAAATCTAAATTTAGTCCTACTTGTCATTATTGTGGAATTAAAGGTCATATTAGACCAAATTTCTTTAAATTAAAAAATGCTCCTAGAAAGAATTTATTGTGAAAAATATTTTGCAAAATAATTTTGTGAAAAATAAATTCTTACCAAATGTTGTTTGTTATTCTTGTGGTAAAATTGGTCATAAATTCAATACTTGTTGTGTCAAAATTGCCAAAATTGAATATTAAAAATGTTGATTCTAAATTAAAATAGATTCCAAAATCGATGTTTACTAACAATAAAGGACCCAAGAAATGGATACCAAAATCATTTATTGAACTTTCCTTGTAAGTGTTATTTTAAAAGTCAAGTAGGTTGCTTGGATTTAAAATTTGAAAATTTTCAAATAAAGCAATTATGCAACAAAGGAAAGTTGGCGTATTTGGTAATCTTTATTTATTTATTTTATTTTTATTATTGACATAAAAATCAATTGATATTTTTTATGGAAATTGTTTGAATTTGACTTCTATATATTTATTGATTATTAAATTAAATATCTTGGGAAATTTGAAATCTTGTTTGATATCTATATTTATGATTTCATGTTTGTAGAATTATTGGATGATATGGTCTTAAGGGGTCGTTCACTTCGTGGTAAGTCAGGATTCCCATGGGATGAGCATCTGGATTACCACATTTATTTAACATAAATCATAAATATCTCGGACATCTTGAGATGTCGGGCATCCTGGGATGCCCATTTGAGAGACATTTGGATGCCTTCCTGCAATGGGTTTTTAGGATTCTCATGTATAGGTCATCCCAAATGACATTTTTACCCTTATTATTTATTAAAATTATATTTTATCAATTCATATCAAATTTTTTTTCCATATTTTGTGAGTAGTTTGTAGCTTAAAATAAAATAATATGTTCTTTTTTAGTATATGATTATTATGCATGTATTAAAACCTAACCATACATAATTAATTTTATTTATATTTTTCAAATATAATTGTCTACTTTTTTATATTTAGCGAATTTTATTACTTATTCAACTAATGAATTTATTTTAGTTTTTTATTAAATAAATTTATTTTAAAATATAATATTTAAATTAATAAAAAAAAATATGTGTTATATAAATTTTAATTATATAAATTAACGTGTAAATTAACTTATGATGGCATTTAAGACATTTTCATAACGGTTTCTCAGATACCCATTAAATTATTCCTACAAAACAAACATGGTTACCTAAAAATGTCGGACATCTGTCATTCTACGTATCTATGATTCCAGATATCCAAGGATTCCGATTATGCAGATTACTTGAAAGTAAACGTCCCCTAAATCTTTTGTTCAATTATTTCTAAATTTATCCATAATTTCTATTATCTTATTATTTAAATTATTGTTACCATGAGGAAAGATTTGAAATATATTTTTGGTAATTATTATTGTTGGAATTAATTTATCCATGACTTGTTGATATTTTGATTGTTAGACTAATTAATTAATGAGATTATGACTTTTGGTTAATTAAAGTTATCAATGATGAATTATTATTAAATAATATATTGTATGCTTTTTTGTCAAGAAATATGTTTTGATGATTATTTTTAAAATTGATATGCTATTTATATGAAAAATATTGGTTATTAAAATCTCATTCACTATATTGCTTGTCCTATATGTTGAATATATGTGTTTGTTTGTTTGTTTTTTTTTAAGGATTGTTGAGTTGTGTTTTATAGGGGGGAGTTTTTATTTTTAGAAATATGAAAAGTTTTTATGACATTGATTAATATTCTTGAATCCTGATAGAACTTACTCAAACTTGATATATTTCTTATTTGTAATGCTACCGTGATTTTTATTGTTTACTTTGTTATTAATTGGTATCATTATTTTTCAACAATTGATATCTCTTTTATATTTTATTTTTTAATTATTATAAGGAGAATACTTATTTTTAAGGAGAGTTTAAATCATTTAAAATGTGAATTTAATATTGAACAAGTGAATTATTGTTAAGTATACTTCTCTTATGTGTATTATATATCTTTTTAATTAAGGGGAGTTATTGCATTAACGTAAATTAATTTTAGAAGAATGATTCATTTGAAAAAAAAATTTGTATTTATATCCTTAAATTTTTATGTGTTAAATGTCTTTTTGTCTTTTATTAGACGAGAATGTTAGATTGATTTTTTAAGGGGGAGAAATTTAGGGTGTTTGCATTAAAGAAAGATTTAAATTATTCTTTTCCCTACAATTTCCTTTTGGCTGATTCCAAAAGGGAGAGAGTTAATAAGAAAAATGAAAGCATGTTATAATTAATTATGTGTATTAATTATACATGCGGCTCATATCTTACATTACACACATTACTTTATATTTCATTTCTAGTATAGTTTGTCATCATAAAAAAGGGGACGATTTTTTGCTTTTGGCCCCTACTTAAATTAATTAATGTTTTGATGATAACAAAATCGAATTTTTTTACTGATATTTTTGGATTTTTTTAAGTATTTATTATGTAGAACTTGGAGAAACGATTCCAACGCATTTTGAATCGTGCATATCGGAGTTAAAATGAAGAAGATATGGACAATTAAAGATTTGAAGAAAAATCGCCTATAAAAAAACGGGATTTTCTTTTTCAAATTTTTTCTTTTTTAACAAAAAATGATCTTATCTTCATTCAATCCTAGTCATATACTACATTTTTCTTAAATCCAATGGCCACCATTTCATCAAATCTCATCTGTCGATCATTTTGCCCTAAATTCAACGGACACCTTTCATCTTCTCTCCATTAAATACATTGCTTCAAGAACTAAAGTTTTACAACAACATTATCATTCTCGAAGCTTCAAAAAGTTTCATTTGCTTTACACATTCTTGAATAGGCACATTGCATATTTTGTGAAGAAGTTGTTAACGCCAAACTTGTGAATCTTGCCTACGAGAGTGTACTTTGAGAGAGTTATTTTTATTTTTTATTTGGGATTTTTATTCAGGTGTGGGAACACCTTGGGTTATGAGAAAACATAATTGGTTTAATCCTGAACTAGTAAAAGGATTTGGGTTTCTCTTTAGCCTTAAAAAAGAGGGTAGTAATGGTTTAATCCTAAACCCATGAAAAGGATTTAGGTTTCTCTTCAACCTAGGAAAAAGATGGTCGTGTAGGTTTGGTTCTCAACTGCAAGAGAATAGTTAATAAAATACCCAAAGAGGACCTTGGGGAGTGGAGTAGGATTTCTGAACCACTATAAACTTGGATGTTTTCTCTCTTCCTTAACTTTTAATTTTGGTGATTTTACTTCTTGCAAATTAATATTTTATTGTTGAGTGATGTTAGATCAACAAAACTTATATCATAAAAGTATTATTTCTAAATAACTTAAAAACTTGGCGAACCTTATTCATCCCCCCCCCCAAATTGTAACGGCCTAGGTTTTCGTTTCGGTTCTCCAAGTATGTTCGGTTGATTATTCGGTTGTCTGGTTGGGCCGGTAGGACAGTTTGAGCCTTCAGGGGCATTTTGGTCATTTCGCCTTCAGGGGTAGTTTTCGTATTTGGCCTTCAGTTTGTTTTTAAACTTGTGTTGAGTTGTTTTTAAACTAGTGATCGCAACCCATTGCAATCACGAAGCTTCGCCTCCGCCACTTGACCCAAGCGCAACTCCGCACACACCGCCCGTGGCCAAATCCGATCCGCCACACACGGTCTACACGCCCGGCAAGCGCTGCTGTCTCCTCGCCCGCACGTTGCACCTGTCGCATCACCTTGCTGCTGAGTCTTGTGTTCTCGGTTTTGGGTAAAACCCTAAATCCCAAGCCTTGTTTTTTTTTTTTATTCGGTGGCCTAGGGTTGAAATGTGATGTATTATTTTGTTGCTAGGTTGTCTCTATTGATTCTGCGGCCCAAGGAGCATTTTTTTGTTGTTTGTGCATATATGTTTTTCAAGTAAGGGTTCCTTGTCGAGGTTGTGTGGACTCTGCGCACAGCTTTGATATCTCCTAGTCTGTGACCTGTTTGATATGTATGCATAGTAAATATCTTATAATTGTTATGTCTGGCTGAAATATATGTTAGTGGACTAGGTTCGTGCAGGTTGTCTGGATGCTGTAATCTTACTATTTATGCTCTGTTTCCAGTATGTTTGTGGATAAGCATGCTAGTGGATAGGGATTGCCTGTTCTGTTTGCTAAGGCTTGGCATGTAGAATATTGTACAGTGATGAATGCACTCTCCTATTCATTTAATTGTTCAGTATGTTTGTGATACTCTACTATGTATATACCGGTTGGATGTCGAACCCTGTTAGCTCTAGATTGTTCCAGTGTGATAAAGCCTGTTAGGGTTGTCCCGAGTTTGGCCCAATCATGTGCTGACTCGGTTTGGATCAGGACTCACCCAGTTGCGTGTGGTCCAAGACTAGCCCAATTGCGTGCAGTCTATAATCACCCATATGTGAGTTGATCCAGGGTTAGCCCAGTGGTGTGCTACCCGAGCCTCTATTCAAGACTCGCCTAGTTGAGTGCGGTCCAAGATCGGCCCAGTGGCGTTGTCGATCTAAGGTTGGCCTAGTGACGTGTGACCCAAGTATGTTCCGGACTAGCCCAGTTGTGTGCAGTCCACAGACAGCCAGTTGTGAGCTGTTACTAGGGTTAGCCCAGTTGTGTACTACCCGAGCATGTTCAGGACAAGCTCAATTGTGTGTTGTTGTAAAGACCCGACTCTAAATGGTCCAAAATGGTCTTTACTAAATGATGAAATTCAAAATTCATTACACTTGTAAAGAAAAGGTTTCAAACTTCCATTTTATTAAAAACAATCAAGTTCCAAATACTTATGCAGAAATCACTAAAATAATTCAACCTCTAGCTAGAGTATAATTAAAACATTACAAGTTCCAAGTAAAACGGTTCAACTACATAAATGTGAATGAACAAGAAGATGCAACGGACTCTCCCATGATCATCCAGCTCCTCGTCTAGCCACCTCAATGTTGTGCCAAATTACTTGGTGGAAAAACCACAGAAAGGATGAGTACAATTGCACTCAGTAAGAATTCCCCAACCGGAGTACAATACGCAAGACAAATCATCTAGCATCCTAGCATACAAGAATAACATCAAACAGTAAGGAAGTCTCAAACAGTAACAGACAACAGGTGTCAAGCAGGGTCAGCATGCCACTGGGCTGACTAAATAAGAGGACAACCTAAATGACCTCGGTCTCAAGGTATCTAACTATGAGACAGACTTGGTTAGCATGCCACTGGGCTAACCTGGACAGCACGCAATAGGGCTTGTCTTAAACATGCTCGGGCAACACACAACTGGGCTAACCCTAATGACAACTCAAACTGGATGTCTATGGACTGCTCACCACTGGGCAAGTCAGGAGCATACTTGGGTGACACGCCACTGGGTCAACCCTGGATCGACAACGCAACTAGGTCGATCTTGAACCGCACGCAACTGGGTGAGTCCAGAAAAGAGGCTCGAGTAGCACGCCACTAGGCTAACCCTAGATCTACTCACACCTAGAAGATCATAGACTGCATGCAATTGAGCTATTCATGGACTGCACGCAACTGGACAAGTCTTGAGCCAAACCGAGTCAGCACGCAACTGGGCTAGAACCCAGGATAACCCTAACAAGCTCTAACACACTAGAACAATCTAGAGCTAACAGGGCTCAACATCCATTCGGCATATACATAGTAGAGTATAATAAGCATACTAAACAGTTAGATGAAGAGGAGAATGCATTAATCAAAGTACAATAGTCTACATGCCAAGGCCTAGCAAACAGAAAAGGCATAATCACAGCACACAAGAAACCGGGCATAAACAGTAGAACATAGCATCCAGGTAAGAACTTATCCACTAGCAGATACAACAGATGGACATAGCAAAATAAACCTATCCATTATCATACATATTAAGCTGAACAAACAAGCTAAGAGATATCAATGTCGTGCGCAGAGTCCATACAACCCAAGCAAGGAACCCTTACCTGAAAAAAAGAGATAGACAACAATAACGCTCTCGAGCTGTAGGATCAACAAAGGCAACCTAGCAAATAAAATAGTCCATCACAAATCAATACCTAAACAACCGAACAACAAAACACCAAGCAAGCCTCGAGAGTTAGGGTTTTACCCAAACCGAGAAGACACACGGCTCGGTAGTAAGGCGGACTTGCAGACTGGCTCGACAGGACGCGTGCGGCAGCGGACGAGTGCAAGTGGTAGGGGCAGTTTGCTGGCGCGAGGGTTGTGTTACGGCGGGTCAGCGTGCGGGAGAACGGTTGTGTGCATGAGACATCTGTGCTCGGTGAGACTTCTTGATTGCAAGGCTTCGATCGCTGGCGCGGTACAAAGTGTAAGCAGGCTAGCGGCATGGGGCTTCGGCGATGGCAAGGCGATGGTGCGTGCGTTCACTGGCATCGACAAGGTGGTTGTGGCTGTGTGCAAGGCGATGGCTTGCGAAAGCTCTCGGTGGCAAGGCTTCGATGGGCTTGGAGTTTTCGGCAATGGAGTTGGGGTTGGAGAAAACGATGAAGAAGAATGAAGAAGATGAAAGAGGTGGTCGACTAGGGCATGAGAGAGAAGAATAAAATGTGGTTTTCTCCTATTTTATTTTAATTAAAACACCTAAAATCCCTCAAATGCCATGTGTCCAAGGAGGTTCCCTCTTTGAGTCCTGCAAGGTCACTTTATTTTCTTATTTTCTGTTTTTAACCGAACGACCTCCAAACCTCTCCACGACAATCCCAAACCTGGAATCTGAAACTGAAATACAATTACCAAGTCAACACAAATTAAGAAACAACCCAAAACCCTAGGCAAATTCCAAGACTACCCCTGAAGGCCAAATGACCAAAATGCCCCTGAAGGCTAAAACTACCGTAACGGCCCAACCAGACAACCAAAAAATCAACCGAACGTACCTGAAGGCCGAGGTTAGCCCAGTGGCGTGCTAACCAAGTCTGTCTTATAGTTAGACACCCCAAGGCCGAGGTCACTTAGGTTGCCCTCCTGTTTAGTCAGCCCAGTGGCGTGCTGGTCCTGCTTGACACTTGATGTCAATTATTGTATGAGACTGCCTTACTGTATTGTTCTTATGCTTGTATGCTAGGATGCTAGATTATTTGTCTTGCGTATTGTACCTCGGTTGAGGGATCCTTATTGAGTGCAATTGTACTCACCCTTTTCTGTGGTTTTTCCACCAGGTAACTTGGCACAGCATCGAGGTGGCTAGAGGAGGAGCTGGATGATCATGAGAGAGTCCGTTGCATGCACTTGTTTTACATTTCACGGACTTTCTAGTTGGGATGTTTTATTGTTGAAACTTTTGTAAGATTTTGTAAACTCTGGCCAGAGGCTGAATGTTTTTTCCTAATTTTAAATTAATATACATTGAAGTTTTGAACGATTTAATGCAATTCATGTTTTGAATTATTTCTGTTTAAAAACATGTGAATTAAATGCATTGTCTGAGTAAAGGCCATTTATGACCATTTAGAGTCGGGTCTTTACACTAATGTTGTCTTTCGATCCTACAGGATAGTATTTTTCCAGAAAGCTTTCAACCATTTGCCTCCGAGTATAATTACTTGGCAGCGTGTTTATCTAGTATCTGACCATATCCCTCAAGGAATATGGAAACAGAAACAGTCGAGTATCTTCCAAAGAAATATTGATGTCCTAGTTAGCATCACTAACAGCTAAGAAGTTCGCAAATGTTGATGAGGATCTTCCGAAGGAAGTCCTCTAAAAGGTTCATTGACTTTAAGCATGTTATACATATTATTAGTCAATATCGGGCGTCTACCTCCACCATTAGGTCTAATCATACCTGGGTATGTTATATGATTAAATTCTCCTTGTTGAGTTTGCATGACTCTGTCTCGTTCTACCTTCTGTGATGGTTGTAGATTAGGATTTAGGATTGCATTTTCTCCAAGTTCCACACCTACTGCGGCTGCTGCTGGTGGGTCCATCACTCTAGGTTGATGTTGTGTCATGTGATCCATTTTTTTGTGGTTTTTCCTTCTCTGTTCGTGTATCCTCCTTCGAAGAGTTCGTTCAGGTTCTGGATCAAACACAAGAGTAGCGTTTATGCACCAAACAAACTGAAATGTTGAAACAAATGAAACTGCAAAAGTAGTATATATATATATATATATATATATATTCTAAACACTCTTGTCTCAAGATAATTTTGCATAGTCCCCGACAAAGGCGCCAAAAACTTGACTGGGGCTGATCGCGGTGGCAAATAGCCATATGTTCTTAGTGTGATTAGATCCCACTTCACGCAAGTATACGCAATCTGCAGTAAGTAATAAGTAAATTATCGATCTCCATAGGGACTAGAAACTATCTGAGGTGATGTTCAGAATTGAAATGTAAATGCACGAATATGTTGAGTTGATTTTGGTTGTGGCATACTGTAATTAAACAAAGAAATAAAGTAGTGTTGATAAAGTAAGGCTAGAATAGGATACTCGTGAATTTCAATAGCAATGTTATAACAAGAAACATGCAGTAAGAGATTCCATCATACTACGCCTATAAATTTCCGCTTCCGCTTTCATTCAGCACTCAATCCAGCTTTAGCTGCGACTGAATGTACTTACAACCAGCGCTTAAGTATGTAATAGTTAGCCGTTTATTCATGTGGATGGCCGGTCGACACTTACTGATGTATTGAAGAACCTAATCTACATGCTCTAGAATAACCCTTCCAATTTCTTCCTACAACATGCTACTAACATTCATTTTCTCCTATTTTTTCCCTAAGAAATTAGTTCATGATACGAACAGCAAGCACAAAACGAGATATGAAAAACATATTAGAATTGTATTACTGAAGTAAAATGAGTCTATAAAATAAGTAAATAAACAGATAAAAAGTAAATTGACATCTTGATCAAGACACTGAACCCCTCTAAGAAGAAAGAACGGGGAAAAGATCTAGCTCTTTTTCCATTACACAAGTAGTCTATATATAGGACTAGGTCGTCGAGTCTTCCGAATATTCCAGAATGGAAAGAATCAAATGATTTCTCAATTATATCTTTCCCAAATATGTTTGATTTGTTTAAGGTAGGAATCTCATGATTTCAGCAATCTGTCTCTTAATTTATTTGGTTGGTCAACTTCTCGTTGTTCGACGATTCCTTCCTTATTTACTTGAAGTGTTTCTGGCCTTGGTCTTCCGAGCCTTAATTGCTCGCAATCGCGCTTCCAAATTCTCCGCATAACATTACTTCGCTGGCGCTAACCCTGTGAAAACAAAAATCAACTTAAGCTTTGTGAAATCCGTGCTAAAGGTGCTATTTTGGTTATTTTTAGTCAAATAATTGTTATTTTACATTTTACTCACCTAATGCATAAGCATTAGCGAATTACACCTTTTTATTCCTAATTTTGCCTAGCTTGTAATAGAATTCAATTAGTAAACACGAATAATGATCCTAAGTTAGGCTAAAATCTGACTCTATTTTAGAGTCATCACATCGGGAGTGATGCAGTGTCGAGCCGTCTTCCGAGCAATCGGGTTGGATAACAGGTTTGTCGAAGGGTCGTTGTGGGTCTTTGTTGTGGTGCATCTCGAGTCACCGTGGAGTAGCCACCATGTCTTGTCGTCGCTACCATTTGTCACCGGAGGTTAGGGTGAGCTCTCTCTCTCTCTCTCTCTCTCTCTCTCTCTCTCTCTCTCTCTCTCTCTCTCTCTCTCTCTCTCTCTCTCTCTCTTATTTTTGGTTTTAGGTTAAAGAGGGATTCTTAATGTTGAAAAAGGGGTGTGTTTGGTTTAGAGGTCAAGTTATTTAAGTTGGGTTTAAGGCTATTCAAATGAAGATTAGGGGTCGTTTGTTTTGGGTTTAAACTCATTTAAATGGTGGATTTAGCTTGTTTGGTTAATGGTTTGGAGTTGATTAAAGGTAGAATAAGGACTATTTGGCTGATGGTTCATGGGTATTCAAGTTAAGAATAAGCAATGTTTGGTTAAGAGTTTAGGGAGTGTTTGGTTTAAAGGTTGTTTGGATTTAGGTTTAATAGTGTTTGTTTTGAGTTAAATGGCAAGTGTTGACCCCTTGAATTTTATGTCAACCAGATTTGACTCGAGTTATTTATCGTTCTTCTAGCCAAGTTTGAGAGGCACGCAGGATCGTCGGGACACGATTTTTAGGTTCTTCATTTTTTTAATAAATTCAACATTTTGGGTCCGATTTTGATGGTCTCAGGTGCTATTTTTTACCGATTTATTTGTTTCAGAGCTCAGATTTGTGTTTGGCCATTTGGAGCTTCCATTAGATTCCAAAGTATTGTTTGGAAGATTCATCCTGGTAAGGGTCCCTTACCTCTTCTAGAGGACATGTGGTTAATACATGTGACGGGTTACTTGAATTAGTTGATTTGTCTGGTTGTAGCATGACCATGTGCATTGCATGTTGCATTTGATCGCATTAAGAGCATATACATTTCATGTCTTGTCTCTTGTATGACTAGTGTTGCATGATTCATGTAGGTCTGCCTGATATGGTTGAGTTTCATGTGGTTGCATGATTCCCTTGATATGGACTTGCATGATTGTCCTGATATGGACTTCCATGATGTTTGATGCACGACTTGATGCCTCGTTTAGACCCACACGAGTCATGGAGACTAGATAGAGGACACTAGTAGATGAGTGGGGACGATGATATTCGAGCTCACACCCCAATTTGAGGTGATATTCTCTCGCTCTGCAGGACTTCCGTGGATGGCCGGTCGGCCAGGCTCATGGCCCTAGATGGTTTCTACTAGTAGCCTAGGCACTCTTCAAGTATGCGGTATTGGCCTAATATGGTTCCTTGGTGATTGGTGTGGCACTACCTCTCGCTATGGGTGCGAGGCCTAAGGCCAACAGGATGCTCGACTCACCGGATCCCTCTAAAGTAAGTTGTCAGATTTCTCTCGAGTCAGAGGACCCTTGTGAGCTTTTGGTCTTAGGGTCTACGACCATTAGACCGCTCTATGAGGTGCTCGTCAAGGACGAGATTTCTTGACCTAGCACCTAGGAGCTTGGGTTTTGTATACCCCTCGTTTATGTTGTTGATCATACTTGTTTGCTAATATTTGTATTCTTGTGCATGTCTATCCCCAAGCTAGGGGAGCCTTACTGAGCTTGCGAAAACTCACCATTTCCACTGTGGAATTCCCCACATGGTACTACTAGACTGTACCGAGATGGATAATCGACGAAGCTGGAGATGACTAAGGGACCCACTGCATTTACTTTTGTGTATGTTTAGTCTTTATCATCATGAACTATTTTAGGGGCATGTTTAGACTGTTTTAGAACTTCTATATTTTTATGTTTCGAACTTATGGGTTGTAAAGACCCGACCCAAAAGGGGCTCTAAATGGGCCTTTACCCCAATGCATGTAGTGAAAATAAAAGACATTATGAAAAATACATTTCGGATTCCAAGTAAAAACAGAAACATTCAACAACTAAAACATACATTTCTAAAAGCACACTCTGATCAGAGATTTATTTAAACCATTAAAACAATCCACAAGTACCAATATGCTTTGGAATCCATAAAACGTAAGAAACATCCACGGGGCTGTGTCCGTCTACATGCATTCAGGGAAATAATAAAAAGTGAAGAGTCATGATAATTAAAATAAAACAATCAGAGATGACAAAGAGGTTCCATGATCATAGCTCCTCCTTCACCATCCTGTCTCCCGCCTTGATTACTCGTGGAAAACCACGAGAATAAGGGTGAGTAACGAATTACCCAGTAAGAATCCCCAACAGGGGTACAACACGATATACATGATCATCTAGAAGAATGTATGCAAGCTATGAGTACAAACACAGAGCGGAGCACATAGCTAAGTCCACACTTGGACCTCGGATGCCATCTCGTGGTCTTAGTCCGGAAAATACCACAACACACTAAACGCACTATACGGGAACAAGTCGGCCTCGGCTGTCTCATCATCGATCACGAAAGGTGCACTGGCTCAAGATCCCGAGGAGCTCTCGATCCGGCGCTGTAATGAGCGTAAGCGCGCACCGCATGCTACCGCAAAACTCGGGGTGCCGGGTCTAGTGGCAAGTTGCCCGTGTTCGATCCACCATGCCTAACTAAATCTCCGGATCGGTGTCACGCGACATAGGGGTGTGAGACACGGACACGTGAACTATGTCGGCTGTACCACCGCTTTGAGGCTAAGGAACCGGTCGTGGTAGGCTTACACCAGAAGCGGTCCTTGCCCTAACAGTGGCAATCAAGGGCTACGGCCGAACACGGCGAGGGCGTGTCGATCGCCGGGGGCGAGGCAATGCCAAGTCATCATCCCGACCGTTGGGGCATTTAACGACCGCCACCCTCACCCAAGATTGCAGGGCCTACCGGTTGGGATAGCTAATCCCTCACGGGGTCCAGGGCGGAGAATCTGTCTCGAAGCGTCCTTGCCATAGATGCAAGATACTTTATGCATCGGGCCGGATGATTCTATCTACCTCAATTCTAAACCTTAACAATAATAACGATTCAATCAATGCGGTCCATCCAATACGTGCTCATCGGATACAAAGAACCTAGCATGATACTACGAAGCAAGAACGGATATCGAACATGCTAGAATAGAACAACCTAGCATGGGCTAACATGAGAAACAATACAAGAGTTCATGCCGATCAGAATTGAACAGAGCACCTAGGCTAAACATGCTAGTAAACATACAGGCATACAAAACAACAATCACAAATATACCGCAGAGGTCCACACAACCCCGGTAAGAAATCCTTACCTTGGTGGAAGACTTTTACACACAAATCCTAAGGCTGCGGAACAATCCCGAGCTAGCGAGCGGGAACCTAGCAAACCAACAATAATCGGCATCTAAAATATCTAAACAACAATAGAACGACAAGCTCGGCTCGGGAACTCACGCGCGCGCGACGACACGAGCTTGGGGTCGCGGCAAGCGCTCTCGGCAAGGTGGCGCTGGCCGCTTGTGTTGCACGCACGGCAGAGGACACGTATTTGTTTTATGTATTGCTGCACGCGACGGACACGCGCTGTGGCCGAGCGCTGCACGGCAGCAGTGGACACACGCGCGCGCGGCGAGAGCTGCTCGACGGCGCGCGCGGGCAAGGGCGTCGGCGCGAAGGCGCGCGGCGAGCATCTCGAGCGGCGCGCGCGCAGCAAGCTCGGCAAGCGGACACGGCGAGGGCGTCGCGAGCGATCGTATTGGACCAGGCTGCGCGCTGGCGAGGACCTCTCGGCGTGGCGAGCGATCGGGCGATCTCTTCTTTGGGCGAGCAGCGAGATTTCTTGGCTGGGACAGTGCAGGCGGCGTGGCGCAGTGGTGGCTCGACCGTCTGGCGCGTGCGATGTGGTCGCTCGACCGATCGGGCGCGGCGATGCAGGCTCGCTCGACCGATCCGGGCGTCTGCGAAGTGGGTCGGGATGATGGTTGCTCCTCTATTTGGCCGCACAACACACACACACACACAACCCCTTTTTCTTACATTCGGCCAACAAACACCCAAAAGAGAAGATGAAGAAGACGAAGACTTACCCGGAATGGTGATGATCGAACCCAAGGAGAGGCAAGGATGAAGAACTCGGCAAGGCTATGGAGATGGAGAGCTTGGGCGGCCAAGAGGTGTTTTTGGAGAATAAGATGGAATAACCTAATTCTATTTCATTTAACCAAATGCACCAAAACTCCAAAATCCAAGGTTAACTAAGATGTGATGCAGAAAGAGCAACAAGAGCACCTAATGGCTCAATTGGCACACCTCTCTACAAGCTTCCCAGAGACCCGGGTTCAAAACCCATTTGCAAAGACAATTTCCTTTATTTTTACTTTTGCAACAAACCTTGCTCAAACCAAACCACAAACCCCTCCAAAACCTACAAAAACCATCCAATAATTTTAGTAGTGGAAAAGACACAAACGACCATGACGGCCCGACCAAATTACCAAATTACCCCTAGGGCATACGGAAGACCGGGAAGAAAAACACAGGTCGTTACAATATTCCTCCTTTTTATGACTTTCGTCCTCGAAAGTCCTTAAGATGTAACATTTCGAGGGTAATGCAACCTCATCTCGTCTTCCCGCTCCCAAGTGGCTTCCTCGTAACCCCGATTCTTCCATCGAACCTTTACCAAACGAATCTCGCGATTACGCAACGTCTTGGTCTCAAAGGCAAGGATCCTCACCGGCTTCTCCTCGAAGTTCAAATCCTCATTGTTTGCAAAGGCTCAAAGTCCACAATGTGCGACGGTCCGGCACATACCGCCTCAACATCGATACATGGAAAACACTATGCTGCCGATAGTGACGGAGGTAGGGCTAACCGGTAAGCAACTCGCCAATCCTCTCTAGGATCTCGAGCGGACCAACAAAACGGGGACTCAACTTCCTCGCTTACCAAACCTCAAAACACCTCGTGATCGGAGCAACCTTAAGGAACACATGCCGACCAACCTCAAACTCCAAATCTCGACGCCGAACATCGGCGTAACTCTTCTCGCTCGCTCGAAAATTGTCAACATACGAGCTCTAATCTTCTGTGATCGCACCATTGGTCAGCTGCGCAGAACTTCGGGACCCAAAACTCGTCTATCACCAACCTCTTCCCTGAACACGGGGGACCGATAACGCTTACCATACAATGCCTCGAATGGAGCCATCAGATAAATCGATTGGTAACTATTGTTATAGGCAAACTCCATCAAATCTGAATCTGGTCCCAATCGCTCGGGAAATCCAACACACAAGCCCTCAACATATCCTCGAGAATCGATTCACTCTCTCGATCGACCATCCGTCTCGAGGGTGAAAAGCTGTCTTTAAATCGCACTGTGTGCCCAAACCCTTCCGGGCGCTCTCCGAAGCGAGAAGTGAACCGCGAGTCACGATCGACACAATCCTCACCGGCACACCATGATAGCGGATGATCCGCTCCAAAAACAATTGCGCCCACTGTTCCACGGTAGAAGTGTCCCCTACCGGAATGAAGTGTGCGCTCTTGGTCAAGCGGTCGACTATCACCCAAATCGAGAGAACTTCCTGAGTCCTTGGCAAACCGGATATAAAGTCCATAGAGATCTCTTCCCATTTCCACTGGGGTACACTGGTGGCGCAACAAACCTCTTTGGCCTCTGCGCAGGTGCCTTCACTTGTCGACAAGTGAGACACCAGGTGACAAACTCGCCACATCTCTCTTCATCCCCATCCACCGAAAGTGCGCTTAAGGTCTCGATACATCTTGGTACCCCAGGGTGCCAAGCAAAAAGGGGAATGTGGGCCTCGAGAGCAACTCGCTCGCATGAACACGCAATGTCGGAACACACAACCGGCCTCTATAAGTCAACCTGACACCGTGAATACACAAAGTCAAAGTCACCGTCAAGCACTAACTCTGTCAACCAATCTCTTAAGTGTGGGGTCACCCAACCTGGCCGTCTATAATCCGCCGCCGAATCGACGGTGGTGAGCAGTCCAATCGAGCTACCACAGCGGTAACCTCTCCCAACAACATCGCAACCTCGGCCCGCTCGAACTCTCTCTCGCAACCTGGCTGGGAACTCAACAACGCCGCAGAGTGCGACGTCTTTTCGCTCAAAGCATCGGCCACTACATTGGCTTTACCGGATGGTACAAAATCTCGCATGATCATAATCCTTTACCAACTCTAACCATCTCCTCTGCCTCATATTCAACTCCTTTCGAGTAAGCAGATACTTGAGGCTCGGTGATCGGTAAACATCCGAATCCGCTCACCATACGTGTAATGCCTCCAAATCTTGATTGCAAACACCACCGCCGCCAACTCCATATCATGAGTCGGGTAGTTCTCGCTCATACGGCTTGGTGACGGGAAGTGTAACGACCTGTGTTTTTCTTCCGGTCTTTCGGTATGCCCTAGGGGTAATTTGGTCGGGCCGTCATGGTCGTTTGTGTCTTTTCCGGCTACTAAAATTATTGGATGGTTTTTGTAGGTTTTGGAGGGGTTTGTGGTTTGGTTTGAGCAAGGTTTGTTGCAAAAGTAAAAATAAAGGAAATTGTCTTTGCAGTAGGGGTTTGAACCGGGTCTCTGGGAAGCTTGTAGAGAGGTGTGCCAATTGAGCCATTAGGTGCTCTTGTTGCTCTTTTCGCATCACATCTTAGTTAACCTTGGATTTTGGAGTTTTGGTGCATTTGGTTAAATGAAATAGAATTAGGTTATTCCATCTTATTCTCCAAAACACCTCTTGGCCGCCCAAGCTCTCCATCTCCATAGCCTTGCCGAGTTCTTCATCCTTGCATCTCCTTGGGTTCGATCATCATCATTCCGGGTAAGTCTTCGTCTTCTTCATCTTCTCATTTGGGTGTTTGTTGGCGAATGTAAGAAAAAGGGTTGTGTGTGTGTGTGTGTTGTGCGGCCACGGAGAGGAGCGACCATCATCCCTCACCTATCGCACGCCCAGATCGGTCGAGCGGCTCTGTCGCGACGCCCAGATCGGTCGAGCGCCACCGCAGACGCCCGGACACATTCGCAGTTGAGCCTCGCTGCGCCGTTCGCCAAAGCCAGATCGCCCGATCGCTCAGACGCCAGAGGTCTCGCCAGCACACAAAGACGCGTCCGGCCGTCGCTCGACGACGCCCTCGCCGTGTCCGCTTGCCGAAGCTTTCGCCGCGCGCGCGCGCCGCTCGAGCGTTCGCCCGCGCGCGTCGTCCCTGCTGAAGAGTTGCTCGCCGCGCCTTCGCGCCGAACGCCGCGCCGCCGCGCGCGCGCGCCGTCAGAGCGCTTGCCGTGCGTCGTGTCCTGCTTGCGTGCCACAGCGCGGCCGGTAGCGTGTCACTGCGCTGCCGTGCGGTAGCGCGGCCGGTAGCGATGTCCGTCTGCGTGCGGTAGCGCGGCGGTAGTGTCCACTGCCGTGCCCGGTAGCGCGGCCCGGCGCCCGACCTTGCCGAGCCGGCTTGCCGCGGCCCCAAGCTCGTGTCGTCGCGCGCGCGTGAGTTCCCTTTGAGCCGAGCTTTAACGTTCTATTGTTGTTTAGATATTTTAGATGCCGATTATTGTTGGTTTGCTAGGTTCCCGCTCGCTAGCTCGGGATTGTTCCATGACTTAGGATTTGTGTGTAAAAGTCTTCCGACCAAGGTAAGGATTTCTTACCGGGTTGTGTGGACCTGCGGTATATTTGTGATTGTTGTTTTGTATGCTGTGTATGTTTACTAGCATGTTTAGCCTAGGTGCTCATTCAATTCTGATGGCATGAACTCTTGTATTGTTTCTCATGTTAGCCCATGCTAGGTTGTTCTATTCTAGCATGTTCGATATCTGTTCTTGCTTCGTAGTATCATGCTAGGTTCTTTGTATCCGATGAGCACGTATTGGGTGCATTGATTGAATCGTTATTATTGTTAAGGTTTAGAATTGAGGTAGATAGAATCATCAGGGCCCGATGCATAAAGTATCTTGCATCTATGGCAAGGACGTTCGAGACAGATTCTCCGTCCTTGGACCCCGTGAGGGATTAGCTATCCCAACCGGTAGAGGCCGCAATCTTGGGTGAGGGTGGCGGATCGTTAAATGCCCCAGCGGTCGGGATGATGACTTGGCATTGCCTCGCCCCCGGCGATCGACACGTCCTCGGCGTGTTCGGCCGTAGCCCTTGATTGCCACTGTTAGGGCAAGGACCGCTTCTCGGTGTAAGCCTACCTCGGCCGGTTCCTTAGCCTCAGTGCGGTGGTACAGCCGACATAGTTCACGTGTCCAGTCTCACACCCCTATGTCGGTGACACCGATCCGCAGATTTAGTTAGGCATGGTGATCGAACCTGGCGACTTGCCACTAGACCCGGCACCCCGAGTTTGCGGTAGCATGCGGTGCGCGCTTACGCTCATTCTGGCGCCGATCGAGAGCTCCTCGGGATCTTGAGCAGTGCACCTTTCGTGATCGACGAGAGACAGCAGTGAGGCCGGGACTTGTTCCCGTATAGTGCGTTTAGTGTGTTGTGGTATTTTAGGACTAAGACCACGAGATGGCATCCGAGGTCCAAGTGTGGACTTAGCTATGTGCTCCGCTCTGTGTTTGTTCTCATAGCTTGCATACATTCTTCTAGATGATCATGTATATCGTATTGTACCCCGGTTGGGGATTCTTACTGGGTAATTCGTTACTCACCCTTATTACGTGGTTTTCCACGGGTAATCAAGGCGGGAGACAGGATGGTGAAGGAGGAGCTATGATCATGGAACTCTTTGTCATCTCACGATTATTTATTTTAATTATCATGACTCTTCACTTTTTATTATTTCCCCGAATGCATGTAGACGGGCACCGAGCCCCAGGATGTTTTCTTACGTTTTATGGATTCCGGCATATTGGTACTTGTGGATTGTTTTAATGGTTTAAATAAATCTCTGATCAGAGTGTGCTTTTAGAAATGTATGTTTTGGTTGTTGAATGTTTCTGTTTTTACTTGGAATCCGAAATGTATTTTTCTTAATGTCTTTTATTTTCACTACATGCATTGGGGTAAAGGCCCATTTAGAGCCCCTTTTGGCCTGGTCTTTCTGATTGGTATCGAGCTTCGAGTCATAGATTCTCAGAGGATCGACCTTTTGTTGTAGGTCGTTTTCCATGATCATCAAGCACTCTGAGCGATCATCAGTACGCCTAGATTTATTGTTTTAGAAAGGAAAAGGGTTAAGAATTTACAATACCTATCATCTAGTGTATGCCTTGTTTGGTGTTGTGGAATGGGTGACAGTGTGTTTTGATTCGTTGTTGGTTTGGATGTAGATCGCCAAAGATGCGACCACCGTCCGCACGGGAGAGGAGGTTCGAGAGCGAGTCGAGGTATCGGGATCGGATCGATCTCGCAGGACATCGTCCCAAGCCGACATCGATGGCATTCCACCAGCGGCTCCTCTGTTACGCCTAGAGCGGGCGTTGAGGCGATCGAAGCCGTGAGTGAGCTCGCTCCTGGAGCGAGTTTTTGAGTCTATGAGGGCTTTTATGGTCGGCATGTTGAGTGACCAGAGGCGCGAGACCTGTGCCTTGTTAGCGGCGCGGCGGGAAGAGTCCCGAGCCCGGTCGAGCGGTGACTCGATTGGTTCAAGCAGAGCTCAAGTAGCACCTCGGCTCTCCACAGAGCAAGTAGCCCCAGAGGCGATATGGCAGAGGTGCCGAGGAATTGGGTAGGTGGTGAAGGATTTTGTGAAGTGGAAGCTTCGAGAAGTTTGATGCCACCGGTGATGCGTTAGCGGCGGCATGTGTGGATTGCCCATTTGGAGTACACCTTCCCGATCATGGTGTGCCCCGATATTCGAGAGGCCGAGATGTGCGGCTCATGTGCTAGGAGGCACAATGAGATGGTGGTGGGAGTCCACCTTGAGCGAGAGACCACCGGGTCTCCACCCGCTACTTGGGAGTTCTTCAAGGTGAGTTCAAGGTAAAGTTCATCGGTGATGAGGCTCGGGAGAAGATGGTGGAGCTCTTCCGGAACACAAGCGTGGTTACGATTCCATTGAGGAATATGAGCGCAAGTTCTCGGAGTATGGATATTTTGCTCCTCGGTTGATTGCCACCCGGAGTGAAGATTCGGAAGTTCATATCCGGATTGAGGCGGTGTTTCCCGAGATGTCGTGGCTCGGGCCCCGACACTTATGCTAGGGCCGCCCGATTAGCCACGATCTATAATGGGAAGTATCCTGCTTTGAGCGGGTTGTTGCCGCTCTGTTCGGCGTCTGTCCCAGCCGGTGTGGGGCGTAAGAGGAAGTTTGACTTTTCGGGAGGCGGCAGCGCCGCCAAAGGGCGATTTGAACAGAGATCATCGTGGAGAGCTCGGTCCGTTTCGGCCCGGCAGCGAGGAGGACCCGAGCGATTTTCCGCTTGTGCTACTTGTGGGAAAGTCCACGCGGAGCTTGTCGGCTGGACCTAGATTGTGCTTCCGTTGTGGTAGAGAGGGGCACATGGCCCGTTTTTGTGATCACCCGGCTATGGCGGCTCGGCCAATGCAGCAGCAAATAGGTCGAGTGTTTGCTACGACCGTCAGAGGCCAGCGTCACGGATGCTGCTGTGGTGGTGCACGCTTCTTGTTTTAGATCACTGCGCATTTGTCTTGTTTGATTCTCGGTTCCACGCATTCATTTGTATCCGTGTTGTTTCTTTGAGCATGCTAAGTTAAGACTAGAGCCTCTAGGTTTTGAGTTATCTGTTGCAACTCCTTCGGGAGTTAGTATGTTGGCTAGAGATAAGATTAAGGATGGCGGATCGAGATATCAGGAGAGTTGCTTGTGGCTACGCTCATAGTTCGCCTATGAGCGGTTTTGATGTGATTCTTGGTATGGAGTGGTTAGTTTGCTAACCACGCGTTGATTGACCGCCACCGAAAGAAGTAGTGTTGGCACGTCGGTCAGTCGGCCTAGCTTTAAGTTTCGTGGAGTCCAGGTGGAGTTTGCCCGCCGATGGTGTCACCGGTGAAAGCTCGTCGCTTGCTAGCTCATGGAGCTTGGGGCTATCTAGCCAAGTTATGCAGGAAGAGCGCCCCTCGTCGTCTGTTGATCAGTGCCGGTCGTGCGAGAGTTTGCGGACGTGTTTCACGAGGCGTTCACGGGGTTGCCCCAAAAGAGAGGTTGACTTCATTATTGAGCTCGAGCAGGGGACCCTCCCTATCTCGAAGGCTCCGTGATCGCATGGCGCCAGTGAGTTAAAGGCGAAGATTCGATTTGCGGGAGATGTTAGACCGAGGGTTCATCCGTCCAAGTGTGTCCCCGTGGGGAGCACCGATTCATTTGTGAAAAGAAGGATGGATCTATGCGCTTATGTATTGATTACCGCGAGCTTAATAAGGTGACGATGAAGAATAAGTATCCGTTGCCCGTATCGATGATTTGTTCGATCACTTCAGGAGCTTCGTGTTCTCCAAGATAGATCTCGAGATCCGGTTACCATCGATTGCGGATCGGGGATGCCGACATTCCTAAGACGACTTTCGAGTGTCTAGATATGGTCACTACGAGTTTGTGGTCATGTCGTTTGGATTGACCAATGCCCCACCGCGTTCATGGACATGATGGATAGGGTGTTCAAATCATTTTTGGGCGGCCGTCATCGTGTTCATTGGCGATATTCTCGATTTATTCGAGGTCTAAAGAAGACCATGCAGAGCATTTGAGGCGAGTATTGGCGGCTTTGAGGAAAACCCACTTTATGCGAAGTTTTCCAAATGTGACTTCTGGTTGGGAGCGGTGGCCTTCCTAGGCCACGTGGTTTCGAGAGATGGTATAGCCGTGGACCCCGCGAAGATTGAGGCCGTGAGTTCATGGGCCAAGCCGACTTCTGTTGCCGAGATTCGCGACTTCCCGGGTTTGGCGAGTTACTACCGCTTCGGTTCGTCAAGGACTTTTCTCGCTTTAGCCTCGCCCCTCACTCGTCGGCGAGGAAGGGTGTCGAGTTTGTTTGGGGATGCGAGTGTGATGAGAGCTTTGCTGGGCTCAAGCGTAGTTTGACTTCAAAGACGGTGTTGGCGATCCCGAGGGGACAGTGGTTTCGTGGTCTCTGATGATGCTTCCAAGTTTGGTTTAGGTTGTGTGTTGATGCAAAGACGGGAAGGTCATTGCCTATGCTTCCCGTCATTTGAAGCCGTTTGAGCAGAACTACCCGACTCATGATATGGAGTTGGCGGCGAGTGGGTGTTTGCAATCAAGATTTGGAGGCATTACGTATGGTGAGCGGATTCAGATGTTTACCGATCACCGAGCCTCAAGTATCTCTTTACTCGTAAGGAGTTGAATATGAGGCAGAGGAGATGGTTAGAGTTGGTAAAGGATTATGGCTGCGAGATTTTGTACCATCCGGGTAAAGCCAATGTAGTGGCCGATGCTTTGAGCGAGAAAAGACGCCGCACTCTGCGGGCGTTGTTGAGTTCCCAGCCAGTTTGCGAGAGAGAGTTCGAGCGGCCGAGGTTGCGATGTTGTTGGGAGAGGTTACCGCCGGGTAGCTCGATTGACTATTCACCGTCGATTCGGCAAATGGATTATAGACGATACCAGTTGGGTGACCCGCACTTAAGAGATTGGTTGAGTGAGTTAGTGCCGACGGTGACTTTGACTTTGTATATTCACGCAGACAGTGGGTTGACTTATAGAGGCCGATTGTGTGTTCCGGACACTGCGAGTTTTGAGCGAGTTGCTCTCGGAGGCCCACATTCCCCTTTTGCTTGGCACCGGGGGTACCAAGATGTATCAGACCTTAGCGAGACTTTACGGTGGATGGGGATGAAGAGAGATGTGGCAGAGTTTGTCGGTGTGGTGTCTCACTTGTCGCCAAGTGAAGGCACCCGAGCAGAGGCCAGCAGGTTTTTGTTGCAATGACCGAGTGTACCCCCAGTGGAAATGGGAAGAGATCTCTATGGACTTTATATCCGGTTTACCAAGGACTCGAGGAAGTTCTCTCGGATTTGGGTGATAGTCGACCGTTTGACCAAGAGCGCACACTTCATTCGGAGAGACACTTATACCCGTGGAGCAGTGGCGCGCATTGCTTTTTGGAGCGAGATCATCCGTTATCATGGTGTGCCGGTGAGGATTGTGTCCGATCGTGACTCATGGTTCACTTCTCGTTTCGGAGAGCGCTCCAGAAGGGTTTGGGCACAGAGTGCGATTCAAAGATGACTTTTCACCCTCGACGGATGGTGGACCGAGAGAGTGAATCGATTCTCGAGGATATGTTGAGGGCTTGTGTGTTGGATTCCCCAGCGATTGGGACCCGATATCTCATACTTGATGGAGTTTGCCTATAACAATAGTTACCGATCGGCGATTCGGATGGCTCCATTCGAGGCATTGTATGGTAAGCGTTTGTCGGTCCCCCGTGTTTCGGGAAGAGGTTGGTGATAGGCAGTGTTGGGTCCCGAGTTCTGCGGTTGACCAATGGTGCAAGGCGAGAAGATTAGAGCTCGTATGTTGACACTCTCGAGCGAGCGAGAAGAGTTACGCCGATGTTCGGCGTCGAGATTTGGAGTTTGAGGTTGGTCGGCATGTGTTCCTTAAGGTTGCTCCGATCGCGAGGTGTTTTGAGGTTTTGCAAGCGTGGGAAGTTGAGTCCCCGTTTTGTTGGTCCATTCGAGATCCTAGAGAGGATTGGCAGAGTTGCTTACCGGTTAGCCCTACCTCCGTCACTATCGCAGTGCATAGTGTTTTCCATGTATCGATCTTGAGGCAAGATGTGTATGACCGGACCCGTCGCACATTGTGGACTTTGAGCCTTTGCGGTGAATGAGGATTTGAACTTCGAGGAGAAGCCGGTGAGGATCCTTGCCTTTGAGACCAAGGCGTTGCGTAATCGCGAGATTCGTTTAGTAAAGGTTGAGTGGAAGAATCGGGGTTACGAGGAAGCCACTTGGGAGCGGGAAGACGAGATGAGGTTGCATTACCCCCGAGTCATTTTTGTCTTAAGGACTTTCGAGGACGAAAGTCATAAAAAGGAGGGAATATTGTAACGACCAGTGTTTTTCTTCCCGGTCTTCGGTATGCCCTAGGGTAATTTGGTAATTTGGTCGGGCCGTCATGGTCGTTTGTGTCTTTTCCGGCTACTAAAATTATTGGATGGTTTTTGTAGGTTTTGGAGGGGTTTGTGGTTTGGTTTGAGCAAGGTTTGTTGCAAAAGTAAAAATAAAGGAAATTGTCTTTGCAGTAGGGGTTTGAACCAGGTCTCTGGAAGCTTGTAGAGAGGTGTGCCAATTGAGCCATTAGGTGCTCTTGTTGCTCTTTCTCGCATCACATCTTAGTTAACCTTGGATTTTGGAGTTTTGGTGCATTTGGTTAAATGAAATAGAATTAGGTTATTCCATCTTATTCTCCAAAACACCTCTTGGCCGCCCAAGCTCTCCATCTCCATAGCCTTGCCGAGTTCTTCATCCTTGCATCTCCTTGGGTTCGATCATCATCATTCGGGTAAGTCTTCGTCTTCTTCATCTTCTCATTTGGGTGTTTGTTGGCGAATGTAAGAAAAAGGGGTTGTGTGTGTGTGTGTGTTGTGCGGCCCGGTAGAGAGGAGCGACCATCATCCGACCCCTCTATCGCGACGCCAGATCGGTCGAGCTAGCCCGGCTCTGCCCGACGCCCGGATCGGTCGAGCCCGCCCTGCGCCTGCGCCCGGACACATTCGCGGCGGCCCTCGCCGTTCGCGCCAAAGAGATCGCCCGATCGCTCGTGACGCCAGAGGTCTCGCCCGGCGCAAGCCGCGTCGGCCGTCGCTTCGCCACGCCCTCGCCCGTGTCGCTTGCCGAGCCTGCTCGCCGCGCGCGCCGCCCGCTCGAGCGTTACGCGCGCGCGCGCCCTCCTGCGAGTTGCTCGCCGCGCGCCCGCCCGACGCCGGCGCCGCGCGCGCCGCCGTCGAGCGCTCGCCGCGCGCGCGTGTCCCTGCTGCGCGTGCGGTAGCGCAGCCGGTAGCGTGTCCGCCGCTTGCCGTGCGGTAGCGCGGCGGTAGCGTGTCCGTCGCTTGCGTGCGGTAGCGCAACCGGTAGCGTGTCCTGCCGTGCGGTAGCGCGGCCGGCGCCCGACCTTGCCGAGCGGCTGCGCGGCCCCAAGCTCGTCGTCGTCGCGCGCGTGAGTTCCCGAGCCGAGCTTAACATTCTATTGTTGTTTAGATATTTTAGATGCGATTATTGTTGGTTTGCTAGGTTCCCGCTCGCTAGCTCGGGATTGTTCATGACTTAGGATTTGTGTGTAAAAGTCTTCCGACCAAGGTAAGGATTTCTTCACAGGGGTTGTGTGGACCTACTTGGTATATTTGTGATTGTTGTTTTGTATGCTGTGTATGTTTACTAGCATGTTTAGCCTAGGTGCTCTGCTCGAATTCTGATGGCATGAACTCTTGTATTGTTTCTCATGTTAGCCCATGCTAGGTTGTTTCTATTCTAGCATGTTCGATATCTCATTCTTGCTTCGTAGTATCATGCTAGGTTCTTTGTATCCGATGAGCACGTATTGGGTGCATTGATTGAATCGTTATTATTGTTAAGGTTTAGAATTGAGGTAGATAGAATCATCAGGGCCCGATGCATAAAGTATCTTGCATCTATGGCAAGGACGTTCGAGACGATTCTCGATCCTTGGACCCCGTGAGGGATTAGCTATCCCAACCGGTAGGCCCCGCAATCTTGGGTGAGGGTGGCGATCGTTAAATGCCCCAAGCGGTCGGGATGATGACTTGGCATTGCCTCGCCCCGGCGATCGACACACGTCCTCGGCGTGTTCGGCCGTAGCCCTTGATTGCCACTGTTAGGGCAAGGACCGCTTCTGGTGTAAGCCTACCTCGGCCGGTTCCTTAGCCTCAAAGTGCGGTGGTACAGTGACATAGTTCACGTGTCGAGTCTCACACCCTATGTCGGTGACACCGATCCGCAGAGATTTAGTTAGGCATGGTGGTGAACACAGGCGCTTGCCACTAGACCCGGCACCCCGAGTTTGCGGTAGCATGCGGTGCGCGCTTACGCTCATTCTGGTAGCGAGTCGGAGAGCTCCTCGGGATCTTGAGCGGTGCACCTTTTCGTATCGGCGATGAGACAGCGGAGGCGGGACTTGTTCCCGTATAGTGCGTTTAGTGTGTTGTGGTATTTTCCGGACTAAGACCACGAGATGGCATCCGAGGTCCAAGTGTGGACTTAGCTATGTGCTCCGCTCTGTGTTTGTTCTCATAGCTTGCATACATTCTTCTAGATGATCATGTATATCGTATTGTACCCGGTTGGGGATTCTTCTTTGGGTAATTCGTTACTCACCCTTATTACGTGGTTTTCCACAGGTAATCAAGCGGGAGACAGGATGGTGAAGGAGGAGCTATGATCATGGAACTCTTTGTCATCTCTCGATTATTTATTTTAATTATCATGACTCTTCACTTTTTATTATTTCCCTGAATGCATGTAGGCGGGCACTTGAGCCCCAGGATATTTTCTTACGTTTTATGGATTCCGGCATATTGGTACTTGTGGATTGTTTTAATGGTTTAAATAAATCTCGATCGATGAGTGTGCTTTTAGAAATGTATGTTTTGGTTGTTGAATGTTTCTTTTTACTTGGAATCCGAAATGTATTTTTCTTAATGTCTTTTATTTTCACTACATGCATTGGGGTAAAGGCCCATTTAGAGCCCCCTTTTGGGTCGGGTCTTTACAGGAAGCATAGGCAATGACCTTCCGTCTTTGCATCAACACACAACCTAAACCAAACTTGGAAGCATCATTTGAGACCACGAAACCACTGTCCCCTCCGGATCGCCAACACAGTCTTTGAAGTCAAACTACGCTTGAGCACAGCAAAGCTCTCATCACACTCTTGTCCCAAACAAACTCGACACCCTTCCTCGTCGGACGAGTGAGGCGAGGCTAAAGCGAAAAGTCCTTGACGAACCGAGCGGTAGTAACTGCCAAACCAGAAAAGCTGCGAATCTCGGCAGAACCGAAGTCGGCTTGGCCCATGAACTCACGGCCTCAATCTTCGCGGGGTCCACGGCTATACCATCTCTCGAAACCACGTGGCCTAGGAAAGCCACCGCTCCAACCAGAAATCACATTTGGAAAACTTCGCATAAAGCTGGTTTTCCTCAAAGCCGCCAATACTCGTCTCAAATGCTCTGCATGGTCTTCTTTAGACCTCGAATAAATCGAATATCGTCAATGAACACGATGACGAAGCCGTCCAAAAATGATTTGAACACCCTATCCATCATGTCCATGAACGCGGTTGGGCATTGGTCAATCCAAACGACATAACCACAAACTCATAGTGACCATATCGGACTCAAAGTCATCTTAGGAATGTCGGCATCCTTGATCCGCAATCGATGGTAACCGGATCTCTCGATCTATCTTGGAGAACACGAAGCTCCTGAAGGCGATCGAACAAATCATCGTCACGGGGCAGCGGATACTTATTCTTCACTTGTCACCTTATTAAGCTCGCGGTAATCAATACATAAGCGCATGGAACCATCCTTCTTTTTCACAAACAGAATCGTGGTGCTCCCACGGGGACACACTTGGACGGATGAACCCTCGGTCTAACATCTCCCGCTGAATCGAATCTTGATTCCTTTAACTCACTGGCGCCATGCGATCACGGAGCCTTCGAGATAGGAGGGTCCACGGCTCGAGCTCAATAATGAAGTCAACTCTCTCTCTTTGGGGCAACCGTGTAACTCCTCAGAAACACATCCGCAAACTCTGCACGACAAGCACACGATCAATGACAGACGGCGGGGCGGCTCTTCCGAACAACTTGGCTAGATAGCCCCAAGCTCCATGAGCTAGCAAGCGACGAGCTTTCACGGTGACACCATCGGCGGGCAAACTCCACCACTGGACTCCACGAAACTTAAAGCTAGGCCGACTGGCGGGCTGAACACTACTTCTTTCCGGTGGCGGTCAATCAACGCGTGGTTAGCGACTAACCACTCCATACCAAGAATCACATCAAAACCGCTCATAGGCGGAACTATGAGCGTAGCCACAAGCAACTCTCCGGATATCTCGATCCGGCCATCCTTAATCTTATCTCTAGCCAACATACTAACTCCAGAAGGAGTTGCAACAGATAACTCAAAACCTAGAGGCTCTAGTCTTAACTTAGCATGCTCGACCAAACAACACGGATACAAATGAATGCGTGGAACGAGAATCAAACAAGACAAATGCGCAGTGATCTAAAACAAGAAGCGCATACGCCACGGCGGCATCCGTGACGCTCGGCCTCTGACGGGTCGTAGCAAACACTCGACGCTGGCTGCTGCATTGGCCGAGCCGCCATAGCCGGGCCGATCACAAAAAGCGGGCCATGTGCCCCTCTCTACCACAACGGAAGCACAATCTAGGTCAGGTGACAAGCTCGGCGTGGACTTTCCCACAAGTAGCACAAGCGGAAGCGCAGGTCCTCCTCGCTGTCGGGTGGAAACGGATTTGGAGCTCTCGCCCGATCTGCTTCAGCGAAGCGCGCTTGGCGGCGCCGCCGCCTCCCGAAAAGTCAAACTTCCTCTTACGCGCCCACATTTGCCGGGACAGGGGGATGGTGAACAGAGCGGCAACAACCCGCTCAGTGGATACTTCCCATTATAGATCGTGGCTAATCGAACAGCCCTAGCATAAGTGTCGGGGCACGAGCCACGACATCACGGGAAACACCCGCCTCAATCCGGATATGAACTTCCGAATCTTCACTCTAGGGTGGCAATCAATCGAGGAGCAAAATATCCATACTCCGAGAACTTGCGCTCATATTCCTCAATGGAATCAGAACCCGCTTGAGGTTACGGAAGAGCTCCACCATCTTCTCCCGAGCCTCATCACCGATGAACTTTACCTTGAACTCGGCCTTGAAGAACTCCCAAGTAGCGGGTGGAGACCCGGTGGTCTCTCGCTCAAGGTGGACTCCCACCACCATCTCGTTGTGCCTCCTAGCACATGAGCCGCACATCTCGGCCTCTCGAATATCGGGGCACACCATGATCGGGAAGGTGTACTCCAAATGGGCAATCCACACTGGCTGCCGCTAACGCATCACCGGTGGCATCAAACTTCTCAAAGCTTCCACTTCACAAAATCCTTGACCACCTACCCAATTCCTCGGCACCCTCTCGCCATATCGCCTCTGGGGCTACTTGCTCTGTGGAGCCGGAGGTGCTCTCGAGCTCTCTTTGAACCAATCGAGTCACCGCTCGATCTGGGCTCGGGACTCTTCCGCTGCGCCGCTAACAAGGCACGGGTCTCGCCCTCTGGTCACTCAACATGCGACCATAAAGCCCTCATAGACTCAAAGCAAACTCTGCTCCAGGAGCGATCTCACGGCGCTCGATCGCCTCAACGCCCGCTCTAGGCGTAGCGAGGAGCGCTTTGGTGGAATGCCATCGATGTCGGCTTTGGGACGATGTCCTGCGATGACGATCCGATCCACGATACCTCGACACGCTCTCGAACCTCCTCCTCTCCAGATGCGGGTGGATAGCATCTTTGGCGATCTACATCCAAACCAACAACGAATCAAAACTCGCTGTCACCATTCCACAACACCAAACAAGGCATACACTAGATGATAGGTATTGTAAATTCTTAACCCTTTTCCTTTCTAAAACAATAAATCTAGGCGTACACTGATGATCTCGCTTGAGTGCTTGATGATCATGGAAAACGACCTACAACAAAAGGTCGGTCACAGAATCTATGACACGAGCTCGATACCAATCAGTAAAGACCCGACCCAAAAGGGGCTCTAAATGGGCCTTTACCCCAATGCATGTAGTGAAAATAAAAGACATTATGAAAAATACATTTCGGATTCCAAGTAAAAGCAGAAACATTCAACAACTAAAACATACATTTCTAAAAGCACACTCTGATCGAGATTTATTTAAACCATTAAAACAATCCACAAGTACCAATATTTGGAATCCATAAAACGTAAGAAAACATCCGGGGCTCTGTGCCCGTCTACATGCATTCAGTGGGGAAATAATAAAAAGTGAAGAGTCATGATAATTAAAATAAAACAATCAGAGATGACAAAGCAGATTCCATGATCATAGCTCCTCCTTTGACCATCCTGCTCTCCCGCGCTTGATTACTGTGGAAAACCACGAGAATAAGGGTGAGTAACGAATTACCAAGAAGAATCCCCAACAGGGGTACAATACGATATACATGATCATCTAGAAGAATGTATGCAAGCTATGAGTACAAACACAGAGCGGAGCACATAGCTAAGTCCACACTTGGACCTCGGATGCCATCTCGTGGTCTTAGTCCAGGAAAATACCACAACACACTAAACGCACTATACGGGAACAAGTCCGGCCTCACTGTCTCATCGCCGTCACGAAAGGTGCAGCGGCTCAAGATCCCGAGGAGCTCTCGATCGTATTTGTAATGAGCGTAAGCGCGCACCGCATGCTCACGCAAACTCGGGGTGCGGGTCTAGTGGCAAGTCGCCCGAGTTGATCCACCATGCCTAACTAAATCTCCGGATCGGTGTCACAGCGACATAGGGGTGTGAGACACGGACACGTGAACTATGTCGGCTGTACCACCGCACACTGAGGCTAAGGAACCCGGTCGTGGTAGGCTTACACCGAAGCGGTCCTTGCCCTAACAGTGGCAATCAAGGGCTACGGCCGAACACGCCGAGGACGTGTCGATCGCCAGGGACGAGGCAATGCCAAGTCATCATCCCGACCGTTGGGGCATTTAACGACCGCCACCCTCACCCAAGATTGCGGGGCCTACCGGTTGGGATAGCTAATCCCTCACGGGGTCCAAGGGCGGAGAAGCTGTCTCGAACGTCCTTGCCATAGATGCAAGATACTTTATGCATCGGGCCGGATGATTCTATCTACCTCAATTCTAAACCTTAACAATAATAACGATTCAATCAATGCGGTCCAATACGTGCTCATCGGATACAAAGAACCTAGCATGATACTACGAAGCAAGAACAGAGATATCGAACATGCTAGAATAGAACAACCTAGCATGGGCTAACATGAGAAACAATACAAGAGTTCATGCGATCGAGAATTGAGCAGAGCACCTAGGCTAAACATGCTAGTAAACATACAGAGCATACAAAACAACAATCACAAATATACCAGCAGAGGTCCACACAACCCGGTAAGAAATCCTTACCTTGGTCTGGAAGACTTTTACACACAAATCCTAAAGCTGCGGAACAATCCCGAGCTAGCGGCGGGAACCTAGCAAACCAACAATAATCGGCATCTAAAATATCTAAACAACAATAGAGCAGCAAGCTCGGCTCGGGAACTCACGCGCGCGCGACGACACGAGCTTAGGTGCGTCGCGGCAAGCGGCTCGGCAAGGCTGGGCGCTGCCGCGCTGTGGCACGGCAGCGACACGCGCTGGTTGCGCTATGCACCGGCACAGACACGACACGCTGCTGGCTGCGCTACTGCACGGGCAGCGAGGACACGCGCTAGGGCGAGCGCTCGACGGCAGGCTTGGGCGCTGGCGTCGGCGAAAGCGCTGGCGAGCGGCTCGAGCGAGGCGCGCGGCAAGCGGCTCGGCAAGCGGACACAGCGAGGGCGTCGGCGAGCGACGGCCGGACGCGCTGGCGCTGGCGAGGACCTCTGGCGTCGCGAGCGATCGGCGATCTCTGGCTGGCGGGCGACAGCGCGAGGTCTTGGGACAGTCCGGGCGTCGCGGGGGTGGCTCGACCGATCTGGGCGTGCGACGGTAGCTCGACCGATCTGGGCGTGCGGATGTGGCGCTCGACCGATCTGGGCGTGCGAGGTGAGGTGGAGGGATGATGGTTGCTCCTCCTACCTGGTTGCACAACACACACACACACACAACCCCTTTTTCTTACATTCGGCCAACAAACACCCAAAAGAGAAGATGAAGAAGACGAAGACTTACCCGGAATGGTGATGATCGAACCCAAGGAGAGGCAAGGATGAAGAACTCGGCAAGGCTATGGAGATGGAGAGCTTGGGCGGCCAAGAGGTGTTTTTGGAGAATAAGATGGAATAACCTAATTCTATTTCATTTAACCAAATGCACCAAAACTCCAAAATCCAAGGTTAACTAAGATGTGATGCAGAAAGAGCAACAAGAGCACCTAATGGCTCAATTGGCACACCTCTCTACAAGCTTCCCAGGAGACCCGGGTTCAAACCCCACTGCAAAGACAATTTCCTTTATTTTTTACTTTTGCAACAAACCTTGCTCAAACCAAACCACAAACCCCTCCAAAAACCTACAAAAACCATCCAATAATTTTAGTAGCTGGAAAAGACACAAACGACCATGACGGCCCGACCAAATTACCAAATTACCCCTAGGGCATACCTGGAAGACCGGGAAGAAAAACCTGGGTCGTTACATGGGTACCCTTTATTACTATGTTTTGATAGTTTTCGAACTTCTATTTATGCACTGAGTCTTTATGGATTTCACTATCGTTTTATTATGCATGCCTTGGTTGTCTATATTTTCATGCACTTAGAGTTAAGGACTTAGGTTTAGACCCTGATTTGGGTTGAGTCCCTACAATACAAACTTCAAGATATGCCTTTTTGAACGTCTATGGTTTTAGACTGTTGGAAAGCACTTACATTAATAAACTCTTTATGTATTTTAGGCTCACGCCATGGGATGTGGTATTAGACCCCTGGGTATATGGGAGCAAATGCAATGCCCTGTATTTTCAATTAGACACTTTAGGTACAATTATTCCTTTTCTCGAAGTTTTCAGCTGAGTTTTCGGACAGCTTCGACCTTAGGGGCATTTTGGTAATTTTTACCCTAGGGACCCTTTAGTAGTTAATTGACCGTACGGGCTCTTTTGTGATTTCAGGATCTTCGGAGCAACTTTTTTGTAAATATTTAAAGTTGAGTTTAAAATAAGAGGTTTAACATAGCTTTGAAGATATTGTCATTTGAGGGCATTAAGGGATAATCAAGAAGTCGTTCCCCTTGCCCTAATCGTCTCCATTGTCCTCGTGGTAGCCTTGCCCATTCGCATGGAGCCGCCAGTTCGTCCACGTGCAGCAAAGCCTAACGCCACAACGCCTTCTTCCTCCTAAGCAGCTTCGATTCCAGCACGCCTTGTTGTACCTGTCGAGCCCCAACACGACACCAACAAGTTTCTGCCTATGTCCATGCCGACCCCTTCAGCCTCAGCGCGCCTAGCATCTAATTGTCAAAGCAGCGCCTGGTTCAACACGCATCAGCCGTCGCAACCCATACGCACCAAGCAGCCTCCGTCACTTAGTACATAATTGATAATCATGTATGTTGTCATATGATTGTGGGATATGTTCTACTAGAGTTCCATGATTATGGGATCCTGGTGTTCTATGATGGTTGATCGTTTATTATTTTATTCTATTGTGATTATTTTATGACCATGCCAAGATTATGGGGTCTTAGCATGTCATGTGTTCTCTCTTTTATATCATGTTGTTTGTACTAGGATGTTTTGGTGATCATCTTGTAGCACCTACAGGTAGAACTTGTTAGTTTTCATCATTTAGAGATTGTAGAGGACACGATGTTATGGGTGATTTCGGTTCGGTTTTTTTTGGTTTTATATCAAACTGATAACCGAACCAATACTTTCATTTTTTCAAAAAATAGGTCCGAACTGATGTCTAATAAATTGGATCCGAACCGATGTCCAATTAATTGGATCGATTCGGTTTTATTTCGGTTTTCGGTTTTGAAGCAACAAATATAAATTCCAGATTAATGAAGCAAAAACTGTATGAAATAGTGACATGGGGAAAGCTATAGAAATATTGTGAGAGAAAAGAAGTGGAAACAAAAAAATGAACACATCGAAAAGGTCTTAAAACAAAAATACAAACATCAGACCAAAAACAATGGTCAGTTATTAAACTTAAACAAAGTAATTATATAAAACAGAGCATCATTAATCCAATTAATGGCAACATAAGAACATAGAATTGAAAAAAAAAATCATATATGAGAGAATAAACTTTATACAGGTGGGGCTCCCAGTTTCTCTCTAATGTGAGGCTTCTCTTTCGAGTCTGTCTCAAGTGTGAGAGATTTTGGTGGGAAGATTTGGGTAACTTACTGCTGCAGCTTGGGGAGTTTCTGCTCCAGATTTGGGAGGGCGCTAGGTTGTTGATCATGGAGGATTTTGAGAACCAGCTGGGAAGGATGAGAATAACTGAAGATGAAAGAGCTTGTCGTGTTGAAATTGGCGACGACGACGTGGAGTAAGCGGATAGAGACCTTAAGAACTCTGTGTATTGTAAGTTACTTCTAACTAGGTCCACTAATGTTGATTCTTTTAGAAGACTTGTGCCAAGATTTGGGGGCTGTGACACAGTGTAGAGATAGAGTCTCAGGAGAGGAATCTCTTTCAATGTCATTTCGCTAATTTAGAGGACAAGTTGAGTATAATGGAAGGAGGTCCTTGGAGCTTTGATAATGGGTTAGTTATTTTTTAAGAGTCTTTTGGGAAAGCTCTTCCCGAGGAGCTTGGTTTCAATTTTGCTTGTTTCTGGGTTCATGTAGAAAAACTACCATCTTTGTGCCTTACGAGCAGACGGGCGAAACAATAGGAAATATGTTGGGTGTTTATTTAGACGTGGATATTGACGAGAATAATAGATGTAGGGGGCAAACATTGAGGATTAAGATTAAAATTGACCTATCAAAACCTCTAAAGAGAGGGGTCTATGTTAAATTAGAATCCATGGCAGAGGATAGGTGGTTCTCCACGGCTTACGCAAAGTTACTGAATTCTGCTTTGGATGCGAAAGAATCGGTCACGGAACAAAGGAGTGCAAAGAAGTTTCGGAAAGGGGAGCGCGAGATCTGGTGTCTGGGGGATGGCTGAGAGCAGAAGCAAGTGCTTCAGGACTTAGAAACTCAAATCAAAAGGAAAGCTTCTCAGATGTTAGAGGCGATTACCTAAGGGAGAAGGTGAAGGAAAACGATCTAGATGAAAGGGCGAAGAGAGAAGGGTACAATGATAAAACCTGGTCTTTAAGGGCTGGTTTTGGGAGAGGAAGAGGTAGATCTAGATGATTGGCGATTTAGAGATCCAAACGAAGAGGTTAGAGTTTCTAGCACATTACCATGTAAGGGGTGAGATCGGAAGAGGAAGATGCTTATAGTGGAAAGGCGAAGTATGAAGGGAGCAAGTTTTGTCAATCTTTTGAAGTGGTAGAAGTCAACCCACAATTGGAAAAATCTCACTGAAAAGGGAAAGCTCCGATGGGAACTCAGATGAAGGAGATGCAATATTCGAGAAAAGGTCAGATGGAGCAGGTGAGAGTGCAGGAGAGTACGATCAGAGATGGGTCAGAAGATAAAGATGAGGTAGACGAAGGGTCTGCTTTTTCAGAATGGTTGAATCGACAAATTTTTTATTCTGGAATGGGCGAGATTTTGGGATCGGTGAACAAAGGTGAGATTTTGGGGCCGAGTATTTTGTTGAGACTACAAAATGAAAAGACTAAGGGGAAAGGTGAGTTGTATTTGAATGGGCTGGAAGTGGAGCATCAAAGTGGGCTGAATTTATAATTTATTTCTCAGAAAGAAAATGAAAATAAATTGGGTAGGAATAGTCAGAATGGTCAGAAAGTGGAGCAACAAAATGAGGTCTTTTTGGATGGGCTTAGTTTGGGCCAGCAGCCAATTTTCCATAATTTGAATTCTTTTCAGGGGTTGGAAAATGAGCATAAAAAGGTGGAAGGTTCTAATAAGCTAAACCAAAAAGAGTTGAGTTTTTTTCTAAAGGTGGTGGAGGGCAGCAAACAATGGAGAATGGTGAAAATTGGGAAAAATTAGGAATTAAAGAAAATGCTCCCCTCGGAATATTATTTAGCAATAAAAAAGCTAATATAGTGGAACTTAAGGGTGGTAGGGATGATTTACGTGGTGAGAAAGAAGGAGTCGATTTCTCAAGTCACATGGTGATCTCCGACACAAAAAGTAAAGTAAAGGTGGAAAAGATGGAAAAGAAGAGCGAGAGCGGAGGTCAAAATTGGAAATCCTCAAAATGCTATGGAAGAAGACCAAGATAGTCGACAGTTGTTAATAGGAAATCAACATGAACTTGAAAGCAAAATGGAGGTATGTGAGTCAAAGAAACTGAAGATGGGTAACATTGATGACATCAGCGGGATATCGGTGGAGGTTGTTGATCAGCCCCGCCGGACGCAATGAAAATCTTATGCTGGAATGTTCGGGGGTTGGGGAACTCTCGAACAGTTCGTGCACTTTAGCATGAGGTGCAAAAGGTGAATCCCCTATTGATCTTCCTTGCATAGACAAAAGGCAGGGAGATCCTTGCAAGTAAAATTAAAAGGGATGTGAATTATGACAATTGTTTCTGTGTTCCTAGTAAAGGTTTCAGTGGAGGTCTGATGTTGTTGTGGAATGAGTCGGTGGAGGTTCGAGTGACTTCTTTCTCACTCGGGCATATTGATGTGATTATAAGTGATGTTGGGGGCTCTTGGAGGTTCACCAATTTTTACGAGAACCTTGAAGGTGATAAGCGGATTTTTTCGTGGGAACTTCTTAAAAGGCTCAAGTCATTGTCAGCAACCCCCTGGAATTTGGGAGGGGATTTTAATGAGATTCTTGGTGAGCATGAGGTTGTGAATGGTAAGCCGAGATCTATTCGTAGCTTTCAAGGCTTTATGGAAGTTGTTGATGATTGTTCGTTGATTGATCCGGGTCACTCGGGTGACAAGTTTACATGGAGCAGGAATAGAAACTCTCCCAAAAGTGGGCAGGTTCTTGGTTTCTCAACCTTTTCTTTCAAAAGTGGATAATATTATTGTTGAACATCTTAATTACCACTTTTCAAATCATAGGCCTATTCTTGCTTCTTTTAATTGGAATAATCATAAATCTAATTTTAATCGTTATAAAAAAAAGTTGTTGAGATTTGAGAATTCTTGGGCTAACTTTGATGATTGTAGAAATATCATTAGAAATTATTGGGGCCCTCTTAAGAGAGACCCTCCTGATGCGAGAAATCTCCTTGGTAAGATTAAAAATAGTCTCAATGGCCTGGCCAAGTGGAATAAAGAGAGATTAAGAGGGTCGATTCGCGAAGCCATTGCTGGTAAAGAGGCTGAACTTGCCTCTCTGCAAGCTTGTAGTAGAAGCTTTAATGCCCCTGAGGTGAGAATTGTCGAGCGTCAGATAAGTGCTTTTCTCGAAGAGGAGGAAGTGTATTGGAAGTAGAGATCTCGTGAGGATTGGCTGAGTTGGGGAGACAGAAATACAAAATGGTTTCATTTGAAGGCTTCTCAACAGAAAAAAAGGAACAAAATTGTTAAACTTCAAAACAAAAGTGGTGATTTGATTGAAGATGAGGAGGGGATTAGTAAAGTGGCTCAAGATTATTTTGTCAATCTCTTCAAGGATCAAGAAGTCTCAATTGGAGATCTTGATGAGGTCCTGGTGGGTGTGGATAAAGTGGTTTCTGGTGAGGACAACCAATTTCTCGACAGAACCTTTATAAGTAAGAGGTTGAATTGGCACTTAAAAGTATGAACCCCTCAAAGGCTCCGGGTCCAGATGGAACCAATGTGTAACGGCCTGGAAATTTCATCCCGGTCTTCCCGGGAGGCCCAGGGGCATTTTGGTAATTTTGGGTCGGGCCGACAGGGCCGGTTATGTAATTGTTAATTGCCAGAAAAATTATGAGTCGATTTGAATGGGATCGGGAATTTTGGTGAAGACATTTGGGCTTGGAAAAAGGTAAAAATAAATAGGGAATTAAGTAGCACGTCGAGTGAGATTCGAGCCAAGGACGCGCTACAGGCTAGGCAAGGGGCGATGCCAATCAAGCCACTGAGCGCTCTTGTGCTTCTAAACGCGCGATCTTGTATATAAGCCGATTTGTGCTGAGTGTTGGTATAAAGGCAGAGCTCGCCCGAAGCTTCCCCATTTCTTCTTCTTCTTCGCGAATTCTCTCCGACCGACCGAGCTCTCCTTCGCGATTCCTCCTGCCTCGCCGACGAGCGTTCTCTCCCTCGCCGTTCGTCCCTCCGGTGAGTTTTCTTCTTCTTCTTCTTCTCTTCTTCTTCTCCTTCTCTTTTCCGTCGAATTGCTTCCCTGTTTCGGGCTTCGCCATTTCCGGCCAAGTCGAGGTAATTTGAGGTATGGGTTTTGTGCAGCTAGTGTAGGGGAGTTCGCCATCAAAGAATCGCTCGTCGAATCCCCTTGGATCGCTCGATTTTGGGTTTCTTCTTCGCCCCTGTTCGCGCGCTGCGTAAACAGAGAGCCCCGCCGCCGAGCCGCGCCGCAGACGCGCCTCACGCACGCGCGCGCGCCTCGCCCGACTCCGTGTCACGCCGCGCGCCGCTGCTCTCTCTGCGCCGCTGCCGCGCGCGCCTCGCGCCGCGCCTCGCTCGCGCGCGCGCGTGCGTCGCGTCCAACGCCTGTTCGCCCACGCGCGGCTCGCGCGCGGCCCACCACGCCATTCTTTGCCCGATTCGTGCCGTCGGCGCGTTCGTGCCTTTCGTCGCGCCTCGTGAGTTGCTCTCGAGCTGAGCCTCATTTATTTTATTATATTTAGGCCTATTGTGTGATTTTTGTTGTGATTGATAGGTTCTCGGTAGCTAGTTCGGGTTCGTTCGCAATTTAGGACTTCGTGTCAAATCGTCCCCGACCAAGGTAAGGATTTCTCACCAGGAGTTGTGTGGACCTCGCGATATATTATCACGATTCTTGATTGATTGCTTGTTTGTGTTTATTGACATGTGTAGCTAGGTATTCTATTCGAATTCCCGATTAGCATGATTTTCCGATTTAATTCTCATGTTAATCCATGCTAGGTTGTTCCTTTCTAGCATGCTCGTATCTCATTCCTTGCTTAGTAGTATCATGCTAGGCTCGTTGTATTCTTATTGAGCACGTATTGGATTTTATGGATTTGTTTTTCTTGATTGCTAGGGCGAGTTAGAGTTGCGGGTAGATAGCATCATCCGGGCCGATGCATAAAGTACCTTGCATCCATGGCGGGGACGCCGAGCAAGTCATTCCGTCCCTGGACCCCGTGAGGGATTAGCTAACCCAAGCGGTAGGCCCCGCAATCTTGGGTGAGGGTGGCGATCGTTAAATGCCCCAACCGTCGGGATGATGACTTGGCATTGCCTCGCCCCCGGCGATCGGCACGTCCTCGGCGTGTTCGGCCGTAGCCCCGATTGCCACTGTTAAGGTAAGGGCGGCTTCTGGTGTAAGCCTACCACGACCCGCTTCCTTAGCCTCAGTGCGGTGGTTCAGGTGACATAGTTTACGTGTCCGTGTCTCACACCCTATGTCGGTGACACCGATCCAAAGATTTAGTTAGGCGTGGTGGATCGGACATGGGCGGCTTGCCTCTAGACCCGGCACCCCATGGTTCGCAGTGAGCACGCGGTGCATGTTTACGCTCATTACAACGACGACCGGAGAGCTCCTCGGGATCTTGAGCGAGTGTACCTTTTTTCGTCGACGAGAGACAGCCGAGGCGGGACTTGTTTCTCGTATAGGCGACTTATGTATTGGATCGTGTGGTGATATTATTCCGGACTAAGACCTTAAATTGGCATCCGAGGCCCAAGTGTGGGCTAAGCTATGTGCTCTATTGCGTGTTTATATTCATAGCTTGCATACGCTCATCGAGATGACCATGTATATCGTATTGTACCCGGTTGGGGATTCTTCTTGAGTAATTCGTTACTCACCCTTATTCTTCGTGGTTTTTCACGGTGGTAACCAAGTTGCGAGACAGGATGGTGAAGGAGAGGAGCTGTGATCATGGGGCCCATCTTCCAACTCGATTTTGTGTAATGACTCTTTATGTTTTATTTTCCCTGAATGCATGTGGCAGGCACTGAGCCCTAGGATGTTTTCTTAATATTTTGTGGATTCAAAGCATTATTGTATTTAGACATGTTTTGAATGATTTTAAGAAATCTCTGATCGGAGTATACTTTGGAAATGTATTTATCTTGGAACAGGTGCTTGGAAACAGGGACAGGTTCCAGGGAAATTGTCTAGTTTTTAAAGGGGTTATTTTGAATGTTTTGTTTTTAATTGGAATCCGAAATCATGTCTGTTTAATGTCCTTTAATTTGAATGCATGCATTGGGGTAAGGGCCCATTTAGTGCCCCATTCGGGTCGGTCCCTTACACAATGCTATGTATTTTCAAAAATATTGGGATATTGTGGGTGAAGAGGTGATTAAGCTTTGTTTGGGTGTTCTTAATGATAAAGTGGACATTGAGCTTCTGAACAGTACTTTTATTGCTCTCATCCCAAAAGTTAAGAATCCATCTAAAATGGAAGAGTTCTGACCTATTAGCTTGTGTAATACTATTTACAAAATCATTTCTAAAATATTGGCTAATCGTTTGAAGGTTGTCCTCCCAAAAGTGATCTCTCCTAATCAAGCTGCTTTTGTGTCGGGGAGGCTTATTTTTTATAACGTTTTGGTTGGTTTCGAGTGTATCCACTCCATCAACCAAAAAAGAAAGGGTAAGGAGGGCCACATAGCTTTAAAGCTAGATATGAGTAAAGCTTATGACATGGTCAACTAGTTTTTTATGTTAAGCATGATGGATAAGATGGGTTTTAGTTCTAACTGGATTCAAAAAATCCAAACCTGCATTTCATCTATTCATTTTCCAGTGTTAATCAATGGGGTTCTCTTCCAAGACTTTTCCCCTGCTAGAGGCATAAGACAAGGGGATCCATTGTCACCTTATTTGTGCGGAGGGTCTCACTGCATTGTTAAATAGGGGAGCTCGTTTAAACTCTTTTAAATGTCTAAAGATTAATAAGTTTTGCCCCCCTATTTCCCATTTATTTTTCGTTGATGATAGTCTGTTGTTTTTCAAGGCTTCAAATGAGGACTGTATGCAGATCAAAAGAATTTTGAATGTTTATGAAAAAACGCCTGGGCAAACTATTAATTTTGATAAGTCTGCAATGCTTATTAGTAAGAATGTGCCTAACTCGAATAAAATTTTGATGAGCAAGATTCTTGGGGTCAGAGTGGACTCAAATTTGGGTAATTATCTTGGGATGCCTTCTCAGAATAATAGGAGTAAGAAGGAGTTATTTAGCTCTGTTTTAAACAAAGTCCGGAGGTGTCTCCAAAAGTGGAAAGGGAATTTACTTTCTAAAGGGGGGGAAAGATTTTCTTATTAAACTTGTCGCCCAAGCGATTCCCACCTATACAATGAGTTGCTTTCGTCATCCTAAATCAATTTGTAATGAGGTTGATGGAGCTTGGGAAAAATTTTGGTGGGGTCATGATAAAGATCGTAAGAAAATGCACTAGGCCAGTTGGAAGAAGCTGAGTGTGAGCAAAGAAAAAGGTGGGCTTGGGTTTCGTAGTTTGAGCTTGTTTACTTTCTCGAATGGGTAAAAAAAGCTGGCATATTATTCGAAACCCGGAGAGCTTACTTTCTCGAGTTTTAAAGGGCAAGTATTTCAAAGATGGAGATTATCTTAGAGCTCAAATGGGTAGTAACCCTTCTTTAGCCTGAAAGAGTTTGTTATGGGGTTGGGATCTGTTCTAAAAAGGGTACCGATGAAAAGTAGGCAATGGAAGAAGGATTATTATTGGAAAAGATTCATGGCTCTGTAAAGAAGGATTTTCGATTCCGCTAAGCGTCAAATCTCCTTGGAAGGATCTCAAAGTTGCAAACATTATTGGTGAAGATAACATGTGGAACAAAAGCATGATTGATTCCATTTTTTTCTCGAGAGGAAGCCAGTTTAATTTATAAGATCCCTCTTGGGATTTCGGTCCAAGAGGATGAGATTATATGGAATTATAGTTCTAACGACTTATTTAATGTTAAGAGTGCTTATCATGTGGCTATGAATTTGTCCCGAACCAAAAAGGCTTCTTCTTCGAACTCATCCTTAGAGGCATCCCTTTGGAAGACATTCTAGAAGATGGAAGTTGCCTCGAAAATCAAGATTGGAGCTTGGAATGTTTTAAAGAATTTTATCCCTACGAAAGTCAACATTCAGGCTAAAGGAGTTGATATCGACTATTTTTGTACTTTATGCGGCAAGGCTAAAGAAACAAACCTCCACATTATTAAGGATTGCAAATTTGCAATTCATATTTGGCTCTCTATATTTCCACACATGACTGACTTTCTATCTTTTTTCAGGTCGGCTGACTCGGGCGTGTTGTTCTAGCATGGGATGTGCACCAAGATCCCAAAGAGCGATCTTTATAAAGTGTTAATTATGATTTGGAATATGTAGAATTATCGTAATTCGATATTGCATAGCAATTTGAAGGCTAAAAAAGAAAGCTTATTGTCTTTAATTTTATCCTCTATAAAATTACAAGAGTCTTATGTGATGGCAGGAAATCATGCTACTGCTGCGCAGAGGGGTGGTCTGTCCCCTGCTTGTTGGAGCCCACCGCCCAAAGAGGCTTGGAAGCTTAATGTGGATGGTTCTTGGAAGGCCGATGGGGGAGAGGGTGGTATTGGTTGGATGGCTAGGGACCATGATGGCAATCCTCTTCTATGGGGCTCTAAAGGAGGATTCAAAGCTTCTTCAGCAAAAATTATGGAAAGCTTAGTTATTAGGGAGGGCCTGAGGCATGTTCTGAATAGTGGCCTAGCTCTTCCCTCGTCTATCTTGGTGGAATCCGATTCTAAATCAGTTATCAGTATTATCAATGAGGTTTCCCAAGATGTTACTGAACTCAGCAATATTATAGCTGATATTCGGAGTATGATCCCTATGTTTAAGGACAAATTCTTTTCTTTTTGTGGTAGGGCTTGCAATCGAGTTGCAGATCTCTTCGCTAAACTCAATCCGCCTATCGATTTGGTTTTTGTTGCTACTGTTTTTCCTGGTTGTCAGGAAAGTGACTTGCTTTTGGAATGGGGGAATCTCCCCCCACAGGTTGCTTCTGTGGTGACTGAGGAGCGGTGTCGCTCTAATTTGGTTGTTGGTTATTAATTTTAAGTGGTTGGTTTTTTCGAAAAAAAAAAAGTGAACCAAACAAACAAACATTTTAAAAGGACAGTAGAAAGGAATTGTAAAAAAGAAGAAGAAAAGTAGAAGAAGTGAAATAGAAGGGCAATAGAAAGGAATGGTAAAAAAAAAACAAAAAAGGTATGTATGTCCCTTTTCCACCATTAAATTGAGATCACATCCAAATCAAACCTCTTGTCCCCAACTTCAACCCTTCTCTCCTTTCTTTCTCTCTGGATGACCACTCGCCTCCTTCCTCTCTTCCTCACCCTCCCTGAGACCCAAACCCTCTTCTCCTAACCCTGAAAAAATTGACCCTAATTCCCCAAACATAAACCCTTCCCCTTCAAGATGTCGAATCTGCCGAAGAAGAAGAGAGTGCCTAACAGAGGGCAGAGAGACGGCTGAATATTCAATAGAATGATTTAGGATTTTTTTTTTTAATTTGATATTTATATAATTGATTCGGTTCGGTTTTTATTGATTTCTTCCATATAAAACTGAACTAGAGATGCCCACGGGGCGGGACCGGGGAATGCCCTCCCAGCCCCCATCCCCGCCACCAAAATCATTACCCGTCCCCGCGAAATTCACGATTTTTTTGCGGGGATGGGGACAGGGATTCATCGCGGGGAATTTGCGAGGATCGGGTTCCCCACGGTGAAAAATTCACCATTTTATTTTTCTTTTTTCTTTTTCTAATCTTAATTTTTATAAGTATTTTTAAATAATATTTTTAAATAGTTAATTTTTCATGAAAAATATACATTAATTTCAACTTGATAACTAATTATTGTTAAAAACATGCATTTGAATAAATATTTTTACAATCAAAATATTATAACTAAAGATTAAATTAGTAAAAAGAAGGGGGAAATTATTTTTAAAAATAATAAAATAAAAATAAAATGTAAACAAGGCGGGGATCGGGGAAACGAGGATTGGGAATACATTCCCTTCCTCGTCCCCATTTAGGTTGCGGGGATTTTTTTCTTCTCCGCTCACTCCCACATTCACTACCTAAACGGGGATTCACCGTCCTGTTCGGAGCGGGTCCCCACGGGGAAAATGGACATCTCTAAACTGAACCGAACCAATTTTTTCTGGTTTTCTTTAATTGCAAATCGACTTGTCCAGTAGACTTCTAAAAAACCAAACTGAACCATTGGATCGATTCGATTCAATCAATTTTTGGACTTTTGTTTCAACCCTACACGACGTATTGTTTTCCTCATAGGTTATGATCGTTAAGGATTTACTCGCCCCCAATTTTCGGGGATGTGAAGTAACATGCCACCCCCGACGATGCCTAGTTTGTAGTTCGTTTAGGCCTGGCCCTGATCATAGTGTATGTTTGTTATAGAATGGTCTTAGCTTCGGACGTTGGGTGTGAAAAAGTTGACTTGGTTGCTGGTGAGGGCCTCTAGAACTGTGACTCAAGGGACACCTTTCCTTGTTGAGATAGGGCTACACTTGACTAGTTTACAGCAACATGTCGGTGTATGCATACACATACCGAGTGCCAGGTAGATGGCTCACTTCGACGGATGGCGTTAGTACACCATTTCGTGATGATTTTGTTGAGCTAAAGAGTCATGTAATGTACGTCATGACCTATCGTATCCTTGTGCTTAGGTGAGTGTCTAGAGGGCCTCACAAGAGAGTTATGTAACGAATCTCATAACCAATTGTTTGCTATGTTTAGTTGAGTTGTAAACTTGTACGTGCTAGTATGTTGAATTCTAACTCAGTGCATTGTACTCTTGTTGAGGATTCTTATTGAGTATTCTTCTATACTCACCCTTATTGTAGTTCTCCACAACGTCAAAATCTATTTATTGTTTTAATGGGCTAATATTTATTCTTTAAATGTAAGCTTGAGTTTTCTTTATATTCAAGTTTATAAAATTCTTAGGATACTTTAATATCGTTTTAAGTAAGAAATTTTTTGGATATTTAGGGCCCGTTTGGTAACGTTCCCGTTTCATGTTTCTTGTTTTTGTTTCTCTTTTTTTGAGAAACAACTTGTTTGGTAATCGTTCCCGTTTCTTGTTCCCAAAATAAAAAAGAAACGTTTCTAGTTTTAGGCTTAAAAATGAGAAACTCACAAAAGAAGTTTCTCTTGTTCCATTTCTAATTTTTTGTGCTTGTTTCCTTTACTATTACTTTGTGTTTTTATTTAATATCGTCCACTTTGTTTACAATGTCAATATTTGGCTCAGTGGCAAGTAGGTACTAGAATATTTTTATTAACTTGGACATCCCAAGTTCAATCCTTGAGTAAATCATTTTTTTTTTCCCTTTTCAAACAATTTTTCAATTTTAATTTTTAAAAATCAACTTTTACTTTTCAATTTTCACTCAATATATATTCATATATTATTTTAATTCCTAAAAACACAATACTAATATTCTTTTTTTTTTTTTTTTTTTGAAATATATTATTTCAATTATATATATATAAACATAAACTATTTATTTTTTTATTTAAATTTATTTTATAATAATATTAATATATATTAATTTTCAGTCTAATTTATATAAAACATAATATTAATATTTCTCTATTATTAATTTAAATATATACTAATTTTATAGAAAACTTTTTGTGAATAAAAAAAATTAAAAAATAAATCCATTGGATACCAAAAGCTTAAGAAAAATCAAATATAAAAAAGTCAAATCATTCGAATTAAATTTGATAGTTATAAAATTGCTTGATTTTTTTTTTTAAATTAAAATAAATTGCTAGATTTCAATCAAGTGAGATTAATAGGTTTTAAATGAAATTTTGGATTGATAGACTTTTATCAAGTTATAATAAAATACGAATAATAAAAGTTGCTATCTATATCAAATTTTCAATTTTATATTTATAAATTATCTTAATTTGTATACAAATATTATTTTATAAAAAATTGTGTTTACTTTATTTCTTAATTTTACTATATATATATATATATGTGTGTGTGTATGTATATGTATATGTATGTATGTATATATATGTATGTGTATATATATATATATGTGTGTATATATATGTATGTGTATATATATATGTATGTGTATATATATATATGTATGTATGCATGTGTATATATGTATGCATGTGTATATATGTATGTGTGTATGTATATGAATTTAAAAATATTTAGTATGTGTATTTATATCTTATTTCAATTTATTTATTTATAATTTGATTTTAAACTTTTTATAATATGCGTATTCTATTTTTCCTTTTCTTTTTTTAAATCAAAATTATAATAGACTTATTCATAACAAAATTGTTATTATTATGAATTTTTTATTTGTTGATATGGTTTTTATACAAACAAAAATGATTAAGGTTAGAAAATACAAACTTTTGATTAATGATTTTTAAATATATATATATATATACACTTTTTTTATAAAAAAAAATAGAAACAAGAAACAGTTATCAAACACATTCTGAAACAGTTATCAAACACATTCTTGTTTCTTATTCTAAAAAAATCAAGAAACAAGAACTAAGAAACAGTAAACAAGATCGTTACCAAACGGACCCTTAACATCTTTCCATTTATGAAATTCCTTTGTTTTCAATATCCTTCTGTAACACCCTATCTATTCAGCCCCAAGCTAGTTTGTCAAGAACACCCTGCTTTTATTCAAGCCAAAAAGATTCCAGTAGCAGTCTCATGTGTTCTAAATATTTACAATAAACCAAAATAAACTAATTACAGAGCAAGACACATTTTTCCCTTACATAACGTTTAGAGTTCCAAAATATGTACATTAGCACCCTCCCTATATACAAAAGCTCCAAACAGTGATCACACAAAAATTATTTAAGGCTCAAACTAAGCATCCCGATGATGATCTTGCCTGCCAAATAAAGAACTTTTAAAAAAAAACATTCAAGAAAAATTATGGAAAATTAACTCCCTATAACACCTCAGCCCTTTTGTAAGAATAAATAGTTTTCACCACTAACTTCTCATCTTTAATTCCACATCCCATTTACACCTAAAATTGCACCAAATACACTTTGGCCAGTAATACTACAGTATTTAAAAGTATTCTCCAAATAACAACAAAATTTCATGGCTAAAAGTTCCTTATCACTTCCCTTTTACCCTCTAAAGTTTACATTTAAATAAACAAATCTGTATTCACGCTTTCCCAAAGAAATCCTTCACACCATTCCATCTTTACTCCGCAATCAAATCGCAACAAGAATACACACTTTCTTACCGCTCCCCCTTGCTTGCCGCTCCGCTCCGGATCCTCCCGAACTCCCTGTACGCAAATGAAATCCCCCATCAAAATCATTTCACACACAAAGCATCTTATCCAGGAGAAATCAAAACAAAAACTCGACAATGTTTAGATCTTTCCCCTTTATTAATTTAAGAAAAGGAAAAACAAAAAACAAAAAACAAAAAAAAAAAAGAAACTAAATCCACACACGACCTTTCCCAAGCCGAGTACTTCGTTCACACCGAATCCTAACAAAACGTCGCCACAAACAATCGCGGAACAGAATTTTAATATCCTTCTATTATGGAGTTTAATGGATATTTTTAATATCATTTCTTTTAAAATGAGTTTTTGATATTTTTATATTTTCTTAAATGGGTTTAATGAGATGACTTTTCCTTTCAAGAGAGATAGTGGTTGTTACGGGCTTTGGGAGTTAAAATCAATTATTAGGTCTTGATTTCAATGTTTGTCTTGTAGGATCGTTTCCTTAGCTCGTTCGAGATTAGTTTGACTAAAACTTCAAGAGGTAAGGATTCTTACCTAGGATTGTGTGGTCCAAAATTGCTATGTTAGCTTAGTATTTACCTCGTAATTGCTGAAATTATCTGTTGATGCCTGATCAAGCATGTTGAATGTCAAGACAACTTGAGCATGTAGTAAGTTATTAATTATGAGTTGTTTATCACATTGATTACCTGCTAGTTGATATTATGAGTTGTTTATCATATTGATTACCTACTTATTGATATTATGAGTTGTTTAACATATTGGTTATCTACTGATTGATTTTATGAGTTGTATATTGTTTGAATATATGCTATATGTATTTGTGAACTATTTCACGTGTTGTTACTGTTTAGTATTATGGGATGCTAAACATGTAGTTAGGACGTTAGAATGTTTGTCTATCTTGGTTTAATGTTCGATGGTATGGGACATTGAACATGTATCATCTTGACAATTATGTTGTTGAAGCATACCTTTTTTAATTGTCTTAGAGTCAAGACGAGTTGTGTTCCTGATGTCGGGTCCGGTTGTGTTCCAGATGCCGGGATTAGTTGTAACGGCCCAGGTTTTCATCCCGGTCTTCCAGGTATGCCCTAGGGGTATTTTGGTAATTTGGTCGGGCCATCAGGACCGTTTCTGTCTTTTTCAGCTGCTAATATAATATTATTGGGTGGTCGTATGTAGGGTTTTGTTGCTTTGTGGATGTGTTTGGGCATGGAGTGATGCAAAAATAAATTAGAGAATTAAAAGTGTGGTTGTTGGGATTCGAACCCGAGTTGCCTGGGTGGTCAGATGAGTGGTGTTGCCGATTGTGCCACAAGCGGCTTTTGTTGCTCATTTCGCGGTATGTCTTGGTTTGCTATGGGTCTTTGGGATTTTGGTGTGTTTGATTAAATGAAGAGAAAATAGGTTTTATTCTTATTTGTTTCTCCAAACTCCCTAGCCGCCCAACCAATCTCTCCCAAGCTCCTTGTCGTGCTCTCCTTCCCAAGCTCGATCGATCGTCGTCCCGGGTAAGAGTTCTCGATCCTTTTTTCTCTTTCATTTGGTGCATTCTTGCTGGCCGAGAGAAGAAGAGGTGAGTTTTTTTTGTTGCAACCAGCCGAGAGGACCAGCAGCAGCGTCCAGACGCCCCTCGCCCAACCCTGCATCGCCAGACGCCCATCGCCCAGCAGCTGCATCGCCCAAACGCCCATCGCCCCTGCAGCGCCATCGCCCAGCAGCAGATCGCGATCGCGTTTGACGCCAGCCAGCGCAGCCCAGCGCCGATGGCGGTGCCATCGTGTCGCGCGCGCAGCACGCGCCGCCAAAGAACGCCAAAGAACGCGCGACCAGCGCCCCAACGGCCGTGCCATCATGTCCGCGCGCGCAGCCTTGCCGCACCAGCACGCCCAGCAGCAGCCCAGCGTCCTTGCAGCTGTCCGTCCGCGCGCCAGCCCGTGTCGTTTGAGTTGCTCCCGAGCTGAGACCTATTTGCTTTATTATTTAAGTCATATTGGTTGTAATATGTGTTGTTATTTGTTAGGTACCCAATAGCTAGCTCGGGGTTCGATTGCAGCATAGGACCTTAGTGTGTCATTGCCTTCCGACCAAGGTAAGGATTTCTTACCGGAGTTGTGTGGGCCCTGCGATATATTTTGTGATTGTTGTTTGTGTGCTTTTTTATGTTTATCAGCATGTTAGTGGATAGGTGCTCTGTTCTGAATTCCGACTGGCATGATTCTCGTGTTGTTTCTCATGTTAGTTCCATGCTAGGTTGTTCTGTTCTGGCATGCTCGTTATCTGTTCTTGCTTCGTAGTATCATGCTAGGTTCATTGTTTCTGTTGAGCACGTATTGGAATGTTTGATGTGATCTGTTATAGCTTAGAGTTCTGATAGGTAGCATCATCCGGGCGAGGATGCATAACGTAACTTGCATCCGTGGCAGGGACGTGCGAGGTAGTACTCCGTCCCTGATCCGTCGTTAGGGTTTAGCTAACCCTAACGGCAGCCCAGTGCAATCTTGGGTGAGGGTGGCAAACTGTTAAATGCCCCAGCGGTCGGGGAATAACGAGGCATTGCCTTGTCTCTCGACGATCGACACGTCCTCGGCGTGTCGGCGAGAGCCCTTGATTGCAACTTTGATAGGGCAAGGACCGGTTCTGGTGTAAGCCTACCACCACGGCCGATTTCTTAGCCTCAGTGCAAAGTGGTAGTACGGTGACATAGTTTTCGTGTTCCGGTCTCACACCACTATGTTCGGTGACACCGATCGGAGATTTGTTAGGCATGCGTCTTGAACGAGGCGGCTTGCCTAGACCCAAAGACCCCACGGTTTGCAGGAGCATGCGGTGCACGCACACGCTCATTACAGCGCCGACTGGAGAGCTCCTCGGGATCTTGAGTTCAGTGCACCTTTTCGTGACGCCCGAGAGGGAAAAGTGAGGTGGGACTAGTTTCTCGTATAGTATCGTATCGCGTGGTAGTTTTCTGGAATAAGACCGTATGATGGCATCCGAGGTTTATGTATGGAGTAAAGTGATGTGCTCTCTTCTATGTTTATATTCATATCATGCATACATTTCTGCTAGATGACCAGTTATATCGTATTGTACCCCGGTTGGGGATTCTTACTGAGTAATTCGTTACTCACCCTTATTATGTGGTTTTCCACAGGTAACCATGGTGCGAGACAGGATGGCTGAAGGAGGAGCTGTTGATCATGGAAACCAGCTGATTAAACTCTGAGTCTTTTTTTTTATGTTTTATGTTTTTAAATGTCCTCTGAATGCATGTAGTTGGGCACGGAGCCCTAGGTTGTTTTCTGGTTGTTTTCTGGATTCTGACACTGATGTAAACTGTTTTGGGTTTCGAATGTTTGAATTAAATCTCTTATCAGAGTACGTTTTAAATTGTATTTAGCTTGGAACAGGTACTTGGAAACAGGGACAGGTTCCAGAACATTTTGTATTTGTTTTGAATGAATGTTTACCGTTTTTAGTTTTATTCAGAATCTGGCATACAACCCTGCATAATGTTTTCTAATTTTTTAAAGCATGCATTGCGGTAAAGGCCTAGTTTAGGACCCCATTCGGGTCGGGTCTTTACAATTGGTATCAGAGCTCAGAGTCATAGATTCTATAGACTGACCTTTTGTTGTAGGTCGTTTTTCCATGATCATCAGCACTCCAACAGTCATCAGGTACGCCTAAGTTTACGGTTTTAGAAAAGGGTTAAGAATTTACAATACATTTTACATCTAGTGTATGCATATTTTAGTAGAGCAGGGTGGAGACGAGCAGGTTCTGACTCGTTGTTGGTTTGGGTCCAGAGCACCATCATGCCAACTATTCGCAGTGTAAGAGTATGATAGCAGCTAGTCAGGGTATCCAGATAGATTCAGATACCGCAGGGACATCGTCCCAGGGTTAGGTTTCTTACCCATGATAGTTGGACTTGATCACTAGAACCAATCCATCACCGATGATAGTTGGACTTCTATTAATCATACATGGAAAAACTTTTATATGTGATTAAGTGGAAACAAAGGAGTACAAGAAACTGAACTTTAATCTCACTTGGTGCAGATAATGCAGGGTTCGAATTTACTTGGTGCATACACACACAAGTATCTGCAAGATAAGATCATACAAACCTTCATAATACAATAATTTTCCTATGCAAATTGTCTCCTGTGGAACCTCCATGTCCGTGGTGTTCTTGCTCATGGTCGTGAAAGATCAGAGAAAGAATACCTACCACGCACAACACCGAACCAACAAGAAGTTTGTCGTAACGTTCGACCCAATGAAACTTGAGCTGGCTGGCGCCATAGAATCATAGAGCCACCAACGAAGTCATCACAGTAATTGTGCTGCAAATCCAAAACCAAAGAGCCAAGGTATGTATCAATCAATAAAAGGAATCCTAGTTTTGAAACTGCATTCTTAATATGGATGGAACATCACACGAATGCTTCTTTAAAGTTTAAACATAACATTCTTAGCTTAAGAACAATTAAAATTTGAAATGTAACTAATGCAAAAAAAACAGTTTTTTTTTAAATATTTGAATGAGCTTACATGCCCCTCGACTATTCTCACGGGACAAACTGCATGATCCTACAATAGATGTCAAGAAAACCTATAGGAAATTAATCCTAGGTAGGATCAACTTAAATGTAACTCAACTTATGCAGCTATCCAAGTTTTTAAATTAACAGAAGACACTACAGTCAAGTGATTGCACCGTTGACCTTCTCACTTTCACTGAATAGTTTTCAACTTATCATTGTGTTAACAGCAAATTAATTGGCATATCTCAGCTGAGAGTAGATATAACGGTTTAAAATTACATTTCAAAGGTAAATCTATGGTGGAAGGAGCTGCCAGGAGAGGAGGGGGAGGGAGCCTATCGTCAGTATTTTTTTTATTTTATTTTTTTTATTCTTTATAGGAAAAGAAACTTTCAATGATCATATGAAAAATACATCGATGTCCTATGAAGACTAAATATCTTCATTCTATCTTTAAGGATGTGTAATTATAAGCCTTAATTCAGCTTAAAAGGCTAACTTAATACATGCCAATCTGTAAATGGAACCCCTTCAAATTGTCAGAGTGCTTATCAACTTTCTTGTGTCATCTTTTCTGGCCATCTTTCTGATTCTGACTTCATTCAGCATCCCCATCCATTTTATAAACTATGAAGTCCAAATTTCCAAAGACGATTATAGATTCTTAATTTTTCCCTCGGCTCATTGCTCATAGCAGTACTAAAAGATGCTCAAGTCTGAAGATATATCGGTCATATCTTATGGCTATGCCCACTGTACTGAGAGATTTGGGAGAGAATTTCAGTGGACCTTTGCATTTCTCATGGGCTCCTAGCCAGAGGAACCAAGAATGGATTGTGTAAGTTTTGTGAAGTCCATCTTGCAACAAAGAAGAGCTTCACGGAAATTTGGGTTTACACAATTTGGGTTTAAGGAATAGAATAAACATTGATGTCTTGTTAGAGCTTGCAAGATGAAGTACGAACTTCGAATTTCTTTTTAATATCTTTGTTTAGGCTAACGCCAACAAAATTAATCTCCATAGTATCTTGTATTTTTGTTTTTCTTGTGTTAGTCCCCTGGTCGACTTAGGAATCGTTTTCTTAGGCAGCTTTTGTTTCCTTCCCTCCACATTTCTTTCTAAAAGCTAGTTTCTTTCTCCGCAAAACAAAAAAGAAGTTCCGTAATGTACAACAGACAAGAAAGTTTTATGCCCTATACAATTGAATTAATACCTAAATAGCAGCACTACGATAGCAAGTACAATCATGGAAGATGAATTTCCAACAGCAAGAAACACTGGAAGAGTGGTTGCACAGGGAGACAAAGCAGGTACAAGGACAAGACCAGCAACCGCCATCTTCTCCATTGGTTTGTTGTAGGAGTGGCTATGACTACCTCTTCCAGTCATAAACAATAAAATATAACAAGCTCAAAGAATTATAAGCGAAAGGGAAGCCAGCTTGTGCACAGTTTCTGCACCAGCAATTGTATTAGCCTTTGTGATTGCTGTTATTCCAAGAAGTGAAGTAGATATGACATGCAAAATTGCTCCAAAGGCAGCTGCAAAATCAAATATGGCATCTAAACATAAGACTTCTAATTGCAAGCATTGTGGGACAAAGGCCCATTTTGATAACCATTTGGTTTTTGAAAATTAAGCCTATAAGTGCTCTACTTCCACTTACAAGTTTTCTTATTTTGTTATCTAGTTTTTACATATGTTTTCAAAAGCCAATCTAAATTTTGAAAACTAAAAAAATTGTTTCAAAAACTTGTTTTGTTTTCTAAGAAGGTTGAAACTCATGGTAGAAAAATTAAAGAAAACCAGTACAATATTTCCAAAAAAAAAAAAAACAAAAACCAAATTGTTATAAAACGGGTCTAAAAATGCACATCATTTAATTCAACGGCATTTGAGGGAGAGGATTTAGTGTTCTCATACATCATGTCATTCGATGCTCTTCTTGGCCTAAAAATGCACTAAACATCACTTCCTTGTAGTTTGAAAGCTAGCAAAATACATGTGCAACGCAGGCTTCTAAATGAAAATAAAATAACAAAAACTGCACGTTGTTTTATCATTATAGTCTATAATCATATTCCAAACTGCAACCCGAGATTAATTGATTAAGAAAAATGTGTTGGTTTTTTGTAGAAAAGAGTGGAGTGGAGTGGAAGAGAATAAAGTGGTTAATAGTAGTTTGAAGTAGTTAACTACTTGTTTGGGGATTGGAGTTAATAGTAGTGGAGTAATCCACTACTTGTTTGAGAATTGAGATTAATAGTGGTTAAATGATAAACTTGATGCTAAGTTTAATAAGATTTAATTTGAGATTGATAGAAGGGTTGAAGAGTAGTTAACAGTGGTTGTTTAATACAAAAAACAGACAAGGAGTTTGATAGGGTTGGGTCTTAGTAGAAATAGGAATAATATAAAGGTATGTTAGCAATTACTTGGGGAGTAAGTTGCAATTACTTGGAGAGTAAGTTAGGGTATTTTATTATAAATAGAGAGGGTTAGCCTAGGTTTGAGGCGTCCAATTATTGAGTGAGTTATTGAGTGATTTATTGTAGGGCTCAAGAGATTCTCTTGAGAGAGGAGGTTCCAAGACCTATCAAAACTTGGCTTATCTTGTATTCTTTTACTTTTGATATAATCTAGATCCTGGATCATATCAATTGGTATCAGAACCGTTCGATTCTTGGTTGTAGAGATGGATCGAGAACTTCTTCTTTTAATTCAAGAACAGTTGCAAAGTCTTAGAGAAGACCTAAAAAGATGTTTTAGAGAAATCAAAGAGGAAATTAAATTGGAAAAAACGACGGCTAGGGTTTCGACACCACCGCCGCCACCGTCGCCGCCGCCACCACCTCCTCCGTTCTTCTTTGCCACCACCGCTGATGTCACTATTGCCACCACGGCCGTCGCTACCTCCGTCGCCCCCACCTCCGCCGCTGTTGCCATCATCACCGTCACCTCTGCTGCCATCACCTCCGTCGCCACCACCACCACCATCATCGTTGCCATCGACGCACCACTACCACTACTGTCGCTGCCACTGCCGCCGTCGCTGCCGCAATTGCCACCGCCGTTGCCGCCGCAAAAAAAAAACTCAGAATTGTTTTTTTTCCATAGTTATTGTTTACCAACACCTTGAGGACAAGGTGTATTTTTTTAGGGGCCGGTAGTGATAGGGTTGGGTCTTAGTAGAAATAGGAATAATATAAGGGTATGTTAGCAATTACTTGGGGAGTAAGTTGCAATTACTTGGAGAGTAAGTTAGGGTATTTTATTATAAATAGAGAGGGTTAGCCTAGGTTTGAGGCATCCAATTATTGAGTGAGTTATTGAATGATTTATTGTAGGGCTCAAGAGATTCTCTTGAGAGGGGAGGTTCCAAAACCTATCGAAACTTGGCTTATCTTGTATTCTTTTACTTTTGATATAATCTAGATCCTGGATCATATCAGAGTTTTTGAAAAGTTCTTATCCAAAAAAACAAACATACCCCAAGAAAGCATGTATGGGGGCCCCTTGAAGACATGTAATTAAGCTTTGTTCAAGTCATCATGATCCTCTGCAACAACAAAGAAGCTCACAGTAATTAACATCTTGGGTTCAAATATCCATCCTCAAATATTATTGTTGAACTAAAAAAAAAGAAAATCTCAAATAAAGTCCTATTTCGCTGGGTTAAAAACTTGATCAATCATTCACCAGTAGCTAGAGACATAGTCAGGAGGGTTAAATTCCCACGCTCTCCAGCCTTTCTCTGAGAGAATGGACATGTCTATAAAAAGATGCAGCAATACACGCATTCTCCAATTTAAGAAAGATATTTCATATTGGCAACTAATTACCAACCCCCTAATACATCAAAATACCTTAATAGTGAAGTGTTAGTCCCTCCAGCATTTTGTATTCAAATAACTTCATTGGAAAAATAAAGCACTCCCATTTATGTTTTTAGATAGATGCCAGTGTTTCACAAATTACTTTATACTGTTCGAAATAAACTCACCCAATGTAGAGACATCAAACAGCTTTGAAACATTTGTTGTCCTTTATTCACTTGTTATCTGGAGGCAAGCCACCGTCTCCGTTCTGAATTTGATCAGCCTTCTGTCTCAAGCCACTATGAGATAAACCACGACGCCCCATCGCAACTAAATATAGGAGTTTTCTCCTTACAGAATACACTGGATTTGGATCTATTAAACATCCCCTCTCATATGCTTCTCTTAGAAAAACGGTATGTCTCTTTCCCTTGGTTGACAGATAAAATATCCCAGGATGATCCAAGAATAGATCTCTTACATTTAATTCAATGCCAAACCATTTCCTGAAATGGCTGATCTTCTCTACTTCCACCATCTTCTCCACGGTCAAAGTCAAGAACTCATGAACAATTGAAACCGCTCGCTTTTCCAGTGCTATATTTGTGTTCCCATGCTTGTTACTCTCAAATTTTCCACCATATGGTCCAGTATATGGACACATTTGCCATTCCTTGACCTTGGCCTTGAAGTTCTTTTGCAACCGCATTCCTGGAGGGTAGCTATGTTTAAAACTATACTGAATTTCTGTCTCATCAACATTGCAGTCTTTTCTACAACACTCGGTAACTCTCCATTCCTCAATAGCTGCTCTGAAATGATTTTTTGGAGTCTGATCAACCAACTTCAGAAAATGAGTATTTGGTTCAAGAGCATCACAGAGCTGAAAAATATGAGAGTATTTGGATATCACAGAGTCCTCAAAATTGTCGGGGAGGCCAAGCTCCCTCCAAACCTTGTAAATGGCACGCAGTGGTAACTTCTGAGAATTCGACATTAATAAAAGTCGGACTAATCTGTCAACAACTTGAGGCAATGAAGCATTGATAGCATCTGCTTCTTCGTGAAATATTTGGCTGGCAGTATCTGTTAATTTGCAAATTGGCTGGGACTTATTTGGATCATAGAATATGTGAAAAATATGAGGGTATTTGCGAAGGAAGGCGGAAGCACCACGGTTGAGATGGAGCTTCTGGGAAAGCCTTGAGAGGAATTCTAAAGATGCTGATTGATTCCTTGGATTAACGAGGATAAGATCTTGAACAGCAACCACTTTGAGAAGATTTTTGTAATTATCCATAAATTTCTCAAACGTTGGATCTCTAACTCTTGATGCAACATATTGGGAAGATGTTGTTTTACATCTAACAAAAATATTGAGATGATGGTAACTTCTAGAAATGGACCTAACTATATGAGTTCCCATTTCTTTCATGAACAAACAAATATAGAAACCTCGAAAAACTACGTGGGCTTCAAATTAAATCACAGCATTAGCACAACAGTAGTTTATACAATGATCTAAGTACTAATTTTGATGAAATATTTCCAGAATAGTTTTCTCAAAGATCATTTCACTTCTCACAGTGAAATCTAGGGTCATTTTCTAAGTGAAGTGTCTGAGGCAATGACCAATATACGACATTCAAAATTCTTCAGCATTGAAGAGAAATCCAGGGTGTTCTTTAGAAAATACTTGGAAATGGATATATAATACACATTCTGTTTTCTGTATGGCTTCGACTTACCCCGCCCCATAAACTAATGTCACATTCAAAATCTTTGTTCCCTCCTTAAAAATATCACATCATTGAGGTCACGAGTGAGACAACATAAACTAATGTCCCTTTTGAAAAACAAACCTCTCACCTCAGAGTAGCTCCGGCGGCGACGACGAGGCTGCTTCTCATAAACTCGCGACGGCACCACAAGCTCGAACCCACAGCGATCTCGAGCTGAACAGAAATGGCTAGGCGACGACAACACAAACAACCCACACTCGGACGAACCAACCGACGACGGCACAAACCAACCGGCTGCTGAGAAGCAACCCACAACCACGGCGAAGACCCAGACGGTAGCTTCAACGACGGGCGACGAACTGGGCTTGTGACGGCGACCTCCTCAGACACGGACGACTGACCACGGCGACTGGCGGAATGAAGCTCCGGCGAGGCTGGTCGGAAAATCGGGGAGAGAAAGAGGAAGAGAGAGAAAACGAATCGGTGGCTGCACAACAAACAAGGCCCAGGGTTCCTTCACTTTTAATGCCAAAGACTCAAATGTCCCTCCACTTTTCTCATTATTACAAAACTGCCATCAACTTTTCAAAACAAGAAGAAAAAAAAAAGAGGGGTCATTACAAATTTAATTTTTAAAGAAAATAAACTAAAAAATATAAGGATGAACCAATTTTTTTTCTTTTAAAAAAAAACAAAATAATTTTTGAAATGTCACAAATAAAAGTATTAAATATAAGTTAAATTGAAACTAGATTCCAACAACAATGTGATTAGAAAGTCAATTTTTTCAACATTTTTAGTTTAAAATTTCAAAGGATATGAACACGAAATGATTATTAAACATAATGTTTCTTTAAGTTTGAATACCAATATAAACTCCACAGTCACGAGTTTGAGCCAGAAAATCGGTATTTGGCTCTCATATTATTTGAGAGTAGTTGTGCCCATATGTAGGATTTGTTGGTCCCCCTTCCCCCACTATGTACTCAAAAAAAAATATCAATATAAACCATCGTATCGAATCGAAAAGTCAATATAAAGTCACCTTTAAAGATCAAAATACGAGTGATAAAGAGAGAGTTTTTTTATATATTTCTAAGTATTCGAGCTACCTTACACATATCTCGATTATTCTCATTTGACAAAAAATCATTTCATAAATAGGTGATCATTATTGATAGAACTTACAACTTTTTGGTTCCTCAAGAATCTCTTACACTATCCCCAAGAGGAAACCCAAGTTGGTTGAGGTTACAAACTTGTATGCTTGTTTGAATGTCTATGATTTGAGACAGTTGGAAAGCACGTACATTCCAAAACTCTTGATGTATTTTAGGCTCATGCATTGGGATGTGGTATCATACCCCAGGCATGAAGGAGCAAATGTAACGCCCAGTATTTTCAGTTAGACACTCCAGGTATAGTTATTTCTTTTCTCAGAGTTTTCGAATAATTTTGACCTTAGGGGCATTTTGGTAATTTTTCCCCAAGGGACCCTTTTGACCGTTTGGGCTCTTTTGGACTCGTTTGATAACGTTCTCGTTTCTTATTTTTCGTTTCTTGTTTCAGGTTTCTTTTTTTTAAGCAAGAAACAAGAATGCGTTTGATAACTATTTCTATTTCTTGTTTCTTAAAAAAACTAAGAATAGAAATAAAAGTTGTTTGATAGTGGTTTCTTTTTTCTTTTTCTTTTTTAATTGAGTTAAATAATATTAAAAATGTATAAAATGCATTAAAATATATAAAATTTAATGATCAAATATTTATATTATCTAAAATAAATAAATTTATATACAATCATATGAATAAATTTGTTATTCAATGTCATCTTTTACTAGTAATTCAAATTAAAATAATGTCGAATAAAATCTAACTCAATTATACCGTATAATTATTTGTCTAAGAAAACTTTGTGGTGCAAAATTTTGACGAATTCTAAATAGGGGCAAGTGCAAGAGTAGACCAAATTAGAAAAATAATTGCAAATCTGTCCACATTAACAATAATTAGCAAAAGTAGTTTAGGGAATAAAAAAATCCAGTTCGTAATATTGCAAAATGACAAATTTGCCCTCTAATTTTAATTAATAAAAATCGCGTCAGAAAATAAAAAGGGGAAAATTGAAATTGCGTCAGACGAAAAACCACGCCCCCACGTCTTCCTTTTTCCCCACGTCTCGACTGCACCTTTCAAAAATCATTTTCAAACTGTCTTAGAAGTTTTTTCCTCTCAATTTCTCAAACCACGATTCCGATTTCCTTCAAATTCGCCATTGTTTCTGTCGATTTCCATCGTTTCCAAACCGTCTCAGAAGCTTATTCCTATAAATTTCTTTCTTCTTCGTTAGATTTCGCCATTTCCAAACCGTCTCAAGCTGCGAATCTTTCGTTTTCATTCTCAGACGATTTCGCACGAATCAAGTGTATTAAGGTATTTTTCTGTACTAAATATAACATTATTCTTCTTCAGTTGTTCTTTAGGGCTGATTATGGAGTTTTGATTTCACTGATTAAGTCGAATTTCTAAAATCTGAGTTCATAATTTAGATTTTTAGGGTTTTGGTTTACATTTGGTTGTATTAATAGGTTTCACTAATTAATCTTAACATTTTTGAAATCACATAGACATTTTGCCTATAGTATGGTAAGTGGACCAAAACGAAAACCTAAAAACTATATGAGATTTCAAAATCTGTATTGAACGTTTAATAATGTATTCGATCCTAAGGTCTGTGTGGAACTTTTAATACTGTATGAGCTTTGTGAAATATGTATTGATATTTTAATACTCTATGATATTTTTGAAATCTGTATTGATATTTTAATACTGTATTCGATTCAAAGGTCTGTGTGTGAACTTTTAATACTGTATGAGCTTTGTGAAATATGTATTGAATGTTTAATAATGTATGAGCTTAGATTTGTGAAATATGTATTGATTTTTTAATACTCTATGTGATTTCAAAAATATATATTGATTGTTAAATACTGTATAAGACTTCTGAAATCAGTATTGAACTTTTAATACTGTTTTTGTTTTAGTAAAACATTGTATATAGATTAATATTTTATCAATCATGTAGATGGTTAAGGATAAAAAAAACAGGTACGAGAATTTTGGGAACTTAAAAGAAGCGAGAGAACACTGGGAACGTATATAAATTATTCTGGAAAGAAAAAGAAGATAGACAATAGCGTTATTGAAATTGGAGAGGTATGAATATTTTGCCTTTAATTATTATTTTTTATTTATTATTAGAACTTCACTACTTATTCTTTTGCTTTTGTGTTAACAACTTTCCTATTTATATAGTCATCTAGTTCATCGGATAGTGAGAGCAAAGCTATGAATGTTATGCCCCTGATGACAGTATACACCGAAGACAGCAATGTAATTTTAAAATACAGTGCTAAAGGGATGTACGACTGTTTTGAATGCATTTGAAAATTACTATAATAATATGTTTTCCTAGATAAAGAAAAAAAGTAAGGATGGAGAAGGAAGTTCAAAACATTTGACTAAAGATATAGATGAGACAGAGAGTGATACTGAAGAATTATCAAAGGTATGAAATATACACTCGTAATATATCAATGTTAATTCCTGTTGTGTTTGATTACTCTTGACATTTTCATATTTGTTTATGTAATACAGGATAAAGAACATGAAGCAGGATGCAATGTTGCTGAAGAAACTGAGTTAGATGAAGAGGTTATTATTCAAGCTGAGGTATTAAACATTAAGTAATGTACTAATTAATTTCAAAATGTTGCATTCTAACTATCTACTTATGTAATGCATAGTAAAAAAGATGAGGAAAGTGAAAAAGTTGTTGCTGAAACTGAGGTAGCTGAAAAAGATGTGGCCCAACCTGAGGTATTAAAAATTAGGTAATGTATTAAGGAATGTATTAACTATTTATGTAATGCAGGAAAAGCAACAAGAGGAAGGTGCTGCGCAAGCTGAGGAGGATGAAGAGGAGAATGTATCAACGGCACATATAGCCAAAGGAAAAATCTGATTATTACCATCACTCGTTGTTGCAGAAAGTAGAGTGCCTCCATACTTGCTCTTAATGAATGTACCATCAACAATAATAACAGGACGACAATGCATCCAGCCGGTAATGGAAAAAGACAATGCTTGAAAATAATATTGAAACTTGCCATTAGCATCATACTTCAAATCAGTATATGAACCTGTAAATGAATAAATACAGTATGTAAATAATAATACAATGAGTGAACAAAAATATTATAGAATTGTATTAAAAATAATACAGAAGAATACTTGTATTTTTCATCTTTAATATGTGGTTGTATGATGGTAGTCGGGCATAAGATTCTTCTAGAGTGCCATAAATTTCCTTCATTATAGCTTGTTTAGCCCGATAGGCTTTGTGATAGCTTATGTTGATTCCATGATGGGTACGCACATATTTAACTATGGTTTTAGGCTTTTTATACTCCGTACCCAACAAAGTAACCTTGTTTATCAACATATCATTAATTATAGATGCAGATGCTTGCTTTTGGGTACTCATCACTGCATCTAAAGAACATGAATGATGATTTTTTACCTCCTTAACTACCCAAGTATCACTCATTTCTCCACCCCTACGAGATGCCTTAACAATCCATTCACAACTAGTATCAATACAAGCAACAACTAGAAACTTTTTGGTGGATTTATTTGTGTGAAATTGGAAGTTATCTCTCAATGCAATAGCAGCAAGGGCATTTTGTAGGTTCTTTTTTCCAGAGAATATGTCATTTACCCTAATCGAAAATCCAATGGGTAATCTTCCTATGTCTAACATGTGATGAATGCGAGTTTTCAGAAGATTCAATAATTGGATCAACGATTGTAGGACTAGGAATTGAGAGACTAGGACGTAGTAATGTGGAAAGGCAATGCCTAACATCTACTATAATTGTCAACTGATTACCAATATTGGATAATAGAATACGGTAGAGCCATTCAACATCCTTATCATCTTGCATTATAAGTCCTCTTGCAAGAGACATAGTATGACCTAAAGTAGTATATGTGATCGGCATATCCATAGAATCTTGTAAGCCTAAAGTGGTCATTATGGACTGCATTAGTGCAAGATAAAACATGCCAGGTTGAAACCAAAATTCAGTGGCGTGGTAATCAACATACATGTCGTCATTATTCCATAAACCACTATGAACAATCCGTAATGGTATGCAGTTTGAACCTAAGAAGAAAGTTTTTAAAAACATAAATCAGTATGTTACATGCAATATAACTAATATATTATAAAGGAAAATTCATATAAGAACATCACAGTGCATTTGTTAACAACACAAACAGATTATAACAGTGAATCAGTATTAATACAGTATAAAGTATTAATACAGTATAAAGTATTAATACAGTACACAAATTCTTAACAGCTAACCGGTATAGAAATTAGAAAGTAATAAAATATAGTAGGGAAAAGAAAACATACTCATCGTTTGCAGGAAACCTTAATTCGCCGGAAGACCTCAAAACCTCGAAAATCAAAACCTTAGATTTTGGAAACAGAGGTTTCCAAATCAAAACCTCGAAAATCAATCAACGAAACCAGAAAGTATCGAATTTAATGGCAAAGTCTGAGGATGATTTTGTTGGTAAAATCGATCAAGGAAACAACAGTACAAGATTTAAGAGAACGATTGAACGGAAACACACCGGAAAAAGAAGAAATCACCGAAAATCAAAAGAACGATGAAGAAATCTCAGAAGTTAGGTTTCGAAATCAAAATGCTCACAAATCGATTTTAAAAACAAAAATTGAACGAAGAACGAATGCCCGAAACGATTTTAAAAAGAAAAGTTGAACGAACATATTTGAACAAATTAGGAAGAAAATATCGTCGGAAACAACCTGAATTGAACGAAGAACACAACGCCTCAAACAAAATCGACAGAAACAAACGAAATCGAACGAAGAAGAAATCGATTTTGCAGAAAGATTTCGGAAAGATGGAAAGAACGGGTGAAGTGGAGAAGAAGGAAGATTCGTTATTTTGGGGAAAAAATCTGAATATGAAAAAAGAATAATTGAATTAAAAGAAGGGTAAAAACGTAAATGACAAATTTGTGATTTAAAATAAATGAAAAAAGGAAAAATATTTATGCAAATAAGTTTCAAGTTGGACACGTTTGCAATTACTTTGCAAAAAGTGTACAGCTACTACAATTTCCCTTCTAAATATACTATATGCCTATGGTAAATTTTAAAAGTCACTAATGAGAATAAAAATTCAAAATATAGATATAGATATTTTATTTAAGACTATAAATATACTAATAGTAAAATTAAAAATAAAATAACATACTGCAAAAAAAAAAATTAATTATATAAAAGTATTCCTTAAATATATATATATATATATATATATATATATATATATATATATATATATTAGGGGTGATATTGGTTTGGTTTTTTCGATTTTAGGTCAAATCGATAACCGAACCAATCCAATCAATTTGATAAAAAGAGGAACTGAACTAATGTTCAACAAAAGACAAAACTATTTGTTAAGTTTTCCTTGATTTTTAGGTCAAACAGATAACCGATCCGATCCGATTGATTTGACACAAAAAGAGGAATCGAACCAATGTTCAATAAATGATAAAATCATTGGCTCGATTTTCTTCAATTCGGTTCCTACGGTTTAATTCTTTTTTACTATTTTACTTGTTATTTCACTTTCAATTTATATTTTAATGTTATTTTCCTAAACAAATCTCATAATGTTTAATTAAATTAAACAAAAATAATTAGTCACTTACCAATAAAGAGTTTAACTAACATATAAAAAGGAAATTAAAAGTAAAAAAAAATCAATATTTGTTCGGTTCAATTTTTATTGGTTTTTACAAATAGAAACCGATCCGATCTAATAACTTTCAGTTTTCTCTAAATAAAAACCAATATGTCCAATATTATGTACAAAATCCGAACCGATCAAATAAATTGATTCGGTTCGGTTTTGTCGGTTATGTATAAAAGAGGATTCGAACCATGCCCGACAGCAAAACAATATGCAACTAACCCATTGATCCATTGAATATTTTAGGGATTAGCACGAGCACTTTTTTAAATAAAGGTAAGCATTTGCGTTTGGAGAAAAAAAAACCAGGAACAGTAGAAACTACTTTTTGAAGTTTCTAAAAAAGTTACCCAATTTAAGAAGCGTTTCTCACATTTTTGGAAACAAGAAATGAGAACAATTATCAAACAAAGCTGATTCTTAAAAATGAGAAACATAAATAAGAAATAGAAAACGGGAAGTTATCAAACGGGCCATTTGTGATTTCAAGATCTTTGGAGCACCTTTTTTGTAAATATTTAAAGTTGAGTTAAAAAAAGGGTTTTAACCTAGCTTTGAAGAGATTGTCATTTGAGGGCGTTAGAGGATAATAAAGAAGCCTTTCTCCATGCCCTAGTCATCGCCACTGTCCTCGAGGTAGCCTTGCATGTTCGCACGGAGCCACTAGTTTGTCCACGGCAGCAAAGCCTAACACCACAATGCCTTCTTCAGCCTAAGCAACGCCGATTCTAGCACGCATTGTCGCACCTGTTGAGATCCAATACGGTACCAGCACGTTTTTTCCTATGTCCGCGTCGACCCCCCAACGCCAGTGCGCCTAGCATCCAATTGTCGAAGCAACGCCTGGTTCAACGAGCATCAGCCATTGCAACTAGTACGCACCTAGTCGCCTCAGTCACTCAATACTTAGTTAATAATCTTGTTGTTGTTATATGATTGTGTGAACTGTTCTGCTAGAGCACCAGGATTATGGAATCCTGTTGTTCTATGATGATTGATCATTTATTATTTTATTTTATTGTGATTATTTTAGGAGCATGCTAGGATTGTGAGGTCTTAGCATGTTATGTGTTTTCTCTTTTATATCATGGTGCTCTCCTGATATACGTGTTGTTTATGATGACATGTCCTGTATTAGGGTGTTAGAGTATTTTTTGTCTTGATCATATGTTGAGTAGTATCATGCTAGGATGATTGATTATGGTAATGAGCATGGTTGGATGATTTGTTAGGACTGAGCTTGTAGCACTTAAGGGTAGAACTTGTTAATTGTTCATCGTCTAAAGGTTGTAGAGGAAACGCGTATTGTTGTCCTCATAGGTCGGGATCGTTGGGGATTTATCCGCTCCCAATAGTCGGGGATATGAAGTAACATGTCACCCCTGACGAAGCTTAGTTTGTAGCCCATTTAGGCAGGACCCTGATCATAGTGTACGTTTGTTATGATGGTCGTAGTTTCAGACGTTGGGTGTGAACAAGTTGACTCGGTTGCTAGTGAGGACCTCTAGAACCATGACTCAGGGACACCTTTCCTTGTTAAGTTAGGCATGTGGACCTAGAATAGGTCACTTTGTGTAGGCCTACACCTAGCTGGTTTGCATCAGCATGTTGGTGTATGTGTACACGCACCGAGTGTCAAGTAGATGGCTCACTTGGACGGACGACGACAGTACACCATTTCGTGATGAGTTTGTTGAGGTAGAGAGTCATGTAACGTACTTCATGACATGTCATATCCTTGTGCTTAGGTGAGTGTCTCAAGGGCCTCACAAGAGGGTTATGTAACGAATCTCATGAAAATTGTGTGCTATGTTTTGTTGAGTTGTAAACTTGTATGTGCTAGTATGCTGGATTCTAACTTTGTGCATTGTACTTCTATTGAGGATTCTTGCTGAATATTCTTGTATACTCACCCTTATTGTGGTTTTCCACCAAGTCAAAATCTATTTATTGTTTTAATGGGCTAATGTTTAGTTTTTTAATGTAAGCTTAGGTTTTATTTTTATTCAAGTTTATAAAATTCTTAGGATATTTTAATATCGTTTTGGGTAAGAAACTCTTTGGATATTTGACATCCTTTCATTTATGAAATTCTTTGGATGTTTTTAATATCCTTCATTTAAAATAAGTTCTAATTGCCATGTTAAGGAATTTAAAATGATGTTTAAGGATATTTAATACCATTTTGAATGGGAGTTTTATAGTTTGTTTAAATACCTATTTATTATGAGATTTCCTTGGATATTTTTACTATCCTTCTATAATGGAGTTTAATGGATATTTTTAATATCATTTCTTTTAAAGTGAGTTTTTGATATTTTTATATTTTTTCAATGGGTTTAACGAGATGATTTTTCCTTTCAAGAGAGATAGTAGTTGTTACAGGCTTTGGGAGTTAAAATCAATTTTTAGGTTCTAATTTCAATGTTCGTCGTTTAAGATCATTCCCTTAACTCGTTGGAGATTAGTTTGACTCACTTTTCGAGGAGTTCTATAACTTCAAGAGGTAAGGATTCTTACCTAGGGTTGTGTGGTCCAAAATTGCTATGTTTTTTTACAAGTAATTAAAATTGCTATATTAGCCTAATATTTACCTCGTAATTGCTGAAATTATTTGTTGATGCCTGATCAAGCATGTTGAATGTTAAGACAACTTGAGCATGTAGTCAATTACTTATTATGAGTTGTTTATCGCATTGATTATCTGCTGGTTGATTTTATGAGTTGTTTATCATATTAATTACCTACTAATTGATATTATGAGTTGTTTATCATATTGGTTATCTGGTAATTCATTTTATGAGTTGTATATTGTTTGACTATCTATGTATTTGTGAACTGTTTCAGGTGTTTATTACTATTTAGTATTATGGGATGTTAAACATGTTGTTAGGACATTAATATGTTTGTCTATCTTGGATTACTACTCGGTAGTATGGGACATTGAACATGTATTATCTTGACAATTATCATGTTGAAGTATACCTTTTTTTAATTTTCTTAGAGTCACGACAAGTTGTGTTCGTGATGTCAGGACCAGCCGTGTTTCCGACGTCGGGACAAGTCGTGTTCTCAATGTCGGGACCAGTTGTGTTCCTGATGTTGGGCCCAGTTGTATTCCTGATGTCGGTACAAGTTGTGTTCCCAATGTCGGGACCAGTTGTGTTCCTGATGCCGGAACAAGTTGGGTTCTCAATGTCGAGACTAGTTGTGTTCCCTGAAGATTGTTAAGGGTTAGAACCAGTCGTGTTCTTTTTAAATTCAGACTAGTTGTGTTCCCTTTGATTTGAACCTTGAAAGTTCCCGAGCTAGCCATTGAGCTCAAGCTCCCTGTTGACTTTTGAGTTGGGACATGAGTCCTTAAGCTATCCTGGTCAGCTAACAAAGATTCGTGACCAGGACTGACTTGTGCTCGGGATTATGATCACGAGTGTTAGGTTGGAAATGACGTATGTGATTACTTGATAAATGCTTGGTTGATGTATGTATTATATACCCTAGGTAGGGGTTCTTACTAAGTATTTTTCAATATTCACCCTTATCATTTTCCCCCTTCAGGTGCTGAGGTATACCAAAACAAATGAGCTGGACGAGACTATTGAATCATGGAGAACATGTGTCCTATTATTTATTAACTGTGTTTTATTCTGCATGAACTATTCAATAAATGTTTGTTTCAATTTAGAAACTTTATATTTATATTTTAAATTATCTTGGCCAGGAGAATGTTTTACTATTTTTGCTATCCTGAAGATTTATCTTAATTTAATGAAAGAGCATGTTTTGAGTTTTAAATATCTGAGACTTGTTGAGATTTTAATCATACATGCTGGTAAATATTGGGCAGGAGAATGTTTTACTATTTTTGCTATCCTGAAGATTTATCTTAATTTAAAGAAAGAGCATGTTTTAAGTTTTAAATATCTGAGACTTGTTGAGATTTTAATCATGCATTCTAGTAAATATTCATTATAGACTTTATTTTAAGTCAGGTCTTTACAAGCTCTATCTAGTCTATTAATTTAGTTGTTACTTCCTTTCTCTTTTTATTACATGCTAGGCTTAGACTCCTATTATTTCTATTAAATTGATTTGTTAAACTCATAGGAGGTGTTTGTTTGACGTTTTTAGCTAGGAGTAAGAATTATGATTTATTAACTCCTCCTTGAAAACCTACATCCAAACGAGTTTTTACCAACTCCTCCTTAATTTTACTTTTAAAAATAACTCTGATTTCTAACCATTTATTTTTAATCATTCATTTATAACTACTCAATCATTTCTAACCACCCATTTTTAATCATTCCTTTCAAATCAATCAAAATAACTTATTTTTAACCACTCATTTTTAATCATTTGTTTTTTAACTACTAAAAATAACTACTCATTTTTAAATTAACATCCAAACAAAATTTTGACTATAAATACTCTACACAAAAACTACATCCAAACGAGTTTTTGGCACAACTCTCAATTTGGCCAAGGGCTTGGTATAACTGATGAGGTTTGTGGACTTGTTTTATTGACTGAAATAAGAAACAAGAGAAGTAATCTTTTGAATTTGAAATTTGAATTGCACTTTTTTAACCGTTTTAGAGTCGGCATGCAATAGGATTCATAGTTAGAACTTACAGGTTGTTATAGCAAAACACTTCATCATTAGAACCAATCCATCACCCATGATAGTTGGACTTCTATTAATCATACATGGAAAAACTTTTATATGTGATTAAGTGGAAACAAAGGAGTACAAGAAACTGAACTTTAAACTCACTTGGTGCATATAATACAGGGTTCGAATTTACTTGATGCATATATAAATACACACACAAGTATCTGCAAGATGAGATCATATAAACCCTCATAATACAATAACTTTCCTATGCAAATTGTCTCCTATGGAACCTCCATGTCCGTGGTGTTCATGCTCATGGTCATGAAAGATAAGAGTAAGAATACCTACCACGCACAACACCGAACCAACAAGAAGTTTGTCGTAACGTTCGACCCAATGAAACTTGAGCTGGCTGGCGCCATAGAATGATAGAGCCACCAGCGAAGTCATCACAGTAATTGTGCTGCAAATCCAAAATCAAAGAGACAAGGTATGTATCAATCAATAAAATGAATCCTAGTTTTAAAACTGCATTCTTAATATGGATGGAACATCACATGAATGCTTCTTTGAAGTTTAAACGTAACGTTCTTAGCTTAATAACAATTAAAATTTGAAATGTAACTAATGCAAACAAAAAAAACAGTTTCTTTTTAATATCTGAATGAGCTTAAGTGTCCCTCAACTATTCTCACACGGGACAAACCGCATAACCCTGCACTAGATGTCAAGAAAGTCTATAGTAAATTAATCCCAAGTAGGATCAACTTAAATGTAACACAACTTATGCAGCTATCCAAGTTTTTAAATTAACAGAAGACACTACAGTCAAGTGATTGCACCGTTGACCGTCTCACTTTCACTGAATAGCTTTCAACTTATCATTGCATCAGTGTTAACAGCAAATTAATTAGCATATCTAAGCTGGGAGTAGATATACAACGGCTTATAGTTACATTTCAAAGGTAAATCTATGGTGGAAGGAGCTGCCAGTGCCAGGAGAGGAGGGGGAGAGAGGCTATTTTCAGTATAGCTTTATTTATTCATTTTTATTTTCATTCTTTATAGGAAAGGAAACTTTCATTGATCATATGAAAAATGCATTGATGTCCTATCGAGACTAAATATCTTTATTCTATCTTTAAAGAAGTGTAATTACAAGCCTTAGTTCGGCTTATAAAGCTAACTGAATACGTGCCAATCTGTAAATGGAACCCCTACAGATTATAGATTCTTAATTTTTAACTTAATACATGCCAATATCTTCATTTCAAGACGATTATAGAATCTTAATTTTTCCCTTGGCCCATTGCTCATAGCAGTACCAAGATATGCTCTAGTCTGAAGATATAGCGGTTATACCTTATGTCTATGTCCACTCTACTGAGAGATTTGGGAGAGAATTTCAGTTGGAGTTTTTCATTTCTCATTTGCTCCACGCCAGAGGAACCAAGATTGGATTGAGCAAGTTTTGTGAAGTCATCTTCTTGCAACAAAGAAGAGCTTCACCGCAATCTGGTTTTTCCCCAATTCTCTAGAATATTTAGGTCGAAAGGTTTAAGGAATAGACATTGATGTCTAGTATAGAGCTTGCCAGATGAAGTATGAACTTCGAATTTCTTTTTAATATCTTTGTTTCGGCCAACGCCAATATAATTAATAATCTCCATATTTGTTTATCTTGTGTTAGCCCCCTGGTCGACTTAGGAATCATTTTTTTAGGCAGCTTCTGTTTCCTTCCCTCCGCTTTTCATTCTAAAAGCTGGATTCTTTCTCCGGCAAAAAAAAGTTCCATATGTACAGTTGAATTAATACCTGAATAGCAGCACTATGATAGCAAGCACCATCATGGAAGATGAATTTCCAACAGCAAGAAACACTGGAAGAGTGGTTGCACAGGGAGACAAAGCAGGTACAAGGACAAGACCAGCAACCGCCATCTTCTCCATTGGTTTGTTGTGGGAGTGGCTATGACTACCTCTTCCAGTCATAAACAATAAAATATAACAAGCTCCAAGAATTATAAGCAAAAGAGAAGCCAGCTTGTGCACAGTTTCTTCACCAGCAATTGTATTAGCCATTGTGATTGCTGTTATTCCAAGAAGTGAAGTAGATATGACATGCAAAATTGCTCCGAAGGCAGCTGCAAATCAAATATGCATCTAAACATAAGATTTCTAGCCAGCATTGAGAGACTAAAGCCCCTTTTGATAACCATTTGGTTTTTAGTTTTTGAAAATTAAGCCTATAAATGCTCTACTTCCAATTATGAGTTTTCTTATTTTGTTATCTACTTTTTACAAATGTTTTCAAAAACAAAATCCAAATTTTGAAAACTAAAAAAATTGTTTCAAAAACTTGTTTTGTTTTCTAAGAAGATTGAAACTCATGGTAGACAAATTAAAGAAAACTAGTACAATTTTCAAAATAAAAACAAAAAACCAAAATTGTTATGGCCCTGTTTGATAACCATTTTGTTTTTCGTTTTTTGTTTTTGAAATTTAAGCCTACAACAACTACCTTACCATACATTTTTTCTTATTTGGATATCTACATCTTACCTATATTTTAATAAACAAAACCAAAATTTGGAAACAAAAAAAAGTAGTTTCTAAAAGCTTGTTTTTGTTTTTGAAATTTGGTTAGTATTCTGATACAATCCGGCCCTGGGAGTTTTGGGAATATTAGGATTATTTAGTATTTTATTATTATTTAATTAGTCCTTATTTGTACTTGCCATAAATGGAATTGTCATTTATGGAAAGAAGTCTTTTATGGAATAGGAGTCTTTTACCTTAAATAGAATATCTCTAGGTGTCCTGTAAATAGGAGTTATTAGGTCATTGTTAAGACATCAGAAATCATTTATCATTTGTTAGTTTGTAACCTTTTGGCTCTTCGGGAGATTCTCTCTAGAGATTTATTATAAAGTTGGTAGATTCTATCAATTGTGGTATCAGAGCCGTTCACCGATCCGGGAATGGTTACTACAAAGATGGAGTCAAGAATGCAAGAATGCGAAGAGGTTTCGGTCGAGATAAAGAAGAAACAACAGGAAATCATGGCGAAGTTAGAAAACATGGAAGATCGGCTGGGGCAAAAGATCGAGGAAAGGATAAAATCCATGGTGGGCAAACTTCAATCCATGATCAAGCGAACCGTGAAGCAACCAATCCCCGAAACGGGCAATACGGACAAAGGGAAGAGAGCGATGAGCGAAATTGAAGATAGCAGCGACGGCACGGTCGGAGACTTCGCCACGGCGAAGGAGGCACGATGCGGCGACGAACAAGGGCTGGTGCGAGCGAGATTCGCTGATGAGACGCGAGTGCATGGCGAACCAGGATGCGGCAGCGAACAAGGGCTGATGCGAGTGAGATTCGTTGATGAGACGCGAGTACATGGCGAACCAAGATTCGCTGGACGCGAGTTAGGTCAAGCCGTCGCGGCAGAGCGCGAGCGCGAAGGAGCGGGCGGGGAGCGGGCGAATAAGCGAGCGAAGAAGTCGTGAGAATTCTGCTGGGGCGAAATATGAGCGAGGAAACACGCGAAGGAGCGGGTTGGTTTCGCCAGTGCGAGGCGCGAGGACGCGGGCGGGGGGTTCGCGGTAGCGCAGCGTGACGGCGAAGGATTCCTGGGCAAAGGCATTTCCCAAGGTGACAGTACGGGGGCGAAGGGAGGTGGTTTCGCTAGTGGGGGGCGCGAGGACGCGGGCGATGGATTCGCAGAGGCGCAACGCATCAGCGGAGGGTTCCTGGGCGGAGGCGTGCACATGGCGACGGTGCAGGGGCGAGGCGAGGTAGTTTCGGCGTCGCGGAAGCGGGATTTCGCGAAAGCAACGACATTGGCAGTACGGGGGCGAGATTTCGCAGAGGTGGCACGGGCGTCGCTGGAGCGAGGTTCCGCGAAGGCGAAGCGAACGCGACAATGCGCGGAGGTGGAACCTACAGCGGTAGCTGGTGCGGCACGGGGGTGAGTCGGACAGTCTCGTCTGGACCAGGTCGATTAGGGTTGGACCGGGTAGACCGTTGGACTGAGCCATTTGAGATAGAAATTAGGGGAGACCCTAGATTTGACGGTTAGAAAGATCGGAGCCGAAATTGGGGTGACGATTTACCAGGATCGGAGTTTGATCGACGGGGAGACCCTAGGGTTGATAGGAGGGAAAACGGGGTTCTGGAGGAAAGGAGGGTGTGCATCGGCTATGATGGGCCGTTGGCGCATGACGGTTGGAACGATTGTGGTTGGGGTGACACTGTCCAAAATAAGGGACGAGATTTCGGGTGGGGAGGAGAAGAAAGATTTGAGTGGGGAGATCAGAGAGCAGGAGGAAGGGAGGGACCGGGATACGACAAGAGATTTAGAAAACTGGAGATGCCGGTTTTCAAGGGTCTTCTGATGAGGATCCGGTGGGATGGCTGAGCCGGGTCGAGCGTTATTTCCTAGTAAACACGCTAACTGAATATGAAGGGGTTGAGGCAGCAGGGTTATGCTTAGAAGGGGAGGCATTGGAGTGGCTTCAGTATGAGGAGGACCGTGCTCCCTTTCGCTCCTAGAACGAATTCAAAAGGGGTTGCTGGCGCATTTCCAACCGGCGGCTCAGGCAAATAAGTATGTCAACTTCATGAGTTTGAAGCAAATAGGAACAATGAAGGAATACCGCAGAAGCTTTGAGCGCTTTGCTAAGGGAATGCGCGATATCAGCGCGAGTGCATTGGAAGGGAAATGGAAAAGTGGACTGAGAGAGGAGATACAGAGCGCGATGCGTAAACTGCGCCAGTGGGCAGCGAAGAGAAAATGTTTATGGCCCAAGTGATTGAGGATGATTTTGCTTTTCAGGCTGCCAAAAACGAAGGAAGTACTTCTGCAACGGTCAAGGCTAAAGCAGGAACGAATGTGTCGGTGACTGGAAGTAGAGACGTCTTCCCACAACACTACAACCATTCACCCGGCGTCTTGTAAAAAACTATCTGAAGCCGAAATTCGAGTGAGGAAGGACAAGGGGTTATGCTTCCGCTGTGATGAACGATTTGTCCCAGGGCATCGTTGCAAGACGACAGAGCTCCAGAACTTGAATGTGTGGATTGTCTCGGATGCGCACGATTACCAAAGAGCTGGTGTGACAGACTTTTCGCCAGAAGACGGAACTACAGAAGACGGCGTCGGAGATGGAACACCTTGAGGACAAGGTGGCTCTCGGGGGGGGAAGTATTGATACAATCCGACCTTGGGAGTTTTGGGAATATTAAGATTATTTAGTATTTTATTATTATTTAATTAGTCTTTATTTGTACTTGCCATAAATGGAATTTTCATTTATGGAAAGAAATCTTTTATGGAATAGGAGTCTTTTACCTTAAATAGAATATCTCTAGGTGTCCTATAAATAGGAGTTATTAGGTCATTGTTAAGACATCAGAAATCATTTGTCATTTGTTAGTTTGTAACCTTTTGGCTCTACGGGAGATTCTCTCTAGAGATTTATTATAAAGTTGATAGATTTTATCATATTCACCTACTTTCTTAAGGAAAGATGAATATATTGTAGGAAAGATGGAGCACATAGTAGGAAATTTGAGTAGAAATAGGCTTAAATTTCATAAACAAAAAACCAAATGGTTATCAAACGGGGCTATAAAATTGGCTTAAAAATGCACATCTTTTAAATTCAACAGCTGAGGGTGGGGGATTTGAAGTTTGAACATGTAGTCTGGTTTACTCATACATCATGCCACTTGATGCTTCTTGGCCTAAAAATGTACTTAACCTCACTTCCTTGTAGTTTGTAAGCTAGCAAAATACGTGTGCAACACAGGCTTCTAAATGAATATAAAATAAAATAAAATAAAATAAACTGCACGTTGTTTTACATATTCCAAACTGCAACTCGATTAATCGATTCCAAAAAATTCAAATCACAAACTGATCAAAGTTAAAAATAGCTCAGTATAGGCCAAACTACGCAACACCATTGCATTTATCCCCGAAAAGTACCTAAAATTACCTATTAAGTTTTATCAGTATTCTAGATATAGAAGCCAGCAAGGATCAGCAAAAAGAATATATAACACGTTAATCAAAGTATCAACCGCAGCAGAATGATAAGCATATTATATCCGGTCCCAATGAAATATAATAGACAACTTGATGATAAAGACACAAGTATGCTTATAAAGATATATAGTTTGGCATCTCACAATTAGATGATGATTTTTTTTTTCAGATAGGAAACATAAATTTTTCAATGATGTATAAAAAAGTATAAAAGTCCTATTGAAGCTTTACAAAAAAAACGGTCACAGTGTAATCAAAGTGGATTGGATAGGCTTAAGTTTGTTGCAAATTGCAATGGATGGAGCAAGTGTTGAATAAGTGACTGATTCTGAGTTTCCATATCCTTTAAACACATAGCACAACAGTTTGGATGAAGGGTAATCCAAGGAAATTTTATGATGTCATGGGTGTTTATAGCTTGATGGCTAAGCTCCCACTAGAAAATTTTGACTCTCTTAGGTTGTGGTCCTTTCCAATTTATTATATCCGTGACTGTCTAGACCAGCTTTTGTGCACCTTGACTAATTTCACGGAGCATACCGTCTGACCCTACAACATTTGGATGCCAAAGAAACACGTAGGAAATTAATTCCTAGGTAGGTGGCCACCATGGATTGAACCCATCACCTTATGCATGATCCTTTCCAATTAGATGATGAATGCGTATGATAAATCCTCTTCTACAGCCAATAATCCTCAAAAGAACACGCTAAAACCTATAGTTCAGCAAAACTATCGACATTTATTATACCCACGAGTGTTCATACCAGTCCCCCATACGCGCACCTTGACGCTTCGCAGACAATCAAGCTAACTCTACAATATTTAGTTATCAAGGAAAGCAGTTTTCCATAACTACGTTAAGTAAGTAATAATCATGGATTGAAACTGTAACTTCTTGGATCCCCACAACACCGGACAGGATTCAGCTAAAAACAAGCATTTAGCTGCACTTCGATAAATCAATTCCAGCATATACAATCTTCCTAAAATTACAGCCACACTCACAAAACCTACTCACAAAAATCCGAAAAAATGGAAAAACAAAAATCAAATGGATCGTGAAACAAAAACGAAAATAAAAACCCTAAGAAATTGGATCGGTTGCAGAGAACATACTGACGAGAAGAGTCCTGGAGAGCGTCCATTTCTGGACACGGCCAACGACGGAGAAAGGAAGCCAATGAGTGGGAATGAAGGAATGTAGAAGCGACACCGTCGCAATTCCTCCGATCGTGGACAGATCTTCTGCAGTAAAACCTTCCATTTGGCTATGAAATTCAACAAATCCCTTGCTGGTTCAACGAATAATCGCGAATCTGGCTATTCCGGCAAATTTCAACTCGCCGGATCGGAATCGGAGGTAGATCTAACACTGAAAATCAAAGACTTTACCGTCGGAAATAACAACACCTTTCTTACACAAGCCTACCTCTCTGCACTTTTTACATTTCAAAAACAAAATTCAAAAAACTACTTTTTCTATTTTTAATATTAACAAATTAATTAACCATTTTATTTTTTATTTTTTATTTTTAAAATTTAAGATTATTACTCAAATTTTATATAATTTGTTACATTTTTACTTAAAAAATTAACAAAATACATGAATGCTAACCAAATTTCATAAACAAAAATAAAATTTTGGAAGTTAATTTTTTTTGTTTGATTTTTATATATATAAATAAGACGTAGATATATAAGTAAGAAAAATATATGATAAAATAGTTGTTTTAGGCTTAAATCTCAAAAATTAAAAATAAAATGATTATCAAACTGGCTTGAACAGTTTTTTTAGGCGATAAACATTTTTTAAAAAAAAATTTAAGTCTACAAAGTCATATGTTTTTTCTTACTTGGACATCTATCTCTTACTTATATTTTTTCAAAACCAAACTAAATTTTGGAAATAGAAAAATAAATTTGGATACCTGATTAAAAAAATGGAACACATCCTAAGTAATTTGAAGAAAAATAAGTTTAAATTTCAAAAAATTAAATAATTATCAAGTATGTCCATTTTTTTAGTTAAACAATCCTTTTAGGCGCATATATATAACAGAAGTAAATTTTGTTTAGAAATGAATATATTGGAATTACATTACACGAAAATTATGAATGCATGCACGCTTTACAAAAATCAAAACCACCCAAAACAAAATCAAATTAGGAATGCATGTATGCTCTTAATTTTTTTCCTTTTTTTTCCTTGGTTAGATTTTAATGGTAAAAATTATAGTTTATAAAAAGTTCGAAATTTATGTTTGGATTTTAATCAAAATTATTAGTGAGGGAACTACTACATGATATAAATTTAAATAGTAGTATGTATGATACAAATAAGATAAATTAGGCCTTGTTTTATATCCATTTTATTTTTATTTTTAGTTGTTAGTTGTTTAAATTTTATTATACAACAATCATTTTATTTTATGTTTTTTTTAGTTAGATATCTACATCTTACCTATATTTTTAGAAACCTAACCAAAATTTGAAAACAAAAAAGGTAACTTCCAAAATTTTATTTTTATTTTTTAAATTTGGTTAGTATTCGTATACTTTCTTAATGAAGGAGATACATGGTAAAAAAGATAGAACATTGAGTAAGAATAAGCTTAAACTTAAGAAACCAAAAAAAAAAAAAAAAAGGATGGATCAAAATGGCAGTTCGTGTTTAGAATAGCTATCTAACCATTTATTAATCTATATCATTTCTTTATTAATTTATGAGTAGAACATTTGTGTACCCATAAATTAATGACTAGGATATTAATTTGTAAGAATTTCATCGGGAGGCAAGATCCTCAAGTTAGGGGGGTAAAGTCCTCAGTTCAGGGAGGCGGTTCTCAGGGTGGGAAGGGAAAGCTTCCTCTTCCTCAGTTGCAAGGAGAGACGGCTTCTACTGGGGCTTTGCGAAAGACTCCCTAGGGAGTGGGTGCATAAGGACTCCATGGTCACCAGCCGACAGATTCCACCATGCTTCTACCGAAGTATGGAGAATGGACAGTTGGGAAAAGCATGGGCTCGTAGACGGTTTTGTAGTGTTGCTTCATCCTCTTATGAGGAAAGCAAAGTTTGATGGAAGGGACTGGGACGATCAGGGAAAGGTATTGTTGTTGGGAGGGACAAAATCCAAAAGGCTAACGGGTGGTTTATGTTTAGGCCTTGGGTCCTCCTCCCCTTTCTCTTATGGTTTATGTTTTTTTACTTCTCTTATTATATTTTCTTCTATTGGTGTCTCTAGTATTAGATTAAAAGATTTTATGTTGTTGCGTCTAGAAAAAGAGCTTGTTGATAAAAGGAATTTCCCTTAGAGTGGTTTTTCTCTGAATCGCCTCTGGTGGGGTTTTGTACCTCATTCATTGATATAATTATCGATTTACATCCCAACGCACCTAAAAAAGGTCACCCTTATGTGTGTTGACAATGTCTCTTGGTCTCTTGGAAGTTCATTAGTTATAAAGTTGTTGTTATTCTTGATGCTCTATGTTTTGATGTTTCTACTTGTCTTTGGTTTTTAGTTTTGAGTCCCTATAGTGAACCTATGGTTCAAGGACCATTGCGTTAAAGGGGATTTGTTCCCTCATTTGGATTTTATTTGTAATAGAGGCTTTTTGTCTCAACGTTCGTTCATGTATTGGTGGTTGTCTTCAAAAGGATATGAATTTGTATCCTCGCACTTCAATTGTTATGAACTCAACAAAAGTATGAGTTATAAATTAGCAAATGCATCATCCTTATTGAATCTTCCCTTAAAGAAAGATTAAAGAGTTATAGCACATTTAAAAAGATGATAAAGATCTTCTATTTCTTTCCATTTACGTAAACTTGGCAAAATTTAAGACATGGAATGATATTAGAAATATTGAGATCCTTGGTTGACCCTATTGGCGAGTTGCATTCAAACTCTTTCACTCTTAAAAATTCTAATTTTTTTTAGCTAATTATACTTGTCATGACAAGTATAACATATATATTTGTTAGGAGATTTTGCATGTATATTAAAACAAAACAAAATAATTTTATGTATAGCACAATTCCCAAACTTATTCATTTATGGCACAAAAATGATTGAAGTCTATCAGTTTGCATTGTTCAATCACTCAAAATCGATTGAAGTCTATCAGTTGAATTAATAGAAGTCTATTAGTTGAACTTGATAGAAACCTATCAATTGAACTGATACAAGTCTAAGTTTATCAGTTGAATTAATATAAGTCTAAAGTCTATAATTTGAACTGATAAAAGTCTAATAATGTTAGAATATGAATTTTGGACAAAATGTGCTATGAATGAAATTATTTTTAAAAATGTGCTACAATTGTAATGAATAGCAAAAAAAAATATGCTAAGAAGAATAAATTCCCTATTTGTTATACAAAAGGTCCATTATCTTTCTTGTCATTACCACCAAAAGTCAAAATTTATGTTTACAAAATTAGGGGGTGTTTGTTTGTTATATTCAAGTAGGATTTGGCTTAATGAATTGTATTGAGAAGTTATTTTAAGTAGTTTAAAATTTAGAATTATAGCCAAAAATTCATTTGAATATGATTTTTGTATAGAGGAGTTTTTTTAGTAGGATTTGGCTTAATGAATTGTATGGATTAACTTCAAACCAGATAACCAATCGCGCCACCAAACTATCCTTTTGAAAGTGTTTGTTTGTTGGGGTTAAAATAATCCCTCCACCAAAATAAGAGTTTAAAATAACACTTCCTTTTCTTTTCTTTTTTTACTTTCTTTTTTAAATTCATTTTTCAACACTTTTATGATTAAATAATTGAAAATGGTTTGTCTTTACGATATAATATTGTAAAAACATATTTTTTCGATTTAAAATTAACAATAATTTTATATTCATTTTTTTATTCTAAATTTTTTTTTTTAAGTTGTATTCATCTAACATTTTGTGAATAATTCATTATTATTATTTTTTTTTTGAGTACATAGTGGGGGAAGGGGGACCAACAAACCCTACATAGAGGGCACAACTACTCTCAAATAATGAGCTCGAACTCGTGATCGTGGAGTTAAAATAGATTAACACCAGACAAGATAACCAACTGCGCCACTGACCTTCGGTAATAATTCATTATTAATTCACTAATTATCATCAAATCAATTATTTTACATTTTTTAAGTAATTTTTTAAAATATAAAGTAAAATTCACAACCTAAATACATTATTATAACTAAAAATATGTTTTTTTCTTGTTTTCTTTTTAAAAAATCACCATTTTTGTTTTTAGTTATGTTTTGTAATTTTAAAGTAATGATATTTTTATAATTAATTTAATTTTTTGTCTATCGTTTTATTTATATTTTTTTATCTACTTAATATTTTTTTCAACTAATTAATTAAAAAAAAATTGTTTACCTATAAAGTATTTTTTGAAATTTTAAAATCAACTACAATTTTATATTCAATTTCATATTTCAAAAATAAATTTTGTAATTTACTTTAGTTTCCTAATTAATTATTAATTATTTTTAAAAAACATTTTTATAAGAATTTTTTGTATACTTAATATCATTAAGTTTGAGTTAAATAATTGAAATTTATTGTTCACCACCTAATATTTTTAAAACATCAACCTAGTTAATTTGTAAATTTTTTATGCAATTATTTGAAATAAATTTCATCACAAAAAAATATTATAGTGGAACCAGATTAAAAAAATAATGAAATAATATTAGTCAATAAAGTTATGAACATAAATATTATATTTTCAAATAATAAATAATTAAAAAAAATTATTTTTATTAAAAAAACTCAAAATGTCAAATTATTCATAAATAATAAAACTTCCCTACAACCACTCTTATTATAATCCCTTTAAAAATAAACACATCCAAATGAGTACTACTAATTCCTCGACAAACTAGTCATCAAACCCCTCCTTAAAATAATCCCTCAATCATATAGATGTTGATCCAAAATGAGTAATTACTTTAAATAGTTAAAAAATTATTAAAAATAAATTATTTTGATTGATTTAAAAGAAATGATTAAAATAATTAAATAATTATAAATTAATAATTAAAAATGAATGATAAAGAATTACTAAATTCACTTAAATATGTCAAACAAACACCCCCAAGTCAATTTTAAATTTAACTAAATTCTGGCATTTTGACTAAAAATATAATCTCTATAAACCAACCAATATGATAAAATGGCAATAAAATTACAATTATAACCACCGTTAAAAAATAATGATAATAATTTCCCAAAATCACTTCAAACATTAATTAAATACTTCATTTCAAAATATATTTTTTTACTCTGCTCAAAAAAAAAAAATTTACTCGGTTCATTTTCAGATTATGAATAATCAAGAGATTTGAACAGACAAGGACCAAAAAAAAGCAAAACATGTACTCAAAAAAAAAAAAAGCAAAACATACTAAATAATATGAAGGGTCACAAAACGCAAGTCATCTCTGAAGGTAATTTAGACCAAGATAATTATATGAAAGTCGCTGGAACAAGATGATCTAACATAATAAAACCATTCGATCAATTATAACAACATATGCCTCACAATCAAAACATAACTACGTCCAACCCAAAATCAAATGGATTAAAAAGAACTCTGAAACAAAAATCTATGATCTGAGAGGAAGTTGCAACCTAACTGTCTCCAGGCATGTTCTTGATGATATCCGAATCACCTGAAACTCATTAAAATACAAACAATTAGAACATTATGTGCAGGAAATCATCCATAAAAAAGGAGATCTGGAACATAGAAAAGTATACCAGGGTCGATAATGCTGAGGCAGCATACTCTGTAGTATTTGCCGCAAGCGGTTCCAAGGTCCACGTTGCCTGCAAACATAAAGAGAGCGATTGGTTCTCAAGATGTATAATTGAAGAAAATCCATCCCTATTTCCAAACATAATCAAACTTCTAATACAGAGAAAGGATATAGTAAAAATGTTGACAGTCATAAACATGTAGCAAGCAAGTGCTTGAATTTCACAGAGAAGGCCATTATAAGAAATCCAACCATTCTATTATGTTTTGTTTATTATATCTGGAAGTGAACAAGTCAACTAAGAAGACCACTACCTGATTAGTGTCTTAAAAAGCTTCAGACGAACTAAAGTACAATAGCCTACCAGGGCTAAGGCAATTGGAGCAAAATTTGCACAGACTTTGGGAGATGCAAGTACTTCATAGAGATGAGATAACATAATTGGAGTGAAAATATTTAAAAAAACAACTCTAGGGTTAGAAAATGATATTTAAAAATAAAGAACAAAGCAGGAGCATGTTTGGATTAAAGGTTAATAAAACTTATTTTAGCGAGTCTAGACCTTAGTCTCCACACTAACAGGTTCAGGGATAAAGTAATACAAATGTGCCAGAGTAGGGGAGACCAAAGATGTGAGAGCACAAAATCTGGACAAAATAAAATCCCCAAAACTAATGTAATCAATATACGCCTCCAGAACATAGCCATCAAGGAATCGATCAATAGATCTCAGAGCTTGAAGCTGAAAGGAGAGGCACCTCTCCACACTAACAGGTTAACAACTAAGAACCAAAACGAATTATTTTATTAGCAAAAATACTAAACAAGTAGAGCTTTCAGTTTTGTTCACAAACTGTACATGCTTTCATTCCAAATATCCAAGAAATTAAGATGTTGCACCAGAAAGGGTCAATCCATCAAAAGGGTTAGAAACATACTTCCGTTGTAATGGTGAACTCCAACCTTCGCCAACATAGCATAGTACTCGATCTCGGACTTTCGGAGTGGTGGGCAGTTGTTCGCAATGATGATCAGCTTACCTGCAAGCAAAAACAATGTCAGAAACAACAACCTCGAATGAAAAATCTTCTAAAACAAGAATAACAATGAGACACTACGGGTAAATTTCTCAAAAAATAGAGATCATAGAAGTTCCAATTTAAGGGATTACAAAGATAAGTAAGCCCATTCAACTATTGAGTGAAGGATTTAGGACCATAACAATAAAAAAAAATCTTGCCAATGCAACAGGTAACAATGTTTCAGATCAAGAGCAGTTAATATTTTGGATGTAACAACAAAAAATCTAGTCACTGCTTTGAATGCTACAGGCGACAATGTTTCAGATCAAGAGCATATGATATGTACTAACAAAAATCATCCACTGAAAATCAACCGAATATCAATTATAAATGGGGGAAACACCTAATAAACCTGCTAAACATCGAACAAAATTCCATTGAACCTTGACGCGAAGGCAAGATCAGATCAACAACACAAATACAAAAAATTGAACGATGGATTACCTTTAGAGTTTCTCAAGGTCTTAAGAACAGTTTTGTATCCTAATGTAAACTTCCCGCTCTTCATGACGAGAGCTAGCCTGTTGTTGATGCTCTCATGGGTCTTCTTCTGTTAAGGTTTTCAGAACAGAAAGATGTCAGCCATCTCCAGATCGAAAAAGGAAGACAATAAACACCCTAAATCCTTTGGAATCCAAATTGCGAATCTCAACCTAAACCAGGAATAAAACGACGGAAAATGGAGAAGAAACTCACAGTCTTCTTTGCGGCCACCATGATGGAAGATGAGAAAGCTGCTGCTCGACGCCGATGATGTGAGAAGTACGGCCACAAACCCTAATCTGAGCGTGGGTATATATATAGTCCCACATTGCTTTAGGGTAAGCTTCTTTTTTTTTAACCATGGCTCCATTTTATTTTTTTTTTTTGAAAATATGGCTCCATTTATTTTAGTTACGTTTTGGCCCAACATTATAAATTTATTTTTATTTTTTAAACTTACCCTAAAGCAAAATTATGTAAGAATGTATTAGGTTTTTTTTTTTAATTACAAATTGTATCTGCATAATAATAAATTCAAGAAAAATCACCTGCACTATGGATGAATTCAAACAAAATTGGATCTAAAAAAATCTAAATCAAATAAAATATAAGTTTTTTTTTTTTTTTTTTGTACGAAGTGGATAATTCTAACTCATAACTCTTAGTTATTGGTGTCAATGTGGTGGATAAGTTGTTGTTATCGTTGACAATTGAATTGAAAACAACCATAATTATGGATTTAAACTCTTCTCATACCACTTTTTTTTAAAAATGAATCACATGACACTTTTGGTTGAACTATTTGGCACTAAAATGGATGATGGCTTGATGGTTTTCGTTATTTTGTGGCAATCAATTTCAATCCTATGGTTACCGGTTTGATTCAAAAAATCGATATTTGGCTCTCATTTATTCAAGAACAGCAGTACCTTTCATAACAAACCTCGTGAATCCATCATAAAAAATAGAAGTCGGACAGATTCGGGGACAAATGGGAGCAATGACTAACCACTGGACCGCTTGGTTCGCAAAGTATATGGGTCCAACCCAATGACTGATATGAAAGAACCTATTGAAGTGACTCGAACCGGATTGAACTAATTAGATTGATAGCTCGATTCAGTTCCACTTCCAACGGGGTGAAAAGACGCCAACGTTTTCCACTACATGCCAGACATGTGGCAATACCTAGAGCGCATGCCCACTTAGCACACATTGAATTATTCCTTAAAACCTACTTGAATTTCTACACTGGCTTCATCGATGATCACCCTTCTTCACCATAGACGACGACCTTGATGAGCAAACCTCACTAGAAAATACATAAACAGACGTTAACCATAGAGACCTCTCCTTAAACTTTTGGCCCGTCCTCGTTGCTCTTTATCTTTGTTCCCAGCTCTAAATTTGTTTTCCAAGCTTATTTACATACTCTCATTTACCCGTATTAAATGGGATCCACCTTTCCCCATATCCCTTGTTTGAACTCAAACAAGAATCTTGTCTTTTTAAGTTATTTTCTCATATTCCCCACCCTTTTAAACGACGTTGCACAAAACCTTTGAATGGTCCAGTCCCTCTCCAACTGGCCGTCCTTCCAACTCTATTAAAAACACGGCGAGATCCGGCGACATGCAATCAAAGAATCACTTTTCCTAGAGGCTGATCTCTAGGAAAACTCTCGCGAATCTTTGGAAGGATGTTTGGTTTTTTTGCCATCTCAAATTAATTAAATTTAATGATGTAATGTTTTGATGACAACAAACTTGAAATTTATTTACAAAACAATTGAGTGTTTTTTAAGTGTCCATTATTTAGAGTTCGAAATAACAGGTCAAACACATTTTGAATTACTCAAATTGAAGTTGAAATGAAAAATTTACGGCCTAAACGAGTTTGAATGGTAAATCCCGACATAATGACGTAGCAAAACTAGCCAATCCAATACTGACATGTGGAGTCTTTAATATTCGACACATGAGACTTTTTGTGTTTGAAGAAGTTAGGTGAAAGGAAAGTGAAAATAAAAAGTAAAGGTATACATTATTATATTATTATTTGAGAATGTGTCTAACATAACTTTTTTAAAAAGGAAAGAAAATTATATGTTGTTATATTACTTTTATATATTTGTCTAAATGCAACTTTTTATTATTATGCATTGTGTCCAATGACATCTTTGCATGTTTGTGTCTATTTAAGCTTCACATTCTTCTCCAAATGAACGACATCAAATTTCATATTTCTCAATCCTCCAAACACAAAGAAGTCTCAATTTTTTCTCTCTACAAGCTTTCAATTTATTTATTTCCATCTTATTCTTGAAAGATAAATGATTGCATTGCGATGATTGACTTGTAAGAGTTAAATTTGTAAATCTACTATTTGACTTGAAATTTCTTTTCTAAATTATTGTAAGGATTTCTTTTGATCCCGAAAAAGAGAGGTTGTAACGGTTTGATCTTGAGACGTGGAAAATATCGAATTTGTTCTTGCTCCATGAACGTTGTGACAATTTGACTCTAAGTCGTGGAAAAGGTTTCATTGTTTTAGTGGAATACGCATGAGGAGATTGAGGAGTGGAGTAGGCACGTCAAACCACTATAAATTCACCGGATCAATTTCAATTAATTTATTAATATATTGTATCAATTGTTCTTATATGTTTTTTTTGTTGGTATAGTTTATCTTGACATATTCTTTATCAATCTTAATATCATCATACTTCATATTATATCATATCATACTTCATATCATACTACCTTAAAGTGTGGCTTGAAGAGAGAATCATTTTTTGACGATTTTACCCTTAAACCACACTTTAAATTACTAATTTCTCATTTCATTAATAAATAAAATTTAAAAAAACCTATACCCACACGTAACTTTAAATGGTCATAAATAATATTATAACATCCTACATATGTTCATGAACTAGGGAAAGTGGCCCTTCAAAACTTAGTTAATATTTTTTTGGGCTTTTTTCATAAATAGATCATATTTGAAAAGTATTTGCAAATATATGTATCTACAAAAATATTAACAAAAGTAGATTTTTTTTTAATACATTATAAAATCCGAAAATAACAAATTACAATCACACCCTCATATTGGTGGTTTTTTAATTTTGGAGGGAAAATTTCAAAAAAGGAAAAACATCATACATTCCAAACCACAATCACAAATTTATGAGCATTAATTGTGGAAAAGCGTATTCTACGAAATCACATTTATTAGAGACGTTTCATCTTCATTTTTAAATACCTTATAAATTTCAAAAATAATGATCAAATTATTGGTTTTTCATTTGGGAAGGAAAATTTTTAAAAAGGAAATTTGTCTGACAATATAGGACGAAAACGTTATTTTATGGTGCATTAATTGCAGGACGAAAGTGGCGATAATACATTATTAGATTGTAAAGACCCGACCCGAATGGGGTCCTAAAATAGGCTTTTACCTCGATGCATGCTTTAAAACTTATAAAATAATATGCAAGGTTGAATGCCAGATTCTAATTAAAACAAAATACAATAAAACATCCATTCAAACAAGAACGAAACGTCCTGGAACCTGTCCCTGTTTCCAAGTACCTGTTCCAAGCTAAATACAATTTAAAACGTACTCTGATCAGAGATTTAATTCACATTCAAATCCAAAAATGGTTTACATCGATTGTCGTAATCCAGGGCAACAACCGAGAAAACAACCTAAGGGCTCCGTGCCCAACTACATGCATCCAGAGGACATTTAAAACATAAAAACATAAATAAAAGACTCAGAGTTCGAAACAACGGGTTTCCATGATCACAGCTCCTCCTCCAGCCATCTTGTCTCGCACCATGGTTACTTGTGGAAAACCACAAAATCAGGGTGAGTAACGAATTACTCAGTAAGAATCCCCAACCGGGGTACAATACGATATACATGGTCATCTAGCAGAAAGGTATGCAAGCTATGAATATAAACACAGAAGAGAGCACATAGCTTAAATCCACACATAAACCTCGGATGCCATCTCAGGGTCTTACTCCGGCAAATCCACCACACGATACGATCCTATACGAGAAACAAGTCTCGGCCTCACCGCTCTCATCGTCGACACGAAAGGTGCATCGCCCACAATCCCGAGGAGCTCTCGATCGGCGCTTATAATGAGCGCGCGCGCGCGACCGCATGCCATCGCAAACCATGGGGTGCCGGGTCCGATGGCAAGTCGCCTGTGTCGATCACCATGTCTAACTAATCTCGGATCGGTGTCACTAACATAGGGTGTGAGACACGAACACGTGAACTATGTCACCTGAACCACCGCACTTTGAGGCTAAGGAACCGGCCGTGGTAGGCTTACACCAGAAGCCGCCTTGCCCTATCGGTGGCAATCAAGGGCTACCGCCGAACACGCTGAGGACGTGCCGAATGCCAGGGACAAGGCAATGTCTTGTCATCATCCCGACCGTTGGGGCATTTAACAGTCTGCCACCCTCACCCAAGATTGCAGGGCCTGCCGTTAGGGTTAGCTAAACCCTAACGGTGGATCGGACGGGCATCGCCTCGCACGCCCCTGCGCAGTGGATGCAAGTTACGTTATGCATCCTAGCCCGGATGATGCTACCTACCATATCTCAAACCTATAAACAAATACAGCAAACAATCCAATACGTGCTCAACAGATACAACGAACCTAGCATGATACTACGAAGCAAGAACATATAACGAGCATGCCAGAACGGAACAACCTAGCATGGACTAACATGAGAAACAACATAAGAAATCATGCGATCAGAATTCGAACAGAGCATCTATCACTAAACATCTTTGATAAACACAAACAAGCATACAAACAAAGAATCACATATTATATCGCAGGCCAACACAACTCCGGTAAGAAATCCTTACTGGCTGAAGGCAACTACACACAAGAATCCTAAGCTGCGATCGATCCCGAGCTAGCTAATGAGAACCTAACAAGCACAATAATTATCACAATCCATAGGCCTAAATATAATAAAATAAACAGGGCTCAGCTCTAGAGCAACTCACACGGCACGGCTGACGCGCGGACGGATAGGCTGCAAGGTCGTGGCTGCTGGTGGGCGTTGATTGGCGGCAAGAGCTGCGCGCGCGCGAACCGGCTGGCTGGGCGCAGGCCCGCTGGCGCGGACAAGCAGACGCGACGGCGCGGACGCGGGCGTGCAGGCACTGGCTGCGCGCGGACGGGAGGAGCGACGCGGCACGGGTGGACGTGCTGGCGCGGACTAGCGACGGGCGCACGAGCGTTGGGGCTACGCGCGGGCTGACGATGCTGCTCGCGAGGATGAGCGACAGGGGCGCGCTGGCGCTGGGGCTTCTGGCGTGATGCGTTGCAGGGCTGGGCGACGGCGTCTGGGCGTGCGATGGCCTGAGCGACGCGCTGGTGGGCGATGGGTGCGCACTGCGCGCATAATGCACTTCTTTGCTCGCTTCATTTCTCGCTTTCGACCGGGACGACGATCGATGGACGGAGCTTGGCACAGGGAAGAAAAGCATGGCAACGGCTAGAGAGAGAAGGCTTGGGCGGCTAGGGAGGATTTGGAGAATAACACAAACAAACCTAATTTCCCTTCATTTAGTCAAATGCACCAAAACCCCAAAGACTCAAGGCTAACCAAGATCACCTGGTGGCCTAACTGGCAAGGCCCTGCTGCTACCAACTAGGCCACCCTGGCTCGAGACCCAACCACAACACCTTTAATTCCCTAAAACCTGGGTCGTTACATAGATGTACCGTTGTGATTTATATACTGAAAAAATGTAAACGTTCTGTAATGCCCCGCATTTTTCGGGTTAAATTATAGTTATTTGGCCATGAGGGTACTTTGGTGATTATACCCCTAAGGACATTTTTGCAATTATATTGTGTTGGACATTTTGGTAAATTGTAGGAACTCGGAGGCATTGGTGGAAACGAGTTTGCTTGTTTTGTAAAGAAAAAGGGCACATTAAAAGAATATATATATATATATGTGTATATATATATATATATAAGTGAACAATAAGGATTGAATTTTATTTTGGTGTGATTAAAGAGTAAAAGTTCATCTTATGGAACATGATTTATTTGGAGTTGAAAATAAAATAGTGAAGAGTTGTGCCTTGTTTTAAAATAAATAAAAGGGGATTAAAAGACCCATTAATAGAAAACCTATTTTTTTAAGTTGTTTTGAAATAGAAATAAAAAAAAAAAAAAAAAAAAAGAGTCAACCTAAAGTCTTCTCCTTCTTCCTTCTTCTTCCTCCTCAATCTTCAAACCCTAGTTCTACCCACCCACCCACCAGCTGCGCCGCCACCGAGTGCCACTACCCCTGCTCGTCGCCGACCGTCGTTGAACCCTGCCATATTCCTTTGCGACTCGCCGCACGCACAAGCAACGCCAGATCGCGGCCCACGCGATCCAGCCGCGCCACCTCGCGCGCCGCACGCAGACCCACCCCAATCTCCTTCGCACGCGACCAACGCCGCCCCGACGACTCCAGCCCTGCGCAGACGCAAACCAGCCCTTGTTCGCGCGTGAATCCGTGTCTTCCGCTCACAACCGTCGCTCCAGATCTGCACTCGCTCGTAGCCACGCGACCAGCCCCGCGAAGCCGCCGTCTCGCCTCACGTGTGCATTCGCTCTCAGCCGGCCAATCCGCACCCGACGCCGCACCTGCCTCGCCAGATCTAGAGAGCAGCAACCCCTGCTCGGGTCCCCACGCATGTCCTCTTCGTTCTTCCTTAGCGCTTGCCTTCGAACAACCTCACAGCGATTGTGGTTGCTCGATCCGGGTTGGGTAAGTTGTTGAACTTTTACCCTTGTTAAATTGCCACGTGTGTTGGTTGTGGGTTTAATTAGTGTTGTTGATTTGTAGTGTTATACTCCACTGTTGAGTTCTTCAGCTCGCTTTCCGCCCTCATCGATTTCGGACAGCCGTGGTTAAGCTCGGGTTTTGGGTAAGTTCTTCACAGGGGTTAGTTGGATTAAAGTTGGTTGGTAGTTAGTCATTGTTGATTTGGTAATTTTCTGATTCAAGGTAAATTGTAGGTTGTATCAACTGGTTTTGGTTGATCGTGTCTGCAGCTGAAGGAGCGTTTTCTTGATTGTTCTGTATTGTTGAAGCAGGTAAGGATTCTCTACCCGGGTTGTGTGGACCCAGCACAAGGCGAAACTCTTTGTGTTGCTTTATGTATGGTTGTTTAATAAGAACGTGCCATGATGTTGAAATTGTTGGTTCGTGAATTGTGGGTTCTAGATTGTTGTTGGCATTTAGGTAACATGCATGTCTGTTGGGTTTTCTCTCTCTGTGTCCTGCACTTCGGGATTATGGGGTCCCAGGGTGCCATTTTATATCTTGTTTTAAATGTTAATTTGTTCTGTATGTTTTGTACCTTGGGATTATGGGGCCCGGGGCACCACCTTGCATATGTATCTTTTATGTTATAGTTGTATGTATGTTCCGTTCTTCGAGATTATGGGGTCCCGAAGTGCTATCTTGTGTATATCTTTATTATCGTACTTCTCTGAAAAACATGCTAGGATTATGGGGTCTTAGCATGTTACTCGTTCTGTTGTGTGTTCTTGGTTCTTTTGGTTTACGTGTGAGCTGGTGATGACGTGTGCTGGTTATAACTAGTCCCGATCTTGTAAGTTAGTATCCTGTTAGGGGTGTCAGTTGAGCTGTTAAGCGTGTTTGGTGATCTGTTAGGACTGAGTTGACAAGCAACTGTAATAGAACTCTTAGTTGTCATCATCTAGAGGCTGTAGAGACACGACGTATTGTTGTCTCATTGGCTCGGTGTCGTTGAGGATTTTAATCCGGCGCCCGATAGCCGGGGATGTGATGTAACAAGTCGCCCCCAACGATGCCTAGTTTGTGGCCTTATAGGCGGGCCCTGGTCATAGTGTACGTGTAACGGCCCGGAAATTTCATCCTGGTCTTCCCGGGAGGCCCAGGGGCATTGTGGTAATTTTGGGTCTGGCCGACAGGGCCGGTTATGTAATTGTTAATTGCCGGAATAATTATGAGTCGATTTGAATGGGATCGGGAATTTTGGTGAAGACATTTGGGCTTGGGAAAAAGTAAAAATAAATAGGGAATTAAATAGCGCGTCGAGTGAGATTCGAGCCAGGGTCGTGTCGCGTGCTAGGCAAGGGGCGCTGCCAGACAAGCCACTAGGCGTGTTTGTTAAACTATGCGCGCGATCTGGTATATATGCCGTGCGCAGTGGGATTTTTTTATAAAAGTAGAATTTTCGCCCGAGCCTTCTTCTTCCTCTTCTCCTTCCTTCGCGATTTCTTCTTCTTCTCCCTCGACCGACCCAATGATTCGCCGGGTTTTCCTCCCCAATTCTAAGCGGTGCTCATCTCGAATCACGGAGGTCCGATCTTCTTCATCCCGTAAGCTTCTTCTTCTTCCTTTCCTTCGAATTCAATTTCTTTTCCCTGTTTGGGCTTTGCCATTTCCTACGAGTCGAGGTAATTTGAGGTATGGGTTTTGTGCGGCTAGTGTAGGGAGTTCACCATCAAAGCATCGCTCGTCGAATCCCCGTGGATCGTTCGATTTCGGGTTCTCCTTCGCCCCTGTTCGCGCGCGAAAACAGAGCCCCTGTTCGCCCGATCACACGCACGCAGAAGCTCGCCTCAGCGCCCAGCCGCATCGCGTCGCCCGAGCCCCTGCTCGCCAAGTCGCGCTGCATCGCATCGCTCGTGCGCGCTCGCGCCCAGCGCGTCCGTCCATGGCCTTCGTCGCCGCCCAAACACAAGCGCACCAGTGGGCCCACGCGCCCATTCTCGCGCCACTCGTCGGCCCGCCTCGTTCTTTGCGTTCTTTGCCGTGCTGTCGTAATCGGCTCGTTCGTGCGTTCGTCGCGCCTCGTGAGTTGCTCCCGAGCTGAGCCTCATTTATTTTATTATATTTAGGCCTATTGTGTGATTTTTGTTGTGATTGATAGGTTCTCGGTAGCTAGTTCGGGTTCGTTCGCCGTTTAGGTTTTCGTGTCAATTCGTCCCCGACCAAGGTAAGGATTTCTTACCGGGGTTGTGTGGGCCCTACGATATTATATGTGATTGCTGATTGAATGCTTGTTTGTGGTTATTGACATATTTAATTATAGGTGCTTGAATCTGAATTCCCGATTAGCATGATTTCCTGTTTCAATTCACATGTTAATCCATGCTAGGTTGTTCCTTTTTGGCATGCTCGTAGACATTTCCTTGCTTCGTAGTATCATGCTAGGTTCGTTGTATTCTTATTGAGCACGTATTGGATTTTATTGAATTGTTTGCTGATTGCTAAGGCAGGTTAGAGTGGCAGGTAGATAGCATCATCCGGGCCGGGTGCATAACGAACCTTTCATCCACGATAGGGACGTATAAGATGGAGCTCCGCCCTGATCTCGTTAGGGAATAGCTAACCCTAACGGCTGGCCCCGCAATCTTGGGTGAGGGTGGCAGACTGTTAAATGCCCCAACGGTCGGGATGATGACTTGGCATTGCCTCGCCCCGGCGATCGGCACGTCCTCGGCGTGTTTGGCCGTAGCCCCGATTGCCACTGTTAAGGTAAGGCGGCTTCATAGTGTAAGCCTACCACGACCCGCTTCCTTAGCCTCAGTGCGGTGGTTCAGCCGACATAGTTTACGTGTCCAGTCTCACACCCTATGTCGGTGACACCGATCCAAAGATTTAGTTAGGCGTGGTGATTGGACATGGGCGACTTGCCACTAGACCCGGCACCCCCCATAGTCTGTAGTAGCACGCGGTGCATGCTTACGCTCATTACTGGCGTCGACCAGGAGAGCTCCTCGAGATCTTGAGCAGTGTACCTTTTCGTCGACGATGAGAGACAGCCGAGGGCGGGACTTGTTTCTCGTATAGGCGACTTGTGTGGTGATATTATTAGGACTAAGACCCTAAGCCGGCATTCGAGGCCCAAGTGTGGGCTAAGTTATGTGCTCTATTCGTGTTTATATTCATAGCTTGCATACGCTCATCGAGATGACCATGTATATCGTATTGTACCCGGTTGGGGATTCTTCTCGAGCAATTCGTTGCTCACCCTTATTATTGTGGTTTTCCACAGGTAACCAAGTTGCGAGACAGGATGGCTGAAGGAGGAGCTGTGATCATGGGGCCCAGTCTTCCAACTCTGATTTTTGTATTATGACTCTTTATGTTTTGTTTTCCCCTGAATGCATGTAGCCGGGCACGGAGCCCTATGATGTTTTGTAAATATTTGTGGATTCTAGCATTTTGTATCTGAACAGGTTTTGAATGGTTTTTAGTGAATCTCTGATCAGAGTAAACTTTGGAAATGTATTTATCTTGGAACAGGTGCTTGGAAACAGGGACAGGTTCCAGGGAAATTGTCTAATTTTTAAAGGTATTATTTTGAATGTTTTGTTTTAATTGAAATCTGAAATCATGTCTGTTTAATGTCCTTTACTTTGAATGCATGCATTGGGGTAAGGGCCCATTTAGTGCCCCATTCGGGTCGGTCCCTTACAGTACGCTTGCTATGGGAGGGTCTTAGCTTGGGGCGATAGGTGTGAGTTGGCTGACTCGGATCGTTGGTGAGGGCCTCTAGGACCGTGACTCAGTGGACACCTTTCTTCGAGTCGTTGGGCATGTCGACCTGGACCAGGTCAGTACGGTGTAGGCCTACACCTGACTGGTTTCCAGCACCATGCGGTGTATGCGTACACGTGCCGGTTGTTAGGTAGATGACTTACCTGAACCGGTGTCGTCAGTACACCAGTAGAGAAAAATTGAGCTTGAGCTAGATAGTCGTGTAACGAACCTCATGACCAGTCATATTATCTAGAATAGGTGAGCGTCTTAAGGGCCTCACAAGAGAGTTATGTAACGAATCTCATAACCTGTTATTTTCCTGCATTTAGGTGAGTGTCTCAAGGGTCTCACAAGAAAGAAAGTTGTGTAACGTAATTCATAACCAGTTTATTGTTAAGTTTAGGTGAGTGCTTTAAGGGCCTCACAAGCGAGTCATGCAACGAACTTCATGACCAGGTAAAAAGCTAGTATGAGCTGAGAGTAAGTGGATTGATTAAGAAAGACATGTAACGAAACTCATGGCCAGTTGGTAAACTTTGTTGAGATAAGAGTAGATATGTATTGCTAGCATATTGAGTTCTATTTTGTGCATTGTACCCCTGTTGGGGAGTTCTTACTGAGTATTATTTTATACTCACCCTTTCTGTGGTTATTTTCTTTCCACAGTAAAACGGATGACACCAGAGAGACTAATTTGGGAGGGAGCCAAGAGATCATGGGTGGAGCTGCTGCATTCTCTAAGTTGTTGATAGGATAGACGTATTTTTCTTCTTGTGTAGCATACAACGTTTAAAATTCCTGTTATTTTTGTTAACAGATGGCATAGATGCCTTTGTCTGTATTTAACTTATTATTTATTTGATTTTTTTTTTTGTAAACACCTTGGCCAAGAGCTTGTATTTATTTACTATTTGAATCAGAAATACAACATGAGCAGTTATCTTTAATTTTGAACTTGAAATTTAAAAACATGCATTTTTATAACTGAATTTAAGTCAACATGCATTAAGAATCGTAGTTAGAAATTACGGGTTCTTACACATTCGATATAAAAAGACTGTAATGTAAAATCATCGTTGAGTAAATGCGTTCCTCAATATTTATGTGACCCTCTTCAACTACTTCATGGTTATGGTGCATCTCATTTTCATCATACTGACCATTATGTGCAATACAGATTGTGATGCTTGTTGAACATATAAGAAAAAGTTGCATAGTATTCTAAAAATGTCCAAACAATATTGTTCTATATTGTACGTCGTATGATATACATGTATAAACAATACCGTATTGCGAAATAGAAGTGTAATGACTAGTAATATGAGTACGAAAAATGTATTAAGCATGAATAGAAAGACTAATAAACCATAAATGTATCGTGTAAGTTATACAATATGTAGAATGAAATAATGAAACATATAGAGTTTTGTATAGTTTATACAGTAATATAATGGTAAATGGAAAATTACAGTAAATAATACTCAAGTATACCAAGACTTGACATTTTAGTACGTAGATAATACTGTTCTACATATGATTTAAATACATTTCTAAACATAAATATTGACATTGTAAAGAACACTGTGTGCAATTTTAAATGGAATGATTAATGAACCTATAAGGAAAAGATGTACAATATAACTAACCTAAAAACATAGTGTGAACATACGATATATAGTCAATTATACAATTTCTTTGACTATATAGAAATTGAGGACGTGTGAACATACGATATATACTCAATTATACAGTTTTGTAGATGTGTATACAGTCAATTATACCACACTATGAATTGGAAAGTACGAAGATACTACTGTTCTACATATGATTTTACTGCATTTTCTAAACATGATTTTTGACATTTTAAAGACTGGAATATAAATTAATTAAATGTACAAAAATGATATAAATAGGAATAAAACATATCATACTGAACAATCTGAGACATATTGGATCACGACTATAATGAAAATGAACATTAACATGCTAATGGTGATAGATAAGGAACAAAAACGTGATATAAATATTGTGAAAACATAGATTATTGAGATAAGATAATTGAATTCGTATGATTATACTGTCCGATCGGAGCTTCGTGGTTGACGAAAATTTACGCTTTATGTGGTGGCCGGAATGTGAAAATAGAGAATGAATAGAGCTGAAGAAACAAAAATGGAGAAATGGAGAATGGAGGAAGAAAATTGAAACGGAAAAAGAAAAGGAAAAGGAATAAAGATGAGAGATAAATGAGAAAATGAATTAAAATCTTTTGCATTAAAATTGTTGACAATTAAATATGGTATGTTCTAAATATGAGAAATATGTTTTAAATGAGTGTTTTAATTCAAAAATGTGGTATTAAATGTGATAAAGGGCAAAATGGTATTAATGAAAAATTAATAATTACGAATTTTAATAAAAAAATTAACTTTGCAAAAAAAAAAAACTTGGGCACCTATATTTGCAAATACTTTTTTAATATGGTCTAGTTACTATAATTTTCATATTTTTTTTCTTCAAAACTTAGTTAATATTTTTTTAATGGTCATAAATAATTTTGGCATGAAGTGAGTATTCATATGTTTTTGTAAGTTTTGGAATAGTAAATGTTGTTGTAACTCTCTATTTTTTACCTATAAAAATAAATTATTTTTTTCATTTCTTCACAAACTCTATAATCTACATTTTTAGTGTGTTTCATTTCATTCAATTCGTCCTTATAAAAAAATGTTTTGCAGGTTCTTCATTTCTAAAATTATCTCAAGATTTTTGTGTTACAAGCACTATTCAGTCTTCAAAATGTCTCAAGATTTTGGTGTTACAAACATGTGTTGTGGAATCAATATCTTGAATCCACTTTGTAACCTATCTATCTTACTTGAATGAAGTGTTAGTTAAACATTTGTTAATAGTGGTGGTACATTTTTTTTTTTTTTTTTGTTGTTATTCTTTGTTTTGGTTGTATTTTTACCATGACTTTATGAACTTTCTTCGCAAGCTTTCTCAACAATTGAATTTAGTATATTATGTATTTAATTTTCGATACAATTCATAGTTCCCTAAAGCTCTTCAATTTTCCTAGCATTCCAAGATGTTGGTTCTATATTAAAGTTACAAGAGAATATTACTTTACAATGTGTCTTAGGAAAAAATCATTTTTTGCGATTTTATCCTTAATTCACACTTTAAATTACAAACATATCATTTCATTTTTAAAAAATAAACTATATTCACGTACTTTTTAAAAAAATAAAATATGAATTAAATACTCAACATTAACACCATAAATTTGTTCATGGAACATATGAAAGTTGCCTTAATGGACATAACAAATTTGTAGGAGAGTGTATTAATTCATTTGTAAGTTTTGGAATGGTAAATGTTTATTTTTATTATAACTTTTTTTTTTCATTTCCAAAATTTTTGCATTCTTCTCAAATGCTCTTTATTTTAAAAAATATCTTGATTTTTGTTTTTGTGTAACGAAAACTTTTAAGTTTTCAAAATATCTTAAGATTTTAGTGTTTTTTTCAAAAAGTGTGCATGATCCACGTATCATTGTGTGTATATATATATACATATATCTTGAATCCACTTTGTGGCCTATCTACTTTTATAAAGTTGGTTTCTTCACAATTTTTTCTCAACAATTGAATCTTACTACATTATTTTTTTTTTAAATTTTTACTCAATTCATAACCTCCCTAAAGACTCTTCAATCTTCTAGGCATTTCAAGATGTTAGTCTTATATTCATGTTGCAAGAGATATATGCATATTTTAAATCATTGTCTTGAATTCGAGTTATAAATTTATTACTCTGCTTTGATATGGTTGAGTAGCCATGTTTGTTAAGTAAATTATGGAGTGACCAAATATATTTTAAGTAAGGAATTTAAAGTTGGGATCTTAGAGTTTATTATTATTATTATTTACTTTTATAATTAGCATATTGATAATTAACTTCTTCTTTTTTTTTGTTGTAAAAAAGTTTGTTGTAATACATTAAAAAAATTAAAAGCTTACGTTTATAACAATATTAAATCATAAAAGTAAAGTTGTAGGTCGAAAGAATTACAAGCTTATAAGCTTATGCTTATAGTTAGATTATTTTATTCAAAGAATATCTTTATTATTCAAATATATATCTATTCATTAATTTAAGACATATTAGTTTTTTACTTAATATGTAATATATTTAAAAAAAAAGAGTATTAAAATATCATTTAGAATGAAAAATAAATCATCAAATTGAACAAATATATAAATAACAATTGTCTTCAAGAGGTACCACAATGGTCAAAGACTTGGGATGATCACCCCGACAACTCCCGTATCTCTATTCCTTACGTATAAATAATTAATACAGAATCTCAAATGTGGGAGGCTAAAAGATTATTCGAGAAATAAAAAGAATTTTAATTTTTAATTAAATTCATAAGGGACAATGATGTAATTTTAAGTCTTTTTTTTTTTTGTAATCTTCATTCTTTTGCTATAAAAATGAATCTTCCTGATAATTTTTCCCGAACTTACAAAAAAAAATCAATTTTCCATCAATTAATAGCTCTTAAAAAATTATTCAATTTTTAAAATATTAAAGATATGGTTGTTAAGTTGCAAGAGATTCGTACATGTCTCGTCTTACTTTTTTTGTTGTTTTATATGTACGTGTCATCAAGGCAGTATCTTAAATTTGATTAATTGACAATTTTACTACTTTAATTTAATAAAATTTATAACTAGACAAATTATCAAGTTAGTTTTTTTTTTAAACTAAAAAATTAGTAAATCTATTTTAAAGAATGATAACTTACGTAAGAACCTTTTGTACTTAATTAATCATTGTTATTTAATTTAAAATGTTTATTGCAAAAAGTTTTCAAAAAAATGTTTATAACAAAATTATAAGCAAAATTCAACTATTTTATGGTTCATAAAATGTTTAATTAATTTTAGAATACAAAAATTAAAATATTAAAATACAAAATAATAATAATAATAATAACATAGAAATCACTATTTATGATGTGAATAGTGTGAATACTTTTATAACTCAATCATTAGTTTAAAAATATTTTATCCAAAAATAATTTTATTACTCTAACTATGTCAACCATTAATTTTGTGAATAATTTTATATTTAAGTAATAAAAATATACAAAAATAAATTCCAGTATACAAATAAAAATTATTAATTTAATAAAATTAATATTTGATTTAACTTTCTTTTTTTAGAAGGATTTAACTTTTCTTATGTATCTAAAATAGTTGTTTTTTATTTCAATATTGTCATTTATATTATTTTAACAACTAAATATTTATATATATAGTATTTGCCGGTGCATATTGCTAATTTTCTAATAATTAAATAGAGTGCTTCAAACTGGTCTTCGTCAACTTATTGTTTAATTTGAAGTTAACTAGTTTGCATTTATTATTGGCCAGATTAATTGTTCTTAAATATTTCATTAACTTATTTAATTTAGTCTTCATTCGGAAAAAAAGTTTCATTAATTTTAAGAAACTCTATTTACCCCATTAAAATTGTCATACTGATCCAACAAAGGAGTTGTCTCTCTCTGAAGCCAAACGAGAAGGAGAAGCACATCTCAGAGTGACCTCCTCCAACATTGGGGCTAAGGCCTCCCGATTTTGAGGCTAAGAAGAAAGCTTTATCTATCTAAAATTAGAGCGAACAAAGAGTGCTTTGTTGAACTTTAGTAGAATAAATTATAGTTTTTAAAATTACATGGACTAAATTGCCCATGGTTAATCCTCTTCAATCCATAATTATAAGTTTGGTTTAAACAAAATTTCATAAATCATATGATTAAATTAAAGTTTTTGAAATAAGAATTGAACACTAACTTTTTTTTTGTAAGCATACGGACTAAAATTATAACTTACCCACAATAATTTACGAGCCATTCGTAGAGAAATTCAACTTTTTTGGAGTTGGAGAAAAGAAGGGTATTTTGGTAACGCAACATATTTTCGGTCCAAATTTTCAAGACATAAGCAAGGATTACAAGTAGGGAAGTCCACGGGGCGAAAATATCTATGCGTTTGAAACTATTCTCATACATACATAATTTCACCAATAAATATAGTTTATTTAGAAATTAAAGAGATAAAATAAAGAAAAAAAAAAAAAAAAGTAAACTCGGCTAGAATAAAAAAAATCGAAATGAACAATATATTCCCCACCAAACCGGAGATTTCCAGCCTCATTAGGAATGAGTCATGGAAAAAGGAACATCTCTAATTACAAGAAAAAAAATGAAGAAAATGGAGAAAAATTAGGGCAAAAGCCCGTAAATAACCCTATCCAACGCAGGAAGGGGCCTCCAATAACAACACGGCACGTCATTAAACATAAAAGCACCATAAAACAACGTAGGCCCTGCCGCATGGGATTATCTCACACACGTTTGTCAGATCAGTGAATGGAAACTCCAGACTTTCTCGACCTCACTTCTCCGACTACGATTTAGGGTTTCATTTCTAATTCAATTTCTTCTTCTTCTTCTTCTTCAAGTGCTGCTGTAAAATCATGGCCGAGGTCATGAACACCGCCGCCGCCGCCGCCGCCGACGACGACGACGAGTCGTTGGACCGCCGTCGCGATCGCCCAGAGAAGTCGTCAGAGCAACCTTATTCTTCGCCGCCTCCGCAGCCAGTTGCCGCTCCTCCTCCCTCCAGAAGGCGGGATAGAGACGACAGAGATAGGAGAGACGACCGTGATGCCGATCGTCCTCCCAACCGACGCGCCGATAATTACGATCGTAATCGCTCTCCGCCCTTGATGCCTCGGGATAGAGATAGGGATTATAAACGCCGGAGCAGTCTTAGTCCGCCACCGCCTTACAGAGATCGTAGGCATTCACCTCCTAGACGGTCTCCTCCGCCACCGTACAAGCGTTCCAGGAGGGATGACGGCGGGTATGATGGACGAAAGGGAAGCCCTAGAGGAGGTTTCGGGCCTGGCGATAGGAGGTGAGTTGTTTGATTTCTCGAGCTGAATTTTCTGCTGTTGGAATTGTAGACTTTCGGATTTCTAGAGTCGGCTTCCATTTAATTAAACATACGTTTCTTGTTAATTCCGGGCTGTGGGGTTTCTAATTATACGATAACTAGGTCCTTCAAAGTTGGCATTGCCACTAAATACTTGCTAAGGTTGATCTTTAATCTAGAATTGACGCAGGAAGCCATTTTGAACAAATTAGTACAACTCAATGACTTGAATTATGTTTTATCACTTGACCCTCAAGATGAAATGGACCATCCTATTTTATAGACAAAATCATGGGATGGACCATTTCATAGAAGATTAAGCCGTTTCGTAGAGGAATGACGTTCATCCCATAGTTTTTGCTCTACTTGTTAGACAAAGCTGCAGCATATCTTCTATTGTTTTTGTAATCGTATCCACAATTAGAGATATTACTTATGAAGGACCATGTATTGAACCCATTTGACGATTGATGTTACTCGTGTGCCTTTTATTTTCTCAAGTTTCATCCTCTCTTCAGCCCCTAAATTAATCCCTTCCCTATTGTAAGATTAAGGGTAAAATCTTTGACTGTATGGGCTTTGCTGCACTTTCTGTTACCATGGATACCTCTGCTTCTCTTGTCGATGCTCCTTAGTTAATGTTCATCACTTTGTTTTACTCGTGGTACTTGTTTCTCCTAATATGATTGTAAGTGATGGTGTTTGTGTTTTAGTATTTTTAATTATTTTTTTAATGTTTTTTTTACGAATGCTAATTAGAGGCCGTTATACAAGTATCGGTGTTTTTTTTTTAATTTTTAATTTTTATATAATTGATCTATTTTATTCCTAGGTTTGGTTATGATTATGGTGGGGGATATGAGCGGGAAATGCGGGGCCGGCCTGGATATGTTGATGAAAGATCTCTTGGCCGATACAATGGTCGATCATCTGGCGGCTATCAAGGTGGGGTTCTGTTGACTGATAAAAAAGCTTAACATTTTCATGATTATGTGTAGATTTGTACAAATTAGTCTATTTCATTTTTAGGTGATTATTATGGTATATGTAATTCTTGAATTGCGTGTGGGGGCCCAATGTGAAGTTTTGAGAATTTCACTTCATTATTTTTAGTAAAGTATTCTGGCACGGTGGGGTGAAATTTGGTTTGGAAAATTAGATGTTGCATAGGGCCTAGGGGTTGTCACATTTAGCCTAGACAAGAGGGAAAATAGATTCAGGCAATCAATAATCTCTTTTCAATGCACATTAGAGATCTTTTTCCCTAAAAAAAAAACTCAAAATTAGTGTCTGGTATGGAATTATCTTGCACCATAAAAGAAAATGAGAATTCCTCTCTATAAGTTGGTTAAAAGAGCTGACATTGACTAATGACATAGGTACAACTGTATATCACATCAAGAGCAGTTAGTTATACTTATAGTAAACTTGCAGGTTAACTTGTACACTTCCGTTGAATGATTTTTTGAGTTTTCCTATGTTTGTGAGCCAAAATGTATGTGAGGGATCTGTTATGTATTCACAATGGTTAAATATAAATTTGGTAATTCACACTTCGACCTTTTGCCATCGGCTACTATTGTGGTATTTTTGTATGTATAATATTGCCAGTTTCTCTTTTTCAGTGTAACAGTTGTAGAAATTTTCCAGAATAAAGTTGTATGTATTTTGTAGTCGTAAACATTTTGTTTGAATCATTGCTCACATCTGGATTCTGGATGGCCTATGTTATGGATATTGTATTGCCTATCCAATTTCTTATTTTCTTTTACACGTGTTTTCCAGATTGGGATTCTAATCGTGGTGGACATGGTGAGGCACTCAGCGCAGGAGCTGGCCAAAGGTTAGCAACTTAGCATTCAGTCAGTTGATATGATACTGTGATATATTTGTGGACTTGCTTACATTGGTTCATTGTGATAGTTTCCTGTTTGAACACATGTTTATTTTCGATTTTGCATGAGATATCATTGATAAATATGTAGGGATGGAGGCCTAACAAAATCATGACAAGCTAGCAGGGTAGGTCTGAAATAATTATAAAACTATAATAACAATACTTTGTGCGGAATGCTAGGAATTGAGTGTTATTGGCACGGAAACATTAAATGTAAATTCCTAAATTATGATTGATAGTGATTCATTTCTGGAAAAGAGATAATGGTTTCCTCTTAGCAACTTTGTTTTAGGAAAAATATGTTTCCTGCTTTGATGCTTCTTAAGGGGCCATTTGGGTTGAGGTAATCCAAGATTCAATGGGTGTTTGTTTCGTGGCAATTCGAGATTATCAGGTATCTTGAGAATTTGTGCATCCCACGATCCCCATACATAGGACATTCGAGAATATTTGGATGCCCATTAGATACATTGGTTTTTAAGATTCCCACTGCCTTGAGACTTGTGCTTTGCCTTTTCGGGAGGAACAACCTTCAGGCTTCATTTAGCCTTTTAAAGGGGTGCCCCAGTAGTATTGATTGGAACGGCAGCTTGATAATGGTATTTGGTCTGATCATCTCCCAATTGAATGCCCCAAGAATCTGATTCCAATACTCATTTGCTATAGCCTTTTAAACAACATTGAGGGCTAATATTTAGACCGGGGGATGCCCTTTGCAGTCTGTCATTAGTGTTGATAACCTGGCTAAGTTCCTATAAAAATAAACTAACTTTGCTTTAGGAAGGGGTCCATCGCATATGGCAGAATATAGATCTTTATGTGATGTTATTGATGTATGTCTATGTTCTAAATTTTGTTAAACTAAATTCACCGAACAAACCAATATAACATGCAAGAATTAAAATAACAAAAAGTAAAAGTAAAGAAAAGAGAGACACCAAAGTTCTCTAGTTGTTTGGAAAATCCCTACTCCATTCCCCAAGACTCTAGTATTTTACTAGGTGATCTTCTTGCGGGTGAGAACCCAATTGACACGACTTTTTTTTTCTTAGGCTAAAGAGAAACCTCAATCCTTTTATCAGGTTCAAGATTAAACCACTCCGATCCTCTTTTATTAATGATTTAAACAATTTCATTTTCTCACAACCCAATATGTACCCACACCTTAATACAAATCTCAAAGCAATAATAAAAATAAACCTTTCGTAGGCAAATTACACGAGTTTGGCGCCGACAGCTTCTTCACAAAATTTGCAATACGCCATTTGAATAATGTGTAAGTAAAATGAAACTTTGAAGCTTTGAGAATAAGATAGCTGTGGTGGAATTTAGTTGTTGAAGCAATGAGTTTAATGGAGAAAAGATGAAAGAAGACTGTTAAATTTATGACAAAGTGATCAACGGATGATATTTAATGAAGATATGATGAAAGGTGGCGATTGGATTTAGGGTAAAGGTAGTAGCAGTCAGTGTTTTTAAAGGCGCAAGGCGCACAAAGGCGCAAAAGCTCTCTGGAGCCTGAGGCGCAAGGCGCAAAAAAGGCGCGGGCTTTATATTCTAGGCGCACCATATATAAAAAAATATTTTGAAAAATTATATTTACCACAAAACATATATGTTAATCTATTAAATTATAAAAACATCAATCAAGTCTCTAAAGTTTAAAATATCCAATAAAATATAAAAGCAATAAGTAAATAAGTTCAATAACTATTAAATTTAGTTCAAACAAAAAGACATATAAAAGAAGGGGACACATAATAAATAAAATATTTATTAATACGTATATAATATATTGTACATTGAAATTTTAAATATATAATAAATAAAATTTTAGTTGAAAATTGTGAAAGACATCTTAATAATAATATTTTGGTTAAAATGGTATCTAATGAAAATAGGTCATAATGATAATATTTAATTAAGTAAATTAAACAACTATGGAAAGAATTGAGAGAGATATCAAATTTTAAATGTAAATAAATTCTATTTGAATCAAATATGTATTAATTGTGAGTGGTCAAATCAATAATTTCCATCAATGTCACCTTTCTATTTTCTTTTATTTTATACAAAACTTACTTTTCACTTCATCTTCTTATGACATTTCATCATCTTCTTCTTCTTCTTCTTTCTTTGGTTTGGTTACATTTTGAGGATGTAAAAAAAAAGAAAAGAAAAAGCCCTTGAGGCGCGCGCCTTTTGCGCCAGGGAGCCTCGAGGAAAGGCGCGGTAAGGCGCGCGCCTTATCTTATGCGCTGCGCCTGAGCAAGGCGAGGCGCAAGCATGGCGCCTTGCGCCTTTCTGTGCCTTTTTGGGGCTTTATGGGGCTTTTTAAAACACTGGTAGCAGTGTTTTAAAAAGCGCAAGGCGCACTAAGGCGCAATGGCCCTCTGGAGCCTGAGGCGCAAGGCGCACAAAAAAGGCGAGGGCTTTTTAACTTAAAGCGCACTATATAAAAAAACACAAAAAATTTATATTTATGTGTGTATACACAATAAAAACACTTTATATGGACATAAATGAAGTTTTAACCAATAATAATATATAAAAACATACATAATATTCAACTATCAACCTTCACGCGCTTCGAATGACCTAGTACGGGGATTTGAAATACAATAAACGCAAAGGAAAATTAAAAAGCCCATGAGGCGCGCGCCTTTTGGCGCCTGGGGCTTCACGTAAGGCACCTTATTATACGCGCCTGGCCTGGGACAATCGAGGCGCAAAAGGTGGGACTTGAGCCCAGGCGCGCCTTTTAAAACACTGGGTAGTAGATGGATGAATGAGACTTAAAGAAGATGAAATGGAATGTGTTTTGATATGGAAGGAACTATTAAGAAAATAAAAATCACATTTTATTTCTATAGGCGGTTTTTTCTTCTAATCTTCACTTGTCCATATCTTCCTCATTTTAACTCCGATTTGAACAATTCAAAATGTGTTGGAATTGTCTTTCGAAACTCTACATAATATACACTTCAATACTCTGAAAATATCAGTAAATAACATTTAAGTTTGTTATCATCAAAACATTAATTGATTGAAATTAATTCATTTGAGATAAGTGGCCATAAAGCCAACATTGACAATGATAATTATTTAACAATTAGCATAAGTTTTGAAACTTGTGGCCATACAAGATGCATCGATTAAATCTTTTAATTTCTCCCACCAGTTAATATTACAAGAACAAGAAATGCATTTACACATAGTCTTGCCCTTATAATAATTTCATTGTATCTCTTAATCTAACTTCATTAAACTTTATTTTCAATGCAATATTGACACTGATTTCAGGGAAGGCTTGATGACATACAAGCAATTTATTCAAGAGCTTGAAGATGATATACTGCCTTCTGAAGCTGAACGCAGGTCAGGAACAAGCTTTTTTCAATGTGTTTAATTTAATCGTACAAGTTTAACTCTTTTTTAAATTTGTGGATCAACTTTGGTTTTGGTTTCAGATACCAAGAATACAAGTCAGAGTACATTACAACTCAGAAACAAGCTTTTTTTGATTCTCATAAAGATGAAGAATGGTACTTGTCTTTTACATCTGAAATTCCTTTCCATTTTTCTTTTCTCCTGACTAATCTCTTTTGTTTTATTTAGGTTGAGAGACAAATATCATCCTACCAACCTAGTTACTGTCATCGAAAGGTTTTTTTTTCTGATTATCTTCCCCCCAAAATGGAGTTCTTATAGTTGTGGTTAATTTCTTCACATTTTTTATCTTCTTTAAATTAGTGGACATGAAATTGACATTTTTTTTTGAGTTTTTATTGTGGTGGTTCTAATATATGGTTGATGTGTTAAGGAGGAATGAACTTGCACAAAGAACTGCCAAGGATTTTTTGCTTGATCTGCAAAGTGGAACACTCGAGTTGTAAGATTGGACTTTCCTCAATTTAGTTCGGATTCAGTTAATTTTAACTGTGATGGCAAACCAATGCTGTTTTATTTTATAATGCAGAGGTCCTGGGATCAACGCAGCAGCTACAAATAAATCAGGGCAGACTAGTGCACCAAATTCAGACGATGAAGCAGACAATGATGGCAAACGGAGGCGCCATGGTAGAGGACCGGCGAAAGAAATGGATCTTTATTCTTCTGCTCCTAAGGCCCATCCTGTTAGTTCTGAACCAAGACGAATCCAAATTGACATCGAACAAGCTCAAGCTCTTGTGCGTAAACTTGATGCTGAAAAAGGAGTAGTAGAAAATATTTTATCTGGTTCTGATAGTGACAAACTAGGCCGGGATAAAGCACATGGTGGCTCTTCTGGACCAGTCATAATCATACGAGGGTTGACAACTGTCAAAGGCTTGGAGGGTGTTGAGCTACTGGACACGCTTCTCACATATCTTTGGCGCATACATGGCTTAGATTACTATGGAATGGTTGAGACAAGAGAAGCTAAGGGTCTACGTCATGTAAGAGAAGAGGGAAAGAACTCTAACATGGCTGGTGGTGCAGATGAGTGGGAGAAGAAACTTGACTCGCGTTGGCAAGAAAGATTGGGAGGTCAAGATCCGTTGGAGGCAATGACTGCCAAGGATAAAATAGAGGCAGCTGCTTTTGAAGGTTTTGATCCATTTGTTCGTAAGATAAGAGATGAAAAATATGGATGGAAGTACGGCTGTGGAGCCAAGGGTTGCACTAAGCTGTTTCATGCCCCCGAGTTTGTCCATAAACATCTTAACTTAAAACACCCAGAGCTCGTGGTTGACCTGACTACAAAAATGCGCGAAGACCTGTATTTCCAAAATTACATGAAGTAAGTAAAATTTATGTTGTGATTCTCCCCAACTAATGATTGTAGATGCCACTGACTAAATACCTTAATCTTTCACAGTGATGCAGATGCTCCTGGTGGGACGCCTGTTATGCAACAATCACTTCCGGTATATATATTATTTATGCATGGGCTGTGATAACATTTTAATTACCAATGAATTGTAAAGAACATCATTCAAGTCATTAGTCAGAAGTTTTCATCGTCCCACTAGTGTACATAAAGGACAGAAGTAGTCGGTACTTGATGGACAGACAGAAGAATAGTAGGTGAAGTTTTTCCCCCAAGTGTGTCATTCCCTCTTTTATTGAATATTGTAATAAAGCCCAGTAGAACTAGTCAGTTAGAAGGTGTTTGGATGTGGAATTGTAGAGTGATTATTTTTGAGTGATTATAAATGAGGGGCTGTTTTGAGTGATTAGAAATTTGAGTTTAAGTAATAGCTTGTTTGGATGTGGTTATTTGTTGAGGGGTCACGGTTAATAGCTCGTTTGAATGATGGTTTTTGTAGAGAGATTGTAGACAACATCTTTTTTAGATGTGATTAGAAATGAGTGATTATTTTGAGCGGGTAGAAATGAGTGTCTAGAAATGAATAATTAGAAATAAGTGGTTCGAAATGAGTGATTAAAAATGAGTGATTATTTTGAGTAACTAGAAATGAATGATTATTTTGAGTGATTACGATAGTTCGTCTGGATGTGATTGTTGATAGAAGAATTGTAAAAGTTCATTTGTAATAGCTCGTTAATTAGGTAAAATGAATACCCCTTAGTGTTATTTATCCAGAACCATTGCCTATTACATGGTATAAGGATATATTTTCGTTTCATTTAGTTGGTAATTGGTGTTTTTCGTTGTCATTCTATTCTTAAAAAATTTAATTTGGACGTGAGATGTATTCTTCGCTTCTAATGGGTTTTTGTGCCTAGTATGTAGATTGGAAGTGTTGTTCATTTTTTGTATTGGCAATTTAATATGTGCAGTCTAGCGATATACTATTACTAGACATATAATCTATTTTTCCTTGTCTTTCTTTCCTTTTTCCTCTTTTATTCAAACCTTGCAATTTTTCTGTTAGGATAAGAAATATCTCTCCATTTTCTTCATGTTGTTTCCTTATTATTGTTAAGCTGCATTATGTTCTTAGATTTGTAATCCATAAAGAAGCAATTATCTCATGCAGAAGGACAAGCCACAGAGACGTAGGATGAATTTAGATGGTCGGCTGAAGGATGATAGAGGCAATCGCAGGGACCGTGATAATTGGGCTAATGGGGGTGACAGATTTGATAGATCTGAGAACCCACAATCAAGTGATTTCCAATCAACTAATGATGATACAGATGGTGGAAATCTTGACGATCCTATGTTTGATACTTTTGGTGGACAAGGCAGACATGTTGCTCCTTTTGCCTCTGAAATGCCACCACCAGTGCTTATGCCCGTTCCTGGTGCTGGGTATGTTGGCTCAACTGCTCAGATTTTTTCACCATTCGCATTCCTAGCGATTTTACGTGTTATGTTTTCATTGCAGCCCGTTAGGACCATTTGTCCCTGCTCCACCTGAAGTTGCAATGAGAATGTTTCGGGAACAAGGAGGTCCACCTCCTTTTGAGGGTGGTGGTAGAAATGGAAGGCCAGGACCTCAATTAGGTGGATCTGCTCCTATCATTGCCCTATCTCCAGGTTTTCGACAGGATCCTCGCCAGATACGGAGGTATGACTTCAGTTCAGATATTAACTGCTGTATATGGTTCTTTTTCCCTTTCCTAATGTTTTCTTTCTTAGGCTTTGTTGTATTCAGGTACAGTAGACCATCTGTGCAGCTTAATTTATATTTCTATGTGCAGCGCGTAAAAGCACACTTGAAAATGAACCCTTGTGGTTATATAAGTGTGAAAAAAATAATTTGTGATTCTCACTGCACTTTTGTTTTGTTTAATGTTCTTTTTCCTCATTCTGGGAGCCATGTGAATTAGGAGAGTAACGACGTAACTGTTCTGAAACTTAAGGTTTTATAATTAGATATAGAAGTTAAGCAACCAACTAACACAGCATCAGGCTATACAGTGAGAAGAATTTACAGCACACGTGATTTAATGCTTCTTGGTTATCCTACTAACAGCTAATATCGTGCAGCTATCAAGACCTAGACGCACCCGAGGACGAAGTCACTGTAATAGATTATAGAAGCTTGTAGATATATTTGGCATCGGCAAAGTCTAGAGGTCCACAGGTGTTTTTAAGGGGGGATGCAACCCGTGCGAATTCAGACTGGTCACTGTTAGAAATTCTTCTTGTTGCTGAAGAGGTTTGCTTTGAGTTGATCAAATTCTGGTTGTGGGCAAGTACAAATACTTTCATGGGAATTATACATTCCTCTAACCTTTTACTTTTGCATATTCTCTGTATTCTTAGTGAAGAGTGAATTCGACCCGAAGGCAAGAGTTGGTGTTAATGACCGAAAGATGCAACATCTTTCGAATTGGAGAACTTCACTTCCTCTGCAGTTAGGAGTGTGCATCCCCTTTTTTATTTTCATTTTTTTTTTGTTGTAGTCGATTTTGGTCAAGCAAGAACTATTAATAAAATTGTGGATATTTAATCTTTTTATGAACCCTTTAACAGTGAAGTAAAGATTGTAATGTTAGGATGCTCTATTGTTATATTCAGAGAATATACCATTCCAAGGCAGCCTCTCAATTATTGTCATGTATGAGTAGACTGGAAAGTTGTTCTATAGTACTCTTATGTTATATTATAAAGTTGTTTCAGATTGTGTTAATTTTTTTTTTCACGCATCTGTCTCTGAGTGGTGATAGCTATTTGAATTTTGTTTATGTTTTTTTTTTCGTCTGAAGTTGTTAATGCCAAAAAGAACCAAATAGATGAGTGAAACCTGAATGTCTCAAAAGGAAGATCTTAACTCGGATCGTCAAATTCTTTCAAGTACCAATAGAGTATTCTTCTCATTTTGTGTCACTTGCGCTATTCATAATTGGAGTTTAGGGCATTTGAGTCTGTCCCAAACTTCAGTTTCGAAAGATAACAAAAGATTTTACAGTCAAGTTGCCTCCAAAGACCTCCAAGATTCTGAACTACCAACGAGTTGCTCAAACACTTTTACTTTATTTTTGTTATATTTTATCTCAAAGGAAAGGACAAGAAAGCTTGCACTAAACAATATAAAGTGCTTTAGGAGATATGGACTGGTTTGCTACATTTACACCGTTAGTGTGAAAACCGTCATTATATTTCATTTTTCTACTGAAATATGGCAAGTGAAGATAGATTTATTACCGGAGTAAAAGGAAACAATTGATTCAAGTGACTCTGCATCTACAATTTGTGCATCAATATCAAACTCTGCCTTAATGAGAGGAAAAAAATCAGTCTGAACAAAAAGTTGTTGCCCCAACAAAGAAATGATAAGATAACACAACGGTAGTCTTATTATTACATTTGGGCAGACATATCAATGACCCTTATCTCATGGTGACTCTCTTTTAAGAAGTAAAAAACAGGGGGCAACTTGGGTGAATACTAAATATCAGATTCTTCTGATTCAGATTGTGTCGATGTCCATTTAGTTCTTTGTCGAAAGAAAGCAAGCAAGCTTGTTCAACTGTTAGCGGAGCATTAGAAGTCGAGCCAGCTTCAATAAGAATGGAAATTGACAGTCATTTCACTTGTATAGCTGCAACCGAAACCCCAGAGGTCGCCAACAATCTCCGAGAATGATTAGAAGATGAGAAGAAAACAAGCATAATAAAGGAAGCTACTCTATTCCTGGAGGCATCATACAATATGGTCCCTGACTGACCCCCAACAACATAACTCTTAGGACCCTTGGATACTTGAATCTAGTGTTACATGTGCAGAGGGAAATGTGGCTAGCCTAAACTAAAAAGAAAAGAAAAGGGGGAATCAAACATTCTCGAAGATAGATTTAGCAAGCATTTTAGTTAGCCATCTTCATTAGTACGTTTCAGAAATATAAGACGGCAGACGTGTAGACGTTTATGAGGTCCTTACTTCCTTCGCTTTTTTGGAAGAGGTTCTGACTGAATTTCAGCTTGCCCAAATAAGAGGCTGATGCAAATAAGAACAAATAAAAGAAAAATAAAATCAGATATTCAACATAGCTGAGTTTAAAATATGCATGCACACGCCCGTCTCTAAACCAAGTACCAGGAGATAAGGAATTGAGACATAAGAATTATCTACAAATTAAGGTCACATGTGAATCTCGAACCTAGGATCTTGAGAGGAGTACACTTTCAAAACCCAAGACTTCGACCACCACACCATCCTTTAGGGGACAGAAGAGCATTTTAATTATTCTCTATTTTTTTTAAAAGTAAAAATGTGTGCTATGAAACTGTGTTTGTTTTTGGTAGAAAAGAGTGGAGTGGAGTGGAGTGGAAGAGAATGAAGTGGTTAATAGTAGTTTGGAGTAGTTAACTACTTGTTTGGGGATTGGAGTTAATAGTAGTTGAGTAATCAACTACTTGTTTGGAGATTGAGGTTAATAGTGGTTAAGTGATAAATTTGATGTTAAGTTTAATAAGATTTAATTTGAGATTTGATAGAGGGATCGAAGAGTGGTTAACAATGGTTGTTTACTACAAAAAAACAAACGAGGGTTTTTTGATAAGTGGTTATCCAAAAAACAAACATACCTCAAGAGAGCATACCTTGGGGGCCCCTTGAAGACATGCAATTAAGCTTTGTTTAAGTCATCACGATCGTCTGCAACAACAAAGAAGCTCACAGTAATTAACATCTTGGGTTCAAATATCCATCCTCAAATATTATTGTTGAACTAAAAAAAAAGAAAATCTCAAATAAAGTCCTATTTCGCTGGGTTAAAAACTTGATCAATCATTCACCAGTAGCTAGAGACATAGTCAGGAGGGTTAAATTCCCACGCTCTCCAGCCTTTCTCTAAAAGAATGGACATGTCTATAAAAAGATGCAGCAATACACGCATTCTCCAATTTCTCTATATTTAAGAAAGATATTTCATATTGGCAACTAATTACCAACTCCATAATACATTAAAATACCTTAATAGTGAAGTGTTAGTCCCTCCAACATTCTGTATTCAAATCACCTCATTGGGAAAAGGGAAAGTAAAGCACTCCCATTTATGTTTTCAAATAGATGCAGTGTTTCACAAATTACTTTATACTGTTCGACAATAAACTCACCCAATGTAGAGGCATCAACAAGCTTTGAAACATTTGTTGTCCTTTATTCACTTGTTATCTGGAGGCAAGCCACCATCTTCGTTCTGAATTTGATTTGCCTTCTGTCTCAAGCCACTATGAGATAAACCACGACGCCCCATCGCACCTAAATATAGGAGTTTTCTCCTTATAGAATACCTGGATTTGGATCCATTAAACATCCCCTCTCATATGCTTCTCTTAGAAAAACGGTATCTCTTTCCCTTGGTTGACAGATAAAATATCCCAGGATGATCCAAGAATAGATCTCTTACATTTAATTCAATGCCAAACCATTTCCTAAAATGGTTGATCTTCTCTACTTCCACCATCTTATCCACGGTCAAAGTCAAAAACTCGTGAACAATTGAAACCGCTCACTTTTCCAGAGCTATACTTGTGTTCCCATGCTTGTTACTCTCAAATTTTCAGCATATGGTCCAGTATATGGACACATTTGCCATTCCTTGACCTTGACCTTGAAGTTCTTTTGCAATCGCATTCCTGGAGGGTAGTTATGTTTAAAACTATACTGGATTTCTGTCTCATCAACATTGTAGTCTTTTCTACAACACTCGGTAACTCTCCATTCCTCAACAGCTGCTCTGAAATGATTTTTTGGAGTCTGATCAACCAACTTCAAAAAATGAGTATTTGGTTCATGAGCATCACAGAGCTGAAAAATATGAGAATATTTCGATATCACAGAGTCCTCAAAATTGTCAGGGTGGCCAAGCTCCCTCAAAACCTTGTAAATTGCACGCAGTGGTAACATATGAGAATTCGACATTGATAAAAGCTGGACTAATTTGTCAACAACCCGAGGCAATGTAGCATTGATAGCGTCCCAGTATCTGTTAGTTTGCAAAATGGCTGGGACTTATTTGGATCATAGAATATGTGGAAAATATAAGGATATTTGCAAAGGCGGAAGCACCACGGTTGAGATGGAGCTTCTGGGAAAGCCTTGAGAGGAATTCTAAAGATGCTGATTGATTCCTTGGATTAACGAGGATAAGATCTTGAACAGCAACCACTTTGAGAAGATTTTTGTAATTATCCATAAATTTCTCAAACGTTGGATCTCTAACTCTTGATGCAACATATTGGGAAGATGTTGTTTTACATCTAACAAAAATATTGAGATGATGGTAACTTCTAGAAATGGACCTAACTATATGAGTTCCCATTTCTTTCATGAACAAACAAATATAGAAACCTCGAAAAACTACGTGGGCTTCAAATTAAATCACAGCATTAGCACAACAGTAGTTTATACAATGATCTAAGTACTAATTTTGATGAAATATTTCCTGAATAGTTTTCTCAAAGATCATTTCACTTCTCACAGTGAAATCTAGGGTCATTTTCTAAGTGAAGTGTCTGAGGCAATGACCAATATACGACATTCAAAATTCCTCAGCATTGAAGAGAAATCCAGGGTGTTCTTTAGAAAATACTTGGAAATGGATATATAATACACATTCTGTTTTCTGCATGGGTTCGACTTAGCCCGCCCCATAGATGCGTACCAATGGAGCTTGAGAAAGCCTTGGCAGAAAGAAGATGATGGTGGCAGTAACAATAGCAAATTCTCCGGCTGTGAGGCTGTGAAAGAAAAATATTGTTTGAATGAATCAACGTTATAATAAATAGCCTCAGGTTGAGAATCCAATTAGCATCCATGATCTCAGCCAATAAATGAAGTATTGGAAAACTCATTAACATGACTCACATCTTCAAATTTCCCCATTCTTGTCTCTACATTTGCTGAAAGATGGCGACGTAGCCTACATTCCAAAAAGTACAAAACAAAATAGGCACCAAAAAACTGAACCTGTTAGAAACTATGTTGTTAATGCTCAACCATTTACATACTAAGGTTATGCATATCAATACTCTAAAAATTGCAAATGACTATAATAAAACAAAACAGACACATTTTGAACAAAAAACATAGAACTTCACAAAGCCCTCTATAGCCGTTACAGAGACGAAATTAAACCCTAGAAACTGAAAGTGGGCTGACCTAATTCCTCGGAATTGTGACCGGCCGGTGAGTGGCGACGCCTACAGTGACGGAGGCAAACACCATACCAGTATAGAGACTAATCTGGTGTGCCATCAGAAGAAAGCACGTGTGCGCCTTTGTGGAGTTTTTGTTTTATCAAAATTGGTTAACTTCTTTTTCTTTGGAAAATAAAATTTAGTAAAATAACTTTTTTTTAAATTAAAAAGTGTCCAAGTCTTACATGGAGTGAGGGATATAAATATTGAGAGCAACGATTGCTTGATGGAATTAAGATATATTTGATTAGGTGTGCTAAAATTAGACTTTAAACAAATCTCACCATCTAAACTAATGTTAATTGATCAGCTTTATACCATAGTCAACCCACTAAATTATATCACAATGATTTTAATTTTAATTTTATTTATTTATTTTGAAATTAAGATTCAAACTCATAATCTCTTGTCATTGAGTGCACACGTATGCCGCTATAAACTGCTCTTGTTGGCCACCATCATTTTAATTAAGAGGTCACAATCTTAAATCTCCCAAATATTGTATGCCTAAAAATTATTATAAGTTGGGCAAAAATTTTGTAATTTGATTTAAGTAAGATCTTCGATAACCTTTTCACTTATCAATAATTGATCGTATAATATATATATATATATATATATATATATATTTTTTTTTTTTTTAAAAAAATTGGGAAATCAAAACTTCAATCCTAATTAAGTATTGAAAGACGCCAAAGGAATAGAAATATAGGAGGTGTCTACAAATTAATTTCACAAGTAAATCTCGAACTTGAAATCTTGAAAGAAGCAGACTTTCAAAGTCTAAAATTTCTGTTACTTTTGAATATAAAAATTTCAAAAACCAATAGTTAAGACCCAGTTTGATAGTCATTTGATTTTTTATTTTTTGATTTTTGAAATTTAAGCCTATAAGAACTACCTTATAATATGTTTTTTTTACTTAGATATCTATCTCTCACTTATATTCGTAGAAACCAAACCAAAATTTGGAGAAAAAAAAGTAACTGCCAAAACGTTGCTTTTGTTTTTAAAAATTGGTTAACATCCCACTACTTTCTTAAGAAGAGATGGATAGATCATAGGAAAGGTAGAATACATGATAGAAAATTTGAATAAGAATAAGTTTAAATTTCAAAAACAAAAAACAAAAAACAAAAAACCAAATGGTTAAAAAATTGGGGCCTAACCTATTCAATAATCACATTCTTCATACTATTTTGAAAAGAGTACCAACCATCCCCCATATCACAGTCATATGGAAAGTTTATATCAAGACTTAATTGAAATGCCACTAAACTTAGATTGGCTTAGCAGCTTCTCCAACGATCACATGAATAAAGATATCTAAAGAGACTCATCTAGTTCATATTTTTAGCTACATTCGTTCATAATTCAATTGGTTTAAGCACATATCCTCGACTAAGAAGTCATGGGACCTTCCACGCATGTACGCATAAATTCCATTAAACCCTCCTATTTGACATTAAACCTCTTATTTTCAAAGTCCTATTTCACATCATTCACCAAAGGAACCATCTAACAACAGTGGTCACCATTCTCAAAAGAACCAAACACAAATTGAAGAAGAAGATAGACAAAACTGAAGTCTGATTCCAAAATAAAAATGATCCTCAATAGCAGCAATGACCTAAAACTCAGCCAGTTCAGTTTGATCAAAGTAGCAGCCTGAGGGGCCTCCATCTGGCAACAGAGCCAACTTGAGAGGACCTCTAGCCCCTTCTTCCACAGTCAATACTCCTGTATGCCAGTTGATATCAGTATCCACATAGCCTGGATGAACACAATTGATATACATTTTTGGATGCTTTCTTGCAAGAACTCTTGTATAAGCATTCACTGCAGCCTTGGAGATGCTGTATGATGGAAGCATTATTGTCCATCCATTTGCTTCTAATCTGTCTTCCTTCAGATCATGTACAAACCTTTTCAACAATGCTTCTATCTTTTCCTCACTCAGATTTTCCACATCTTCCAGTTCTTTTCTTATATGCTCACCTGGAATTCTCTGCCAAAAGTAATTCCCCATAGTCAAGCAATTATGGTTTGCAAATCTTTTTTTTATCCGTGACTGTCCCAATCTGCTAGCATGCATCTCGACTAATGTCAGAGACATACCACCTGACCTTTCAACATTTAGATATTAAGGAAATCCATAGGAAACTAACTCCTAGATAGGTGACCACCATGACTTAACCACTAGGTCATTCCATGATGATTGGTTTGCTTTCGTTTGCAATTCTCTTCTATACATAAGGTTGTTTTCTCACCACTAACTTGTTACGTTTCTATCCAGAATAATTTCCAACATTCTTTTTCCTTTTAGGAAAGCCTGCATGCAGCTCAACTAATCCTATCAACAGCTGTGTCTAACTTTACTATACACTAAGATGTCAAAGAAACTTGGAAGATTTAAACATTCAGCGGCTACATTGAACTTATCTGATAGAATCTACTACTAATATTATTAAGAAACTACGATAATCTCTCGAGAGGATCTCTCAAAGAGCCAAATACAAAGACAACAACTGTTTGAATGAATTGCTAGAGGCCTAACATGACCTATTTATAGTAAACCTAGTATTTAACCTAATTTAGTAAGTAGTCCCCATTAAGGCCCAAAAGCCCAATACAACTTAAATAACAAAACATAATTATATTTAATAAAGCAATAAAAGAGATCCGTCACTTCTTGGTTCGCCTTGAGTAAACTTTCAATGACCCCGGGTTCGTATCAATACTTCCCCCCCAAAGAGCCACCTTGTCCTCAAGGTGAAAATCCGGAAATTGGAGCTCTAGATCTGCAGCAGACTCCCAAGTAGCGTCGTCCGGAGTGGATCCTTCCCATTGGATCAAAACTTGGCGCGAACCTCCCTCCTGCGAAGACTCTCGTAGACCCAAAACAGCCTCGGGGCAAACGAGCACGCCTAGATCATCTCCTACCAACGCCGGTGTCGGGAAAACAAGCCCAGAGGAACCCACCGCCTTGCGTAGTACGGAAACATGAAAAACCGGGTGAATCCTTACCGTCTGTGGTAAGTCCAATCGGTACGCCACAGGCCCCACCCGAGCTAACACACGATATGGCCCGATGAACCGTGGTGCTAACTTGGGGTGTGTAAACTTTGCCAAGGACGACTGGCGGTAGGGTCGGAGCTTAACATACACCAAATCGTCCACATCATACTGAACATCCCGGCGCTTTGCGTTAGCACGCTCCGTCATTAATTCTTTGTGAACGCAACAAATTTGCTGAAGCTTCTCCAACATTCGATCCCGTTCCATCATTAAGGAATCCCTTTGTTGCTCTGGACTAGCCCCATAATCATAACCCAAAATGGTCGGCGGAGAACGCCCGTAAACAACTTCAAAAGGAGTCATCCCCATGGATGAGTGAAAAGACGTATTGAAACTGAACTCAGCCCAAGCCACCCAATGGTATGCAGGACTTATTGTGTGTCAACACAAAGCATCGAGGTATGATTCTAAAAGCGATTGACGACCTCGGTTTGGCCATCGGTTTGTGGGTGGTAGGTAGTACTCCGACGTAGCTGAGTCCCAGAAGCCTTAAATATCTCTTCCCAGAGGAGGCTAGTGAATATCTTGTCACGGTCCGACACGATACTCTTAGGCACTCCATGCAAACGGACCACTTCCCTGATAAAGACCTGTGACACTGAAAGAGAAGTAAATGGGTGCCGAAGGGGTATAAAGTGCGCGTACTTAGATAGCCGATCCACCACCACAAAAATAGTGTCGTAACCTTCTTGAGCGGGAAGTCCTTCAACAAAATCCATCGAAATGTCCTCCCAAATCCCTGTTCGGAATCGGTAATTGGTTGCAACAACCCAGTGGGGACAACGATAGATGCTTCGCTTGAACGCGATCGAACATTCGCCACAAATGCGCGAACGCGAGCCTTCATGCCAGGCCAATAGACCTCTTTAGCGAGGCGTTGGTACGTCTTCAGGACCCCAAAATGTCCCCCGATGGCCCCCCCGTGGAACTCATTCAGTAACAGGGGAATCGTAGGCGAAGCCGGAGGTAGCACCAACCGTCCCTGATATAATAGCACATCACCCATGACGGAATAACCTGGCGGACCCTCCTCTCCTGCAACTATAACACTATAAATAGCAAACAACTTTTCATCTTCCCGCACTTGCTGAGTGAACACTGCCGTGTTAACTCCGGCCACACAACTCAACATGCTCAACTCCCCGGTCGATGGCATACGAGAAAGGGCATCCGCCGCCTGTTTTCTAATCCTTTCTTGTATTCAATATGGAAATCATAACTCATGAGTTTCGCTATCCATCATTTGGTACTCCCCATCAACTACACGTTGTTCAAGCAGAATTTAAGGCTCTTTTGGTCCGTCACGCACAATAAAGTGGTGTCCTAATAGGTAAGCTCGCCAACGCTGGGGTGCAAACACGATAGCCATGAGCTCGCGCTCATAAACCGACTTCACGCGATGTGTAAGGGGAAGAGCCTTCATCGAAATAGGCCAACGGCCGTCTCCTGTTGCATCAAGATCGCACTCCACGCCAATACCGAAGCATCCGCTCTCACAACAAACAATCGATCAAAGTCCGGCAATCATAACATTGGTACACTACTCATTGCATGCTTAAGTCTCTGAAAGCATTCTTCCATTGTTGGCCCCCATTCAAACCTTCCTTTTTAATGGTGAGTCAATGGAAAAGCCATCGACCCATAATTCGCCACAAACGCGACGATAGTAACTCTGTGAGCCCAAGGAAGCCCCGTAAGTCTTTAATGTTTTTAGGGCTTGGCCAACGTTCCATGGCCACAATTTTCTCCGGATCGCCGCCACTCCTCAAGCAGATATAAAATGCCCCAAATACTCAATCTGCGTGATCCAAATCGACATTTCTTGGCATTTGCCACCAAGGCATGTTTCGTAACACTTCAAACACGCCGACTAAATGCTCCTTATGCTCATCGATGGTCACATCTGTAGATCGGGATGTCATCAAAAATACTAGCACAAAGCGGCGCGAGGAACGGACGCAAAAGCTCATTCATAAGCGATTGAAATGTCGCAGCGCGCTATGCGTAACCCGAAAGGCATGACTACAAACTCGTAGTGACCCTCGTGAGTTCTAAATCTTTGTTTTGTGAACATCACCGCTTAACACGTATTTGATGGTACCCCGCCTCGGATCAATTTTTGAAAATATCGTTGCCCCATGCAACTCATCTAATAATTCATCCACCGCGGTATTGGATACTTATCGACGCGTCGCGCTGATTCAGTATGCGCGATAGTTAATACGTAAACGCCAACTCCCATCCTTCTTTTTAACCAACAGAACTGGACTTGAAAACGGGCTCGTGCTGGGACGGATAATACCCGCCAATAACATTTCGCCCACTAGTTTTTCAATCTCGTTTTTTCGTGCTGCGCGGTACCCGTCACGGACGATACATTCACGGAATCCTTGCTCGTAATAGCGCAATAGCATGGTCGCAATTACGCTGTGGAGGTAGACTGTCAATGATTCAAAACCGGTGAGTATAAACAAAGTACGTCGTGGAGTTCGTGGGTACCGAGACAAATCGTAGGGTCCTGATCGCTCACGTGGCGGTATCAGGGTTTCAATCATATTCAGCTCGACCAGAAGCCCCTGCTCCTCGGGACGTAAGGATTTCATCATAGATTTCAAGGAAACCTGGGCCTTGACCAGCCGTGGCTCGCCACGCATTCGACCGCCTTGACCCTAGCTTGAATTTCATTTTTAGCGCTCGATAGTCAAATTCAATTGTTCCCAATGTGGCCAGCCACACAACGCCCAAAATCACATCCGCACTACCCAACGGTAAGGGCAAGAAATCATTTACTATTCTCACCTTGGTCAATCAAGTTCCACATTCTTACAAATGCCCGATTCTCACAGAATCCCATCCCCAACATAATGCCATAATCATCGGATGGTTTCTACCAGTAATTTCAATTTCGCAACCATGTCCTCGGATATGAAGTTATGCGTAGCCCCACTATCGATTAATACTACTACTTCATATCCCCGTATCGAGCCTGTCACCTTTAGAGTTTTTGGAGAACTTAGTCCAGCCATGGAGTGCAATGAAAGGGTCGCCATATTCAGTGTATCCACCATTTCCTCAACAAAAGTCTCTTGAACGTACATTCTTGGGAATCATCAATTTCCTCATTTTCCGTGTTTCTATCTGCATCACGTACAACAAGAATTTCCAAAGCTTGCGAGTTCCTTTTCTTACACTGCGCCCCTGTGCACGAACTTCTCATCGCACCTAAAACATAGCCCTTTGTCTTTACGAACGCGGATCTCACTATCTGTTAAACGTTTATACGGGATGGCGGGTGTGGGGATGTTCGACGGTGTTGATCGGCTAGAATAGACCGAGGCGAGTGTGATGGGTTTTTGGTTCGTACTCCCTGCTACTCTGGTACTCATAGTACCTGAACTCAGGTTTGGTCTAACTGTTGACGTCGTGCTAACTCCTTTGACTTGATTTGAAAAGCCAAGTCATCTTCGACACTGTGCCATGAATTTCTTATCCCGGATTCCGATGGTCTCGGTTTCCTCATTTCACTTCGTATTTACGCCTTTAGTCCACTCTCCCATTTCCTTCCAAGGCACTCGTGACCGATATCGCGCATACCCTTTGCATATTTCTCAAACAACCGGCGATATTCCTTGACTGTTCCCACTTGTTGCGGACTCATCAAGTTGGCATATTTATTGTCATTGATCGTTGGTTGGAAAGCGATGCAATAGCAATTCTCGAAACTCCTCCCATGAAGCAATCTGAGCTCGATCCTCTCTTCATCTGTAGCCATTCCAATGCCTCCTTCCATACATGTGGTCTTTGCATCAACCCTTTCATGGCCCGTCAACCTATTTACCCGTAAATACCTTTCTACTCTCTGGCAGAGCCACCGTCCGGATCCTCATCGGTAAGACCCTTAAACACCGGCATTTCCAATTTCCGTAATCGTCTATCAACAGTTGGTCCATCCCATCCGCCTGCTCCTGGTCCCCCTCGGTCACCCCGTTCTTGCCTGTCCCTCCAATCCTCCCGCTCGTTCCAACCGTCATGCGCAATCGGCCTTTCATAGCCTATGCGCACCTTCCTCTCCTCCGCAAAACATTTCCCCCGCCCTCGAGCCAAGCCATCTCCCTTCGTCCGAATTCCAACCCATATATTGTTCCCCATCGGCCCAACCACGAAAATTTTCCCTCCGGTCCACCTCGGCTGACCCGAACTCGCTCGGACCCCGAACTGCGCGGACCCCGGCCCGACCGCCGCCACCACCTTCGCCCGCTCGCTGCTCGCGCCTCTGGCCCGTTCTCCGCCAGCCCGACCCGCGCCCCATTCCGTTCCACCAGCACAGAGCCCCGCGCCCCACTCGCGCCGACCCCGCCCCGCCCCCGACCAAACCCGCTCACCCGCCGGGCTCGCGCCCCACTCGCCCATTGGCCCCGACCACCTCGCGCTCACCGCGCCGGCCGCGCCCAGACACGCGCGCGCGATCCTCCCGCTCGCCGCGCCCGCCCCGCCCGCTCACCGCTCGGCCGCACCCCACGGCGTTCTTTCTCCTCGCGCGGCCACGCCGCCCGCTCGTCCCCTCGCGCGCCGCCCGCGCCGCGCCGCGCTCTCGCGCCGCCCGCTCGCCACACGCCCCCGGTTTGGCCCCGACCCGTCGGACCGGCGCCCGCTCAACCCCTCCGCCGCCGACGCCCCGTTCTTCCCTTCCGGTTTCGCGCGCAAGCCCTTTCCCTTTCTCGCGACAGTTGGTTCGGGATTGGCATGATTCCGATTTGCGTTCTAAAAAGCTTTCGTATGTTGAGATTCAACTGTCCAAACTCCTGGTCCATCCGACTCCCCATAGCTGCCAACTGAACCTCGAACTCTTTCTGTTTTTTTAGCATCTCGGCACCGTTTTCCTCGCACTCTTGCACCCTGGTCTCCATCTTAGTACTCACCATTCCCGGATCGGCAAATGGCTCTGATACCAAAATGATAGAATCTACTACTAATATTATTAAGAAACTACGATAATCTCTCGAGAGGATCTCTCAAAGAGCCAAATACAAAGACAACAACTGTTTGAATGAATTGCTAGAGGCCTAACATGACCTATTTATAGTAAACCTAGTATTTAACCTAATTTAGTAAGTAGTCCCCATTAAGGCCCAAAAGCCCAATACAACTTAAATAACAAAACATAATTATATTTAATAAAGCAATAAAAGAGATCCGTCACTTCTTGGTTCGCCTTGAGTAAACTTTCAATGACCCCGGGTTCGTATCATTATCCTAACCAAGCCCATTTAATTTTTAATTACGATCCCTAGGCTAATGCATAATGGTTGAAGACACTTTAGGCAGTCAAGTTACAAAAATAAAATGTGGAAGTGACCAGAGAAAGCGTAAGGAAGGAGAAACTTTCATACCTTATTTTCTGGTTGGACCAGAGTTATTCAATTTAGAATTTTTACCTTTATCAAAATTAATTTTATGTCAAGTTTAATTTTATTATTAGTGAATTTTTAAAAATATTTACAATGATAAATCTACGCTTGGGTCCAATTTTATGGAGTTGTAAGTTCATAAAAAAATTATACCACTCAATAAGTTTAGGTTTAGAGGTAAGAATGATTTTCCCCCCATGAGAACCATGAAGATTTATACCAGAAGTAGTTTATAAAGAATAGAGTGATACCTTCAATTCGCTTCTGAGAGACGAGACATTCACAATCCTTGCTCCTTCCAAGGATTGCTGTAGCAGTGGAAGAAGAGCTTCTGTTACACTTTTAAGGCCATAGTAATTTGTGTTGAGGCATTCTTCTGCCTTCTCACAATTTGTTTCTATCACACTCTGAACCAAGTTGGTCGCCTTGCCAGAGAGCTGCACTCAAGTGTAATCTTGGATGAGATAGATTCCCACAAACTCACATATGAAAAAACATGTTTAGATAACTGTTTCAGAAGTTTGCTTCCATAGATACTTTATATGCGTAGCATAAGAAACAAAACAATTTCATTATTGATAAGCGAAAGTGTTACAAAGAATCTATCAAAACAAGCAGTAAGAAAGAAGTGATTGACTACATAAGCCGATCAGAGGGAAAAAACAAAGGAATAAACCGATGAATACAAGTTTATATGCCAATGGAACAGAGAGGTTCACAACAAGGAAAAGGAAACATGATGATATCGGTAGAGGCTTGTATGTGGATGTCGCCTAAGAATAAGCAAAGAAGACATGTCGCTCTCTAAGTCAAGTTGCCAAACTAGAGGCTTAGCTACTGAATCGATGTAGCCGAAAGATGGCCCACAAAGAGGGAACTAAGCCTAATGTTGTGCTAGAGAGGAAAAGCTTTACAGAGAAACTCTAAAAATCATCGTCGGTAGATGGCACGGAAGATGGTAGATATGCCCAAACACAAAAGAAACATCCATCTTCAGTAGGAGAGGAGCTCGATTAAGATCTGTGCCGCCGGAAAATGGCTAGATAAAGATTCTTGAGGGTGTCAAATGATGTGATGGCAAAGAAGGAAGCGGGATGATTAGTTATGAAGAGAAACATGGCGCTCGAGCTTTGGGGAAGAGAAAATGCAATGAGGAAATATGTGGCATGTGTTCAAAAAAAAGATTGGCTCCAAATGAGGAAAGGAAGAAAGAGGGGTACGACATATCGGCCTAAATGGAGGAAACAATATGTGAAAACTCGTAGCATTGAAGGTGGGAGAGACGTCAGATGGTGATGAAGAAGAGAAACGCAGGCACTAGATAGAATACCTTTCCTCCTCCCTGATGCCAGAAAAGGAGGAAAGGTCCAGATGTGTGCGCCTAGGGTTTGTTTAGAGAGAGTGTTTATTTTTAGAGAGATGTTTTTTAGAGAGAAGTTGAAAACATTTTGTAAAGCAATTTTTAGAAGAGTAATACTTGAGAACTTACTAGTAAGTTCCTAGTACAAACTTACCACTTATTTATATGAACTATAATGTGTCACATCTTTAAATATCATTTCTCTTTCATTGGTCACATTATCCTTCTTTTATATATTCTTTAATGCATTTTTTATTTCCTCACAAATAGTGGTAAGTTTTTACTAGGAACTTACCAGTAAGTATTCAAGTATTTCTCTTTTCAGAATCAGTGTTAGCTGCTAAAAATAAGAACAAAAAACTGTGTTTGAAAACAGTCTTCCAAACAAGTTCTACTTCTGAATATATCTAAATGAATGAACAGAAAGGTCTTAATACCCAAGAGGAGGGATCTATGTTCATGGCCCTCAATCCTTCCTCATCAACCACGACTCCAGAAGCCCCAGCATTGTTTACCTGCAACAGTAAACGAATCAATTTCATTATGAACAAAAAAGGCAATGCAAAATATTGTGCGTGTGTATTGCCACAAAGAAGTTGAAGGATGGTGTGTTTTAGTGTATCGTTTAAGTAAAGAAATATCATTTTGAAAGTGAAATCCATGGAATCTGATGTTGAAAGTCTTTTTAGGAAAAAAAAATAAACAAAATTGCACCGCAGTTCAATTCATTGTCATTACATACTTAATACCTGTAATTGCATAATTTATAATTGTATGCCTTCAGAAAAAAATTTAAATTTTACCTTTAGGTAGCTTTTATGAATTTTCATTGCACTTTTTTTCTTCTGATAGTTAGAGTTTCAAGTGTTATCAAAGCGATAGAGAAATTAGGTATTAATTATTTTTTGTTAATACTTCGAAAAGAAACTTGAGAGGTCAGTGGAGAGAAATCAAGGAGACCTATGTACAACAATTTCCTTTTTAATCAATTATTCACATACATGGAAATTAAACAGAAATTAAATTGAATTGATGATTACTGATAAATTAATCATCACTTTAGGAATGAAATAACAATACAAAAGACTAATAAAATTGAGTAATTTGAAAGCTTACCAAGATATCAAGCCTGCCAAACTTGTCAGCAATGAACTTAGCCAAAGACTGAATACTAACAGGGTCCAACACATCCAGTTGATGGAAGGCTACGTTAGGCAAACCTATTTCATGGAGCTTTGAAACAGCCTCCAATCCTCTTTGCTCATTTCTGGCTGTCAAAATCACTCTTATGCCTCGAGAAGCAAGTTGCTTGGCTGTTTCAAAACCAATCCCCTTGTTTGCTCCAGTGATTACACCATACCTGTGAAGAATGACTTTTTTATTTGAAAAGGGGAAAAGAACTGCATTTGTATTTGCAGGCAGAATTGTGAAGAGAGATGAGTAGAAGTCATAAACACTCTCCAATTAGTTATAAAATTCCAGTGACCAAGTAATTATCTCTTTCCACAACCCTGCTGTGTGAGAGGAAGCACCAGCGGAGTAGTGATAAATGAAGTGATGGTCAAAATGTAAGGGGAGGAGAAAACCATTGTGCTCTTTTAGAGATGTTTGATTTAAGAAATTAAGTCTATGCTGGAGTGAAGTTGTTTCTAAAACCTACATAAAATCAAGTTTAGAAAGTCAGTTTATAAAGTGATACATCAACTTGTATATTGCAATAAATAAAACAAGGAAAGAAAAGCAAGCACATCAACCAATCAAGAACAGGTATTCCAAAGCCAATTTCATTCCTTTGAAAATTAGCCACTAAAAGTAAACTTCAAATTAGCAAAGAAATGTTTCATCTAGCGAATCACATACACACCCCAAAATTAAAAAACCAAAGAATGGTTTAAAACAAGCACGTTGAGCTTAAAACATACCTCTCAGCAACCTGATATCCATTATTTTCCATTCTGGCTACGATTGAAGGTACTGAACTGCTCAACCTTCTATTTCCTCTACTTTGTATATTCAACCTGCCAAGTTCAATAAGTTCAAAATGGTTGGTTGATACAATTAAATTTACCCCAACCCAACACCTTAAACTTTTGGGTTGATGGGTAGTTTAACATAACTCAACATGGTATCAAAGCATGAGGTCCTGAGTTCAAATCGTTTCTCTCCAATTAAAATTAAATTCCACTTGTAGGGCATAAGTGAGGGGGAGTGTTAGTTGATATAATTAAATTTACCCCAACCTACCAACTTAAACTTTTGGGTTGATTGGTGGTAACATAACTCAACAAGGTATCAGAGCAAGAGGTCCAGAGTTTGAATCTCTGCCAAGTTGTTTCCTCTTCAATTAAAATTAAATTCTATTTGTAGGGCATAAGTGAGGGGGCATTAGTTGATATAATTAAATTTACTCCAACCCACCAACTTAAGGTTTTGGGTTGACCGGTGGTTTAACATAACTCAACAAAATACATTTTTACAAACAACATAATGTAATGTATGTATAATGTATATTTAATATATGAACAAGAACACGTTTTGATCCATCCTTTGGGAATAACTAAAATTTGAAGAAATTCATTTTGGTGGTGCTAAAATTACAGAGTTATTTTACAAGCATAGCCTATCCATGGTTATTTGCAACTATAGGGCTTTTTTGTGTACTATTAGGTTGTCTTCTCCTGGGCTTTCATAAACCCATACCAGTTTCTTATCCGAAGATTAAATTAAGAACAAAAAAACGATGAGATCTCAAGAAAAAAAAAATTGAAATGCTATTATTATTTAGTTCAATTATTCAACCACCGTGGGTAGTCCAGTGGTCCAAAAAACGTCGAGAAACTAAAAAAGTTGTGGGTTCAATCCAATTTATGTTAGTCACCTACCTATAAATTTCTTTGATATCTAAATATTCTAAAGTCAGTGGTATGTCCCGTGAGAATAGTCGAGGTGCATACAAGTAGTCATGGACACTCACGAATATCAAAAATAAAAAATTATATGTACACACATTTTTTTAACCGGAAAATCGGAGTTTCATTGCACTATAATCAGGGTAACCACGTCCGTCCCTAGACCAGACAATGGGAGACATCGAAAGAATAGAAACAATGGAGGTGTCTAGAAATTAATGACACATAGTAAGTCTCGAACCTAAGATCTTGAGAGGAGCACAACTTCAAAGCCCAAGCCTTAAACAATAGTTGCCACCCCTTGGGGATATATATAAGATGCAGATGAACATTAATATGATTTTTTACTACCATCACATAACAACAAGATCGAAATGTCTTAACGGCATTAAAGATAGGCAGAGCAGTGGAAAAAAGGCCAAAAAGAATCTCAGTTGAGAATGAACAACTCTCATAGTAATTTCATCAAACACCTAGTGCGCATCAAATATAAAAAAACACAATCGCAGCAGAGACATATAGATTGAAAGTCCAAAGTTATAAAAGAGAGAATGGGTTACCTCAGAAGCGATGTTGAACAAATGGTGGATCCGGGAGAGAGTGAAATGGACTGCAACTTTTGGAAGATGGAGGAGGGTAGAAGAAAAGAGTGAGGATGGTGCAGGGCCACTTGACCTAACGAATCCATTTCCGCGCTTCTTCATCTGATCACAGCGGCGGCGGCTACTACCCCACTACCGAATCTCGGCACAGTCCGCCCAATACTTTATTGCCTAAATTAACAAAATTCCAAGGAAATTTTCTTCTTCTTTTTTTTTTTTACTGCAATGGATTGTTTTTTTTTTTTTTCAACCGTGGAACTCAAGGTTCGTCCCATTAGACCTGAGTCTATCCCGGACCAAATTGATGTCTCATGTGAGTCTCGATATCGAACTTTGAAGAGAGCACATTAATTCAATTGAATTATAAATAACTCAAATTCCGTCGAAGTTCAACTATTTCAATGTAAATTAAAATATTATGAATTTGATCCTCCTACCTAATTATTGTTGAACTTGAAAAACAACTTAAACTGCATAATCTCAATTAAGCCATACTTATTTGACATCAAAAGAATAATTAACAGATAAACACTTGGCATTTTGTTTAATGAGTTACATCAACTAGTTATAAATATTCTACTCTTTTATCTTTTAATTTAACAACCTTTGTTGATGTATTTAAAAAACAAAAGTTGTAAGATGAAGTTATTCGAATTCGGTTAATTTTGATTAAAATAATTATCTTATAAATTGTGATATGTATACATGGTGGATAATGACAAATGCATATATTTTTCATTTAAATATGTTTCTTTTTATCTTTCATTCACATATAAACGATAAGTATAATTTCTAAGATGACTCAACTTGCATTAATTGAAAACTAGTAAGGAGCAAATATGTCTTTAATAGATATTCTCGACAAAAATGTGAAATATAGAAAATTAATAAGGAACAAAAATGTCTTTAATAGATATCCTCAACATATGAAAATCTTAAGTCCTGATAACTTTTCTTTTTTAAAAAAAAATTTAAGCTTACTTTAACTCTTATTTACTACCATTTGTTCCATCTTTTTTATAATATATCCATCGAGTATTTGAATGTTAACTAAATTTTAAAAATAAAAACAAATTTTAGAAAGTTTTTTTTTTCTTCTGAATTTTAGTTTGGTTTCTAAAAATAGAAGTAATATATTAGCATTCGAGCAAGGAAAAACATACGATAAAATAGTTGTTGTAGGCTTAAATTTAAAAAAAAATAATAATTATAATCTTAAAAACTCATGTTTCAAAAAAGGACAAAGTGATTAGATGCCCTTCGCGACATCCTAAGATTCATTCATGCAAAATAAATGGAGTACCTGGTATGGTCATTTCATAAAAATATTAAATTACCTAAAACCAAACAACCCAGAAAAGGAAGGAAAAAAGAAAAAGAAAAAGAAAAAAAGCACGTCCTAAGTTAGTAAACAATAAACATCGATATTCATCAAACTGAAACTATCACATGTCCAAGTGGTGTCTTTTCACAACAAAGTAGCGACAGCAGGGAAATTCAATACAGAGGTGAAAGAAGGGATTTCAACCTCCAACTAAAAATTCGTAAATGAAGTTACAATGGAAATGTATAATTAAGGGGGTGGTCAATATATTCAGTGCCATCTTGAATGAAATGCATCTACGTGAATTAAGCATTTTTTATATAACTGCAAATTGGAGTTCGTCCCACTGCATATTCAAGGTCTTTTTTTTTCTGAGAAACATATTCGAGGGTACTTACATCTTCCAAAGTCTGGACTTAGAACACAACAAGAAATCTTAAAATTAAACTTACTTGTGAACAACGAGACCGCCCCTTAAAGACATAGTAAATTAAGCTTCTTTCAGGTCATGACACATGATCGTCTACAGACCACAAAGAAGGAATTTCAGACTTCCAAATCAATTTGTTCTTCTTCTCAAATAAAAGTATCATCCTCAGCAGTAATTGAAGTGTGATATATAACCTTGACCAAAACATCTTAGGGTCCAATATTCCATCCTCAAATATTATTGTTGAACTAATTTTTTTTAAAAAAAAATATCTCAAACAAATCCCTATCTCGCTGTGTTAAAACTCGTGATCCGCCAGTCGCTAGAGAGATTGCAAAGAGGGTCAAATTCCCACGTTCTTCAACCTTTCTCTGAAAGAATGGTGTTCAATGTTCATATATGTAAAAAGATGCATCAACATAGGCATTCTCCAATTTCTCTATATTTAAGAAGGCTCTTTCATATTGGTAATTAATTACCAACTACCCCCAATACATTCAAATACCTTAGTGAAGTGTTAACCTCTCCAGCATTCTGCACTCAAATAACTTCATGTGCTTTCAGATTGATGCCCGTGTTTCATAAATTACTTCGAAGGTAGGGACATTAACGAGCTTCGAAACATTTGTTGCCCTTAATTCATTTGTTATCTAGAGACAATTCCCGTCTTCATTCTGAATTTGATCTGTCTTCTGTCTCAAGCCACTATGAGATAGACCACGACGCCCCATCGCAACTAAATGTAGAAGTTTTCTCCTTACTGTATAAACCGGATTCGATTCTATTAAACAATCCCTCTCATACGCTTCTCTTAGAAAAACGGTATGTCTCTTTCCCTTGGTTGAGAGATAAAATATCCCAAGATGATCCAAGAATAGATCTCTTACATTCAATTCAATACCAAACCATTTCCTAAAATAGTTGATTTTCTTTACCTCCACCGTCTTCTCTACAGTCGAAGTCAAGAATTCGTGAACAATTGAAACCGCTCGCTTTTCCAGGATCTTGAATAGCAACCACTTTGAGAAGATTTTTGTAATTATCCATAAATTTCTCAAACGTTGGATCTCTAGCTCTTGATGCAACATATTGAGAAAATGTCGTTTTACATCTAACAACCATATTGATATTGAGATGACGGTAACTTTTAGAAATGGACCTAACTATATGAGTTCCCATTTAATGCACAATTTTCTTTGGCTCACCCTGTCTCACAATACACAACTGCTTTCTTCGCATATAAATGCAGCCAACACTTCGTTCATGAACAAACAAATATAAAAACCTATAAAAATTTCGTGGGCTTCAAATTAAATCACAACATTAGCACAATAGCAGTTTATACTATGATGAGAGTGCTAATTTTGACGAAATATCTCCTGAATAGTTTTCACTAAGCTCGTTCCACCTCTCAAAGTGAAATCTACGGTCATTTTCTTTTAGCCATCAACATATATCTCAAATCAAGGCAATAGGCAATGCCCAATATACGACATTTAAAATCCCTCAGAAGTCAAGACAACCAAAAAATTGAAAAGAAATCCAGGGTTTCCTTTAGAAAATACTTGGAAATGAATATACACATTCAGTTCTCAGTATTGCTTCGACTTACCCGCCATAGATGCGTCCCAAACGAGCTTGAGAAAGCCTCGGCCAGAACTAAGGTAATTGAGAGAGAATCAATGGCAAATTCTCCCGTTGTGAGCCTGTGAACGAAACAGATATTGTTTGAATAAATCCACATGACTTGGGCAAGATTCCTGGGAAAAACACGAAATCGAATTGGATTTTTCTTCATTGACATTAAGCAAACAACACAAGAAACAGCGAAAGTAATGGATAGATGTTTAAAGATGGGGAGACATTAAAGTTTGATTAAGCGAGCAAATCGATTGAAATATCGAACAAGAATTGAATGTAAAGCAGCCAAAATTCTAACATACGTAGAGAAGAAACACCATTACACATTGGAATGGAAACCCTAATTTGAAAGAAGAAGAAAAAAGGCAATGGCGGAGGGAAAATTCATTACCGGAGAAAGTTTATTAGTTTACTATTGAACATGTCAATTCCACGATCACGAATACGAGTTTCAAAATCGATATTTAACTCTCATACTCACAAAATGGAAAGAAAAGACACATACACAAAATTACCCACTAACCCTTAAAGTGGCTTATAATTTTTTTTTTTTTTTGGATTTTGCATGTTTAACAAAAAAAATAGCAAAACATTTCCATTATAGCATAAAATTAAAATTAATTCATTTGTAGTAGTAAATTTAAATTGTGTTCTATCAATAATATAATTCAATCAATTATAATTAATTGACGTATCGATTAGTTCAAGTCAACTCACCTTGATTTAAAAAAAAAAGGTCAAATCACCTTATTTAAATTATTTTATTCTTACAATATTCAATTAAAGTAATCTACTTTTATAGCCTTTTGACCTTTTAATTAATTGGATGCGTTTAAATCAAATTGTAAGGCTTTCTCCAATTCGAACATATAAAAAAAGAAAAAACAAAGTAGCTCTGTCTAAATACATATCCAACATTTTTTTAAAAAACAAGATAACCACGCTAGTACTCGACCAGGCCCCAGAGACAGCTCTTCAAAACTTAGAATCTTAAGGAAACATTCTTTTTTAAAGTTCAAATCTGCATCGCAGCTCGAAGACACTAGACATCCAACATTTATACACACAACTTTCCATCCCAATACAAAATGGGCGTATTCATTGTAACAAAATTTGAGCCTAAGAATGAGAGCAATTCCACACAAACCCTCGCCTAATTTGAAAATTTTCATGGGATGGAGGGAGCAGTAGCTTGGTCAATCGGCGGTGGAAAAGAGAGCCGTTTTGAAGCGTCGAATCTTCCGGAGACAACCGACAGCTCTTTCCAGAACCTCTTCCACTCGGTCCTTCTTCCTCCTCTTCCTGCAACTACTGGACTCTGATCCAAAGAAACACAGACGCATGGGTAAGGAAAAGAGAAAAGAAGAAATGCCGAACCGAACAGCGGAGCGGGTACTGACCTTGCGATTCGAGGGCGGGAGACATGGGCGAGCGTTTGGGATGGTGGAAGAACGGGTCCGATTGGAGAAGTTGGAGGGATTCCAGTTCTGCCTTCGCTTGTTCTTCCATCGTCCTCTTCCTCGCTTCGCTCCATTCCAACTTCCACATTCTCTCTCTCTCATTTTTGTTCTCTCTCTGGACTTCCATGGAGACGGAGAAGGCGCAAAGTTTGTGGGGTCTTTTTGCACCCTTTCTCTCATTTTGGGGGTTCTCCAGGAAAATGCCATTATTATTTCTGCACCCTTTTTTTTACTTCCTTTAAAATAAAATAGGCCGCCACATAAATTCATCACTTCAAACTTTTATCATTCTTATTTTTTAACATATTCTTTTCTTCTTTTTTGCCAAATATATATTTATAACTATTCCAAATAATTTATCATTTTTAGTAATTCATTTATAAATATTCATTTTTAATAATCAAAATAATTCAATTTTAATCTTCTTTTTTTTAACTACTCATTTTAAACCTATAATCAAATAAGATTTTCAATCATTTCTCTACAAAAAAAATTACATTCAAATGAATTTTTTTACTGCAACTTTAATTTTTAACTATTCCAAATAACTCATCAAACTAACTCTTCATTCAAACACTGCGTAATGCCTTTCCTAAATTTATCTTCTTTTTTATTTGGTAAAATACCATTATTTTATGAAGTTTGACCTTTATTTTATTTTCATAGCTAAAAATTTAATTTTAATCACAAAATTTAAAGATTTTGAATTTTGAATTTGAATTTTAATCACTAATTTTAAATTAAATTTTGGGACCATATTTCTCAAAAGTAAATTGGACAAAAAATTGATTTATTTTGAATTTTGGTCAAAATTGAACCAGACTCAAATTCATTTAGTGAACAAGTCATAAAATCCAAGCACAAGGGGCTAGGCCCAAAAGCTCATCTGGGCCCAAGCCCAATGTGCATTTGAGCTTTATAAATAGAAGAGCTTTATTTCATTTCATGTTGGGAATATATGGCAGGACCATGCATTTAGCATGGCAAAAGCGTGTGAATAATAAAAAAATTCACTATAATTACCTCAATTAATTATCTTTAATTAATCTGTATGCAATACTCTAGGTGATTGACATGTTATTGAAAAATAATACTAACATTGACTGTCAACTATTCTCATAGACGATCTCGAATGATCTCTTCCGCTCTTCCAGACTATGGCTCATTTGCTATAACTGTTGATGTTGACATAGTTTGACTATGTAGGAGAGAAAATATCTCGGCTTTCAGAGATGTATTTTAACTTTAAGAAAAACGTTACTCTGAAACTGAGCGAGATGAGAATGAACACCTTCACGACCTCCTATTTATAATAGAGGAATGGTTGTTCCAACTGAACTTTCCAATGGGGACAAATCATTATGTATTTTTCTCATTTAATTATCGAAAATTCCATTTTTTTTTACTTTAATTGATATTTATCCAATAAAATTCAATTCCATAATATATCCTACGTATTATAAATAAATAAATAAATATCTAACTAATATATCCAATATATTGATTATCTACTTTAATAATTATAACCCAATTAATATGTCAAACACATTAATCAATCTCCATTTAATAATTATACAATAATTATTAAACAGACTAATATGTCCAACACATTAATTACTATAATCTCTTAATTAAATAGTTATTCATCAATTATTTATAATTAATTTATCAAATAAATTAATTTCTCCTTATTAATATTTATTCAATAAATATTAAATTAATGTATTCAATATATTAATTTGCAAGTTTAATAAATTAAGCTTTATGCTCCTATTAAATATGTCTCACATAATCAATATGTGAATTTGAACTCTTCAAACTCATTCTCTAATAAAATAGTGTAACAGTAAGTATGAGTCAGCTCGGTGACTGGTGGACCTATAAGCTACAACTCGGGATCCAATCTCTATTCGTTAACATCTGGCTTATTCCACTAAAGCCCTGACCTGAACTCTTTCGCACTTTAAGTCAAGTTAATGTCCACGGATATAATCGGACATCTGTCATATGATCCTGCACGAACTTGTTCGTAATTCACAGCCGGGAAAAGAAATCTGTTATACCACTGTGATTACATCTTTCTCCTTAAGCGCTACTGATTCCTCTAATGAATAAGTGTTTATAGTCCAATTATAAATAAATGTCCTCTCAGGCCAATGAGAGGCGAGATCCCTTTTATCCAAGCCCCGAAATCAGTTATTAAGGGAACAACTCTACATCTTCCTCAAATTTTGGGAAGGCGTAAATTCTTTATTGTGATGTTGTGTTCCCAGCCACTCACTACGACAGTTCCCAACGTGAAAGGCTTATTGACCCATCGATATTTGGTTGGTCTCACCCATGCACATTAAATGACCTTTTCATAAAACAAAAGTTCACAAACCCACTTAGGATTAAGATCATATCGACATACGATCATCCTTAATGAGGTAGTTTATATAATTCTATAATGGAATTACTAGATCGATCATAAAACTTTCGGTCATGTCTTATGCAAAAACTCTTTTTTGCATAGACACTTGTACTCACATGTCTCCACATGAACAAACAGGATCATGTTGTTTGCAACCTTTGCAAAGTGGGTCGTAGCAACAGTGTTACCAGGACTTAGGTTCCCAACCTTAGTCCATGTATTGTAGACATTTTAGGTTATTAACTTGGAACTAGATCCACTTGTATGTCTCACATACTTTTCCAAGTGTACATCCAAATAACCATGAAAATATCGCTATTAATCCAATTAATGCTATAAAGTTGAACGACGTTTGTGTATTAAATGCACAACTACTGAAAATAATAAAATTTATTAATAACTTAAATATAACATTAAATGCTTGTTCTTTAAATACAAACTATTAGACCTTTAGGGCACAATCCCTAACAATCTCCCACTTGCACTAAAGTCCTAGTAAGACTTGTTACACGTAAAGCCAAACATCAAGCTCACATTTTCTCTTGTAACGACCCGGGTTTTATATACATTTCTCCATGTATGATTTTCAGTTAATTCGGTTGGTTTTTTGGGTCATTATTATAGTTTTAGCCTTAAAGGGTATTTTGGTAAATTCGCCAGTAGGGTCAGTTTTATAATTTAATCAGCTTCAGAGTTAATGTTGTGATTTATGGTTGACTTCCACGTGTCCAGGTAAGGGCTTCTTATCAATCGATTTGGTTTTCATTCATTTATCGATCAATTAGAGCAAGCCAGAGGATAACTCCACGACCATTTCCCTTCATCGTTCTCTTCTCCTTTGATCTTCACCCCTCACCCTTGTCGTGTCGTCGATCAGCCCGCGCATAGCCTTCCCGTGCACCCCTAGCACCTTAATTGCACCATTGCAGTACAACCCTTCCGCACCTGCGCCGAGCCAGCCCCACGCGTGCACCCCTAGTGCAGACTTGTAAAGACCCGACCCAAAAGAAGCGGTCTCTAACCTAGATCCTTACTTAGCATGCATGTCTAGGAATGTAAAACACCATCCAACGTACTAATTTAAAACTTTTGCAATCAACAGAACTTTAAACAAGCCACAAAAGCCAATGTAAAAATCAAGAGTAATTTGACTGATCAATGCTTTTCTTAAAAACAAACAAGAGTGATGACGAGAACCATAAAATAGTTTGAGTGTTTCCTAGGGACTCAAGTCCCACTACATGCTAAATCATAAAGAAAACAATTAAAGAACATGCATCCCAGTCGGCTATCCATGATCATCCACCGCCTCCTCCTAGCCATCCCGCCTGTGTCCCAAGTTACACGGTGGAAAACCACGAGAAAATAAGGGTGAGCAACGAGTTACTCAAGAAGAATCCCCAACGGGGGTACAATACGAAAACATATCATTCAAAGACACGGACATGCAACCATGCAACGACTCGGAGCAAGCGGATGGGTCAACAGAGCGTCACTCTTGGGGCTTGCCTAATCGAGGCTTACGGCTACCAACTACCCTAGGTTCCACACACAGGTGTCCTTCGAGCCTTACACAACCTAGGACTCGGTGTTGCCCATCGGGGACTTATACACCTAGGATGCCCATCGTGGTCTTACACCTCCAACTCAGTGATGCCCATCGGGGACTTACACACCTAGGATGCCCATCGGGGACTTATACACCTAGGTTGCCCATCGGGGTCTTACACCTCCAACTCAGTGATGCCCATCGGGGACTTATACACCTAGGATGCCCATCGAGTCTTACACCTCCAACTCGGTGATGCCCATCGGGAGACTTATACACCTAGGATGCCCATCGGGTCTTACACCTCCAACTCAGTGATGCCCATCGGGGACTTATACACCTAGGATGCCCATCGGGGTCTTACACCTCCAACTCAGTGGTGCCCATCGGGGACTTACACACCTAGGATGCCCATCGGGGTCTTACACCTCCAACTCGGTGATGCCCATCGGGGACTTATACACCTAGGATGCCCATCAGGGTCTTACACCTCCGGATGTCCATCGGGGCCTTCCCCGAGCGGGACGCACTAGTTACCCCCTACAATCTCTTACACTATACATCATCCGCCAATTCCTAGCATGGCACTATCAGGATAACAAGGTCACGGTTATGCCGAGACAATTTAACTCCTAGCATGAAACTAACAGGATATATCAGGAATCTTAAGCACAAAAGTCATCTGGAAACAAGAAAGAGCAAGCAACCTATCCACTAGAAATTCCATACAAACACAACACATGGCATGCTATCAAGTATTCGCAGGGTCCACACAACCTCGGTAAGAAATCCTTACCTGGAAGTGATTAGAACCAACGATCAACGGATGACCCTCGAGCTTCTAAGCGAACCCGACAACCAACTGAGAAGCACCAGGCTCGGCAAGGCAGGCGTGCAGGCAGGGCGTGCGGGGCGGCAGCTGCTTGCTTGCAAGCGGCCGAAAGGCTGGCCAAAAGCTGGCTGCTGGCGGCTGGTGTAGCAGGGGCGCTGGGCGCAGGTGCAAGGGCAAGGCGCGTGGCCCTCGGGCGGCCGGCGAAGCGGGGCGCGGCGGCCGGCAGCGGCGGCCGTCTGACGCGGCAGCGTCTTCTTGCCTTGCGGACGGGCAGTCTTTGAGTGCCGCGGCGCGCGCGCGCGCGCGACGAGAAGTGCGGCAGCAGCGGGGCTCGCTGGAGCAGGCGTGTGGGCGACGCTGAGGCACGAATGGACGGCACACGGTGGGTGGCGGCGAGGGTGTGGGGAGAGGGTTTTGCGAGAGAAGGGTTTTTTTTTTTTTTTTTTTCTTTCTTCCTCAAATTAAATAGGCTTTGGGAATCTAAAATTCCCTTCCCAAGGCTTTCCTCCTTCAAACCCTAGTTGACGCATTTGTTTTCCTTAATTAATTCCAAACTCCCATCTCTCTTTGAGGCCGAGGGTTCGAGTCCTCCAAAATAACATCTTTAAAACCTTATTTTATATTTAACTAAAATCCGGGCTGTTACAATACTCCCTCCTTAGAGGACTTCCGTCCTCGGAAGTTGCTGCACTAAAACAACTCCGGGTAATTTCTCCTCATCTCCCCTTCCAACTCCCAAGTAGCTTCCTCAACTCTCTGATTCCGCCACTGCACTTTCACTAAATCAATAGCTCGGTTCCTCAAGACTTTCTTCTCAAATGCTAAGATCTTTATGGGTTTTTCCTTAAAGCTCAGGTCATGGTTTAGCTGCAAAGGCTCGAAATCTATGACATGCGAAAGGTCTGCCACATACTGGCAGAGCATCGAAACATGGAACACACTATGCACTGCAGCCAAGGATGGCGGCAATGCTAACCGGTAAGCTACGGCCCCAATCCTCTCGAGGATCTCGAAGCGGTCCAACAAAACGGGGCTCGGCTTCCCTTCCTACCAAACCTCGAACTCCACGACGGAGCTACCTTAAGGAACACGTGGCCGCCAATCTCAAACTCCAACTCTCTACGTCGACATCGGCGTAGCTCTTTTCCTCGCTGCTCCGGGCGGTCAACATACGAGCTCGATCTTACGGACTGCCTCATTGGTCAAGCTGGAGCAACTCTGGACCCAATACGCCTGTCTCCAACCTCTTCCTGAGAATACTAGGGATCTGCAGCGCTAGCTTACCATACAACGCTTCAAAGCGGTGCCATCCGAATGGTTGATGAAAACTATTGTTGTAGGCAAACTCCATCAAATACAAATCTTGGTCCCAAGCGCCGTGGAAATCCAACACACAGGCTCGCAACATATCCTCTAAGATCGATTTACCGCTCACCGGCCATCGGTCTGTGGTGGAAGGTTGTCTTTGTGAGTTGCACTCTGTGCCCAAACACGCTGAAGGGCTTTCCAAAACGGTGATGTAAAACAGAATCCGGTCGGAGATAATTTTAAGCGGCACTCCGTGGTACCTCACTATCTGTTCAAGGAACAGTGTGCCCACCGCTCCACGGTGTAGTTTATCCGCCGGAATGAAGTGGGCACACTTAGTCAACCTATCAACGACCACCCAAATCTGTGCATACCCTCTAGGGTTCAGGCAAACACGAAATAAAATCCATGGTAATTTCTCCCACTTCCTTTGTGGCACCCGAGCGATCAGAGCAAACCTTTGGTTTTTACGCCAGGCGCCTTCACTGTGACAAGTGAGACACCGACCGACAAAGTGGGCAATCTCTCTCTTCATCCCCATCCACCAAAAGTGCGCTTAAGATCTTGGTACATCTTGTTACCCCACAGGTGTCATGCAAAAGGCGAGGTGTGAGCCTCGGTCAACAATTCCGAACGAATACGGCATCAATTTGGGACACATAGCCCGACCCTTATATCTCAAGCCACCATCCGCAAATATCTCAAAATCAAAGTCACCATCGGCTGGACCTCTCATACAATTTTTTCAACTTAGGATCATTCAAGCTGGCCGTCAATAATCATTTGCCTTACAGAAATTTGGATGGTCAATCGAGCTACCCCAGCGGTAACATCCCCTAACAACATCGCTATTTCTCGCTCTCCAGAGGTCTTTCCTTATGATACTTTTGGGATTTTCCAACGTTGCTAGATGCGAGGTCTTTCTACTTAGTGCATCCGCCACAACATTTTCCTTTCCGGTGATACAAGATCTCACGGTCGTAATCCTTTACAAGCTCTAACCACCTCCTCTGCCTCATGTTTAGGTCCTCTGTGTGAAGAAATACTTGAGGCTTTGGTGGTCCGAGAAAATCTGAATCTTTTCCCCATACAAGTAGTGTCTCCAGATTTTAAGTGCAAAGACGGCCACGCCAACTCCATGTCATGAGTCGAATAGTTCGCGCTCGTCTTTGTTTCAAGCGCCTCGAGGCGCACGCTATCACTTTACCGTGTTGCATCGAACGCATCCCAAACCAAACTTGCTAGCATCCTTTGTACACCACGAAACCTCCTGCTCCTCCGGGCGCCAACACCGCGCAGACGTCAAGTCGTTCTTTGACTTAGCAAAACTCTCATCGCACTTCTTATCCCAAACGAAATCGATGCCCTTTCGCCAACCGAGTAAGCGGGGCTGCTATAGCGAGAAAATTTTTTGACGGCGTCGGTAATATCCGGCGGACCCGGGAAGCTACGAATCTCCTACACGATCGTCAGTCGGTCCGCCCACGAACTAACGGCCTCTATCTTGAAGGGTCCACAACCACTCCTCCTTAGACACAACGTGTCCCGAAAAAAGCTACCTCCTCGAGCCAAAGTCACACTTTGAGAACTTCGCATAGAGCTTGTTCTCGCGCAAGGCCGCCAAAATCGCCTTAGGTGCGAGGCATGGTCCTCCTTAGACTTAGAGTACACAAGAATGTCATCTATGAACACGATGACAAAGCGGTCCAAGAACGCCTTGAACACTCTGTCCATCATGTCCATGAATGCGGTGGGGCGTTTGTCGGTCCGAAAGACATGACTACGAACTCATAATGCCCATACCTCGACACGAACGCATTTGTCTTGGGAATATCTCGCATCCCGAATCCTCAGCGGTGGTAGCCCGGCCTCAAGTCAATCTTCGAAACACACAAGCTCCCCGGAGGTGGTCAAACAGTCATCGATACGAGGCAATGGATACTTGTTCTTAATGGTTACCTTGTTTGGTTCCCTGTAATCGATGAATAGACGCATCGAGCCATCTTTTTCTTAACAAACAAAGACGGTGCTCCCACGAGGACACACTCGGCCTAATAAATCCTCTGTTAAGCAACTCCTGCGCAATTTGTTCTTTTAACTCTTTCGGCTCTGCTGGCGCCATACGATAAGGAGCTTTCGAGATAGGGCGAGTCCCCGGCTCAAGCTCTATGGAGAAGTCCACCTCCCTCTTGGCGGCAGCCGTGCAACTCTTCGGGAAAAACATCGCAAACTCTTGTACTATGGGCACTGCTCGGCAGATAAGATGGTCGGTCACGGTTCTCCCGGTCAACTTAGCTAAGAAACCTCAAGCTCCTCGAGCTAACAAGCGGTGAGCTTTAATCGCGAAATCACCGGCGGACACACCCCACTCTGGGTGCCCGGAAATTTAAAGCTAGGCCTACACGGCGGCACGAACACCACCTCTTTACAACGACGGTCAATCATAGCGTGGTTATCGCCTAACCAATCCATGCCGAGGATCACATCAAAACCGCTCATAGCTAACACTATGGGGTAACTGCAGAGTGCTGGTGGACACACTGTATCCGACCATCCCTTACTATACAGCTAGCCAAAGATACTAGTTCTCGAGGGAGAGTAGCGACGGATAACTCAAAACCTAGAGGCTCTAAATTCATGCAAACACGCCAAGAAAAAAGAGAAACAAAAGAATGGGTGGAACCCGAATCAAACAACACAAAGGCGAGGTGATCAAGAACGAGGAGCGTGCACGCCCGCATCATGGTGCGGCTTTCTCGACCTCCTGGCGAGTCGTAGCATATACTCTTCCCTGCTGCTGAGCTGGCTGTGCCACCACTGCCTTCTGGTTGCAATGTCGGGCCTGATGCCCCTCCTTACCACAATTATAGCAAGCTCTAGGGTTACCACCACAAGGCCCCCAATGCTGTTTACCACGGGGTCTACAATACGGTGGCGGCCTCCTACGCCCTGTTGGCGAGGCCGATCACGATTCTGATCCCTCTTTGGTCTCTACCATGATAAGTACCGACGGCTGGCCGACCGCCTCCATGTCCATTACCTCTGCGTCAAACTTACGCCGACCCCGAGTACACTCGGGCCTTCCGCACTACAAAGCACTAACACCTGCTCCCGGAGGATACTTTCCATCATAAATAGTTGCCAAATGCGCTTTGCCTTGGCAAAAGTCTCAGGGCACGTGCCCTAACATCCTGAGACACTCCCGCCTCGCACTCCGCAATAAACTTCACGATCTTCACTCAAGAGTAGCAATCAAGCTGCGGTGCAAAGTACCCATACTCAAAACTTCCTCTCATACACTTCGATTGGGTTGGACCCACTCGCTTAAGGTTCAAAAACAGCTCAATCATCTTTTCTTGGGCTTCTTCACTCGATAAATTTTGCCTTGAACTCGGCCTTGAAGAATTCCCGGATGGCGGGGAGAGACCACTGGTCTCTCACTCAAGGTGGAATCCCACCACCACTTAGTTATTCGGCTAACGATGAGTCGCACATCGAGCTCATTGCACCTCGAGACAAGCCATCACCATAAAAGTATACTCTAGCTCGGCAATCCACACGGGCCGCCACGGTGGTTCTCCGGGGCACTAAACTTCTCGGCTTCCATTTGACGAAATCTTTTAGCCACTTGCCCAAATCCTCGGCACCTTCCGCCACAACGGCCTCGTTCACAATTGGCTCCTCTTTGAGTGGCGGTATTGGTGGCACTGCGAGTCCTCTCACGAACCAACTCGATCACTACTCTATCTCGAATCCGGGACTCCTCCTGCTGTGCGGCTAACAAAGCTGCGTCTCACCCTCTGCTCGGCCCTGCGGTCGACAAAGAACCCAACCATAAGAGCCCTCATGGACTCCACAAAAGCAACTCCGGTGTAGCCTCCCGAGGTGAAGTTGCCTCCACGCCTCACCAGGGCAACACAGCCAGAAGGGCTGTGAGGCGACCTAACATCGGCCGGACTTGGGACGACGTCCCTCCCGTGTCGAGAATCAATACGAATGCCCTGGCTGGTCGGCCTCGAGCCTCCCTGCACTCTACGAGTGAGTGGCATAACGAAAATCTACACCCAAACCAACAATGAGTCGAACTGCATTTTTCCCCGCTCCTCAACAACAAGTCATATACATGCAAGGTGCAAGCGGTATTGTAATTCTTAACCCTTAACCTTAAACTTTCGGACATACCGATGGTGGCGGAGTAATGATGATCATGGAAAACATCCTACAAGCTGCGTCAGTCGATCACACGAACCTATAACTCGGGCTCGATACCAAGCTGTAAAGGCAGACCCAAAAGAAGCGGTCTCTAACCTAGATCCTTACTTAGCATGCATGTCTAGGAATGTAAAACACCATCCAACGTACTAATTTAAAACTTTTGCAATCAACAGAACTTTAAACAAGCCACAAAAGCCAATGTAAAAATCAAGAGTAATTTGACTGATCAATGCTTTTCTTAAAAAAAACAAAAGTACAGTGACGAGAACCATAAAATAGTTTGAGTGTTTCCTAGGGACTCAAGTCCCACTACATGCTAAATCATAAAGAAAACAATTAAAGAACATGCATCCCAGAGTCAGCTATCCATGATCATCCATCCGCCTCCTCCTAGCCATCCTGCCTGTGTCCCAAGTTACCTGGTTGAAAACCACAGAAAATAAGGGTGAGCAACGAGTTACTCAGTAAGAATCCCCAACCGGGGTACAATACGAAAACATATCATTCAGCACACGGACATGCAACCATGCAACGACTCAGAGCAAACAGATGGGTCAACAGAACGTCACTCTTGGGGCTTGCCTAATCGAGGCTTACGGCTACCAACTACCCTAGGTTCCACACCTAGGTGTCCTTCGAGCCTTACACAACCTAGGACTCAGTGTTGCCCATCGGGGACTTATACACCTAGGATGCCCATCAGGGTCTTACACCTCCAACTCAGTGATGCCCATCGGGGACTTACACACCTAGGATGCCCATCGGGGTCTTACTGTAACGACCCAGGTTTTCATCCCGGTCTTATAGGTATGCCCTAGGGGTATTTTGGTAATTTGGTCGGACCGTCAGGGCCGTTTATGTCTTTTTCCAGTTGCTAAAATTATTGGATGGATTTATGTAAGTTTTTGAGGCTTTGTGGATGGGTTTGAGCATGGATAGATGCAAAAGTAAAAATATAGGAATTATGTTGCAGTTGGGATTCGAACCCGGGTCTCCGGGAAAGCTTGTGGGGATGTGTGCCAATTGAGCCATTAGGTGCTCTTGTTGCTCTTCCTGCATCATTTTATGGTTAGCCTTGGATTTTGGGAGTTTTGGTGCATTTGGTTAAATGAAATAGAAATTAGGTTTGTTCCATCTTCTTCTCCAAAGTGTGTGGCCGCCCAAGCTATTCTCTCCATTGCCTTGCCGAGTTCTTCATCCTTGCGGCTCCTTGGATCGATCATCATCATTAGGGTAGGTATCGATCTTCCTCTTCGTCTTCTCCGATTTGAGTTCTTCTTTGGCCGAATGTAAATAGAAGAGTGTGGGTGTGTGTGGGTGTTTGTTTGCGGCTTGCGAGAGAGGAGCCCCACCCGCCCCCACCGTCGCGGCTCCCGGCCGGCCGGATCGCACACCAAAAGAAGAAGCCCAGATCGCGAGTCGCCCGGCTCCATCGCCCTGCGGTGCCATCGAGCGACTGTCGCTCGGCAAGAAATGAGCGACGCCGACAGACAGCCTTTGTCGCGGCCAAGAGACGCCCAGAGCAGCCCGCCGCGGCCCGAGATCTCGCCAGCGGATGCGCCTGCCGAGCCCTTGCGGCAAGGCGAGATCGCGACGTCCAGACGCTCGTCGGCCGCGCGTCGTCGTCGCGTCAGCGCGCAGCAGCGCCCGTGCGTGTCCGTCGCGTCAGCTTATGCTGCGCCGTGCGCCGGCGCCCGGCCGATCGTCGCCTTGCGCGCGCGCGCGCCAGCCTGCCGCCCATCTGCGCTGCTCGGCGCCAGCGCCCAACCCCCTGCCGCCCGCGCCAGCGCCCATCAGCGCCCAACAGCAGCCTCGCCATGCTTTGTCGCTGCTGTCCGCGTGTCGGCCGCGCAGGCGTGAGTTGCTCGAGCCAAGCCTTGTTTATTTTATTATGTTTAGGCCTATGGATTGTGATTATTATTGTGTTTGTTAGGTTCTCGTTAGCTAGCTCGGGATAGATCGCGACTTAGGATTTTTGTGTGTAGTTGCCTCCCGGCGGTAAGGATTTCTTACCAGGAGTTGTGGGACCTGCGATGTTCTATGTGATTGATGTTGTATGTTTGTTTGTGACTATCGGCATGTATAGTTTAGGTGTTCGCATTCGATTTCTGGTGGCATGACTTCGTATGTTGTTCTTTCATGTTAGTCCATGCTAGGTTGTTCCGTTTCGGCATGCTCATATTCATTCTTGTTCCGTAGTACCATGCTAGGTCTGCTGTATTCTTTTGAGCACGTATTGGATTGTTGCCGATTGTTAAAGGCGAGTTAGAATTCGGTAGGTAGCATCATCCGGGCACGATGCATAAAGTATCTCTGCATCCATGGCGAGCACGTCGAGACAGTTCTCGTCCCTGGACCCCGTTAGGGTTTAGCTAACCCGCCGGTGAGGCCCCGCAATCTTGGGTGAGGGTGGCAGGCGGTTAAATGCCCCAACGGTCGGGATGATGACTTGAAATTGCCTCGTCCCCGGCGGTCGGCACGTCCTCGGCGTGTTCGGCCGTAGCCCTTGATTGCCACTGTTAGGGCAAGGACCGCTTCCTAGTGTAAGCCTACCACGGCCGGTTCCTTAGCCTCAAAGTGCGGTGGTTGGTGACATAGTTCACGTGTCAGGTCTCACACCCCTATGTCGGTGACACCGATCCGGAGATTTAGTTAGGCATGGTGATGGACATGGGCGACTTGCCACTAGACCGGCACCCCCATAGTCTGCAGTGAGCACGCGGTGCATGCTTACGCTCATTCTGGTAGCCGACCGGAGAGCTCCTCGGGGTCTTGAGCTAGTGTACCTTTCGTGATCGACGATGAGACAGCCGTGGCCGAGACTTGTTTCTCGTATAGGACATATGGTGTGGTGGATTTATCTCCGGACTAAGACCCTGAGTTGGCATCCGAGGTCCAAGTGTGGACTCAAGTTATGTGCTCTTTCCTGTGTTTATATTTATAGCTTGCATACACTCATCTAGATGACCATGTGCATCGTATTGTACCCGGTTGGGGATTCTTCTTGAGTAATTCGTTACTCACCCTTATTTTGTGGTTTTCCACGAGTAACCAAGGTGCGAGACAGAATGGCTGAAGGTGGAGCTGTGATCATGGGGACCTGCTGTCGTCTCTGACTTTTTATTTCTATGACTCTTGTCTTCTTATTTTCCCCCTGAATGCATGTAGTCGGGCACGTAGCCCTAGGATGTTTTCTCGAATGTTTTCGTGGATTCTCGCTTTATTGAATTTGAGGATGTTTCAAATGTTTTAAGAAATCTCTCGATCGAGTGTACGTTTTGGAAATGTATTTGCCTTGAAAAGCAGTGCTTGGAGACAGGGACGAGTTTCAAACAAACTATCTTTATTTCGATTGAACCTTGATTGTTTTGTTTTAATTGGGAATCAAAATTATTTGCATATTGTCCTTTACTTTGAATGCGTGCATTGGGGTAAAGGCCTATTTAGAGCCCTTTTTGGGTCGGGTCTTTCTGATTGGTATCGAGCTCGAGTCATAGACTTTGTAGAGTGACCCTTTTTGTTGTAGGTCGTCTTTCCCATGATCACCAGCGCTCGCCCGATCATCAGCACGCCTAAGTTTTCATTTTTAGAAAAGGGTTAAGAATTTACAATACCTTTCATCTAGTGTATGCCTTGTTTTGTGTTGTGGAGCGGAGACGAAGCGAGTTCTCGACTCGTCGTTGGTTTGGGTTTAGAGCGCCTTCATGCCAACTTCCCACAGTGTGAGTGTATGTTGTGGTTTGTTGAGATATCCAGATAGATTCGGATATCGGCTGGGACATCGTTCGGATGGAGGCAGAGGTTAGACTCCGTAGGCCACGTGTGGCCCGGTATTAATTCCCTAGTGAGAGGGTGGAGGTGTTTTGCCTGGAGTACCACTCCGGGAGAGGAGTTAGCTTTGGCTTTTGCTCATGTTGATGCTTGTGGAGCGAGTCCTAGTGTGGACTAGCACAGGTAGTTCGGTGTTGATCTTGAACCTTAGCGGATGGTTGATTGCCCGGTGAGTAGCTGCAGAGTGGGTAGCCTTCGAGGTGGTTCTTTGAGACATCCTTGTTCTCCTATAAGTGTTGTTGTTTTGCGGCTAGTAAGTCGGAACCACGTGGTTAAGGGTGCGTGGCGATGTTCCCATCGGACGTGATTCGTTGGTGGTTTCCCCGGTTGTGCGGTAGAGTTGAGCACTCTTCTTATGGTGAGCCCCTAGAGTAGGGCTAGCTGCTGCATGTTGAGAGAGGCGGCGAGTTTTGTTGAGCATCATGTGGAGATGCAAGAGTAGGCGATGAGACTTCGGTTTGATGAGATGCCTTAGGCATGGTTGTTTGAGTTGAGCTCTTGTATGCCTCGCCATAGTTTTTGTCACTTGAGGTTGTGATCTTGCTTGACCCCATTTGTAGTAAGATGTGGATTTGGTAGTAGTGGCACTTGAGGTGCAATGGTTGGTGTGCCGCTTTGGCTCTAAGTCCAGTTCGGACTGAGTGTGGCATGGGTATAAGCGGATGGTTCTATGACCCGTCAGGAGTTCAAAGACACACTTCTTTAGCCATTGGATCCATTTATGGAAAATGCACTTGTTTAGGTCGTGCAAGAGGGCTAGTTCGGTGGTAGTCGAAGGACTACAAGGAAAGGATGTTCGAGAGAGGAGTGGAGCCTCTTCCCGGTGTTATTGGGGGGGTTGAGTAAGTCGTGGGTTGGCGGGTGGTAAGTGTTAGTGCGTGTGAGTCTCACGCTAGTGCTAAGGCCAAGAGATCTTTGTGGTTGGTAGTGCGGTCCACTACCTTCGGGTGCCTAAACTCGAGTTGAGTGAGCATTGTAGATGCGAGTTCGGTTGAATGAGAGGGACCGTGAGTTGGATGCTTATGAGATGAGTTTGGTGCTTATGAGATGAGTTGGATGCCTTATGAGATGAGCGAGGTTGTCTTATGTGTAAAGCACACTTGGTAGAGTCTTGGTATAAAGTAAGTTCGGTTTGGCATCGTTATGTTTTAGCGAGCAAGGTTGCCACCGCTTGAGTATCGTGTGGAGATGGAACTTTTGGTGTTCCTTGGGTTGATTGTATCTCTGCGCGGAAGTTAGTGTTGCCTTTTGGGAACAAAGACTGTTAGTCTTGGATCTCTGAAGGAAGGTTGAGAGTTGTGCACACAAGTGTGTTTAGTGTAGTTTGTCTGGCGGCAAGAGTTCCGAGAACCATGTAGGGTTTGCATTGGAGAACCGGTGCGGTTCTTAGAGAAGTTGGACTCGGTGGATGTTGTAAGGCTTTAGTTGAGGTTGTAAGGATACCGTGCTCGTAGTTGGGTTGTTGCTTAGGCAAGTTTGTTAAGTTGAACCTAAGCTTGGTTGGTGGAACCTCTTGTGGCTCTTGGTTGGAGTTCGGATGGTGCTTGAACAAATGGTGGTTGTAGTGAAGCCGCGTAGTTCCCGATCGCGATTGCTAAGAGTGTTGCTCGGAATCCTTACCCCAGGTGGAAGCTACATGGTGGTGACGCTTTGAGTAAGAGGATGACACATTCAAGCGTTTTCGGTCTTTTTGGTTTCGAGTTTGGGAGCAGCCGGCGTGGTTGTGATCTTTGGGAAAAGGAGTTGTTTGTTCAGCGGTTGGTTGTTAGATCGTTAGGCAGACGGTGTGTGTCGAGGGTTGTCGAAGAACCCTAGTTGTGGAGAGCCTCACCAGGGCTCGGTCGGACCTGTAGTGAGTTTAGTTGGCAAGCCGCAGTGGAGTAGTTTGTAGCCTCGGGTGAGTTCTTTGGCGAGTTTTGGTAGGCTAGCAAGCGAGTTTGTTTGGAGTAGAGTCCGGATTTGGTTAGGTGTGGTGGCAAGTTGGTGCTTGATGTTGGCCAAGGTGTGGTTTTCGAGTTGCCAAGGAGTTAGCCTTGTTCGTGGGTAAGTGGTTTGCCACTGTAGGATGTCTCTCCTGTTCCCGAGTTTGAGAGTGCCCTTATTTGGTGTTTGGGGTGAGTCTTCTCTTGCAGTGGTTGGTGGTCCCGATCTGTGGTGGACCCCTTGTTGTTGCCTCTGGGAGAGTTGGATGTTGTGCTTATTTGAGCAAGACAAAGCGGTTGTGAAGCTCTCTGTCCTTCGGATGTTCGCTTGTAAGGATCTGTTTCTCCTTGGAAGTTGTCGAGGTTATTCCTTGGTCTTGGAATTAGTGGTAGTGGTGCTAGTAGGAGGAAAAGTTTGTTGGTTGCTTGGAAGCGTTGTTTGTCCAAGTTAAGCGGACTCTTGAGTGGTGTTCGGAAGTTGCGGTGAGGGTTGTTACGCCTCCTATGAGTGTTTGGCCTAGTTGGTTAAGGTTTTGTGTGTTGGCATGGAAGTTGTTGCACCTTTGTAGTTGAAGAACTCATTTGTATCGGTTGTGGGTTGAGGTTGCACCATTGTGATTGGATTAGGGTCTTGACCTTTTGAGGATCCTTGTTTGGTTAGTGTGGCTTGTGCTCTGCCCACCATTTTTGTGTCGGGTTCATGGTAGTTGGTGTTAACCGAATAGTGGAGTTCCGTTTATGAAGTTTCGGTGGAAAGGTGCAATAAGCCTAAGCTAGAGGGTTAAGCTGTATGTGTTATCGTTTGGACTTATGAGATGTGTTTCATTTTTTTGAGGCAAGCTTCGTTCCGTTGCTTGCATGGAGGTAAGTTTGGTGGAGAGGAGCCCTCTGGGGGTTGATTGTTAGCGGTGACTTGTCGGCCAGTGATTTGAGTCAAGCTAGAGTTGTGTGGATTGGCATAGCTATGCGATTTGTAGTTGTTTGAGCTTCCGAGGCCGTAGCACTCAAGTTGTTGGATTGTAAGTTTTCCGTGTGGGAGTGTCGATTAGTTGAGGTTGTTGTGTGTGATTAGATTCTTGGAGGATTGGTTTTGATGAGTGAGAGCTCGCACCTCGTTTCGTGTGCGAGATGCCATTTCTATGGAGTAGAGGCATGTCGATTTGAGTTGGAGTTGTTGTCACCAGCCGTGGCAACGAAGGTTTGTTCTAGGCGGTGCGTTGATGAACCGTGGTTGCGGAGAGCGTTGTTAAGAGGCTTATGAGCGAGTGCGATTTTCTGTAGAGTGTTGACCCTCCGACCGATGGTCTTTTGGGAAGAGTGAGCCGGATCCTTCGAACTTGTTGTGAGTTGGTGTTTAGTGATTAGGCGGCGGGGACTAGTGTGGTTTTATGAGGTTGCCTTGGGTTGCAGTTCTCGTGGTCAATTCTTGTTGTTCCATTGAGGCATTGCAAGGTAAGTGTTGTAGGATTCCAATGTTGCGGGAAAAGGTTGGTGGCCATCAATTTTGTTTTGGGTCTGAGTTGCTGCATTTGACCGCAGAGGTGATGCGAGGAGTTTAGAGCTAGTGTTGTCAACTTAGAGCAGCGAGAAGTTACGCCGATGTTCGGCGTCGAGTTTTAGAGTTTGAGGTTGGACGGTGCGTAGTTTTAAGGTTGTGCCGTTGTGAGTTGTGTTGAGGTTTGGTAAAGCGGGAGAAGTGGAGTCTCTGTTGTTGGACCATTTGAGATTCTCGAGAGGATTGGCGAGTTGCATATTGGTTAGCTTTTACTGTCATTGTCGGTACCGTGTGCGGTGTTCTCATGTATCGGTGTGAGGCAAGTATGTGTCGGACCCATCGCTCATTGTGGACTTTGAGCTTTACTGGTGATTGAGGATTTGAGCTTCAAGGGAAGCCTGTGAGTATTCTCGGTCTTTGAGACGAAGACGTTGCATAATCGTGGGATCCGTTTGGTAAAAGTTCGGTGGAGGAGTCGAGTTTAGAGGAGGCCGCTTGTGAGCGGAGAAGGCGGGATGAGATTGCGATATCTGTCTTTGTTTTGAGTCTTAAGGACTTTCGAGGACGAAAGTCATAAAAAGGAGGAATATTGTAACGGCCCGAGTTTTCATCCGGTCTTCGAGGTATGCCCTAGGGTATTTTGGTAATTTGGTCGGGCCGTCAGGGCCGTTTATATCTTTTTCAGTTGCTAAAATTATTGGATGGATTTATGTAAGTTTTGATGCTTTGTGGATGGGTTTGAGCATGGATAGATGCAAAAGTAAAAATATAGGAATTATGTTGCATTTGGGATTCGAACCGGGTCTCGGGAAAGCTTGTGGGGATGTGTGCCAATTGAGCCATTAGGTGCTCTTGTTGCTCTTCATGCATCATTTTATGGTTAGCCTTGGATTTTGGGAGTTTTGGTGCATTTGGTTAAATGAAATAGAAATTAGGTTTGTTCCATCTTCTTCTCCAAAGTGTGTGGCCGCCAAGCTATTCTCTCCATTGCCTTGCCGATTTCTTCATCCTTGCAGCTCCTTGGATCGATCATCATCATTAGGGTAGGTATCGATCTTCCTCTTCGTCTTCTCCGATTTGAGTTCTTGCTGGCCGAATGTAAATAGAAGAGTGTGGGTGTGTGTGTGTGTTTGTTTGCAACCTGCCGAGAGGAGCCCTAGCCAGCAGCCCCACCGTCGCAGCTCCCAGCCCGGCCAGATCGCACCAAAGAAGCAAGCCCAGATCGCCGAGTCGCTTGATTCCATCGCCCCTGCGGTGCCATCGAGCGGCTGTCGCTCAGCGGCCGAGCGACGACGCTTGCCGGCGGCCGCATCGCGGCCAATGACGACCAGACAGCCCCATCGCGGCCAGATCTCGATTCGCCGGTCGCCTGCCGAGCCCCTGCAGAAGGCGAAATCGCCACGTCCAGACGCTGTCGTCGGCGCGCGCGCCGTCGTCGTCAGTAGCGCCCTCGCGTGTCGTCGCGTCGGCTTTGTCGCTCCGTCGCTGCTGCGCGTAGCGGCCGCGCGCCGTCATGCGCGTGCGCCAGCTCTGCCGCGCCCATCTGCGCTGTCGGCGCCCAGCCGGACCCTGCTGCGCCCATCAGCGCCAAGCCCAGCCTCGCCATCTTTGTCTGCCCGTCGCGTGTCGGCCGCGCGCCGCGTGAGTTGCTCCGAGCCAAGCCTTGTTTATTTTATTATGTTTAGGCCTATGGATTGTGATTATTATTGTGTTTGTTAGGTTCTCGTTAGCTAGCTCGGGATCGATCGCGACTTAGGATTTTTGTGTGTAGTTGCCTCCCGAGGCGGTAAGGATTTCTTCTAGGAGTTGTGTGGACCTGCGATGTTCTATGTGTTTGATGTTGTATGTTTGTTTGTGACTATCAACATGTATAGTTTAGGTGCTCTGTTTCGATTTCTGGTGGCATGACTTCGTATGTTGTTCTTTCATGTTAGTCCATGCTAGGTTGTTCCGCTCGGCATGCTCATATTCATTCTTGTTCCGTAGTACCATGCTAGGTCTGTTGTATTCTTTTGAGCACGTATTGGATTGTTGCTTGATTGTTAAGGCGAGTTAGAATTCGGGTAGGTAGCATCATCGGGCCCGATGCATAAAGTATCTCTGCATCCATGGCGGGGGCGTCGAGACGATTCTCGTCCACTGGCCCCCGTTAGGGTTTAGCTAACCCGACCGGTAGGCCCCGCAATCTTGGGTGAGGGTGGCGGGGCGGTTAAATGCCCCAACGGTCGGGATGATGACTTGGCATTGCCTGCGTCCCCGCGATCGGCACGTCCTCGGCGTGTTCGGCCGTAGCCCTTGATTGCCACCTGTTAGGGCAAGGACCGCTTCCTAGTGTAAGCCTACCACGACCGGTTCCTTAGCCTCAGGTGCGGTGGTTCAGGCTGACATAGTTCACGTGTTCAGGTCTCACACCCCTATGTTAGTGACACCGATCCAGAGATTTAGTTAGGCGTGGTGACTGGACATGGGCAGCTTGCCTCTAGACCCGGCACCCCCCATAGTCTGCGCAGAGCACGCGGTGCATGCTTACGCTCATTACAGCGCCGACCGGGAGAGCTCCTCGGGGTCTTGAGCTAGTGTACCTTTCGTTATCGACAGAGAACAGTGAGGCCGAGACTTGTTTCTCGTATAGGACGTATGGTGTGGTGGATTTATCTCCGGACTAAGACCCTGAGTTGGCATCCGAGGTCCAAGTGTGGACTCAAGCTATGTGCTCTTTCTGTGTTTATATTCATAGCTTGCATACACTCATCTAGATGACCATGTGCATCGTATTGTACCCCGGTTGGGGATTCTTACTGAGTAATTCGTTACTCACCCTTATTTTGTGGTTTTCCACAGGTAACCAAGGTGCGAGACAGGATGGCTGAAGGTGGAGCTGTGATCATGGGGACCTGCTGTCGTCTCTGACTTTTTATTTCTATGACTCTTGTCTTCTTATTTTCCCCTGAATGCATGTAGTCGGGCACGGAGCCCTAGGATGTTTTCTGAATGTTTTCGTGGATTCCTGCTTTATTGAATTTGAGGATGTTTCAAATGTTTTAAGAAATCTCTGATCAGAGTGTACGTTTTGGAAATGTATTTGCCTTGAAGCAGTGCTTGGAGACGAGGACGAGTTTCAAACAAACTATCTTTATTTCGATTGAACCTTGATTGTTTTGTTTTAATTGGGAATCCGAAAATTATTTGCATATTGTCCTTTACTTTGAATGCGTGCATTGGGGTAAAGGCCTATTTAGAGCCCTTTTTGGGTCAGGTCTTTACACTTACACCTCCAACTCAGTGATGCCCATCGGGGACTTATACACCTAGGTTGCCCATCGGGGTCTTACACCTCCAACTCAGTGATGCCCATCGGGGACTTATACACCTAGGATGCCCATCGGGGTCTTACACCTCCAACTCAGTGATGCCCATCGGGGACTTATACACCTAGGATGCCCATCGGGGTCTTACACCTCCAACTCAGTGATGCCCATCGGGGACTTATACACCTAGGATGCCCATCGGGGTCTTACACCTCCAACTCAGTGGTGCCCATCGGGGACTTACACACCTAGGATGCCCATCGGGGTCTTACACCTCCAACTCGGTGATGCCCATCGGGGACTTATACACCTAGGATGCCCATCAGGGTCTTACACCTCCGGATGTCCATCGGGGCCTTCCCCGAGCGGGACGCACTAGTTACCCCCTACAATCTCTTACACTATACATCATCCGCCAATTCCTAGCATGGCACTATCAGGATAACAAAGTCACGGTTATGCCGAGACAATTTAACTCCTAGCATGAAACTAACAGGATATATCAGGAATCTCAAGCACAAAAGTCATCTGGAAACAAGAAAGAGCAAGCAACCTATCCACTAGAAATTCCATACAAACACAACACATGGCATGCTATCAAGTATTCGCAGGGTCCACACAACCTCGGTAAGAAATCCTTACCTGGAAGTGATTAGAACCAACGATCAACGGATGACCCTCGAGCTTCTAAGAGAACCCGACAACCAACTGAGAAGCACCAGGCTCGGCAAGTGGCGTGCGGCGGGCGCGCGGTGAGCGGCAGTAAGAGCTGCTGTGGCGGTCGCGCGGCCGAGCTGCTGGCGCTTTGTGTAGTAGTGGGCGCTGGGCGCAGGTGCAAGGGCAAGGCGCGTGGCCCTCGGCAAAGACGGCAGCGGGACGCGCGGCCGGGCGAGACGACCGTCTGAGAGCAGTCAGCGTGGCCGGCTATGTGACGCGACAGTCTTTGGTGCCGAGCGGGGCGTCGCGTGCGGACGAGAACCGGTGCGGGCGAGCGGGCTCGCTGGAGCAGGCGTGCGGGCGACGCTGAGGCACGGATGGACGGCACACGGTGGGTGGCGGCGAGGGTGTGGGGAGAGGGTTTTGCGAGAGAAGGGTTTTTTTTTTTTTTTTTTTCTTTCTTCCTCAAATTAAATAGGCTTTGGGAATCTAAAATTCCCTTCCCAAGGCTTTCCTCCTTCAAACCCTAGTTGACGCATTTGTTTTCCTTAATTAATTCCAAACTCCCATCTCTCTTTGAGGCCGAGGGTTCGAGTCCTCCAAAATAACATCTTTAAAACCTTATTTTATATTTAACTAAAATTCGGGCTGTTACAAGACTCCCACCTCGCTCGACTCATGCCCACACCCGCACGAACAACCATTCCATGCCTTCACCAATCGTAGCCTAGCATTTTGTGCCACACCCCGCTTGCCTGCAGCCCTCGTATATTGTTGCACCCACACCAACGTCGACCCTGCACAACAACAGCCCCGCGCCTGCAACCCCTCACGTGCCGCTACCCTATTATCTGTGTCCGTGCTTTACCCACTAGCAGCACCGAGACTCGTGTCTCAGCCTTCGCGTTGTTCCTATTCGGGATCTTGGGTAACTTCTGTTCCATGAGTTCCATATTGTTTTAGTGGGTTATTTAATTATTAATTAATTATTATATTATTTTAGGTTGGGAATCAATTCGTGGTTGGTATCTGCAGCTCAAGAAGCAATTTAATATATGCAATGTATTATTGTTCAAGTAAGGATTTCTTACCTAGGTTGTATGGACCCTACACTTGTTATTCATTGATTGTGTCTAATGTTGTATGTGTTTACTGTTTCTAAGCATGTTAGGTAGATATTCTATTGTTGATGACTTGTCTTTAAATCTAGCATGTATCAGTTCCAAGTTTCTTATAATAGTATCCTGCTAGAAATGATTGCCATCTGTTGATATCTGTTAGGGAACTGAACATGTAGTAGTATTAGAATATATGTTTCAGTTTTCATCATTTAGAGGCTCTAAAGGGATGCAAAGTAACATGCCACCCTCTTAGGCTTGGGGACGTGATGTAACATGCCACCTTTGGTATAGCCTAGTTTAAGGCCTACTAGAGCGGGGTTCTGATCATGGTGTAAGCTTGCCATGAGAGAATCCTAAGCTTCTGGTGATGGCTGTGAACATGTTGCCACAGTAACGTGTCGAAGGTCTCCCACCGATTGTGGATCAGTGGACACCATTTCCAAGTCTAGTTAGGCATGTGAACCTAAACCATTATAGGCTGCGTAGGCATGCATTTACTTGGTTTCAGTAGCATGCGGTGTGCGCGCACATGCACTAGATGCTGATAGAAAGGCTCATTCAGGCTAGTGACGTCAGTACACCATTCCTTATGATTGTCTAGAGCCGAACTCTTAAATCATTCCCCAAATGTTGAGATCATTGCAGTGAGCTGATTGTTAGGTCAAGAGTCAGCAAACTCTCAATATTGGGAGTTATGTTGATAACTCAAGTTTTGGTTGGAAGTTGGTTGGTTTCTCATGTATTGCTAGGATGCTAGATAATGTGATGACTTGTATACTGTACTCTGATTGAGATTTCTTACTGAGTACCTTCGTACTCACCCTTATTTTTGTGGTTTTTCACCAGGTAACTTGGGATAACACCAGGACGGCTAACAGAGGAGTTTATCAATCATGTGAGTTAGTCGTGTCATGTTTACTCTTTTATTCATTTATTATTTGTTTATTCAACATGTTAGTTAGGACTAAGTCCATTTATTTCATTGTGGAATTATTTTAATAATCTCTGGCTAGAGGTTTAATTGTATTTCCATTTTTATCTTGTTCAACTGTTTTAGTTTGAATAAAGCAGTTATTTGATTTTTTTTTTCAATTTTCCTGTTATAACTGTATTTGAATAACGCATGTTGGGTAAGAACTGAGTCTATGACTGTTTAGAAGTCGGGCTCTTACAACTCTAAACCATAGGAGACGCCTGACGTAGACCCAAACTCTGTAGGTAACCCTGAACACTTTAGTTGGGAGAGCTTTTGTAAAAGGATCAACAACGTTGTCTACCGTGTTAATGTTGCCTCTATGCACAATCTCTCTGATGAGGTGATATTTCCTCTCTATATACTTCCCTCATTTATGGCTTCTAGGTTCTCTTAATTTAGCCACAACCTTGTTGTTTTCACAATATAAAGTGATGGCTTATCCAGACCCGAAACCACTTCCAAATCTACTAGGAAGTTTCTCAACCATACTGCCTCTTTTGCTGCTTCACAAGTAGCTACATACTTTAACTTCCATAATGGAGTTTGTGATGTATCCTTGCTTGATGCTTCTCCAAACTACAACTGCGTCGTTAAGGGTGAACACTGAACATGATGTGGCCTTCCTAGAGTCTTTATCAGTTATAAAATTGGAGTATGTACACCCAGTAAGGATCAAATTCTTAGGCCCGTACACAAGCATATAACTTCATGTTCTCTTAAGATACTTGAGAATATTCTTAACCGCAATCGAGTGATTCATTACTGGATTTTACTGATATTTGCTAACAATGCCTACTGCATTGTAAATGTCAGGTTTTGTACACAACATAACATACACCAAGCTCCCTAATACCAAAGTATAGGATATTCGTCTCATTTCCTCAACTTCTTGAGGTGTCTTAGGACTATTATTCTTAGGCAATGAAATTCCATGCCTAAAAAGGTAAATGACCGTTCTTGGAATCCTTCATCGCATATCTGACAAACATTTTGTCAATATACGACGCCTGAGACAAAGCTAGCGTTCTCTTGCACTGATCCCTTAGAATCTGGATCCTAATGACGTACGAAGCGTCACCCAAATCCTTCATTTGAAATTGGTTAGCTATCCACTACTTAATATCAGATGGCATTCTTACATCATTTCCAATAAGTAAGATGTCATCTATATATAATAATATGAATGCTACTTTATTATCAATGGTTTTCTTGTAAACACAAGGCTCATCAACGTTCTTCTCAAAACCATATGATTTGATTACATCATAAAATCTCTTGTTCCAAGACCTGGACGCTTGCTTCGATCTATAAATGGATTTAACAAGTTTGAAAACTTTTTGCTCTTGTCGTTTGGACTCAAACCCCTCTGGTTGGTGGTTGCGATGTCATTAAGACGGTTATGAATGCTAATATAATTGTACAAAAATTAACTCAAAGAAACTTAAAAATAAGTTCGCAAGTATACACGGTCGAAACTGCAGCAAGTAATAAGTATGTTTTATCGATCCTACACAGACTTTGAAGCGCATCAATATAAGCAAGGTCAAAATGTAACAAACAAAAATGATTTTTGTAAATATGTTTATGTGTTGATAGTAAATAAAACTATGTTATTAATAATGTTAATGCAGCTATAAATGTAAACGCACAAGATAACTCCTAGAAAATAAATATGCACATGATGTGTGGTGAGGTTGACATCATACTTCCCTTTCAAATGCGTGCTTCCGCATGCGATGAGTAGAGTCCAGCTTTCGCTATGACTGCTGCAAAGAAAGGCTCAGGGCATCATACGCGCTAGCAAGATGAACTTTAATCTCATTTAATGATGCAACAATTTTCGCACCATACTAACGTAACCTGCTATGTCTCCCGCCAGGTTCCTCTTCTGAGTGAGCTGGAGGTTAGAATATGTGGGTAGCTAGCCAACACACTCTTAGTAAATAAACAACATTATAAAATTTCTCACCCACATTCATATTTGATTTATTAAGTGTATTCTCTCGAAGTTCCTAAGTTAAACTAATTAACGAATGAGAAGAAGTTTGCATTATAATTTAAAACAAGCGAGTAAAGTTGTTGTGAGAAATTAACACATACTAAACTATAACTTCAAGCCCCTTTATGGAGTTCTTGACGGCAATGTCCCGATACATTACCCGTAAGTTTGCTTTTAAGCACAAGTTTTGCATAAGCTACTAGTGAGAAGATAAATTCCTAACTCCCCTATGAAATGCTTAAGACTAAGCATTGCCTAGTAAAGTAATTTTTGAAAGGCGTTTTTATGGTAGGAGAGTGAATGATTATTATGAAATGAAAATGTAGTCAAAATGATTTTTGTTAGTACATATCGGGGGAGGGGGAATAAATACCGATTATTGGAATCGAGCTTGTGACAATGGTGTTGGACTAATCCATTCAGTATAGAATGATTAATAGTAAGATTATTAGGGGCCGTTTGGATGCGTTTTTCCGCACGTTTCAACTTAATTTTTTTTTCGCTTTTGGTTTTTTTTTTTACTTCTTTTTAGTTATTTTATTTTTTTTCAAAATTATTTTACGAAGTCTTTGGTATGCAATTTTTTTTCTTCAAATTTAATGTTCTTAATTTTTTTTTTCAAAATATTTTTTGATATACTTTTATTTTTTCTTAATATTGTTAGCATTATTATTATAATTATATTTTACATAGATAATATTATATTTTCTATTGATTGCCTAATATTATATGTTTTCTAATTTATTTTATATTTATTATTTATATAATATCACATTTTCATAAGATATTTCATCATTTTAAGTGTCAACATAATTAATTGAGCGATTGTAAATTAAGTAATTGATATTTTTTCAGGTATTTAATTTTTAAATTCTTTATCCAATATTTCACTATATTGTTTTCTTTCCAAATTTCATGTTCTTCATTCATTTTTCAAAATTTTTTATGATATATTTTTTATTTTATATTTTCTAATCATTCGCCTGATATTAAATTTTAGAAAATGTAAGTGAATGGGCCGATGACACGATTAGTTATCTGATTTGGAGTTAATTTATTTCTACTCCAGTCATGAGTTTGATCATTTGAATCGGTACTTGTAATTCTAAAAAAAATTTAGATTAATGTTTGAAATATGTTTTATAGTTGTATTTTTTTTTTCTCTTTTACCTCATATCTTTATTTTTAAATTAGTTAATTGAATTTTTTTTTGTTAAAAAAAAAGATTAGATGGAGAGTATTCTCATTAATAATATCATATTTTTATAATTTATTCCATAATTTTAAATTAACAATAGTTTCATAAATTATTTTGTTTTGATTTAATGTTTTCATCTATTTAATATTATCAATTTTGAGTTAATTAATTCAAAATTGTCACAAAAAACCATTAAAACGTAAATGAAATGGTTTTATGAGGTGATATTATCAACAACAAAAAAATATGATATTATCTTTTTTTATAGCATAATAAGATGATATTATTAAATTCCAACATGAGCAGTTGCTCAGCGGCACGTATGCCCAATGACAAGAGGTCTTGGTTCGAGTCTTCCCTACCTCCAATTATTGTAATCTAAAAAAAAAATGATATTATCAAATAAAATAAAAGGTTTTGTCACAAAAAGTGACAATTAAAAAAATATAAATGAAAATAAAAATTTTAAAAACAATATTTTAAAAGAAATTCAAAACCCTAAAAATAAATTGGAATAATAAATAAAGTAAAATTATTATGCATTAAAAAACTCATAAATGCCATATCATTAAAAAAAGATAATAAACCTAATCTATAATTCTTCAAATTGAAATTACATCTAAACTAGCTATTAAATCACTCTACAAAATATTACATCCACACGAATTATTAACGATCCACAACCGATTATTAACAATATCTTTTTGACCGAATGGGTCGGTCGCGCAATAGTTTCATTGTTTTGGTTCTAGTTCAACACCAGCGTTACAAGTTCGAGCCCGAAAGTCGGTATTTGTCTCCCTCCACAAACATGTACTAAAAAAAAAAAAATCCCTTTTTGAAACCCTCGTCATCCAAACAACCCCCTGGCGAGAATCATGTGCTGTATTATTTTTTTTAAATCAATTATTTATTGTATTTGAGATGCATAAAAGAGAAATGGGTAGTTAAAATAAAAGTTAATTATAAAATAGAGAAAAGTGAATCAAGTTTCTTCAAAATTTAGAAAGCTCGCGTAAAAGAGCTTCGTCCCCAACTCCCCCACAAAACCCTAGCGACCAACAAGACATTCACAGCATCTTCACTACCCTGCTCCTCCGACCTCCACATCTCCAACAATGGCCGCCATGATGGTAAGCACTCGCAATCGAACTATCACATTCCTTCCTTTACTTTTCTCATGCGTGATTTGCAGTCTTCTTCACTTCCTTCACCACATCTGACTCTGCCTATGCTGCGGAATTGTACAGCAACCTCAGATCATACTGCTGAAAGAAGGTACGGATACTTCCCAAGGAAAAGCGCAGTTGGTGAGCAACATCAATGCCTGCACGGCGGTGGCCGATGTGGTGCGCACCACCCTCGGACCTAGAGGTATGGACAAGCTCATTCACGACGATAAGGGAAGTGTCACCATTTCTAACGATGGCGCTACCATTATGAAGCTTCTTGATATTGTTCATCCTGCCGCTAAGATCCTCGTGGACATTGCCAAGTCGCAGGACTCCGAGGTATTGCCCCGGTCTGTTTGATGCTCTTTCTAGCATTTACTGATTCTGCAGGTGGAAGTGGAACCATATTTTTTTGTTGATTTCCGACTTCGTGTTTGTTTTGACATTGATATGTCGGGATCATTTGTTTTTTGGTTTCAAATTTATGTTTTGCAGTTTGCCTTTTTTTTTTTTGTTGTACGTGGTTTCTGAATTGGAAATTTGTTATTTTTTTGGGTTGTGTAATTTCCAGCACTTATTCAGTTCATGATACAAAGTGCTGAAATTGAGCTTGTGTATTGTAGTTATTTAGGCCCCGTTTGATAACCATTTGGTTAGTTGTTTTTGGTTTTTCGTTTTTGAAAGTAAGTGAATACTAACCAACCTTTAAAAACAAAAACAAACTTTTGGAAGCTACTTTTTTTTTGTTTCCAAATTTTGTTTTGGTTTCTACAAATATAGGTGAGAGGTAGATATCCAAGTAAAAATGTATGGTAAGATGGTTGTTGTAGGCTTGAATTTAAAAAACAAAAAACAAAATGGTTATCAAACGGGGCCTTAGTAATAACATCGCATCATGATGGAATTGTGAAATAGATTGGCTTGTTCAAGGAATCTTTGTTCGTTTTGGAATTTGGATCAACAACAATTTGACCTCCCACTAAATTTTATCTCATCTAAACTCTCAGTGCAAAAACCCCTCTCCTTCTCCCTTGATTGAGGCTCTTTTGGCATTGGGGAGGAGGTGGGGTAACCTCTAAAAGACTTCCTGCACAAACCCCCAATGATCTCTATCCCCCAAGCACAAAGAAGTGTTCTCTCTCGAGTGAACCATAATTCACTTCACCCAACTCTCCTCCTCCTTTGGTGCCGTGCCTCAGCATCGGGGATGGGGAGAGTTGCTTTCCTCTACTGGCGTATCTGGTCTTCATCAATTTTCTCTCTCTCATTCCTCACCACAAGCCCTCTAGCTATCGCCCTAACCCAACATCGTCGAAAATCCCCTCTCTGTTATTTTTGCCTCATCTACATGACTACCTCGACACCGACACAACACCTCCACAAGCAAAACACCTCCGCATCGGACAAACATCGATGTAATCAACTCTTCTCTTCCTATGACATTGTTCCTCCAGCTGTGGGGTGAGGGAGAGACGTTTTCCTTCAGCAATGTGTCGAAAGCACCTCTTTCTTTTGGCATTTTCTTCTTAATTGACACTTATGTTGCGTCGTTTCCTCTAGACACTCACATAGCAGTACTACTCCCTCCTCTGTCGGTGCTTTTGACAAACATCAGTTTCTCCCGGCAATCTTTTGACGATCACATCTTTGGCATCATGTGGGCTTTTTTTTTCTTCATCGGACGATAACCACTGCTGATTCCTGTTACAATGAATTTTATCAAGGATTAATCAGTGGCAATTTTGATTATTCTTGTGTAGATGCCCATCATGCCTTATGTAATTTAGCCCACTCAATTGGCTTCATCCCTCTCCATCCCCTGCTATCTATCGTTCGTTTCCGATAGGGTTCTTGTAATTTTTCACAAATCTATGAAATGGTTTTGTTTCCTATAAAAAAATCATTGCACTATGGAAGGATGGATATGAATATGATTCTTCATTTCACGTTCAGTAAGGGTGCTTGAAATGAGAAGATGAGAGATTTAGATACCATTTTCATTCTCCATTGCAACGGGCAAGTAGAGCAGGCTTTGGGAGCTTGCTGAACATTGTTTGTTTTTATTATTTTCTAAATTAACTTTCTGGATCTGTCTGTTTTGTGATGCGAAATCAAGATTTTTTGCAAAATATTTTTTTTGGATAAGAAACCTTTCATTGATACATGAAATTACAATATATGATAAGATATTACAAAATAGGATATTAGATTCAGAGATCATATGATGGCTCTCCAATGATTAGTTAAACAATTATAGCTATAAATTATAATAATGAAAAAGAGTGTCAAGTTTACACCAAGATATGACATGGAGGGTTATGGTGTCAAAAAAATGACTATAGTTTGATGAAGAATCATGAAAAATCCTCTTGTTTTGCTCGTTCCACAGAGTCCATTAGAATGCTCTTATAAAATGATCCCATAATAATTTCTTTTCATGATGAAAAGGGTGGCCAAGAATAGCTTAAGTAATGAGGGATTGATTATCTTTGGGAAGGATCATCTGCCATCCAAAAACATTTATGATGAAATTCAAGGAGCATGTGAGGAATAAATGATTGGCTGTTTCAGATTCATTTTTGCAAATCATACACCACTGTGGTAAAATGGTACCTAGGGAGGCGCCTCTGCTGTTTATCATTCGTTAATATAGCCCCATGAGACAATTCCCATAGAAAAAGTTGACTTTTTTGGGGAATTTTCCTTTCCAAATTGCATCCGTATAATTGAATGCGTTAGCCTCGGGAACATGAGTTAATGATTCTCAACAACATTTCTGCAAAATATTGTCGAGTCACTTCACATATTTCAGTTCAAGAAGCGGATTAATCATCTTCTCTATGTTTGATTAATTTTACATACCTTGGATTTTAATAAGCGCAAGTAGATCTTTTGTTTTCTATCATAAAAATCTAAGTTCTATCATAAATAGTGATACATTTGGAACCTTCAAAGAGTTTTTTGGGTAATATTCCTTGTATGCTCCCTATTACGGTGCTAGCCAATATGGAAACGTGGAACTGAGGTTGAATTAATCTTTTCTATAAGATCTTGTCTGGTCAAATTTTTCTTTTTGCTTCAACGTCCTCAGGCTCCCATCATAAAAAGGAAATAGGAAAGTAAAGAATTCTTTATTTAATAACACATGGGAATTTCACCTATGACCTAGCTTCTTAATATTGTGTTTCAGGTTGGTGATGGGACAACAACTGTTGTTCTTCTGGCTGCTGAGTTTTTGAAAGAGGCCAAACCATTTATAGAGGATGGAGTCCACTCCCAAAATTTAATACGTAGCTATCGGACTGCAAGCCATTTGGTCTGTGATCTTAGTTTCTATTACTGTTACATTTATGGGTTGAATGCTCATCCTCATCCTAACTCTCCTGTCTGGGTTTGTTTTGTAGGCAATTGAGAAAGTAAAAGAGTTGGCAACCAGTATAGAAGGGAAGAGCTTGGACGAAAAGAAAAGTTTGTTGGCTAAATGTGCTGCTACAACACTTTCCTCTAAGCTTATTGGTGGAGAAAAAGATTTTTTTGCATCCATGGTTGTTGATTCTGTTATTGCAATTGGTGATGAAGATAGGCTAAATATGATTGGTATAAAGAAGGCATGTATACCTAATTTATTTCTTTTACATTCTTCGCTATTTTGCTCCATCACAGCTTACATGTGTGGGTGGAACATTAATCATTCTGTTGTGCAGTATTATAGTTTGTGTTTGAACCTTTCTGAACTGAAGATCCTCAGCTATATTTTCAACTTTGAAAGATCACATGGGATAGCGACCGAACACTTATGATTTATACACATTTCTTTTAATGAACAACAACCCTACTGTGTTTTTTTTTCTTGAGTTTTTATTTGTATGATGATGACCGGCTGGTTTGAGACTCGCCTGTGACATTAATTTGTAGACACCTCCCGTGTCTTCATTCCTTTGATGTCTCCTAGTGCTTGGCTTAGGGACAGGTGTGGTTACCCAAGTATAGTGGAGCGGAGATCCAATTTCCTGATTTCCAAAAAAATTATTCAAGGCAGTGTGAAAAAATAATTCGTAGGTGCATGTGCCCTAGATCTTGACTCTTGCGTACAAGGTCTAAACACACTTTTTGAGTAGTGCATGTTTTCAGTTTTTGGTACTTTCGAGCACAAGGTGTATGGCTTTTGACTCCTTCCTTAATGCAATTATGACCATTATCTGGATTTAAACAGTGTGTTTCTGTTGAAACATAACATCAAAATTATTTATTTATGTATAAGTTTTTGGTTTTGATTATAATTATTTTATTAAATTTCACCATGAGACAATTATCATGAATGGTTGGTGCATTTACTAAATGGTTTTGCACTGTTTGGAACTTTGATGTGCCTTTTCAGGTTCCTGGAGGGACAATGCGTGATTCCTTCCTTGTAAATGGCGTTGCCTTCAAGAAGACATTTTCTTATGCAGGGTTTGAACAGCAGCCAAAGAAGTTTTCAAATCCAAAGTTAATCTTGCTAAATATTGAATTGGAACTGAAATCCGAGAAAGAAAATGCAGAAATACGGTAGGATTCAGTTTATAAGACAGTTCCATTTCTTTTATGCCTCTTCTAAACTTCCAGAAACTCGATGGTTTTTGTAGACTCTCTGATCCATCGCAGTACCAGTCCATTGTTGATGCAGAATGGAATATTATTTACGAAAAATTAGACAAATGTGTAGAAAGTGGAGCCAAAGTTGTTCTTTCACGTTTGGCTATTGGTGATCTTGCTACACAGGTTATTTTTGTCTAATCTCACAATGATTGTATCTCCAGTATTTTTGATAGCTAGAAAAGACCTCCTATGTCAAAAAAAATTCTAGACAATAGCTATTATGAAGGAAGGAATTAAATGAAAGTTGGAAAGCTTCCATTGACCATCGGAAAAGCTTTTTATAACTATTTATAGTCTTAACCACCATGGGTAGCCTAGTGGTCAAAAGAACAATTAAAGACCAAAAGGTTGTGGGTGGCCATCTACCTAGGAATTAATTTCCTATGGGTTTTCTTGATATCTAAATATTGTAGGGTTAGGTGTTATGTCCTGTGAGAACAATCGAACGCAAACTGGCTCAAACACTCATGGATATAAAAAAACTATTGATAGAATTTTGTTTGTAACCATTATGAAAGTAGTAAATTATAGTTGGATAGCTTCCATAATCCTATTGATCATTGGAAAAGATTTTTATTACTATCGATAGACTTTTGTTTGTAACTTAATGAAATAAATTTTGATTGAAATTTTATCATGCATAATCCCATTGATCATTGGAAAAGCTTGTTATTACTATCGATAGACTTTTGTTTGTAACTTAAAGAAATAAATTTTGATTGAAATTTTATCATGCATTATCACCAATTATTTTATCAAATTGCCCTGAATCCTCATCAATGGTTTGCTGTTCAACAGTATTTCGCAGACCGTGATATTTTCTGTGCTGGCCGTGTAGCTGAGGAGGACCTAAATAGGGTTGCTGCTGCAACTGGTGGAACTGTGCAGACATCTGTTAACAACGTTATTGATGAGGTTGGATTGCTTTCTGTTATTGTAATTTTATGTAATTGTATACTAACTTGTGCTTGGTGTTCCTCTGTTTTTCATAATGACAATCTAATGAACGTGATATCATTTTACTTTGTTGCATTAAAGGTTCTTGGGACATGTGAGGTATTTGAGGAAAAACAAGTCGGTAATGAAAGATATAATATATTCAGTGGCTGTCCATCAGGTAGAACAGCCACCATAGTCCTTCGAGGTGGAGCTGATCAGGTATGATTTTTTGTTGAAAATAGCAAATTGTATGTAGTGTACCTTGTGTTTGTCAATTATTCAGATTTTGTGACACTGCTATTATCATTTAGTTCATTGAAGAAGCCGAGCGTAGTTTGCATGATGCTATCATGATTGTAAGAAGAGCACTGAAGAACTCTACCGTTGTTGCTGGAGGTGGAGCAATAGATGTATGTTTACTATTTAAGTTAGAGCTTAATTTGATCTTTCGTCTTCGGGATCTAAGAGTAATAAGTTCAGGGTGGCCACCCTACCTTGGAAATAATTCCTATGAGGTTCTCGGTTCTTTGATATCCAAATGTTATAGGGTCAAACGGTATGTTTCGTGAGAATAGTCAAGGTGCGTGTAAGTTGGCCCGGACGGACACTCATAGATATGTATAGAAAATAATAATTTGATTTTTCTTCTTTGATTTAAATATCCCCTTCTCATATGGGAATTGGAGATTTTCCCTTTGTCTTTTCACAATGATTGCATCTCCACTAATATCCACTCATCACTTTGTGACAGATGGAGATCAGCCGATATTTGAGGCAGCATGCACGCACAATAGCCGGGAAGTCTCAGCTCTTCATCAACTCATATGCCAAAGCTCTTGAGGTATATTAGTGGTCTCTCGGCTATTTTTTCTGCTTGATATTATTGTTCTGTAGTACCAAGACTCATTTATGATGTAGGCCCAAGGGGCAGCCCCATTGACAAAGGTATTCCTTCATTTGGAAATTTGAGGGATTTTTGTGTGCAATTCAATAAGAAGTTATTTCTGATTTGAAAAAAAAGAACATTATTCCTTCATTTGGAAATTTGAGGGATTTTTGTGTACAATTTACGACTTTCAAGTATTCTTCCTCTTGCTAATAATCGGACAGGTCATAGGAGTTTGGATGTTAGCCACATTCGTATCATGCTTTACTTCATTCCCACAAGTTCAATGACAAATTGGCTTTCGTTCAGTTTTTTTTGGGTACATAAGTTTCATCTAGATCAGAATATTCTACTGCTTGCCTACACATCCTTGGTTAACGGATCCATTTATTTAATTGCACAACTTTATCGAAGTAGAACTATTGTCTTTGACCGTTATAAACTAAATGTTTCTCCTTCATGAGCTTTTTTCGTTCAAATACTCGTTTTCAGTCTTGCCGCTTGAAAATTTGAGTTATTGTAAGGACCCAACCCAAATCCAGGTTTAAACCTGAGTCCTTAACTCTAAATATATGAAAATAGTGTTCGACACTTAGGACATGTATAAAACAAAACCACTTCAAATCGACTGTTTACGAACAAGTTTATAACACATTAAATCCATTAAAAGAATCAAAGGGTACCCAAGAATCAAAACATAAAAGCTACATAAAAGCTCGAGTAGATATGTACAACTTATCATGCCCCTAAATAGTTTATGTAGAAGGAATAAATTAAAAGACTCTGCACAAAGTAATGCAGCAGGTCCCATGGTCATCTCCAGCTCTGTCGATCAACCATCTCAATACAGTCTAGTAGTACCTTTGGTTTCACAGTGGAAAGGGTGAGTTTTCACAAACTCAATAAGGCTTTCCCAGCTCGGGGGCAGACATGCACAAGAATACAACATTAGCAAACAAGTACGATCAACAACATAACTAAAGGGTATAAAAAACCCAAACTCCTGGGTGTTAGGTCAAGAAACCTCGTCCTTCACGAGCACCCGGCAGAGCAGTCTAAAGGTCATAAACCTAAGACCAAAAGTCCACAAGAGTCCTCTAACTCGAGAGGAATATGATAACCTACTCTAGAGGATTCCAGTGAGATGAGCATCCTATTGGCCAACATGCCTCATACTCGTGGCGAGAGGTGGTGCCACAACAATCACCAAGGAATCATATCAAGCCAATACCACATACCTGGAGAATGCCTAGGCTACTAGTAGAAACCATCCAGGGCCACGAGCCTGGTTGGCCGACCATCCACAGAAGTCTTGTAGAGCAAACTGGGGTGTGAGCCTGAATATCATCGTCCACACCCACCTACTAGTCTCTATCCGATCTCTGTGACTCGTTTGGGTCCAAACGAGGCATCAAGCCGTGCATCAAACACCATGCAAATCCATATCAGGACATACAAACCACATGCAACTCGACCATACCAGGCAGACATACATGAATCATGCATCACTAGTCGTACAAGTGACAATGCATGAAATGTATATGCTCTCGATGTAATCAAATGCAACATACAATGCTCGAATGCAACGCCCAACTACGACGGCACCAACTCGACGACGCCCTCACACCAACGACTAGAACACTGCAGCCGGCGGCTAAACACGACGACGACAACGTTGTTTCCTTTGCAAACTCGGCGGCAACTGAGAACGAGATGGTGACGGCGAACAGATTAAAAATCTTAGCTCACAAGGCAGACTCACTGAAAAACGAATGGAGCTTCAATGAAGGAGAATTTGGAGCAAGGTTGAAGATGAACAGTAATTCTACACCAAGGGTTTTTCAAAAAATCATTAAATAATAGGAGTAAAAAGACCAATTTGCCCTTCCATTTGCACTTCACTATATAAGTGCCACTACTTGCTTTCAAACACCAAAAGACCTCAACTATTCTAATTAACCAAGATGAATGGGGCTATTACAGTTATACTCTTTTTTGCACATTAGAAGGATTAGGAAAGTATGAATAGTTGTTTGTTACACTATAAAAAGGGTCTGTTTGATGCTACTTATGTCCTCAACAAATTGGGTTATCTTATTGTGGTTCTGCAGGTTATTCCACGACAACTGTGTGACAATGCTGGGTTTGATGCTACCGATGTCCTCAACAAATTGCGACAGAAGCACGCACATCCTTCGGGTAGTTTTTTCCATCTTAAAACTCTTTGTTCTCGATTTAACTTCCACTCATTTGATAAATGGCCAAGTTTAAGAAAAATATCCATTTCTTTATTCAATTTCTGTTTTGCTTCATCAAATGGTTGCATAGTAACATGTTGAGGTTCTGAAAAAGGTGACGGCGCACTGTATGGGGTTGACATCAACACCGGTGGAGTTGCTGATTCATTTGCAAACTTTGTATGGGAACCTGCTGTTGTGAAGGTATCTGGTTGCTTTGACTTGTCGGTTTCGTTTCAAAACAATTAATGACTATAGAGACACATTGGGGGCTTAAACGTTCATACCAAATCTCTTGTTTGCAGATAAATGCTATTAATGCTGCTACAGAGGCAGCTTGTCTCATACTAAGTGTTGACGAAACTGTGAAGAATCCCAAGGTGATTTTATTGAATTGAACTCTATTTTTCGATTGCTTTTATGCACAGTTATGCGTTGTTGGTAACATTTCTTCCCCTCCTACCTTTATTGCCAGTCGGAGAGTGCACAGGGAGAAGCTGCTGCCAGTGCCATGGGTGGAAGACGTGGTGGGGCTGCTGGCCGTGGACGTGGAATGCGAAGACGATGAGCTTTATTTGTCTTGCTCGTGAACAGCACGGATTGATAACTCACTTTTCAAATTTTTGCCTGCGTGTGTTTTTCAAATTGTGGCACCAGTCAGATTTTAATCTTATTAGCCATGGACCAGACCTTGAAAGTTACATCCATGGGAATATGGTCCTATAAAACTTTAGTATGGAATGCAATTTTGGTGATGCATCTTATTGCTGTTTTTTATTTCCTTTTTGGTGGACCACAACATTCATTTTCTAGTGTTGTCTTCACCAAAAAAAAAAAGACAAATCATTTTGTAGTTTTGAATGATTTGTAGAGAAACGATTTGTCTTGCTTTCTTTCTGGAATTATAGTTAATTGTTGTTAATTACAAACAATTAGTGTTTTAGTTTCTTTGCTTGTATGCATTTTGGTCCTCAATTCTTATTTCTAATAAGTTAGTTCATTTGGCAATCTAATCATTGTTCAACTAGGCAAGACATATACATTTGTCCGAACAGACTAGAGGTTCGAATCCTCCCACATGAAATTTTAATAATTAGTCGATTTGAAAGAGACTAGTGAATGGTGCCGCTAGATTGATTAAGATAATTTTCAACCTTCAAGGACTAGGTCAAAGTGTTTTTATACAGATTGTTTCAAATGAAGTTAGGGGCCTAAATGTTAGATGAGCTAAAGTATAGGAACTAAAAAAAAGTATTGTGTTTTGCACATTATTTGTGGATTTCCATGTTTTTTTTAGTGTTTAGATTTTGTGAGAGCAACATTAGAATCTATACCATTAAATTTGGATGATACTTTTCCTATAGGGTATGCTCTATGGATATTTGGTATGATCAAAATTAAGTGGGAGTGAGGTGAAAGTGCATATCTGTTTCTGGTTGGATTTTGAATTAGATGAGGGAGATATGCAATGTAGTTCATAAACCGACCACTTAACCTAGAGTTATTTCTACAAATAAATATAATAGAGTTGGACGATGATCTTGCTAGAATAGATGAGATTTACATAACAAATTGTTAGTGATCCTATGGATCACCACTCTATTTTTATTGAAACTAATTGACAATCATTTTATTTTGATTTTCTATTTTTTATGTTTTAAATACTATTACTTTTTCTATAAGTTGCTAAAATGCGTAAAAAAAAGTATGGATATAAAAAGTTTATTGATGGAAAGATAACATATTTTCTTAGAAATAGCCATCAATTTGTAAACTAATCTATTAGTTTTTTAAAGTTCAAGTATGATTTTTTAGAGTACAGAATATTGAATCGAATATGTTTATCAAGACTAAATTTGAAAATTAACTAGGTAACCCTTCAATTTCAACTTTTTTTTAATGATAACTTGAACATAATTAAAACGTTGATGCTGGCATTTATTTTTATTTTCTTGAGTCAAATTTAAATTTGTTTATTTATTTATTTTCTAAAGAGGAATTCTAAAGGGGTCCATGGATAGGGGGAAAATGGGGTTTTCCCTTTGTTTAATGTTTAGTGTTGAAAAAAAGTTTCCCTACAAGTTTCTTCCAACCCACCACTATTCCAAACAACTTTTTCCTGCTTACAAAAAGGAAAAAAAAAAAAAAACTTTTCTCAACAATGTTTTCCTAACTCTTCAAAAAGAACTTTTTTCCATCAATTAAATAAAGAGAAGTTTCAGTGCCCCATGTAAATAAATCTTGAATTACCAAATTTTGTCCGTATAAATAAGAGGAGAGTTCATGCCATGCACTTTCTTTTTTCTTCTTTATTTAATAGATCTGATGTTGAAAAAGGGACATGCTAAATTTGATCTTAATCAAAAGAATAAAACATAAACAATATGCTTGACCATAAAAATTGACAATATTACTACTAAAATATTTCAAAACTATCCTTAGACTAAAAATTCATTAAAATATTAGATAACAAATCAATATGAACAATATTTTTCAGTTCACCAACCATTAGAAGGGAAGAATTTGTACTCAAAAAAAAAAAAGGGGAAGAATTTGAATACATGACCACATAATCATAGAAACATTTATGCCAATTAGCCTATGTTTTTATAACATGATAGTAACTTGAAACTACATGATGTTGATTAAGTTGTTTGTCTGAATTAAATTTGAAGTAACAACATTGAGAAACATACTTTTCATCAATCATACCCTTATGGTTTTTTTTTAACTAATTTTGAAATGTTTATAAAAAGCCCAAAAGTAATATTGCAACTTTTGAAGAAATAATATTTGATTATATGTGCGTATATATATTGGCTTAACCTACATAAAATTCCCTCAAACTTAAATTGAACAAAAGAAGACAACTTAAACCATAAAGAAATTTGAAATCAGGGTAGAGCCAGTTGTTGCATCCACTTTGAAAAACTTCACTCATGCATATACCAATCATGTAATGTAACAATTACTCAGCAAAATCCAGGTTACATCTACTGGTTGTATGAAAACACAACTACAAATTCAGTCATAGAGAACATACTTTGTTAGGACTCTGAATCAAAAAGGCAAACAGAAAAAAAAGAAGAATGCCTTAATGTTAAGAGGAGAAAACAGAAGCACCATAAACAAAAAGTGGAAGCCAATAATAATAGCTCTCAATCCCATACCTACTATCAAATTTTGAGTAATGGGGACTAGGAATAATTTACATTTAGGGGAGATCTACAAAGGTTCATCAGTTTGCTGATGAAGCTCGGTCGTCGGGTCCAGCAAGGATGATCTGCTCAACATCAGTATTCATAGCACTATTAGATCCCAAGTTGAAAAAAAAAAGCAAAGACAGGCAAAACTTCAAATTGAGAGGAATGATGGTGAATTTGATAGGATCCGTCCTTAGATGAATTAAGATTACTATAGGGATATATGAGCAATTAGTTAGATAATATGGCTCTAAATAGGAGGGGATGAGTACTGAAATTTAGGCAGTTGTATTCTCTAGATAAGGAGGTTCCAAATTCCTATTAACTTGGATTATCTTGTATTCTATTACTATAGTTCGGATCCAATCAGAGGCAAAATCTATAGTATGACAAGTTTTTGATGAAAAGTCTGAATAGTATGGATAAAATCAGGAAATGGATATGGAGGCTGCTGAGGGTGTTAAAATTTAAACTGCAAGGTGGAATTAGTAAAAAAAAAAAAACAACTGACACTGAAATTGGTTCATCAAACATTTGTGCATGAAGTCTCTCCTAGGTATGGTTTTGGTTGGTCACCCCATCAAGAAAGACAAGGGCCATCTTTAGTTACAAGTCACTAGGGTTTTCTTTTGGTTATTATGGCTGTGGCTGGTAAGAAACAACTCCACTTTCACAGCAAAACTGTCTAGATCTCAGTTCTACCTATTTCTTGGTGTAAAATATTTCTCCCTCTTTCAACAGTACAGTTCAAATGATCTACTTGCTAATTGATAGCCCTTTCTAAGAACAAATTCTGTTAGCTTGGGGTTGAGGTTGACTTTGTCCCCCTACTTTTGTAATATTTTATCCTGTCAATGAACATTTTATTTCCTATCAAATAAGACATTTTAAACAAAATTATGCATGACATCCTACTATTTATAAGTATGTGAAGATTTATCCTGGGCAGGATAAAAAATGGAGAACCAGACTGAATTATTCTGTTAGTAGTAGAAAGTGAGCAGGACGTACATTGCAATCAAAAGCAAATCTCCTGGCTAGCATTATGGCTGCATTTCTGTCTCTCTCGGATTCAAACGCTAATATGCAAGAAAAATCTTTCTTAGCTTGCCAAAACAATGCTTGAGCTGCGGCATTGCCGCCACCACGAACTCCACATAACTAAGGCCAAGAATGAGGGTTAGTAGAGACAGACAAAGAAAAGATGTGTACATCCAAACCGACACAGTTCTTATTAGTTTAGAAGCTAGTTCCAAACTTGAAACAATATTCAATTTACCTGCATTGATGAAGAATAAAATTCTTTAACGATGGTGTTCTTTCCCTTGCAGAGCTTTATCCGCATCTTTCCGACATGGAGCGCATGGATAGATTCTGGTGGATGATTTTCTCCATTCACCTGAGTAAGAACTACCTGAAGTAGAAAAAATACATGGGAATTAGTCTACTCCATAAAATAATGGCACAGGAGGCAGTTGATAATCCACACTTGAAAAAAAGCGGTAGCAAGGGTCTTTCATGAAGCGCTGATTTAACTATCTGAAAATATTTTAAGACGTGCTGTAACGGCTAGAAAATAATTATAGGAAAAGGCTCCAAAAACATTAAATGACCTTGATAAAAGAAAACATAAGAGCAATATGTAATAGACAATGCGTTGATGATTAAGGACGGTTTGAAATATGGGTGGTTAAGACAGGGTGGTTTTATTTTTTTACTTCTATTTTCTCTTTAAGAAATAGACTGTCCAGTTTAATGGGAAAGTGATAGGTTGATATTGTGGAACTGCACTTGATAAGCTTTCTGACTTTCGAAGAAAAAAAGTTGGGAAGTTGGAAGGAATCTGTAGAATTTTACATGGAAAGAGGATAGATGACAAAAATAATGTGCATAGTGCATACTTGTAATGTAGTTCAAAGTTGGAGATTTTAATCTAAACGTTTAGAACCACTTGTAATTACTCTCCTTTTCTAATAACAACTTAACATTAATCTAAAACCATTTGCCCTAATCTTGCATATGAGAAAATCAACATAAAGAGGACAACGTACATTAAACTCAACATCGTGCTTCCGGACGAGAGCTTCAACATAGCTTCCCAGACCAGCAGCTGTTAAATTCAAGATTCAGTTTCTTTCCATTAAATTCAAACAAAACAAGCACTAAACGGCTATAGCAACCAAGACAAGAACTGTTGATTACAGTATAATTTATATGCATCAAACATATATATACACATTTACCCTCAAACTACCTGGATCAATGGGGCCAGTGGTATTCAAAGTGATTTTATAGTCATCTAAATGAATATCAGCTTGCAAGATTTTCCCAACATCAAAAGGCTCTGGAGCATAAACTGATTTTGTAGCTCCTGTGATAGCAACAGTTCGGATTAAAAGTAGAAAAAAGAATTTTGTAGAGAATTTAGGAATATGTAAATTACACAAAAATTAAAACCTTGTAGCTATTAGTAGTCTAGAATAGAATTTAAAACAATAGTATTAGTCTAGAATACCTGAAATAAGTTCTTTCTTGCCACCCTCAGATGCTATACGGTACCACTGAATATAGCATTTTGAAAGTTCTGGAGATGTATCACAAGAAGGTTGGATATGGAGATAAGAACCTAAACACTCAGTGCCATCTATCTCGTAAATGTTGGAGCTGTCTCCCATTGCCTTCTTGCTTATTGCAAGCTGGTATAAGTGACGGGATGAAAAAAGAGATCAGCATAAATAAATAAATACAATCCATATTTTTCAGAGAAACAGAAACTGGACCAGTTAGAGAAAAAAGGAAACAAAAGAAATAACAAAAAAGAACAAGTAAATGAAATTGAACAGCATACTCACACAACCTAGCCATCCCCTTTACAAAAGAAAATATCTTGTGGATGCACTTTGTTAAGGTCTTCTTTGGGTAACATGGATTGGAAGGAAACAAAGGATCTTTCACAAAAATGAGCTCTCTTTTGGTCCTTTTTTTAGGCTATAATATTTTAGTTGTTTCTTTGTGCAAATGCCACTCTTTCACCAAATGCCACTCTTTCCCCCCTCTTTTGTAATTTCATACGACCAATGAAATTGTTTTTTTAAAAAATTAAAAAATGCTATCAAAGGACGATAGCTCATTGAAGTTCTTCTAAAGTTGATAATGCTATGATAGCCCTTTTGGTGTTGCCTAGCTTAAAATGGAGAGTATAGTTCTACGGTGGAGGAGATTCTTTTATATTTGCTATATCGTGATGTGACACACTAGCTTCTTTTCTCTTTTATGGAGTCTCTAAATTGAGAGAAACAATAAAGTTTTTGGAAGTTGCTCGTATCATTGGACAATAAACTTACTTCTCTCTGAAGCAGTATAGAATACTTAGACTTCTCAGCAAGTTGCAGTCTCAATGCCTGAAGCTCATGTTCCATGTCCATAACCTACATGTACAGAATTGGCATACACGGTATCAAATTGCAAACTCAAAGATGATAGCGCCAATTAAATTAATTTACAAGGGATATAAGTTTAAGCTATATGATAACGGCATAGAGAATGAGGAGGATAGAGTGTGGACCTTGCTCGGTTGGTGGAGCATTTTGATCCTTCTAGCCTCTTGAACCTCCTTCATTAGTTCCTCCAGGTCCTGACCAGGTTAATGAATTGTGCTAGATAAGCAATTGCAAATGAAGGAAAAAATAAAAACAGCAACGACAATTCATTTGTAGCAAATAAAAACCATATTAATACAAACAAATATATTAAAAGAAAAAATTGATGAGGATAAGAAATCCTCAAACTGAAAGAAGTCTTTAAATTATAAGAAAACTTCCCATCTAAAGAGCATAGAGACGCTAATACAAAGTATGTATACATTACACTCTTTGGCTAGCAAAAAGTAAAATAATAACTTTGTCCCATAAATTTTTTCGATCAACTTGTACCAACTAGAAAGCTCTTAAAACTCTATCCCATAATTTCATAGAGAATAACTGGGGGCAATTCTTGTTGTACGAGTGTACAAAAGAACCAATAACCCGAGCAACCCATATAACCCAACCCGATATATAAGGGTTGGGTTGGGGTCAAGGAGAACCAAAAAATTCCGTTCGGTTCGTGGGTTGGGAGAAAATTGGTTCGGTTCAACCCTAACTGATCTGATATATAAAGTAAAAATGAATGTATTTTTGAGAAGTAGTATTATATTGCAGTGGCTGAAGTTAAATGTTAAAGTCATAAGCGTCTGGGTTCGTGGTGACCTGCGTTCCATTTTTTGTGTTAATAATTTTGTTAACTTTTCCATTGGTTATGTGCCACTTGTCCCACATTCTCTTTCCTCTGTCTTTTTTTTCATGGTTCTCTCTCCTCCATTCATTCAACAATTTGTTTTTCTTTTCAATTTTTTCAGATTTCTTCGTTCTTTATCTACAGTAATAGAAATCAACATGAACTTTTTCTTTTTTCAATTTTAATTCTATTATTTATCAACTGTACATATGCAACCAGATTCTGGGATTATGTGAGGGATTGTTTCTCTTGGCTTGTGGTCCTACCTGGTGACACTCACTCTCTTTTACAGACTACACTATTGGGTCATCCTTTCAAAGAGAAAAAGAAGCTATTGTGGAATAATTTTATCAGAGCTTTTTGTTGGAATTTATGGAGAGAAAGGAACTACAGGATTTTCCAGGATAAGAGCTCTAACTTCCCTTGCTTTATTGAAAATCTTACCATTACTGTTATTTCCTGGTGCAAACTATCACCTCTCTTCCATGATTATAATTATGACATGCTTTTAAGAAATTGGAGATCTTTATTGTAACTGATATGTAACTGGTTTGAATCTGGGATGTATTTGGCCATGTGCCCTCTTGTAATTTCATATCTATAATGAAATTGTTTCTTATCCAAAAAATTCTATTAATTTTTTTTTATTAGTCATCTTCAAAACAAAACACTATCCATATTTATTTCACAGGTACAATTTGTTCAGATGTTTTTAAGGATTCTTCATTTTTTTTTTCATCTCTCAATTAGAACCGAGGTATCTAACTCAACTCAACCCAACCCGAAAATATAAGGTTGGGTTGGGTTGTGTTGTTGCTATAAATGGGTTGGGTTGAGTTGGAAAAGTGACGAACCCAAATTTTTGGGTTGGTTCAAATATTTCCCTTAATCCGAACCAACACAACTCATGACACCCCTACTAACTGCCATAAATAAGAAAATTGTTTCTAAAAGTAGTGTTTTTCATTAATAAACCTTGATTGATGCTCATGTAGTTGACTTCTTTGGCAAGGGTCTTCTACACCCCAGCACCTAGCATGTATCATGTTTAAGAATATATTTTTCTTCATAAAAAAAGAAATTATTATTATTAATCCTAATGGAGAAAAAAGACAAGGTTGCAAATAAGAGAACTTGTGGGCACGAAAGAGATAATTCTTGTGAACAATAATTGAAAAAGAGAAACCTGCTTCCCAGCTGCCCGAGATATTCGTTCGTGTTCTTGTAGGGCCTCTTCCACTCTTTGAACCGCTTCTCTTGCATGTTCAATTTCTGCACGTGCATAAGCTCTTTCCTCATCAACAAGTTTCTTAGCATCTTCTGATGCCTACAAAACAAATTGAACACCCAACATTGGAACAGAAAAGAAAGAGAACAAATCATTTTTGAAAGAGAAAGACGATGCTGTATAGCGAAGTACTTGAATTTCAAGAACAAAATTAAAAATACTAATTTTTTTTTTGGATAAGAAACAATTTCATTGATGCATGAAATTACATTATAGATATATATTACAAGAGCTCAAATAAGCGATCTCCGGTAAAAAATCAACATTTTAAAGTTGAAAGACATATGCTTAAAGTTGAAAGAGTAAGTATGTTTTCCTACTCGAAATTTGTTTATTTCCTCACATATTTTTTCTAGAGCCCGTTAATTTTTCCATTCATACGTCAACAACTAATTAAATAAACTATTTAGCACTTCATTTAACTACTAAAACAATTTTTTTCTAACACACATCCCACAAGTATTGGAGGGCCAAACCGCCATATGATCAACCGGTGCCCATGTCTCATAACCTAACCATTAAAATTTTGAAAAATAACCTATAACTATAAACGGCTAGCATGATTGCAAAGGTACCTCCGGAGTGGTTTTATAGACAAAAATTATTCATGAATGATGAAACTACATTTTCAATCGTCTAATATGAATATAATTGAGAAAGAAAATCCTCTAATATTCAATAAATTAACTAAAGCTCATCTAATTCAGCACCTTCTAGAAAATCACAACTGCTTGGATTAACGTCTTACATAACTACAACCATTTTGGGTTCTCACTTTTCTCTCACTCTTTAGGATAACCATTTCGATCTTTCAGTCCTTGTTGTCCTTGGTTGAACACCACAAAATTAAAGAAGTACGTTTACCATATGGGTCTCTTAAACGCGAGAGAGTATGGAACTACCTAGCTGAAGCTCTTCGATGTATCACCTCACGGCTATGAGAATACATGTACTTTCTAAGATATAGAAAAATATCACCCAAATTCCATAGGAATTCTGAACTCACCTGCTTAAGAAAATTAGCTAGCTTCTTCACTTCAGCCTTTTCTTGTATTAATTCCCCTTCCCGCTGAGTAAGTTGAATGGCTAATGCCTCCACCTGCAATTAGCATAATGAAACACCTGGTAGAATCCAACTGTATTGAAATATAAATGGTAAAGAGCTACAAGATAAACTAAGTAATTTGAGGTACTTGGAAGTTGGACCCTCCCTCGAAAGAGATCACTCAAGCCCTAATCCAAGTATACAATCGTCTACCTTCACCCTTCCTAATTTACTATTTTTTATAACAAAACTTTCTAACATACTCTCAACACCCCAAATAACATTCTAATAGCATTTCCATCGGCATCCTCCTTATTTTGCTTAAGTTCAGATATGGCATCAATAGCAGGCAACAAGACTTCTCAGTTAGAAATAGAAAAGTAACCTTATGTAGTGATCAGTTTGGTAGCTATAGAAACAGGCATCCCTACTCTACCATGTGGGGATGAAGATATTGTTAACATTATCCAACAAAAAATCATTGTGTAAAACTCTCCGTGTTTCCAGGACTCGTGCGCAAAATAGCAGATAGCAGAGAAATTTCACTGTATTGTCCATAAGCCTAAAACCTAAGCCAAATAACTCTTATCATTAGAACTCCTTTTCACGCTAGTGGCCAGCTACGTCACAAACTCAACTAAGTAAAATGCATCTGACTTGAATATCAAATCATAACCGAGTATAGTCCATAGGATACACCATTCAGCACCATAATAAAGGTTCTGGTAATAAATTCTTTTAGATCAATTCAATATTGTTTTTCTGCAGTTTTTAAGCTAAGCAACTTTCCTGAAAAATTCAAATTCCAACTAACTTGGCCAAGAGAACGTGAAATATAACAAGTAATAAAAAATTGTGTGTATAAATATGGTGTCTACACATGACAGGGAATTGACGGCATGGTAGGCCAGGCTGAAATGTTCTACTGCATCAACTCAGAATGAAGTTCCAAGTCTCAACTTACTTGGCCAAGAGAACTTAAAACAGAATATGTATGCTTCATTTTCAATTGAACTAATTTTAAATGGTGGTTTGTTCAGTAACCAAAGTATCCAAGTCTATACCAATAAATGCATGCTCATAATGCATTAAAAACCGCCTAATATTCACCCAAAATAAAATTATAGCACAAGATTTCCAAATGCCTGTTGTGAAAGGTAACACATCATATAGTAAGTCATCAAATTTACCATTGCAATAGCTTCCTCTACATCATCCTTGTTCCTCCCGGCAACGCGTCCTCTTAATGCTTCCAATGCATCCCTAAGCTTCTTCAACAGAACGTGTTTTTCAAGTGAAACTGCTTCTCTTAGTCTAGCCTGAATTGCACAAATAACTAGATTATGATTGAGTTTCGTTATAAATATCTAATTTCAGATTAACCCTGGACCCTGGTTATTAACTGAAATAGGACTACGAATAACGGATCACAATTTTCAACTTGCACCAAATCATGTAAATAAATTGGATCAATTAAATGTTAACTTTATAAATAAAAATTGAATATCTATGGAAACTGAATTCTACACTAATCAGGGTGGAGGGATTTAAACTAGTAACCTATGGGTTATCAAGTCATATATTATGTCACCTGAGCTTAGCTCTTGTGGGCAAAGATCTATGGAACTATATACAAGTGCCCACTCATTTACATGAGATAATGCATACAAAGAAGAATATAGTTTAAATAGTAGGATTCCTAATCAGTTAAGGTACAAGTTTAATCCTGAAAATGTTGAGTCTAATAGATATTTAAACTTTAATTGTTCAAAAAATATATAATTGGTCTCTAAACTTCCAATTTTGTATGTAATAAGACCTTTATGTTTAGAATTGTCAATATGCCTCTAAACTTTCAATTTTGTAACAAATGGGTTTCTACACTTTCAATTTTGTGTAAAATAGATTTTAGACTTGTAACTTCTAACTTGAAGTGGCCTAGTGGTCAAGAGGGTCTCGGGGTGCATAAAAGGTGATGGGTTCAATCCATAGTAGCCACCTACCTTGGAATTAATTTTATATGGGTTTCCTTGACATCCAAATGTTGTAGGGTCAGGTGGTATGTCCCGTTACATGGCTCGTACAGTCACAGATATAAAAAAAAACTTGTAATTTTTTGTCCAGTAGATTCCAAACCTATTTATTACTTAATATTTATGAATCTATGAAATAAAAAATCTACCAAAACTGATATTTAGCTTATAAACAAATTATGTACTAAGTAGAGGGTTTTTCTTCCTTGTTTCAATAGGAAACATAACTTCTCATAAAAAAAAATACTAACCTCTTCTGACAACTTAGCAGCAGCAGCCAAACCCCTCTCAAATTTACTAGCCAAGTCTCGAACTGAGAGGCGTTTCTGCTGTTCCAACAGTTGGGAAGTCTCCCGAGCAACTACCTCCTTCATAGATAGTACTTTGGGATCATCTTTAGCCTCCACAATCTGATTGTTAGCTCCGATTTTGTAGTTCGGAAACCGACTAGAAGCAAATATAACATCAGCTGATACAGCTGAGACACCCTCTCTTTGCATCATGTCACTATAAGTACGGCTAATCCTTGTCATTTTCTAGGCTGGTTACTCTGCAAAACACCAGGTTGGTCTGTTTAACAGCATTGATTAGTTTAGAGCACCAAAAACAAATTTGCGAGAGATTTGCCGTGAAAAGGGGAGGAGGAAACCAGACGACAAAAGATTGAGCTCAGTAATGATATCTAGCTTAGCTTTATCGGATCGACCATTATTTCAGAAGCTTCTAAAAAACTCATACTCTTTTACTCTTTTTTTTCCTATTCCATTGATATGATGAAAATCTATCACTAATTCTCTAATGTTTTTTTTCTCTCTATTTTCATAAATTCTACAGGCACCCCATAGAGAAAAATGGGGAAAACCCCCATTCCCCAACCACCAAGAGCAAAACCCATTTCGCAAACAAGAGAACCCAAAACACAAAGAAGAAAGCCCAAAAGAAAAACTCAAAAGTAGAGACAAAAAAGAAGGGTGAAGGTAGAACTTACAGAAGACTGAAAAATACTTCGTGGAGAAATCAAACAAGTGGGGTAGGGATTTGCAGGTCTCCGATTCTCGATTGGAAAACAAAGCCAGAAACGGAATATCAATTGAGAGAGAGATTGGAAAAAGTAGGTGGTTCGCTTACTTTTTGGAAAGCGAGAGCAGCGTAGAGAGAGAGAAAGAGAAGCCGCCCCAGATTAAATTAATTTGGGAAAATTGGGAGTTGAAGGAAGAAGATAAAGACTGAAGAATTGGGCAATGGAGTCTATATACGCTTATGCTTTAAGCTTAGAGCTGCTGGTTGGCCATGGCGGGTCCTCCTCTCCCCATTATTTCTTCTCTTTCTCTCTCTCTTCAGACCAGTTCCTTTCGCTCCCGCTTTATCGTCAAATCTTTGGATTTTTGCCGTTTGGGAGAAAAGAATGGTTGAATTCAAATATGTTTTTAAATGCGGGGATTTGCGCTTATCACCAAATTCTATCTCTATCTCTTCCTCTTAGATTAATTTTATAGTACAATTTATAAAATAATTGAATGTAAAGTACATTAGATATCTATCAATAACTAGTAATAGAACTCAATTAGTGATAGACATCTATCACTAATAAGTGATTGACATTTATCACTAATGAGTGATATAATTTAATTTGAATTTTTTGCTACAAATGAATTAGTTTTGATTTTGTGCTATAGGTGCAAATATTTTGCCATTTTTTGTTATACATGCAAAATTCCCTTTTAAATTTAATATTTTATCCTCAATTTTAGTGCTTTTTTAGTTTATACTTATAATTAATTTTTTTTAATTAAATTTTAAAAATTTAGTTAGTCATTTTTTCATCACTATATTAAAATTTACAAATTAGTTAGTCATTATTTTTATAAACATCAATGATTTTGTTACATTGTGGACTAAAATTTGTGGTAAAAAAGTTTGATTTTAAAATATATAAGCTAAATAAAAATAGCATCTAAAACTTAAAATAATTAAAGCTAAGGAGAGATTGCTAACATGAGCAGTTGTTCAGCGGCACTAGTGTATGTCCAATGACCAAAGGTCTTGGGTTCGAATTTCCCCCATCCTCAACTGTTTCCATCATACATATGGTCCCTTTATATAGGAGAAGCAAGGTCTTATAACAAACTTAAGAAATATATTATACTATAACAACCCCTAACTGAACAGCGAGCTCGATACTCAGCCACAATGCTAGAACGAGCCACAACGTTTTGTTTCTTCGAGGGCCACGACACTAAGGAGTTCACAAGAAAAACACAATAAGCTGCCAGTTCGAGAGAGTCCAAGTGTCTGTGGGTTGAAGAAGGAGCCCCAAGTGCCTGGTTCCACTTAAGTAGCCAAACTCGTTTAACTGCCTACTAGTGAGAGTTAGTCGGGCTCTGGAGAAACTGGCTCATGTGATTCACAATATAAGCAATATCAGGTCGTGTATTGGTCAGGTACTGCAAGGCTCCAACAGTGCTTCTATAGATGAAAGGATCAACTAGCGCGTGATCATAGACACTGACAGGAATTTACCTGAAACAGACGGTGAAGGAGTAGGTTTGACATGCGCCAAGTTCAGCTTGGTAAGAAGATCCTCAATATACAGGTTTGACATGCACCAAGTTCAGCTTGGTAAGGAGATCCTCAATATACTTGGTATGAATAAGTAACAAACCAGACTGTAAGTGAGAAACTTCAATACCGAGAAAGTAGCTAAGTGTATCGAGATCATTTAAGGGAAAATGTTGGTTCAACGAAGAAATTAGATTGTGAATGAACCGAGTATCACTACCTGTGTAACGACCCAACTACGAATGGGGTTCTAAATAGGCCATTACCTCAATGCATGCATACAAATCTACAGAAAATTTGCAAGATGGTGTTTGGATTCTAAGTAAAAACTAAAACATGAAAACATCCATTTAAAAATCAACATAAATTCTGAAACGTCCCTGTTTCCAAGCACTTTTCCAAGACAAATACATTTCCAAAACATACTCGATCGATCAGAGATTTATTTAAAACATACAAGCTTTGCAATAGTTACAACAATGCTAGAATCAGGAAATACATTGAGAAAACACCCTAGGGCTCAGTGCCCAACTACATGCATTCAGAGGACATTTAAATCATAAACATAAACATAAGACTCAGAGTTGAACAACGGGTTTCCATGATCACAGCTCCTCCTCCAGCCATCCTGTCTCGCACCATGGTTACCTGTGGAAAACCACATAATAAGGGTGAGTAACGAATTACTCAGTAAGAATCCCCAACCGGGGTACAATACGATATACATGGTCATCTAGCAGAAAGATATGCAAGCTATGAATATAAACACAGATAGAACACATAGCTTAGCCCACACTTGGGCCTCGGATGGCAACTCAGGGTCTTAGTCCGGAAATCAATCACCACATCCACACAGTACACAAGTAGCCCTATACGAGAAACAAGTCCGGCCCACACTGCCTCATCGTCGACGAAAGGTACACTAGCTCAAGATCCCGAGGAGCTCTCCAGAGTATTTGTAATGATCGTAAGCATGCACCGCGTGCTACTGCAGAACTATGGGGGTGCGGGTCTAGTGGCAAGTCGCCCATGTCCGATCACCATGCCTAACTAAATCTTTGGATCGGTGTCACTGACATAGGGGTGTGAGACCTGGACACGTAAACTATGTCACCTGAACCACCGCACTGGGCTAAAGGAGCGGGTCGTGGTAGGCTTACACCAGAAGCCGTCCTTACCTTAACAGTGGCAATCAAGGGCTACGGCCGAACACGCCGAGGACGTCTTTGATCACGCGGGGGACGAGGCAATGCCAAGTCATCATCCCGACCGTTGGGGCATTTAATACCGCCACCCTCACCCAAGATTACAGGGCCAGCCGTTAGGGTTAGCTATTCCCTAACGGGATCGGGTATGAGCTCCATCTCATACGTCCCGTCGGGGTGCAAGGTACGTTATGCACCCGGCCCGGATGATGCTATCTACCGCAACTCTAACTCGCCTTAGCAATGCGCAAACAAGCAATATCATCCAATACGTGCTCAATAAGAATACAACGAACCTAGCATGATACTACGAAGCAAGGATGATACGAGCATGCCGAGAAAGGAACAACCTAGCATGGACTAACATGAGAAACAACACAGGAAATCATGCCAGTCGGGAATTCAGAATAGAGCACTTATCACCAAACATGTCAATAAACACAAACAAGCATACAATCAGCAATCACATATAATATCGCAGGGTCCACACAACTCCGGTAAGAAATCCTTACCTGGCCGGGAGGCAACTACACACAAAATCCTAAGCTGCGATCGATCCCGAGCTAGCTAACGAGAACCTAACAAACACAATAGAAATCACAATCATAGCCCTAAAAATATAATAAAACAAGCAGGCTCGGCTCGGGGCACTCACACGCGCACGCGACGACACGGCGAGGAAATCTTGCTGGCGGCGGTGCGCGGTGCGCTTAGGCTGGGCGTTGAAGCGCGAAGGCGCGCGACACGCGCGATGGGCACGCCACGCGAAGCGTGCGGCGCGGCGAAGCTGGTACGGAGAGCGTGCGGCGTGCGGGCGAGCGGCGCAGACACGGCGATCGGCTGCTGCGCGCGAGCTGGGCGTCTGGCTCGGCCGATCCGGTGCAACGACGAGGCTAGGCGTGCCACGAGCGTCTGGCTCGGTCGATCTGGTGCGACGACGACGAGGCTGGCGGTTGAGCGCGCGCGACGAGGATCGCTCGGCGGTGGCGACGGCGGCAGCGTCGAGATCTGGACGCGCGACGGCGAAGCGAGCCGCTCCTCTCGGCCGGATCTGGTGCGGCTACTGGTCGGGGGCGTCTGCGCGACTAGGTGGCCGGCTGGTGCGACGGTCGGCGGGCGGGCTCGGCGGATCTGGCCGGCTGGTCGGCTGGGAGTGAGGCTAGGTCGGGGGAGAGAGAGAGAGAGAGAGAGAAAAGAGAGAGAAAGTGAATTTGGGGAAAAAAAAGAAAAGAAAAGAAAAATGAATTTGGAAAAGAAAAGGAAAATGGGAAATAAAAAGGAAAAATAAGGATTTTATCCAAAATCCATCCTTATCCACTTTTATCCTTAAAAATCCCATTTCCCGGCTTCCTCCTTCGAGACCCGGCTGAAGCAACCTCTCCCAATAAATAAAACCTACTAAAATCCAACTCCCAAATCAACACCAAGGGCTCGGGCTCGAATCCCAAAGGAAGCACACAACCAACCAACACTTTGCCCAAAGACCCAAATCACAACCGAACTCCCAAATGACTAGCCCAAACATCTCGGGACTCACAAGCAATAACAAACCAGCCTCGACAAAGGCAGAAGCTACCTCGAGGCCTGAAAAACTACAAATCCTGCACGGAGAGCCAAAAGACCAAAATACCCCTAAGGGTCAAAACAGCTCTAACGTCCCAACCGAACCACTGAATCTGGACCGAAAGCAGCTCGAGAACCGGAATAGAAAACTGGGCCGTTACAACCTGTTAAAATGACATCATCAACGTAGATAAGTAACAACATGATGACTGGGCCTTGATTGTAGATAAAAAAGAACGACTATTAACAAAGCCCCAAGAGAGAAAAGCTGTCTTTGAGGCATTATTTCATGCTCGTGGCGCCTGTTTAAGGCCATGAAACGCTTTCTTAAGCTTACACACATAGTTTGGAAATAAGGAGTCAGCATATCTAGTGGGTTGATCCATATACACGTCTTCCTCAAGTGTTCCATTAATGAGAGTCCAAGTGTCTGTGGGTTGAAGCAGGAGCCCCAAGTGCTTGGTTCCACTCAAGTAGCGCAAACTCGTTTAATTGCCTACTAGTGAGAGTTAGTCGGGCTCTGGAGAAACTGGCTCAGGTGATTCACAATATAAGCAATATCAGGTCGTGTATTGGTCAGGTACTGCAAGGCTCCAACAGTGCTTCTATAGATGAAATGATCAACCAGCGGGTGATCATAGACACTGACAGGGACTTGCCTGAAACAGACGGTGAAGGAGCAGGTTTGACATGCGCCAAGTTCAGCTTGGTAAGGAGATCCTCAATATACTTGGTATGAGTAAGTAACAAACCAGACTGTAAGTGAGAAACTTCAATACCGAGAAAGTAGCTAAGTGTACTGAGATCATTTAAGGAAAAACGTTGGTTCAACGAAGAAATTAGACTGTGAATGAACCGAGTATCACTACCTGTTAAAATGACATCATCAACGTAGATAAGTAACAACATGATGACTGAGCCTTGATTGTAGATAAAAAAGAACAAGTCAGAACGACTATTAACAAAGCCCCAAGAGAGAAGAACTGTCTTTGAGGCATTATTTCATGCTCGTGGCACCTGTTTAAGGCCATAAAGCGCTTTCTTAAGCTTACACACATAGGTTGGAAATAAGGAGTCAGCATATCTAGGGGGTTGATCCATATACACGTCTTCCTCAAGTGTTCCATTAATGAGAGTCCAAGTGTCTGTGGGTTGAAGCAGAAGCCCCAAGTGCTAAGTTCCACTCAAGTAGCGCAACTCGTTTAATTGCCTACTAGTGAGAGTTAGTCGGGCTCTGGAGAAACTGGCTCAGGTGATTCACAATATAAGCAATATCAGGTCGTGTATCGGTCAGGTACTGCAAGGCTTCAACAGTGCTTCTATAGATGAAAGGATCAACCAGTGGGTGATTTTAGACACTCACATGGACTTGCGTGAAACAGACGGTGAAGGAGCAGGTTTGACTTGCGCCAAGGTCAGCTTGGTAAGGAGATCCTCAATATACTTGGTATGAGTAAGTAACAAACCAGACTGTAAGTGAGAAACTTCAATACCGAGAAAGTAGCTAAGTGTACCGAGATCATTTAAGGAAAAACGTTGGTTCAACAAAGAAATTAGACTGTGAATGAACCGAGTATCACTACCTGTTAAAATGACATCACCAACGTAGATAAGTAACAACATGATGACTGAGCCTTGATTGTAGATAAAAAAGAACGAGTCAGAACGACTATTAACAAAGCCCCAAGAGAGAAGAACTGTCTTTGAGGCATTATTTCATGCTCGTGGCGCCTGTTTTAGGCCATAAAACGCTTTCTTAAGCTTACACACATAGGTTGGAAATAAGGAGTCACCATATCCCGAGCTCCGTCGTTCGATCGACCTCTCCTTCTGGGTAAGTCTTCTCCTTGCTGAATCTAGCTTAGTGTTTGTTTTCTTGTTGATTTCGACCAAGATTTGTGCAAGTTATGGTCGAATCCCTTGCTTGGACGAGAGGAATGGTTGTTGTCATTTGAGTTGGTTGTTGTGTGTCTGTTTGTTGTGTGCCGCCCCGGATTCACATGAATTCAAGCCGAGAAGCAAGCCCTTGCAGCAAGCACCATAGCCGAGACTACCCCTAGCCCTATCCCTAGCCGAGAAGCACTCAAACCCTAGTCTAGCCGCAAACCCTCACCTAGCCGTAAGCATCTTGGCCTTGTGTTGCCGCGAGCCTTGTCCCTTGCCTAGGCTATTTCTTGTAGAGTTCTTTGCTAAGTCGAGACTTCATCCTTGCTAGTTGGTCGAGACACTCCTTGCCCGAGCATCCGTTTTGGTGTTGGTACCTTCCCGACCTAACTTGTTAGTTAAATTAGTTAGTTAGTTAGTTAGTTAGTTAACTATAGTTATATGTACTATTTGATTGTTAGGTTTCCGTAGCTAGCTCGTGTTCGTTTGCAGCTCAAGGATTACGTTGTGTTTACTACCCTCAGACCCAGGTAAGGATTTCTTACTGGAGTTGTGTGGGCCCTGCGATATTTCTGTGATTGTTGTTTGTATGTCTGCTTATGATTACCAGCATGTTTAGTTATTAGGTGCTTTGTTCTGAATTCCGACTGGCATTACTTCTCTTGATTATTCTCATGTTAGTTCCATGCTAGGTTGTTCTGTTCTGGCATGTTCTTATTCTGTTCTTGTTTCATAGTACCATGCTAGGATCGCTGATTCTGCTGAGCACGTGTTAGTATGTTTATTGTTAGCTGTTTATAGCATAGTGTCATGATAGGTAGCATCATGGGCGAGGGTGCATAACGTAACTTGCATCTGTGGCAGGGACGCGCGAGGCAGTACTCCGTCCTTGATCCGTCGTTAGGGTTTAGCTAACCCTAACGGCAGCCCAGTCGTAATCTTGGGTGAGGGTGGCAGACTGTTAAATGCCCCAACGGTCGGGCGAATGACGAGGCATTGCCTTGTCCCCGACAGTCGACACGACCTTAGCGTGTCGACAGTAGCCCTTGATTACCACCTGATAGGGCAAGGACCGATCTCTGGTGTAAGCCTACCACGAACGGTTTCTTAGCCTCAGGTGCGGTGGTACAGGCTGACATAGTCATAGTGTCCTAGACTCACACCACTATGTTCAGTGACACTGATCCAGAGATTCTTTTAGGCATGCGTACTGGACCAGGGCAGCTTGCTCGAGACCCAGCACCTCCCTGGTTTGCAGCAGCATGCGGTGTGCGTTCACGCTCATTACAACACCGACTGGAGAGCTCCTCGGGATCTTGAGTTTAGTGCACCTTTCGTATAGTCAGTATAGCAGAAAAGCTGAGGCCGAGACTAGTTTCTCGTAGAGTTCCGAGTTTTAAGATAACTCTCGGAGTAAGACCTTAAGATGGCATCCGTTTATAGTTATGTATGGATTAAAGTAAAGTGCTCTCTTCAGAGTTTGTATTTATAGCCTGCATACATTCTACTAGATGACCAATTGTATCGTATTGTACCCCGGTTGGGGATTCTTACTGAGTAATTCGTTACTCACCCTTACTTTTGTGGTTTCCACAGGTAACTAGGGTGCGAGACCGATTGGCTGAAGGAGGAGCTGCTGATCATGGAATCCTGCTGTTTTATCTCTGAGTCTTATGTTACAGATTTTTCTTTATATATTCTTGAATGCATGTAGTTAGGGCACGAAGCCCTTAGGATGTTTTGGATTGTATCTGGATTCTGTCTTTTCATTGAAATGATTTGGAACTGAATGTTTGAAATAAATCTCTGATCTGAGTACGTTTTGAATTATTTATAGCTTGGAACAGGTGCTTGGGAATGGAGACAGGTTTCAGGATTATTGTCTATAAGCAAGAATCGTTTGTTCTATAAAGTATAATATTTATAATACTAGTGTTTAATAAAAAGATGAAACATGTACAAGACAAATAGTATAATACTAGTAATAATGAGTTTTGATGTGATACTTATTGCTCAATGCAATATGTATTATTCACTACGAACTTATTAATATTGTTATTAAGTATAAAGATGTGTATATTCAATATATTTTATGTCGTATTGAACTATAATACAATCCTGTAAATACTTTATAAAAACTATCATATTTATTATTATATATTTAACATTAAAGTATTGTTGATCTCTAATAAATATTAATACTATTTTTATAATGTTATTAATATTGTTAAGTATCCATATTAATACAGATTAGTACATATGATATCATATTAATATTGTTTTTAGAAGATTATTACATATTAATTTCTCTTCTACATCCATATAAATTTATTGGTTATAATATAATTAGATCAACACATATGATGTTGTATAATAATTCATGAACAATACAATTTGAGTATTATAATAAATACATCATTTTTATGTAATGTGTATTGTAATACAATATTAATATTTATGTTATGAGTATTATAATATAGTATTAATAATATTGTTATAATAATAATACACTACTTTGAACCCAGTTTTGAACATGTTTTGAAGTAGTTTATTTTTTTTTGCTATAATTAATGAAGAAAAAAGGGAGACCAGGTATGAAGATAACATTTTTGAAATTTTATTTTTAAAGAAAGAAATTGTTAAGAAAATGTATTTAAGAAATTAATAAGAGGGGAGAGAATACCATTTATGAGTAATTTGTTTATGAATGATATTTTTAGAAGGAATTTATTAATTATGAAAATCTTGATTATGACATTGAAAATCAATTCATTAAATGTAGTAAAGGCAAAATGGTATTATAAAAATTATTTAATCTGAATTTTAAAAAAAAAATGCAAAAGTTTAGTTGATTGCCTAATTTTGTAATTATTTATAGGAAATGATATATTGAATACAATTTCCCTAAAATATAAGACCAAAACATTATCTTAATCTCAAAAGTAATTCATTTATACATCCTATCTTTGTTTTGTTTCTTTTAGAATAAAAATTTAATTATTCAAACGCGCCATTGTTTATACATTTAAAAGTTCAACTATTTTTTCTACTTCCATTAAAAAAAAAAAATTTATGTACTTAATCTCCATTATTTTTTGAAAGAGATCGCAATTTGTCCTTAGATTAGTGATTTGATAGAGAGAGACTAAAGTATAAAGATAAATTTGGAAGTGTTCATTTATGCATTTTGTCCACATTCATTCCATAGAGATAATTCCCAAAATAATGATCCATGACCTATTGTGAAATTGGAAAATTATAAATTTAGTACGCTCGCTAAACTTATCTTTAAAGTAAATAGAATGGGATTTTTTTTGGGTTTTTTTCATATATAGACCATATTTGAAAAGTTTTTGCAAATATAGATTACTTAGTATTTGCAAAAATAAATTTCGTTAATAATATCATTAATTACGTAAATTTTCCATTTACAATAATACCCTCCTAATTTGAATTTTTAAATTTCAAATTATTAATCATTTAGGAAAACTTCCATACCCAGTATCCCTAAATCGTGCTGTCATTATTACAATTTATGTCAAAATAGAAACTGCCATATTTTCTTTTCGTTTGAATTTTAGCCTCACAATTTCACATTTTCGGTCTTCTAGTCTTCTTCTACACGTATTCGAAAGAAAATTCCACCGAAAATCTTGACCCCTTTTCAACATCTTCGGAGTATTGATGATCAAAATCGGAAACGTGGTGTAGCACGAAAGAAAAAATTCTTATGGTAGGTTTATAGTTTTGTTTAGTTTTAGAGTTTTTTTTTTTAATTTTTTTTTTATTTTTTATTTTTACATTAGATATAAAGAAGACATACACATTTGATTTTTCCTTTGATGGACGATTTTTTATCTGTATAGTATTTTTGTTTTTTGATACAATCAAATTTTGTGTTCGAGGGGGAGATTTTGGAGATATGAGTTTGGTAGTTTCGAGGTTTTGTAATATTCAACATTGTATGAGTTTAATTTTCTAGTTTAATTCGTTTGGTTTTTCGATTTGTGGTTAGGATTTTAAACAAGACTTTATTATAGTTTTTGAGATTATTACTACTGTCGATTTCTGGTTTGAGAGCCCGAAAACAGAAGTGCACAATGGTTAGGATGTGTATTGTACTCTATTAACTTGCATGTACGATATTAAGTTTCATGTACTGTATTATCAATATGGAAAGTTTGAAAAATGGAGGTTGAATTTGAAGATGAAGAGAGAGAAAATTCGTTTTGAAAAAAGTATTTTAGGAATGTTAAAATCTCATAACATTAATTTGACATTTAAAAATGGCATGTAATATCAATATGGAAAGTTTGAAAAATGGAGGTTGAATTTGAAAATGAGGCATTAAATGGATAGAAGGGCAAAATGGTATTACTAAAAAATCATTAATTTCGAATTTTAAAAATAAAATTAAGTTTGCAAAAAAAACTTGGACGCCTATATTTATAAATAGTTCTCGAATGTGGTCTAATTACTACCATTTTTTTTTTTTTTTTTTTTTTTTTTTCTATAAAGGGCAATTTAATGACTAAAAAAAAGGATAGTTGAACTATATTAAACTATCAATCAACCTAACTAAAAAATTTAGTATTTTAATAACATCATATATCACATACTAATTAATTGGTTATAGGTTCACATCCTTGAAGTTGTTAAATTTTTTTTTCTGAGTACCCGAAGTTGTTAAATTATATATATCTATATATCTATCTATCTCTATATATATATATATTTATCAATCCACCCAAAAATTTAAACAGGTTCTTATACAATTATAAATGATCTTAAATCATGAATCTAAAAATTTGAATGATGAGTTGAGATAAATTTAGTTGTATTAATAACATAATTTTTTTAAAAAAAATTGAATAACAAGCCGTCATCACAGCTAGGAAGTAATTTGAATACATTTTACCATTAGCAAACCTTAAAAGTGTAACTTATTCACACCTTTGATAACTATTTATTTTTAAAAAGTTATATTTATAAATATTACTTTTATCTATAGATTTAAGTATTAAATATAATAAAGCTCATATACCTAAGGGGCTATTTGTTTGACATATTTAGATAGGAGTTGGCAGTAGGAGTTATCAGCTCTTCCTCAAAATTTACATCCAAACGAGGTTTTATTAACTCCTCCTCATTTATACTTTTAAAAATAACTCTCATTTTTAATCCTTCATTTTTAATAATTCATTTATAACTACTTAATCATTTCTAACTACTTATTTTTAATCATTCCTATCAAATCAATCAAAATAACTCGTTTTTAACCATTCATTTTTAATAATTTCTTTTTTAACTACTAAAAATAACTACTCATTTTTAAATCTACATCCAAACAAGATTTTGACTCTAACTCTTCTACACAAAAATACATTCAAACGAGTTTTTGACACAACTTTCAATTTTAACTACTCAATATAACTTCTTAACCCAAAAACTATCTAAATAGGTCAAACAAACAGTCCCTATGGTTATAAATTCATTCTAAGATAGTCATCTATTATGAATTGGCAAATTGAAGTAATGCAATTTTTCATTTATGCCCAAATGAAAACATGGAACCGAAAAAAAGGAAACACGAAAAATATCTACAAATTAAAGTCACAAATTTGTTTTAAAGAAACTTGAAGAGAGCACATCTTCAAATCCCAAACCTTCGACCACCACGCCATCCCTTATAGATGGTTTGACCGCTATGCTTATACCTCTATGACTAAGCTTCTGGATAATTCTTTGAACAAGAGTCTCACATCTCATGCCTAATAAAAAATAAGTTCAATTGATATAATATATGATCCGATAACTATTGATAGATCGTTAGATGTCAAATCCTCCCTCAAAGAATTTACAGGGAAATTTTTAAAAATAAACACAATTATTAGTGTACAAGATCACCACTGCAAACAAACACAATTATTTTTCACTTCTACATTAAAATTTAGGAATAAATAGTGGTATAATGACCTTAATTGTATGACCATTCCAAGTTCTTAAAAACAGTTTTAGGTTTACATACTTTTTTTTTTACAAGGTGCTTTATTTTTTTAATTATTATTTTGGTTCAGGTTGGTCTCTATATTTTTAATGTAATTATTACTTTTATAATGTATTTATAAGTTCCTCTACGTTTAGCTATTTATTTTAGTTCATGAGCTTTCAGCTTTTATTCAGCTCTCTTCCTCCGGCATCGAAGGGGGAAAATCACAGCGACTCACATGGTTTCGGCGGATGCTTCTCTCCATCTCTCCTTGGGTTTGATTTTCTATCCATGTTTCTTCCCCTTTTCATCGTCGACTTTTTGAACAGTTTCAAGGAAAAAGTGTTGGAATTATTTAATTAATTTCACATTAACTAATATTCTTTATTTGGGGTCCATGATTTTTGGAACTACCCCACAACCCACTCTCTATAACCACTAATCTTATTGTTGTTTTCTTAATGGTAGAAAATAACTTTTAGTGGATAAGATTTAAGATAACAAAAGACAGTAATCACAGAGAGATTGAAAGAACTTTCATGTGATATTTTCTTTTATGTTTTTGGTCCCCTATACCTACTATTTCATCAAGAAAACCACACCATTTGAGTTAGTAAGAGTGAGGGTGTAGAAGAACTAAGAAGACTAGAACGTCAGTTTCGTATTGTTGTGTTCATGTTGCAATTACAGATGCACATTAATTTTCATCTCGGTTACAAAAAACAATGGTTGGGGTACACTTTATTTATTAATTATGTTTGTGCTGTAGGTGATTAAATTTATTAATCACATTTATATGTGTTAGAAATTTTTAACATTCGGTATCAGAGCTTGTTTAAGCCTCTATCTTGCTTTATGGTAGCCATTAATGAATTCTTGGCTTTACATGTGATTTTTGATTTTGTGGTTGTTATTTTATAATTACAACACGAATAGGTAGAAAATTAAATTATAAGAATTTTCATACACGGTTTGTAAAATTTGAAATTCCAAATTCAAATTTATGTCAAATTTCTACTGTGTAAGTTTGGTATTATGCAAAATGACAGAAATTTAAAGAGCCTAATTAATTAATTAAAAAGAAAATACGCAATGAGAATTTATGTATAGAAGGGTTATTTTTTCATTATTTTCTTTTTATTATGATCGTGGCACAATTATTTTGTGATCTCTTCAAGGACTGTGTGATCTATATCATTTGGTCAAATAAATAAATATTATATTTACCATATGAGTTATTGGTAAATTAATTTGATTTTTATTTGTTCTATATTGTGTTAATCAAATGATTTCTTTTGTCATAGTGGTTGTGTGATTTATTTTCACATAATAGTTGTGTGATATAAGAACATATTAATTTTAGCTATGTCCCAATATCTTTTTGGCCAAATGATTGTGTGTTATTGAACATTATTTGGTTTTGTGATATTTGAGGTTCTGTGATATTTTTGCAGAATAATTCTTTTATATAAGATATTATATTTTTTGCATAATAGTTTTGTCATATCTTTTGGTCAAACTAATTCTCTGATATTTTTTTTACCAAATTTACAGATTTAATTTTTGGCTAATCGATACTGAGGGTTAGTGGCGCGTTATCTTGTGTAAAGACCCGACCCAAAAGGGGCTCTAAATGGGCCTTTACCCCAATGCATGTATTCAAAATAAAGGACATTATGAAAATAAATATCGGATTCCAAGTAAAAATAGAAACGTTCAACAATCAAAACAATTTACTCTAAAACCTGTCCCTGTTTCCAAGCACCTGTTTCAGGATAAATACATTTCTAAAAGCATACTCCGATCAGAGATTTATTTAAACCATTCAAACCTTCCACAAGTACAACTATGCTGGAATCCATAAAACATAAGAAAACATCCTAGGGCTCCGTGCCCGTCTACATGCATTCAGGGGAAATAACAAAAGTCAAGAGTCATGATATAATAAAATGGTCGAGAGATGACAACAGGCCCATGATCATAGCTCCTCCTTCACCATCCTGTCTCGCTCCTTGGTTACCTGTGGAAACCACAAAATAAGGGTAAGTAACGAGTTACTCAGTAAGAATCCCCAACCGGGGTACAATACGATGCACATGGTCATCTAGATGAGTGTATGCAAGCTATGATCATAAACACAGAATAGAGCACATAGTTTGAGTCCACACTTGGACCTCGGATGCCAACTCAGGGTCTTAGTCCGGAATTAACTACCATAACCACACACAGATCGCTCTATATACGAAACAAGTCCGGCCTCGGCACTGTCTACTATCGAATGAAAGGTGCACTAGCTCAAGATCCCGAGGAGCTCTCCGGCCGATTTGTAATGAGCGTAAGCATGCACCGCGTGCTTCTACAGACTATGGGGGTGGGTCTAGTGGCAAGTCGCCCATATCCGGATACCACGCCTAACTAAATCTCGGATCGGTGTCACCGACATAGGGGTGTGAGACTCGGACACGTGAACTATGTCACGGCACCACCGCACCGAGGCTAAGGAACGGGTCGTGGTAGGCTTACACCAGAAGCCGTCCTTACCTTAACAGTGGCAATCAGGGCTACCGCCGAACACGTTGAGGGCGTCGCCGTGCCGGGGACTAGGCATTGCCAAGTCATCATCCCGACCGTTGGGGCATCGCTTAGACTACCACCCTCACCCAAGATTGCAGGGCCTACCGGTTGGGATAGCTAATCCCTCACGGGGTCCAAGGACGGAGAACTGTCTCGAGCGTCCTTGCCATGGATGCAAGATACTTTATGCATCGAGCCGGATGATGCTATCTACCCGAATTCTAACTCGCCTTAACAATCAACAAACAATCCAATACGTGCTCGAAAGAATACAGCAGACCTAGCATGGTACTACAGAACAAGAATGAATATGAGCATGCCAGAACGGAACAACCTAGCATGGACTAACATGAAAGAGCAACATACGAAGTCATGCCAGTCAGGAATTCAGAACAAAGTACCTAAACTATACATGCTGATAATCACAAACAAAACACACAACATCAATCACATAAAACATCGCAGGGTCCACACAACCCCGGTAAGAAATCCTTACCTTGGTCGGAAGACTTCTACACACAAATTCCTAGGCTGCGAACACTTCCAAGCTAGCTATCGAGAACCTACAAACATAGTAACAATCACAACCATATCCCTAAAAAATATAATAAAGCAGCAGAGGCTCGGCTCAGGAGCACTCACACACTGCACCGCGACACGAAGCAAAGGCGCGCTGGCAGGCGGGCACGGCTGAAGCTGGCGCTGGCCGCGCTACGGGCACGCGCTGACTGGCGCGCTCTGCTACTGGCGGATGGGCGCTGGGCGCGCGGTTGTGCGCGACGGACAGACCGACTCGGCAGCGAGTGGCACGGCACGGTGCACGGGCGCGGCGCGTGCGATGCGGACGCGGCGAAGCCGCCGCAGGTGGAGGACGCGCGCGCGGCGAACGTCTCTGGGCGCGTGCGAGCGGCTTTCGGCAAGCGACACGGCGCGGCGCGCGCGGCGTCGGGCGTCTCGCTGCGCGCGCGCGACCGGCGCGTGACGCCTGGCCGCGCGGCGGCGAGCAGGGCCGGGCCGGTTGTCGCGGCGAGATCTCGGGCGCGACGGGCGCGGACGGCAGGGTGGTGTGATAGCGGCGCGAGCGTTAGCGCGCGCGCGGAGGGCCGCGACGGCAGATCTGGCGCGACACGGGCGCTCGCTCATGCGGATCCGGACGGCCGCCGCTTTCGGATCTGGGCGCTCGGCTCGGCGGTGGCGCACTGGACACTGACTGCAACAACACACACACAAGCTCTCCTTCTTACCTTCGGCCAGCAAGAACACCCAAACGAGAAGATGAAGAGGATGAAAACTTACCCCGGAATGATGATGGAGTCTCGAGTGCAAAGGGGATGAAGAAATCGGCAAGGAGAGCTTGGGAGAAAGCTTGGGCGGCCACAACTCTTTTGGAGAAGAAAACACAACAAACCTAATTCCTTTTCATTTAATCAAATGCACCAAACACCAAAGATCCAAGGTTAGCTAAGATGGGATGCAGAAAGAGCAATAAGAGCACCTAATGGCTCAATTGGCACACATCCCCACAAGCTTTCCAGGAGACCCGGGTTCAAACCCCAGCTGCAGCACCATTTCCTTTATTTTTACTTTTGCATCAAACCTTCCACAAATCCTTCCAAAAACCTACATAAATCCATCCAATAATTTTTAGCAACTATAAAGGACATAAACGACCCTGACGGCCCGACAAATTACCAAAATACCCCTTGGGCAAACCTGGAAGACCGGGGTGAAAACCTGGGCCGTTACATCTTGTCTGGTGTTAATCCATTTGAACTCTCCGGTCACGAGTTCGAGCCCGAAAATCGGTATTTAACTCTCATATTATATGAGAGTAATTGTGCCCTCTATGTAGGGTTTGTTGGTTCCCCTTTCCTCTATGCAAATGTAGTCTTGATATTTTGGGATAATAATTTTGATATCTTTTGGTCTATTAATCGATTTGATTTTTATGGAGAATATTTATCGTGCAATCTCGTTTGACATGTTTCATTTGTTTTTTATCATATATGTTAATTAAAAGAAATAAACTCAAACCTATATATTTACCATTTGTATTGCTGGTAAATTGGATTTGAATTTTTATTTGTTTATTTTTAGTATTTAATGAATTTTATTTTGGGAATTTATCCTCCATAGCATATTTTTGGTTCTTCATTATAATTATAGCACATTTTTAAAAATAATTTCATCCATAGCACATTTTTAAAAATAATTTCATCCATAACATATTTTGCCCAAAATTGCTATTCTAACATCATCGGACTTCTATCAGTTCAACTGATAGACTTTAGACTTTTATCAGTTCAATTGATAGACTTCTATCGTTTCAACTAATAGACTTCTATCAGTTCAACCGATAGACTTTAAGCTTCTATCAATTCAACTGATAGACTTCAATCGATTTTGAGTGATTAAGCATTACAAATTGATAGATTTCAATCATTTTTGTACTACAAATGAATAAGTTTGGAAATTGTGCTATACATGGATTTTTTTTTAATGTACTTTGAGAATTTATCCTTCATAGCATATTTTTTTGCTTTTCATTACAATTATAGCCCATTTTTTAAAACAATTTCATTCATAGTACATTTTGCCCAAAATTTCTATTTAGACTTCTATCAATTCAACTGATAGATTTTAGATTTCTATCAGTTCAACTGATAGACTTTAGACTTCTATCAGTTCAACTGATAGACTTCTATCAGTTCAACTGATAGACTTCTATCAGTCAATTAATAGGCTTCTATCAGTTCAACTGATAGACTTTAGACTTCTATCAATTCAACTGATAGACTTCAATCGGCAAACTGATAGACTTCAATCATTTTTGTGCCACAAATGAATAAGTTTGAAAATTGTGCTATACATGGAATTATTATTATTTTTTTAATATACATGCAAAAACCCCTTTTATTTTTAATTTTTTTTTCAGTATTTTATGGTAAAATCTAAATTTTTTGGCAAAGTTAATTTCGTATATGGTAAAAATCAAGATATGAGTATATATATTTAGCTATGTTGTGTATATAATTTGATAGAATAATTGTATGGTAATTTTTTGACTAATAGTTCTATATGAGTTAACCTAAATTTTAATTTGTAAATTTGCCATTTGAATATAAAAATTATTTAATTGAGAATTGATCTCACACTCTTTAATACGTTTACATGTTTGGTGAACCACTATGCTATATGATTAATTTATTAAACATATTGTTTTGTTCAATTTATGCACTGTGTTGATGTGATTCAAAATATGTATTTGATATGGGGTGTAGTGTCATGTATATCTAGCTTATTTAAATTCAATGAATTAAAAAAATAAAGTTATTACAACTAAGAATTGATGACACAATCTTTTTGTACGTACATATTTATGTTGAACCATTAAGTTAGTTGATTATGTTGTTAACTAGATTGGTTCTGTAAATAATTTATGTGCAGTCGTTGTGATCAATTTAATACATTATGCTTATTAAATATTTGTGTATTAATTTTAATAAATTATGCATAATGAAATTATTGCTGATGACTTAGTTTTGTTTATATATTATCTATATTTTGGTTGCATGATTATTTTTATGCAATATCAAGTTAGATAATATTATTTCTTTATAAATGCATTAATATTCCTTGAAGAAATAATTGAGTCTATCATGTTTAAGTGATTCATATAATTTAATTAAGTTGAAGAGTAGCCACAACATCTTTAACTAATTAATATTATAATATAGTTTATTAGGATCACATTTGGACAATAAACATAAATTGTGATTAATTTGTGTAATATGATAAATCTTATCCCACATGAATTTTTATCATGTTACCTGTGATTAATCAGGATAAAATATTAAATTATATTTTCTAATTTACCCACAAAGATAAAAAAAAAGAACATAATTTGATAGGTTAATCATTATGGTTAAATGAATTTAATTGAATTAAAACTTTACCATAAGCAAATTTTATGTCACTAAATTCATTTTTCATTGTTCTACTTCGGTAGAATATACTTCATATAATTAGGATAAAATATTAAATTATATTTTCTAATTTATCCACATGGATTAGAAAAAGGAACATAATTTAATAGTTTTATCATTAAGTTTGAATTAATCTAGTTGAATTAAAAGTTCAGCCCACAAGCAAGTTTTGTCATTAGATTCATATTTTTCATTATTCTACTTTAGTATAATAATATTTTATTTAATTACGATAAAATATTAAATTGTATTTCTAATTTACCCACATGGATTAGAAAAATGAACATAATTTAATAGTTTTATCATTAAGTTTAAATGAATCTAATTGAATTAAAATTTTAGCTCACATGCAAGTTTTATGTCAGATTCATATTTTTCATTATTCTACCTTAGTAGAATAATACTTCATTTAATTACGATAAATATTAAATTATATTTTCTAATTTTCCCACAAGGATTAGAAAAATGAACATAATTTAATAATCGTATCATTATGGTTAAAATGAATCTAATTGAATTAAAACTTTAGCCTACACACAAGTTTTATGTCATTAGATGATTATTAATGATTCTACATTGATACTTCATGCTTCATATTAATTATGATAAGATATTAAATTATATTTTCTAATTTGCCCACAGCGATTAGAAAAGGAAAATTGGGGCAACTAGGCAAATGTCTATTTTTTGGAAAATAAAATATCAAATGTCTAGTCTTTTGCTCATTTAAATTTATGTCTACATCTAATATTCTAAAATTTTATGATTAAATGAATGACATTTATACCCTTTTTATATATTTTTATTTTAAATTTTTAATATTCTCGATATAGATATCAAAGAACTAACTCCCTATAATTTGAATAATAACAAAATTGAATTTTAGAAAATAGATTTAATTCATAATCTTATAAATCAAAATATACGGAATGAAAAAATAGGTTGAAGATTTGAAATATGAAATTTTAAAATGATTTCTAAAAAACCAAATAAATATGAATTTTAAAAATATCTTCCTAAATCCCTTTCAACCCTCTACATACGAATACATATTGTTGCAGAATAGGAGTCAAACAATTAATTGACATGAAAAAGCACATTTAAGAAATTGAATGCTTACCTCACATGCAACCATCTACTTTTTTTAAAAAATAAAAAATAAATGACCTACCATCTCCTTTTGCGTTTGAGATCGTTTAGATCCTTCTTGACTAAGTTGCTCTTCTTCCCTACCGTGAAAACACTTGAATCCATCCATCTTCTCCCCACCTACGATGAAGCACGTCTACCAACATTCGGAGTATCCTGAGTTTCTCTTCTTCTCCACCCTACGAACGCCATCTTCCTCCCCCGAATGTGAATTCTCCCAGTAAGAAGAAACAAGGTAAGTGTGCATTGTCGTCTACGAAAAAAATCGATGTATTTGTATTAGTTATGGAGTAGGTTTTATTCGTTTAAATCATGCACCATAATCTCAAAGAGAAAAACTAAAAATTCATCGTGTTTGAGTTCTATCCTCTTCCACACCATAAGGCAAGCCATCTCCCCTCCGAACAAGTACGTTTGACTACATTCATTGGCATGTCGGAGTTTCGTCATCTCCCACACCATAAAAGGTGAGCTTCCTCGTCGACATGTATGAGTTCTAGCTATGTCTATTTTCAAACCATGGCAGTCCAACTATCTCCATCTTCGAACTGTTCTTGTCCAACTATCTCCATCTCCAAACTGTTGTGTCCAACTATCTCCATCTTCGAATTGTTGTAATCCAACTATATCCATCTTTGAACTGTGGAGGTCCAACTATCTCCATCTTCGAACTGTTTTTGTCCAACTATCTTCATCTCCAAACTGCTGTGTCCAACTATCTCCATCTTCGAACTGTTGTAGTCCAACTATATCCATCTTCGAACTGTGGAAGTCCAACTATCTCCATCTTCGAATTGTTGTAGTTCAACTATCTCCATTCAAACTTTTGTAGTCGAGCTCTCTCCGTTATCAACTGTGGCAGCTCTTTTCTTTATCAACGCTATCTCCATCTTCAAACTCTAGCAATTTGGCTCATGTCTTCAAATTTTTGCACCTCGATTGATAAATTCATCGAACATCACCCTTTCTTGAGCTGCCATGGTTTTAGTAGATACCTCTTTCATCTCAAACTTCGTTAAAAACACCCGTGAGCGACATAACATTCATTGCTTTGTCGCATGAATCCTTAGTTACAATGTGGAATTGGTAGGCGGTGATAATTTGATCGATAAAGCCTTGGATGATTGGGTTATGATGAAGATGAATGATGGAGAGAATGAAGGAATCTGTTACAATTTTGTTTCCATTTATTATCTCATTATATGCTAACTTCCTTCAATATTTATCTATGTTTTAAAATAAAAAATAAAAAATAAAATAATAACAATGTTTGTTGATTTTTTTTTTGGTTTAAATATAATAGAAATCTTCAACAAAACCAAATAAGGGAAAGAACATCTCCCAATTCTCTTTAATTTGTATGAGTTATGAAATTGATTCCTGAATGCAGTAGGTTTTAATTCAATTAATTATTTAGATTTTTTTAATTCAAAATAAGCTAAGGATAAAATTTAAGTTTAATAGATTTGATTTTTAAAATAATTTAAATTAACATGAAATCACAATAATAGAAAAGTGGTTGGTGAGAGAGATTCTCCTCCTTATTTTTAGGCATTAATCTATCATTTTTTTAATAAGCAAATGAAAATAAAAAGAGGGGTACTATGGATAGAAAAAAACTCTCTCTTCCAAGTAGACATAGATTTAAATGGAAAAAATGGGTAGACATTAGATGGTTTATTTTCTGAAACGTAAATAATTCTTACTATTTCCCTTGAATAATCTTATCATTATGGTTAAATGAATTAAAATTTTAGCCCATATGTAAGTTTTATATCACTAGATTTTCATTTTTCATGATTCTACATTGGTAGAATATGATACTTCATATTAGCTTCAAAGTTAATAACATGAGCATAATTAAGTAATCGTAGCAATTCAATCTAGGAGTTTCTCTGAAATAAGATGTGATTTTTTTGAGCTCAAATCCCTTATAAATTTTGGAAGGGAATAATTGTTTTTCATCTCGGGTGGAAGATTAGGTTTGTGGAATCAAGAAATATAAAATTTCTTGAGGATGACTTGATTAGTGGGAGTGATCGATCTCAGAATATTGATAATGGGAAAGATCATTTAGATGCTTAGTGTGCCACTTCAAGTGACGAACTAATCATTCTTGTTAACAATGCGCCTTAGGTTTGCGTGTTGAAGAATCGGTCCTATAAAAACCAAAATCTATCCACCAGTGGTATTTGACATTCCATGATGTCATCTCTTCATTTGGTTTCGAAGAGAAGGTTATGGATAAATTTATATACCAGAAGGTCAGTGAGAGACATTTAATTTAGTCTTATGCCTTGTCCAAAAAATGAGCTAAAATGGGAACCGATGAAGAACATTTCATCAACATTGGTTGTTGGGATGTTATAAAGTTTTTAGAGTAATCTAGGATTTGACCACTAGAGAACTGCAAAGAAATTTATGAGATTCCTTTAAGGATCAAAATATTATATGCTCATGTTTAGACGAATTGAAAATTTAGAAGTGATTGACTACTTTCATATTGAAGGTTAAGATCATATCATTTTTTTAAGCTACATCACATAGTGTGTGGTTAAAGAGTTTTTTTTATAGGCTTAGAGTCGTTGACTTTATTTGTAAGCCATTAAGAATGTAATGTGAGAACTCATGTGTTGTTTTTAGAATGTGTTAAAGATAAGAAAGTGATCATTTAACACATTAACACTGAGTTGATGATTATTGATCTCTTGATTAAATGCATGCAACTAAAAAATTTCAGGAATCATATAATCAAAATAGGACTTGATTCCTATAATTAAGTAAATACATTCGCTATTTCATTGAACTCTTATTCAGTTTATATTTTCTCATTAAGTTGTGCGCATACATATTTATTCATGAGAAAATATTACTTTAGTGTGGATCTCGGATAAACATAGGTTTATTCATTTAAGTATGTGGTTTGGGTTAAGAGAAACACGATGCATTGTGATGCATGGAAGATAATACTCGCACTAAGAGTACCTATCGCCATAATTGATGTATCTTGGTTTTCATTATGACATTAGTGGGGTGTTCATGGACCAAGTGGGAGAATGTTGAAATTATTTAATTAATTTCACATTAACTAATATTCCTTATTTGGTGGTCCATGATTTTTGGAACTATCCCACAACCCACTCTCTGTAATGTCTAACCTTATCGTTGTTTTCTTAATGGTAGAAAACAACTTTTAGTGGACAATATTTAAGATAATAGAAGACAGAGAAATCACAGAGAGATTGATAGAACTTTTATGTTTTTGGTCACCTATACTCACTATTTCATCAAGAAAACCACACCATTTGAGTTAGGAAGAGTGAGGGTGTAGAAGAACCAAGAACTCTATGTTCGTGTTACTGTGTTCGGGTTGCAATTACAGATGGACATTGGGTTTTCATCTCGGTTACCAAAAACAATGGCTGGAGGTATACACTTTATTTATTAATTATGTTTTCGCTATAGGTGATTAAATTTATTAATCACATTTATATATTTGTGTTAGAAATTTCTAACAGAAAGATCGTCTTTTTCCATTGATCTATGTCTCAAAATTGCAAACTTCTTGGGTTGCAGGAGAGAGGTTTGATTTTTCTCGACGCATGTACTTCTCTCGCAAATTTTTCTTCGACTACTTCATGGTGACCTTCGTTATTTGAAAATGTATCTCCTATTTCACCCACAACTTGCTTCTCCAATCCGTTTTGGTGCATCTATTTGGGTTCCAATGGCAGTGAAGACCTCTTCTATTTCTGGTGATAATGATGACAATTCGACGATGAGAAAGATGGGGAAACCCTAGTTTGTGGTTTGGCTCATATATACCACAAACCGGTTTGGTATAGCGTGTTTTGGTCCACCAGAGACTGAATCGACAGGTATCACTACACCAAGCCAAAATGTCTTATTCGTATTGGTTTTTCAGCCAATCGGTTTGTGATATCATCCTCGTATCCAACAGAGATTGTCTTTCTCATTGGTTTGGTGAACTCGACTTTTAGTTTTACTGATTCTACCACTGACTCCTATAACAAATGGTCCTCACAACCCCTCGATGTGGTTTCTTACAATCCGTTTGTGGCTCTTTTACTAGTATTAGAGGGAAATTTCTCTTGGTTGTAATGGTTTTACATATATAGCCCTCTAATCCTTTATTTTTCCATGTATGGATGAGCTTAATGTAACACACTTTTTATCAATGAATTGTTTGTTTCCTATAAGAAAAAGTATTTGTCAATAAAACTTTGGAGGATTAAAATGATATGGATACAATTGATGATGATCACCTATTTAAATTTTTTTTATCGATTTCCTTAACAATAAAATATTAAAGGATTGATTGGTTTGTCCAATAAAAATAGTCTAAGTCCGCATAAGCTAATCCGAATTTGTTGGATTTTTTTTCGAACATAATATTCATGGATATCAAAATAAAAGTATTTGTACTTATAACATTCATTTTGGTTCTTGTGCTTTTAAAAACGGACTAGTTTAGTCTTTGTTTGCAAATTTAAGCATAAACTTTATACGCAATGAAAACCTTAGTAAGGGAAGTATCAAGCTAAAATTATGATTGAAAGAAATGAGATAAAAATTGAAAATGAAGAGGTCAAAATGGGCAGTTTCGTTTTAGACTAAAATGAACAAAGATTGAAAGCACAAGGACCAAAATGAAAGCACAAGGACCAAAATGGCATTTTGAAAGTTTTGGACTAAAATGAACAAAGATTGAAAGCATATAGACCAAAATGAGCCATTTGAATGAATAAATACAATGTACAAAAACCAAAATGAACCAAAGCCAACCGTACAAGAACCAAAATAGTATTTACACCTAGTTTCTAATTATTATTCTACCCAGTCAAATATCCTCTAAATGACTCGAGATTCTAGCTAAACTATTTCATCAAAATGACTATTAATGGTTAATACACTATATGTACATCATTTCAAAGTATAAAAGCTCACGAATAGCCAACAAGAGCACTCTTAGCTCATCAATATACGGTGTACCTATAAACCAAGAGATCATAGGTTCGAATTAAAAAAAAAAGCTTGCAAATGGCTAGAGTCGAGAATATCTTCATGACTTTTTTTTTGGTTAAGATACAATAAATTTTATTGATATATGAAAAGTTACAAAAAGGTCCGATTAGTTACAACAAGATTTCCAATGAGCATACAAAGTAGATAAGTTATAGTCCTTAAAGGGTAAAAATCTGGTGAGCCTATGTTATAGCAAGGTAAGTGATATCTTCCATCAAGTCTCTATCATCCTTAGGGGACTCCACAAATATTCGATCGTTTCTACTTATCCAAATAGTCCACAAAAAATCATTCATAAAAAGAATCCAGAGGTCTTTTTTCTCATCTATGAAAGGGTGGCCGTGGCCCAAATAAACTTGTAAAACCATCTCTTGAATGTTTCCAGCTCTCACCAATGAATAGTTAAATATGGAGAGAAGTTTATTCTAAATCTCATTCGATTGTTAGCATGAGCTGAATAGATGATGTTGTGATTCCTCGTTAGAATAACACATACTGCAGCAACTAGGCGAGATCATCTATTGGGCATTCATCTTTGCATATTCTCATGGGTGTTGATAATCCCGTGGCTAAGCTCCAAAGAAAAGAATTTCACTTTCTTAGGTTGAGGACCCTTCCATAATGTAGTGTAAAGATCATTGTGATGATTGGGATGCTCTGGTTGAGCAGCCAATAAATGCTTTAGCAATGATTTAACATAGAAGTTCTCAAAGTTGTCAAGCTTCCAAATCCACCAATAAGAACTGTCAATAGGGTGTATTCTATCAAGGATCTCGATCAAAGATGTCCATTTGGAGACATCTTCATCTTTAATGCCTCTACGCAGAGATAAGTTCCAAGCTTGCTTGGTGATATTCCATATGCTTCCCACAATATCATTTTTTCTAAGGGATAATTCGAACATCTTATGATAAGTGGCTTCAAGAGAGTACTTGACTGCTGATTGCTGAGTTGCCTCGTGTGCAACAGTCACACATTCACGCAAATATACACGGTCTGCAGTGAGTAATAAGTAAATTATCGATCTCCACAGGAATTGTGATTTATGCAAGGAGATGTTTAGAATTAAACAGAAATAAAAGCATAGATGTTGTGATAGTTTTGGTTTGAATAGCGGGAAGAAAATTAAACAGTAGTAAATGGATTGAGAGAGATAAGGCTAAACTAAGATACTCATGGAAGCAATAACAATGCGATGCAAAGAAACATGCGGTAAGGAATAATTGACATACTATGCCTTACAAACTTCCACTTCCGCGTCCGTTCGCATCAAGTCTAACTTCCACCGCAACTTGATGTAGTGATAACCCGACGCTACATATGCGATAGTTACGCGTTTATTCCTAAACTCAGATTCAAAGAATTAAAGACTTAATTCTAACCTACTGAACATGCAACTAGACTTAGGTTATTTTCTCTTCCGATTTACAATCTATTAGTTTGTGTGGATGGCAGGTCGACACTTAATGTTGAGATTCTCTCCTAGTTAAACATGCATCAGTTAAGCCTTCCTATTTCTTCTTAACACATGCTACAACTACTTCATTTTTTCCTAGCGTTGTCTTAAGGAAATTAGTTCATCATACAAACAAAGAACACATAATGCGAAATAAAAAACATATCGAAATTGATATTATTGAAAAATAAAGAAAAATAATAAACTTTCAATTTCTAATCTTTCGTCTCTCTCTCTAGCTATTACATAGATCATCTTTTATAGGCTTCTTTGTCAACTCTTAGAGTATTCCAGAATAGGCACGAAACAATCAACGCAACATCTTTCTTTGTTTAAACTTGTCAATTGTGTTTTTATTTGTCTAAGGTAAGAATATCTTAATTTCTGCAATCTATCTTGTAGTGTCTAGTTAGTCAACTTCTTGCTTCTAATTGATTCTTTCCTTATTGTGCTTGTAGTGCTTTGACATCTCTCTCTCCCGAGCATGACTTGCTTGCAATCGTGTGTCTCAAATCTTAACTCTGCACCGCTTTGCAAATGCAATTTCCTGCAAAAATAGTTAATGAGCATAAGCCTCGCTAAATATGTGTTAAGTGTGCTAATTCTTTTAATTTAAGCGTTATAATTCATATCTCGCAACTTATTCCGTTAATACGTAAACATGAGCAAACTATACATTTTTATCTTTATTTTTATCTTGTTCGCATTGAATCTTGTATAACAACTGCACACAATGATCCAAAATTATCCTTAATTATGACTCTATTTGAGAGTCATTAGTACTCATAAGTCCATATGTCCTTCCAAAAAGGTAGCTAGGCCAAAACCAATCTTGGTGTGGATATTGTTGTAAATGAGGTGCTTCCATTTATCAATGTCTTTTTTAAGGCCCTTTAGCCAATAGAATACCCTTGGTTCCGGCTTTGAAATCATTCAAATTCCCATCATATTTATGAGCAATGTAGAGTCTCCGTAAGGCATTCTTTCTAGAATAATATCTCCAATGAAATATCACAAGGAGAGCAACATTCTTATGATGAATATCATAAATACCGAGGCCTCCATCATCTTTATGCAACTTCACAATCTTCCACTTAAATAAAATGACTAGCTTTGCCACCACAATTCCTTTCCATAGAAAATTTGTAACGACCCAGGTTTTCATCCCGGTCTTCCAGGTATGCCCTAGGGGTATTTTAGTAATTTGGTCGGGCCGTCAGGACCGTTTATGTCTTTTTCCAGTTGCTAAAATTATTGGATGGATTTATGTAAGTTTTTGAGGCTTTGTGGATGTGTTTGGGCATGGGGAGATGCAAAAGGAAAATTGTGTGTTAAAGTGTGTTTGGTGGGTTTCGAACCCAGGTGGTCTGAGAAGTCAGGTGGGTGGTGTGGCGGTTGAGCTATTGAGAGCTCTTGTTGCTCTTTCTCGCATCACATCTTAGTTAACCTTGGATTTTGGAGTTTTGGTGCATTTGGTTAAATGAAATAGAATTAGGTTATTCCATCTTCTTCTCCAAAACACCTTTTGGCCGCCCAAGCTCTCCATCTCCATAGCCTTGCTGATTCTTCATCCTTGCATCTCCTTGGGTTCGATCATCATCATTCCGGTAGGTATTCATCTTCTTCATCTTCTCGATAGGTTGTTTTCTTTGGCCGAAGGTAAGAGGAGGTGCCCATGTGTGTGTGTGTGTTGTTGCAGTCCGCCCAGCGCGAATCGCCCACCACCGGCCAGATCACCGCTGAAAGCAAAGACGCCCAGATCTCACCAATGAGCCGCGCGCAAGAAGCAGCCCGGATCTCGGATCGAGCAAGACGCCCGAACGCGTCGGTCAGCCTGTCGCCGCCGACACCAAGCAGCCGCCCAGACCCGATCCATCGCGACGCCCGATTTCGCGCGAGCCCGCGTCGCGCACGGGCCAGCGCAAGAAGAAGAGAATCGCCAGCGCCGCGCGCCGCCGCGCCAAGCTGCTCGCGCCCGCGCGCCAGGCCCGCGTCGCGTCGCTGTCGCCGACGCCGCGCGGCGCGCGCGCTCGCCGCTGACGCTTCGCGCGCGCGCTAATCGCTGCTCCCTGCAATCTGCCGTGTTGCGTCGTGCCGTGCAGCCTTGCCAGCCAGCGCCAGCCTGCCGTGTCCATGCGCTGCGCAGCGCAGCGCTGCCAGCGCCCGGCCAGCCGCGCACCACTGCCAGCGGCAAGAAGATTCACTGTGGTCGTCGTGCCGTGTGAGTGCCTTGAGCCGAGCCACGCTTGTTCTATTATATTTTAGGGCTATGATGGTGATTTCTATTGTGTTTGTTAGGTTCCGTTAGCTAGCTCGGGATCGATCGCAGCGTAGGATTTTGTGTGTAGTTGCCTCCCGGCCAAGGTAAGGATCTCTTACCGAGGTTGTGTGGACCTGCGGTATATTTGTGATTGTTGTTTTGTATGCTGTGTATGATTACTAGCATGTTTAGCCTAGGTGCTCATTTCAATTCTCGATGGTGGCATGAACTCTTGTATTGTTTCTCATGTTAGCCCATGCTAGGTTGTTCTATTCTAGCATGTTCGATATCTCATTCTTGCTTCGTAGTATCATGCTAGGTTCTTTGTATCCGATGAGCACGTATTGGACCGCATTGATTGAATCGTTATTATTGTTAAGGTTTAGAATTGAGGTAGATAGAATCATCAGGGCCCGATGCATAAAGTATCTTGCATCTATGGCAAGGACGTCGAGACAGTTCTCCGATCCTTGACCCCGTGAGGGATTAGCTATCCCAACCGGTAGGCCCCGCAATCTTGGGTGAGGGTGGCGATCGTTAAATGCCCCAACGGTCGGGATGATGACTTGGCATTGCCTCGCCCCGGCAAATCGACACGTCCTCGGCGTGTTGGCCGTAGCCCTTGATTGCCACTGTTAGGGCAAGGACCGCTTCACGGTGTAAGCCTACCACGACCGGTTCCTTAGCCTCAAAGTGCGGTGGTACAGCCGACATAGTTCACGTGTCCGAGTCTCACACCCTATGTCGGTGACACCGATCCGAGATTTAGTTAGGCATGGTGGATCGAACACGGGCAGCTTGCCACTAGACCCGGCACCCCCGAGTTTGCGGTAGCATGCGGTGCGCGCTTACGCTCATTACTGGCGCCGATCGGAGAGCTCCTCGGGATCTTGAGCTAGTGCACCTATCGATCGACGATGAGACAGCCGAGGCCGGGACTCGTTCCCGTATAGCGCGTATAGTGTGTTGTGGTATTTTTCCGGACTAAGACCCTGAGATGGCATCCGAGGTCCAAGTGTGGACTTAAGCTATGTGCTCTGTTCTGTGTTTGTACTCATAGCTTGCATACAATCCTCTAGATGATCATGTATATCGTATTGTACCCGGTTGGGGATTCTTCTTGAGTAATTCGTTACTCACCCTTACTTATCTTTCAGTAACCATGGCGCGAGGCAGGATGACTGAAGGAGGAGCTGTGATCATGGAATCCTGCTGTCATCTCTGATTATTTCATTTTATTTATTATGACTCTTGACTTTTGTTGTTTCCCCTGAATGCATGTAGACGGGCACAGAGCCCCAGGATGTTTTCTTACGTTTTATGGATTCCAGCATATTTGTACTTGTGGAATGTTTTAATGTTTTAAATAATCTCGATCGAGTATGCTTTTAGAAATGTTTCTTTTGGTTGTTGAATGTTTTCTGTTTTTACTTGGAATCGAAATGTGTTTTTCATAATGTCCTCTATTTTCAATACATGCATTGGGGTAAAGGCCATTTAGAACCCCTTTTTGGGTCGGGTCTTTCTGATTGGTATCGAGCTCGAGTCATAGATTTCAGAGACTCGACCTTTTGTTGTAGGTCGTTTTTTCCATGATCATCAGCACTCCGACAGTCATCAGGTACGCCTAGGTTTACTATTTGTTGTTGAAAAAGGGTTAAGAATTTACAATACCTGTCATCTTGTGTATGCCTTGTGTAGTGTTGTGGAGCGGAGACGAAAGGGTTCGACTCGTTGTTGGTTTGGGCTTAGTGAGCCATCATGCCAACTTTTTCATGATCGCGGCGCAGTTTGTTTAGCGGCTTGTTGAGGTATCCAGATAGATTCGGATGCCCCAGGACATCGCCCCGAGGAGGCGAGCTTAGTCTCCCATTGGCCATTTGTGGCCCAATTGTCGCTTTTCCCCTAGTGAGAGGGTGGAGGTGCTTTGTGCGGATCGCTAGTATGTTGATCGCACCCAGCAGAAGCGGGGACGCTTGGCATGTCCGACCGAGGAGTTGGACCGATCGTGTTGATGTTGAAGCCGCGTCCGGGGTTGTTAGGCCCGCATGCCGATTTGGCCCCGCAGATTGAGTTGCCTAGAGGAGGGGGTAGAGGCTAGCGGCGCCTCATAGTGAGACTCCTTGAGCGAGTGTGCTCCAGTAGTGAGAGATTTGATGGCGTGTCTTTAGCTATCGAGAGCGGAGACCCGCACGCGATTTGTAGTGCGTAGTGAGGAGTCCGGGCACAGATAGCCCGGTGATGAGGAGTTTTTCAAGCATTTTCCCCCAGTAGCTCTTGTAGCCCCGGAGGTTCCGGGAGGGCATGATCAGCGTGAGTTTATTCAGATCGGTTTGTTGGCGTTGATGGAGACGCCTGGGTTGGCAAATGGATGCCCTGTAGAGCTCGATGTTTTAGTAAGTCCCACCGCTAGTAGTAAAGTAGTTGGCCGAGTTTGAGTTTAGCATCCGTGTGTGGGATGCCCTGCTGCTCGAGAGGCCGAGGTGTGCCGTTCTGTCTTGGCATTTGGTTCATCGGATGGTGGTGGAAGTCCCTTGTGAGAGGTGGACTAGCGAGTCTCCACGAGTCGCCCGATTGTTTGGCAAGTTGCCGTGTTAGTGGGTGGAGGCGGATGAAGGGTCATCTTTGCCCCCTTGCGAGCCCGCTTTGTTGTTTAATGACCCACTTCCTCGAGATGCGGATTTGGTAGTAGTAGCACTTGAGGTGCATTGGTTGGTGTGCCACTTTGGCACTAAGTCTGGTTCAGGCTTGAGTTTGGCTTGGGCATAGCAGATGGTTCTATGCCGTTCGGAGTTCAGCGTACTCCTTTAGCCTTGGATCTGTTTATGGCGGTTGCACCCGTTTAGGTCGTGCGCAGGGCTAGTTCGGTGGTAGTCAATGGACTACAAGCGAAAGGATGCTCGAGAGGAGCCGGAGCCTCTTCCCAGTGTTTCTGGAGGTTGAGTAAGTCAGCAGGTTGCCGGTTGGTAAATATTGGTGCGTGTGAGTCTCGCGCTAGTGTTAAGGCCAAGAGATTTTCCTTGGGGTTGGTAGTGCGGTCAACGACCTTCGAGTGCCTAAACGAGGAGAGTTGAGCATTGTAGATGCGAGTTCGGTCCGGTGAGGACCATGAGTTGGATGCTTATCGGATGAGTTTGGATGCCTATGAGGCGAGTTGGATGCTTTTGAGGCGAGATGAGTGATGCCTTGCGAGAGGTTTTGGATGCCTTAGGGGTAAGCACCCTTGGTAGAGGCTTGGTACAAAGTAAGTTTTGTTTGGCATGATTATATTTTGGTAGAGCAAGGTTGCCTCGACTTCGAGTATCGTGTAGAGATGGAACTTTTGGTGTTCCTTGGATTGTTTGTATCGCTGCCAGGAGTTATCGTTGCTTTGTGGAAAAGCGCTTGTTAGTCTTGGATCTCTAATGGAAGGTTGGGAGTTGTGCACACAAGTGTGTTTTGTGTGGTTCGTTCCGTGGCGAGAGTTTCAGATCCATGTAGGGTTTGCTTTGGAGATCTCGTGCTCAGTTCCTTGAGAAGTTGGACTCCAGGTGGTTGTTGTAAGGCTTTGGTTGAGGTGGTAAGGATACCGTGCTCGTGGTATCAAGTTGTTGCTTAGGCAAGATTTGTTAAGTTAGGCCTAAGCTTGGTTGGCGGATCTTCTTGTTGATCGTTGGTTGGAGTTGATTGGAAACCGAACAAGAGCGGTGGTAGCTAAGCCGCGTGGTTTCTGATCGTCATGGCTAAGAGAGTTGTTCGGATCCTTCCTTGAGTAGAAGTTATGTTGTGGCCGATGTTTTGAGTAGGAGGATGACGCATCCTGTAGCGTTTTGGGTCCTCTAGGTTCCCAAGGAGTTGGAGTTGGCCAGCATGGTTGGGATGCTGAAAATTGGAGTTGATTGTTCAGGCAGTTGTCTGATAGATCGTATGCCGACAAGCATGTGTGAGTCGAGGTTGCCGAAGAACCCTAGGTTGTGGAGAGCCTCCTCCGAGCTCGGTCGAGCCCAGCTAGTGAGTTTGATTGGCTAGCCTGAGGCGTGTAGTTTGTAGCCTCGGTGGAGTTGCTAGCAGTCTTGGTAGACTAGCAAGCTAGTGTTTGTTTGGAGTAAAGTCCGGAGTGGTTTCGGTGTGGTGGCAAGTTGATGCTTGGTGTTGACCAAGGTGTGGATTGGAGTTGTTAGAGTTTAGTTTTGCTCGTGGGGCGAGTGGTTTGTACCATGTTGGTTGTTTTTCCTGTTTCCAGGATGTTGAGTTGCCCCGTTTGACATTTGGAGGTTCAGTCTGAAATGGACCCTTGTTGCGCCTCGTGAGATTAGATGTTGTTGCTCTGGTGGAGCAAGACAAAGTGAGCGTATGAGTAGTTCTCTGTCCGTTTGTTTGTCCGCTTGTAAGAGCCGTTCCCTTCGGGAGTTGTCGTTACTCCTTGGTCTTGAAGTTAATGGTGGAAGCGCTAGCTTGAAGGAAAAGTTTGTTGGTTGCTTGGAAGTAGTCGTTTGTCGATTAAGCGGATTCTTGGATGGTGTTCTAGAGGCCGCAGTAAAGGTTGTTCGCCTCTTGTGAGTGTTTGGCCAAGATTTGGTTCGTTTGTTGTTTTGAGAGCTAGTTCGGTTCTAGCCGAGGGCGTTGCCCTAAGGTCTTGTTCCTAGTCGGTAAGTTTTGGGAGTTGACCCTCCTCAGCAGATTGAGCAAGTCTTTGTTTGTTTTGGTTTGGTGGTCCGATTGGTTGAGTTTTCTCTTGGGTGTTGCTTCCAAGAGAGTTGGTTGTTGTTGCCTTGGGTTGAGCAAGACAATGAGCGTGTGTGGAGTTCATTTGCCCTTCCGGGAGTTTGCTTCTTTGGGAAGTTGTAAAGACCCACCCAAAAGGGGCTCTAAATGGGCCTTTACCCCAATGCATGTAGTGAAAATAAAAGACATTATGAAAAATACATTTTGGATTCCAAGTAAAAAGCAGAAACATTCAACAACCAAAACATACATTTCTAAAAGCACACTGATCGAGATTTATTTAAACCATTAAAACAATCCACAAGTACCAATATCTTTGGAATCCATAAAACGTAAGAAAACATCCGGGGCTCTGTGCCCGTCTACATGCATTCAGGGAAATAATAAAAAAAGTGAAGAGTCATGATAATTAAAATAAATAATCAGAGATGACAAAGAGGTTCCATGATCATAGCTCCTCCTTCACCATCCTGTCTCCCGCCTTGATTACTGTGGAAAACCACGAGAATAAGGGTGAGTAACGAATTACCAGTAAGAATCCCCAACCGGGTACAATACGATATACATGATCATCTAGAAGAATGTATGCAAGCTATGAGAACAAACACAGAGCGGAGCACATAGCTAAGTCCACACTTGGACCTCGGATGCCATCTCGTGGTCTTAGTCAGGAAAATACCACAACACACTAAACGCACTATACGGGAACAAGTCCCGGCCTCACCTGTCTCATCATCGTCACGAAAGGTGCATCGGCTCAAGATCCCGAGGAGCTCTCGATCGGCGCCAGTAATGAGCGTAAGCGCGCACCGCATGCTACCGCAAACTCGGGGTGCCGGGTCCAGTGGCAAGCCGCCTGTGTTGACCACCATGCCTAACTAAATCTCCGGATCGGTGTCACCGACATAGGGTGTGAGACACGGACACGTGAACTATGTCACCTGTACTCACCGCTTTGAGGCTAAGGAACCGTCGTGGTAGGCTTACACCGTGAAGCGGTCCTTGCCCTAACAGTGGCAATCAAGGGCTACGGCCGAACACGCCGAGGGCGTGTCGATCATCGCGGGGACGAGGCAATGCCAAGTCATCATCCCGACCGTTGGGGCATTTAATGACCGCCACCCTCACCCAAGATTGCGGGGCCTACCGGTTGGGATAGCTAATCCCTCACGGGGTCCAAGGCGAGAACTGTCTCGAACGTCCTTGCCATAGATGCAAGATACTTTATGCATCGGGCCCGGATGATTCTATCTACCTCAATTCTAAACCTTAACAATAATAACGATTCAATCAATGCAGTCCAATACGTGCTCATCAGATACAAAGAACCTAGCATGATACTACGAAGCAAGAACAGATATCGAACATGCTAGAATAGAACAACCTAGCATGGGCTAACATGAGAAACAATACAAGAGTTCATGCCGATCCAGAATTTGAACAGAGCACCTAGGCTAAACATGCTAGTAAACATACACAGCATACAAAACAACAATCACAAATATACCGCAGGGTCCACACAACCCCGGTAAGAAATCCTTACCTTGGTCGGAAGACTTTTACACACAAATCCTAAGCTGCGGAACAATCCCGAGCTAGCGAGCGGGAACCTAGCAAACCAACAATAATCAGTATCTAAAATATCTAAACAACAATAGAACAAGCAAGCTCGCGGGGAACTCACGCGCGCGACGACACGAGCTTGGGTCAGCGCAAGCAAGCTGGCTCGGCAAGGGCGGGGCTGGCGCGCTATTGGGCACGCAGCAGGACACGTGGCTGGTTGCGCTACCTGGCACGGCAGACGGACACGCGCTGGCTGCGCGCTGGCACGGCAGCGTGGACACGCGCGCTGCTGGCGAGCGTCGTCTCGACGGCGGCGCGCGGCGCGGCGTCTGGGCGGCGCGCGCGCGGCAGCAACTCAGCGGAGGACGCGCGCGGGCGAATGTCTCGAGCGAAGGCGCGCTGGCGAGCGGCTCGGCAAGCGGACACGGCGAGCGGCGCGGCGAAGCGATCGGGCGATCTTCTTTGGGCGAACGGCGAGGCCGCTGGCTGGCGAACGGCGAGGCCGCTGCGCGAACAGTCCGGGCGTGCGGCAGGGTGGCTCGACCGATCCGGGCGCGGCGCGGTGGCTGGCTCGGCCGATCCGGGCGCGGCGGCAGGCTCGCTCGGCCGATCTGGGCGGGCGCTGTAGTGGCTCGACCGATCCGGGCGTCTGGTGAGCCGGGGGGATGATGATCTGCTCCTCTACCGGCCGCACAACACACACACACACACAACCCCTTTTTCTTACATTCGGCCAACAAACACCCAAATGAGAAGATGAAGAAGACGAAGACTTACCCGGAATGATGATGATCGAACCCAAGGAGATGCAAGGATGAAGAACTCGGCAAGGCTATGGAGATGGAGAGCTTGGGCGGCCAAGAGGTGTTGTTGGAGAATAAGATGAAATAACCTATTTCTATTTCATTTAACCAAATGCACCAAAACTCCAAAATCCAAGGTTAACTAAGATGTGATGCGAAAGAGTAACAAGAGCACCTAATGGCTCATTTGGCACACCTCTCTACAAGCTTCCCAGAGACCCGGGTTCAAAACCCATTGCAAAGACAATTTCCTTTATTTTTACTTTTGCATCAAACCTTGCTCAAACCAAACCTCAAACTCCTCCAAAACCTATATAAAACCATCCAATAATTTTAGTAATCTGGAAAAGACACAAACGACCACGACGGCCCGACCAAATTACCAAATTACCCCTAGGGCATACCGGAAGACCGGGAAGAAAAACCTGGTCGTTACAATATTCCTCCTTTTTATGACTTTCGTCCCTCGAAAGTCCTTAAGATGTAAAACACTCAGGGTAATGCAACCTCATCTCGTCTTCCCGCTCCCAAGTGGCCTCCTCGTAATCCCGACTCCTCCTCGAACCTTTACCAAACGAATCTCGCGATTACGCAACGTCTTGGTCTCAAAGGCAAGGATCCTCACCGGCTTCTCCTCGAAGTTCAAATCCTCATTCACCGCAAAGGCTCAAAGTCCACAATGTGCGACGGGTCCGGCACATACCGCCTCAACATCGATACATGGAAAACACTATGCACTCGCATGATAGTAGTGACGGAGGTAGGGCTAACCGGTAAGCAACTCTCGCCAATCCTCTCTAGGATCTCAAATGGACCAACAAAACGGGGACTCAACTTCCCACGCTTACCAAACCTCGAACACCTCGCATCGGAGCAACCTTAAGGAACACATGCGACCAACCTCAAACTCCAAATCTCGACGCCGAACATCGGCGTAACTCTTCTGCTCGCTCCTTTGTCAACATACGAGCTCTAATCTTCTCGTGACCGCACCATTGGTCAATCGCAGTGAACTCGGGACCCAAAACTCGTCTATCACCAACCTCTTCCTGAACACGGGGACCGATAACGCTTACCATACAATGCCTCAAATGGAGCCATCTGAATAAATCGATTGGTAACTATTGTTATAGGCAAACTCCATCAAAATCTGAATCTATGGTCCCAATCGCTCGGGAAATCCAACACACAAGCCCTCAACATATCCTCGAGAATCGATTCACTCTCTCGGACCGACCATCCGTCCGAGGGTGAAAAGTCATCTTAAATCGCACTCGTGCCCAAAACCCTTCCGAGCGCTCTCCGAAACGAGAAGTGAACCGCGAGTCACGATCGGACACAATCCTCACCGGCACACCATGATAACGGATGATCCGCTCCAAAAACAATCTGCGCCATTGTTCCACCGCGGTATAAGTGTCTCTACAGGGAATGAAGTGTGCGCTCTTGGTCAAACGGTCGACTATCACCCAAATCTCGAGAGAACTTCCTGAGTCCTTGGCAAACCAGAGATGAAGTCCATAGAGATCTCTTCCCATTTCCACTGGGTACACTCGGTGGTCGCAACAAACTCGCTTTGGCTCTTCACTGGGTGCCTTCACTTGGCGACAAGTGAGACACAGGTGACAAACTCGCCACATCTCTCTTCATCCCCATCCACCGAAAGTCTCGCTAAGGTCTCGATACATCTTGGTACCCCAGGGTGCCAAGCAAAAGGGGAACAGTGGGCCTCCGAGAGCAACTCGGCTCAGAAAACTCTGCAATGTCCGGAACACACAACCGGCCTCTATAAGTCAACCCATCATCTCGTGAATATACAAAGTCAAAGTCACCGTCAAGACTAACTCTATCAACCAATCTCTTAAGTGCGGGGTCACCCAACTGGTCGTCTATAATCCATTCGAACCGATCGGCCGAATGAGCAGTCAATCGAGAGCTACCCTAGCGGTAACCTCTCCCAACAACACCGCAACCTCGGCCCGCTCGAACTCTCTCTCGCAAACTGGTGGGAACTCAACAACGCCGCAGAGTGCGACGTCTTTCTCGCTCAAAGCATCGGCCACTACATTGGCTTTACCGGATGGTACAAAATCTAGCAGATCATAATCCTTTACCAACTCTAACCATCTCCTCGCCTCATATTCAACTCCTTCGAGTAAGCAGATACTTGAGGCTCGTGATCGGTAAACATCTCGAATCCGCTCACCATACTGGTAATGCCTCCAAATCTTGATTGCAAACACCATGCCGCCAACTCCATATCATGAGTCGGGTAGTTACGCTCATACGGCTTGGTGACGGGAAGCATAGGCAATGACCTTCCCGTCTTTGCATCAACACACAACCTAAACCAAACTTGGAAGCATCATCAGAGACCACGAAACCACTGTCCCCTCCGGATCGCCAACACAGTGTTGAAGTCAAACTACGCTTGAGCACGGCAAAGCTCTCATCACACCTGCTTGTCCCAAACAAACTCGACACCCTTCCTCGTCGGACGAGTGAGGGGCGAGGCTAAAGCGAAAAGTCCTTGACGAACAAGCGGTAGTAACTCGCCAAACCTGAAAGTCGCGAATCTCGGCAGAATCGAAGTCGGCTTGGCCCATGAACTCACGGCCTCAATCTTCGCGGGGTCCACGGCTATACCATCTCTCGAAACCACGTGGCCTAGAAAAGCCACCGCTCCAACCAGAAATCACATTTGGAAAACTTCGCATAAAGTGGTTTTCCTCAAAGCCGCCAATACTCGTCTCAAATGCTCTGCATGGTCTTCTTTAGACCTCGAATAAATCGAGAATATCGTCAATGAACACGATGACGTTTGTCCAAAAATGATTTGAACACCCTATCCATCATGTCCATGAACGCGGTGGGGCATTGGTCAATCCAAACGACATAACCACAAACTCATAGTGACCATATCCGGACTCGAAAGTCGTCTTAGGAATGTCGGCATCCCCGATCCGCAATCGATGGTAACCGGATCTCGGATCTATCTTGGAGAACACGAAGCTCCTCAAGCCGATCGAACAAATCATCGATCACTGGGCAACGGATACTTATTCTTCTTCATGTCACCTTATTAAGCTCGCGGTAATCAATACACAAGCGCATAGAACCATCCTTCTTTTCACAAACAGAATCGTGCTCCCCACTGGGACACACTTGGACGGATGAACCCTCGGTCTAACATCTCCCGTGAATCGAATCTTCGCCTTTAACTCACTGGCGCCATGCGATCACGGAGCCTTCGAGATAGGGAGGGTCCCGGCTCCGAGCTCAATAATGAAGTCAACCTCTCTCTTTGGGGCAACCCCGGTAACTCCTCAGAAACACATCCGCGAACTCTTGCACGACCCGGCTTTGATCCGCCCAGACAGCGAGGGGCGCTCTTCCTGCACAACTTGGCTAGATAGCCCCAAGCTCCATGAGCTAGCAAACGACGAGCTTTCACGGTGACACCATCGGCGGGCAAACTCCACCTCGACTCCACGAAACTTAAAGTGGGCGACACGGCGGCTGAACACTACTTCTTTCGGTGGCGATCAATCAACGCGTGGTTAGCGACTAACCACTCCATACCAAGAATCACATCAAAACCACTCATAGGCGTAACTATGAGTGTGGCTACTAGCAACTCTCCGGATATCTCGATCCGGCCATCCTTAATCTTATCTCTAGCCAACATACTAACTCCCGAAGGAGTTGCAACAGATAACTCAAAACCTAGAGGTTCTAGTCTTAACTTAGCATGCTCAACCAAACAACACGAGATACAAATGAATCGTAGAACCGAGAATCAAACAAGACAAATGCTGTGGTGATCTAAAACAAGAAGCGTACACCCACAGCGGCATCCGTGACGCTCGGCCTCTGACGACGGTCGTAGCAAACACTCGACCCGCCTGCTACTGGCCGAGCCGCCATAGTTGGTGATCACAAAAACGGGCCATGTGCCCCTCTCTACCACAACGGTAGCACAATCTAGGTCAGTGACAAGCTCGCGTGGACTTTCCCACAAGTAGCACAAGCGGAAATCGCACTGGGTCCTCCCTCGCTGGGGCTGGAAACGGATGGAGCTCTCCGTGGTCTCGCTTCGAATCGCCCTTGGCGGCGCCGCCGCCCCGAAAGTCAAACTTCCTCTTTCGCCCCACAGTTGCTGGGACGGACGCGAACAGAGCGAGGCGGCAACAACCCGCTCAGCAGGATACTTCCCATTATAGATTGTGGCTAATCGATGTGCCCCTAGCATAAGTGTCGGGGGCACGAGCCACGACATCCGGGAAACACCCGCCTCAATCCAGATATGAACTTCCGAATCTTGGCTCGGGGTGGCAATCAAGCGAGGAGCAAAATATCCATACTCGAGAACTTGCGCTCATATTCCTCAATGGAATCGTAACCACCGCTTCGAGTTCGGAAGAGCTCCACCATCTTCTCTCGAGCCTCATCGATGAACTTTACCTTGAACTCGGCCTTGAAGAACTCCCAAGTAGCGGGTGGAGACCCGGTGGTCTCTCGCTCAAGGTGGACTCCCACCACCATCTCATTGTGCCTCCTAGCACATGAGCCGCACATCTCGGCCTCTCAATATCGGGGCACACCATGATCGGGAAGGTGTACTCCAAATGGGCGATCCACTGGCCGCCGCTAACGCATCACCGGTGGCATCAAACTTCTCAAAGCTTCCACTTCACAAAATCCTTCACCACCTACCCAATTCCTCGGCACCTCGCCATATCCGCCTCGGGGCTACTTGCTCTGTGGAGTGGAGGAGCTCTCGAGCTCTCTTTGAACCAATCGAGTCACCGCTCGATCCGGGCTCGGGACTCTTCCCCGCTGGCCACGCCAACAAGGCTCGGGTCTCGCCCTCTGGTCACTCAACATGCTGACCATAAAAGCCCTCATAGACTCAAGCAAACTCTGCTCCAGAGAGCGCTCTCACGGCGCTTCGATCGCCTCAACGCCCGCTCTAGGCGTAACAGGAGGCTCTTTGGTGGAATGCCATCGATGTCGGCTTGGGACGATGTCCTGCGATGATCGATCCGATCCCGATACCTCGACCGCTCTCGAGCCTCCTCTCCGATGACGGGTGGTCGCATCTTTGGCGATCTACATCCAAACCAACAACGAATCAAAACTCGCTCTGTCACCATTCCACAACACCAAACAAGGCATACACTAGATGATAGGTATTGTAAATTCTTAACCCTTTTCCTTTCTAAAACAATAAATCTAGGCGCACTGATGACTGGTATCGAGTGTCTTGATGATCATGGAAAACGACCTACAACAAAAGGTCGATCCTACAGAATCTATGACTCGAGCTCGATACCAATCTGAGAGACCAGACCCAAAAGGGGCTCTAAATGGGCCTTTACCCCAATGCATGTAGTGAAAATAAAAGACATTATGAAAAATACATTTGGATTCCAAGTAAAGCAGAAACATTCAACAACCAAAACATACATTTCTAAAAGCACACTCTGATCAGAGATTTATTTAAACCATTAAAACAATCCACAAGTACCAATATGCTGGAATCCATAAAACGTAAGAAAACATCCTGGGGCTCTGTGCCCGTCTACATGCATTCAGGGGAAATAATAAAAAGTGAAGAGTCATGATAATTAAAATAAATAATCAGAGATGACAAGAGGTTCCATGATCATAGCTCCTCCTTCCTTGACCATCCTGTCTCCCGCGCTTGATTACCTGTGGAAAACCACAGAATAAGGGTGAGTAACGAATTACCCAGTAAGAATCCCCAACCGGGGTACAATACGATATACATGATCATCTAGAAGAATGTATGCAAGCTATGAGAACAAACACAGAGCGGAGCACATAGCTAAGTCCACACTTGGACCTCGGATGCCATCTCAGGGTCTTAGTCCGGAAAATACCACAACACACTAAACGCACTATACGGGAACAAGTCCCGGCCTCGGCTGTCTCATCGCCGTCACGAAAGGTGCGGCTCAAGATCCCGAGGAGCTCTCGATCGGCGTTGTAATGAGCGTAGCGCGCGCGCATGCTACACCGCAAACTCGGGGTGCCGGGTCTAGTGGCAAGTCGCCCGAGTTGATCACCATGCCTAACTAAATCTACGGATCGGTGTCACCGACATAGGGGTGTGAGAGACGGACACGTGAACTATGTCGGCTGTACCACCGCACTTTGAGGCTAAGGAACCGGTCGTGGTAGGCTTACACCGAAGCGGTCCTTGCCCTAACAGTGGCAATCAAGGGCTACGGCCGAACACGCCGAGGACGTGTCGATCGCCGGGACGAGGCAATGCCAAGTCATCATCCCGACCGTTGGGGCATTTAACGATCCGCCACCCTCACCCAAGATTGCGGGGCCTACCGGTTGGGATAGCTAATCCCTCACGGGGTCCAAGGGCGAGAATCGTCTCGAACGTCCTTGCCATAGATGCAAGATACTTTATGCATCGGGCCCGGATGATTCTATCTACCTCAATTCTAAACCTTAACAATAATAACGATTCAATCAATGCGGTCCAATACGTGCTCATCGGATACAAAGAACCTAGCATGATACTACGAAGCAAGAGCAGGATATCGAACATGCTAGAATAGAACAACCTAGCATGGGCTAACATGAGAAACAATACAAGAGTTCATGCCATCAGAATTCAGAGCAGAGCACCTAGGCTAAACATGCTAGTAAACATACACAGGCATACAAAACAACAATCACAAATATACCGAGGTCCACACAACCCCGGTAAGAAATCCTTACCTTGGTGGAAGACTTTTACACACAAATCCTAAGGCTGCGGAACAATCCCGAGCTAGCGAGCGGGAACCTAGCAAACCAACAATAATCGGTATCTAAAATATCTAAACAACAATAGAACAGCAATAAGCTCGGCTCGGGAACTCACGCGCGCGCGACGACCACGAGCTTGGGTCAGCTGCGCAAGCTGGCTCGGCAAGGCTGGGCGCTGGCGCACGGCACGCGAGGACACACGCTGGTTGCGCTGCCTGGCACGGCACGGACACGCTGGCCGCGCGCTGCTGCCGCACGGCAGGAGGACACGCGCGCGGGCGAAGCGCTCGACGACGGCGCGCGCGCTTGGCGCCGGGCGTCTGCGTCTGGCGCGCGGGCGAGCAACTTCAGCGAGGCAGCGCGCGGCGAATGTCCGAGCCGAGCTGGCGCGCGGCGAAGCGGCTCGGCAAGCGGACACGCGAGGGCGCGGCGAGCGATCAGGCGATTCGCTGGCGAACGGCGAGGCTGGCCTGCAAGCGGGCGAACGGCGAGGCTGCTGCCGCGAACAGTCCGGGCGTGCGGGCAGGTAGCTCGACCGATCCGGGCGTCGCGATGGAGTGGCTCGGCCGATCCGGGCGTGCGGCGGTGGCTCGGCCGATCTGGCGTGCGATGTGGTGGCTCGACCGATCTGGGCGTCTGGCGAGCCGGGGGGATGATGGTCGCTCCTCTCGGTGTTGCACAACACACACACACACACACACCCCTTTTTCTTACATTCGGCCAACAAACACCCAAATGAGAAGATGAAGAAGACGAAGACTTACCGGAATGATGATGATCGAACCCAAGGAGATGCAAGGATGAAGAACTCGGCAAGGCTATGGAGATGGAGAGCTTGGGCGGCCAAGAGGTGTTGTTGGAGAATAAGATGAAATAACCTATTTCTATTTCATTTAACCAAATGCACCAAAACTCCAAAATCCAAGGTTAACTAAGATGTGATGCGAGAAAGAGTAACAAGAGCACCTAATGGCTCATTTGGCACACCTCTCTACAAGCTTCCCAGAGACCGGGTTCAAACCCCATTGCAAAGACAATTTCCTTTATTTTTACTTTTGCATCAAACCTTGCTCAAACCAAACCTCAAACTCCTCCAAAACCTATATAAAACCATCCAATAATTTTAGTAATGGAAAAGACACAAACGACGACCGACTGGCCCGACCAAATTACCAAATTACCCCTAGGGCATACACGGAAGACCGGGAAGAAAAACACGGGTCGTTCTGAAGTCGTTTCCGTTTGGCGTGAGTCGACTTAGCTCCCGAGTTGTGTAGTCGATCGAGTAGCGCAGCGGTCAGCCCAATGTGAGAGGGTTCTGCTTTGTGTTGTTAGCAAGCAAGAGTTGTTTATTCCGCAAGGGCGGAGGCCACCAGAAGAGTTGAGTTGTTACGGCAAGTTGTTGGTTCTTTGGGGATTGAAGATTTCCTTTCCCTCTAGCCTCTGTGGTGGTTGAGTTGCTCCTTGGAGGCCAGCCTCGAGTGATAGCTTGCGAGGTAGTCTTGCGAATTCGTGTGGCTCGGGATCCGTAAGCTTTGAGGTTGTCGTTATCGATTTTCCTTGTGAGGTTTTGGGAGTGGAGCTTACGGTTGGAAGATGAGTTAGGCTTAGGCTTAAAGGGAAGTCCTTTGAGTAGCCAGTTGGATTTTAAGAGTTGAGTAGTAGCTTGGAGGCGGCGTTGCTCGTTATAAGTTTGGGTTGAGTTTCTGTTGAGCAAGCCCTTCTCGGGCTTTGTTCCTAATTGTTGTGAGTTCCCGGTTGGCGTTAGTAGAGCCGCGTTTGAGTGAGTTGGCACAGAGGTGCCGTGGCATTGGTTGGTAAGTGTTGATTTGTTTTCCTCAAGTGTGTTGTGTCGCAGATAGGCTGCGTGATGGTTTAGTCCTTGCTTCCCGAGTTTTCCTTGAGAGGAATGTTGGATGTTCCTTGCCTGGCGATTTTCTCCTTAAGATGGTTGCTTAAGTGTTGTGGTCGTGTTCTAGTTGGAGAAGTTTGTCTTTTTGGATCAGTCGCCAGTTGGTGGTTCGTTTGTATCTCGTTAAGGCTGTAGTCAAGGTTTGAGGTTTGTTGGTCTTTTGTGAAGTAAGAGTAGGCCGTTTAGTTTTGGAATCTGGAAGGTTCAGATTGTTTGGCCGATTTGTTGTAGGGTTGAGTTTGTTTGTTGACAGTGTGTGCTGAGTGTTTTTATGTATCGATGTTGGGGCGGCATGTGCGGACCCATTGCTCATTGTGGACTTTGAGCCCTTGCGGTGATTGAGGGTTTAGGGCTTGAGGAGAAGCCTATGAGTATTCGGTCTTGAGTCGAAGACGTTGCGTAGAAGTGAGATCCGTTGGTAAAAGTTTAGTGAAGGAGTCCGAGTTCGGAGGAGGCCGCTCGTGAGCGGGAAGGACGGGATGAGATTGCAGTATCCTGTGTTGTTTCAGTCTTAAGGACTTTCGAGGACGAAAGTCATAAAAAGGAGGAATATTGTAACGACCCGGAGTTTTCATCCCGGTCTTCCGGTATGCCCTAGGGTATTTTAGTAATTTGGTCGGGCCGTCGGGACCGTTTATATTTTTCGATTGCTAAAATTATTGGATGGATTTATGTAAGTTTTTGAGGCTTTGTGGATGTGTTTGGGCATGGGGAGATGCAAAAGGAAAATTGTGTGTTAAAGTGTGTTTGGTGGGTTTGAACCCCGGTGGTCCGAGAAAGTCGTGGGTGGTGTGGCAGTTGAGCTATTGAGAGCTCTTGTTGCTCTTTTCGCATCACATCTTAGTTAACCTTGGATTTTGGAGTTTTGGTGCATTTGGTTAAATGAAATAGAATTAGGTTATTCCATCTTCTTCTCCAAAACACCTCTTGGCCGCCCAAGCTCTCCATCTCCATAGCCTTGCTGCGATTCTTCATCCTTGCATCTCCTTGGGTTCGATCATCATCATTCCGGTAGGTATTCATCTTCTTCATCTTCTCGATAGGTTGTTTTCTTTGGCGAAGGTAAGAGGAGGTGCCCATGTGTGTGTGTGTGTTGTTTGAGTCCGCCCAGCGCCAGATCGCCCCACCACCGCCAGATCGCTGAGCAAAGACGCCCCGATCTCACTGGCCAGCAGTCGCGCCGCGCGCGCGCAAGAAGATCCGGATCTGCCGAGCAAAGACGCCGAGAACGCGTCGGTCAGCCACATCGCCGTCGCACACCGCCAGCCGCCCAGACCGATCCATCGCGACGCCTGGGCGATTCGCGCGAGCCGCGTCGCGCGCACCGATTCGCGAAGAAGCAGCCATCGCCAGCGCCGCCGCGCGCCAAGCCTTGCGCGCACGCCGCGCGCCAAGGCGCGTCGCGTCGCCGCCTGTCGCCACGCGCAGCGCGCGCGCGCGCGCGCCGAGCAGACGCTCGCGCGCGCTGCGCGTCCCTGCCGTGCTGCCGTGCGTGCGTACCGTGCAATAGCGCGGCCAGCGCCAGCCTACCGTGTCACTGCGCCAGCCGCGCGCGCAGCGCGCGCAGCGCCGCCACGCCAGCGCCGGCCAGCCAGACCGACACCGCGGCAAGAAGATTTCAAACGTGTGTCGTCGTGCCGTGTGAGTGCCCCGAGCCGAGCCTCGCTTGTTCTATTATATTTTAGGGCTATGATGGTGATTTCTATTGTGTTTGTTAGGTTCCCGTTAGCTAGCTCGGGATCGATCGCAGCGTAGGGATTTTGTGTGTAGTTGCCTCCGGCCAAGGTAAGGATCTCTTACCGAGGTTGTGTGGACCTGCGGTATATTTGTGATTGTTGTTTTGTATGCTGTGTATGATTACTAGCATGTTTAGCCTAGGTGCTCTGCTCAATTCTCGATGGCATGAACTCTTGTATTGTTTCTCATGTTAGCCCATGCTAGGTTGTTCTATTCTAGCATGTTCGATATCTGTTCTTGCTTCGTAGTATCATGCTAGGTTCTTTGTATCGATGAGCACGTATTGGGTGCATTGATTGAATCGTTATTATTGTTAAGGTTTAGAATTGAGGTAGATAGAATCATCCGGGCCCGATGCATAAAGTATCTTGCATCTATGGCAAGGACGTTCGAGACGATTCTCCGTCCTTGACCCCGTGAGGGATTAGCTATCCCAACCGGTAGGCCCCGCAATCTTGGGTGAGGGTGGCGCATCGTTAAATGCCCCAGCGGTCGGGATGATGACTTGGCATTGCCTCGCCCCCGGCGATCGACACGTCCTCGGCGTGTTCGGCCGTAGCCCTTGATTGCCACTGTTAGGGCAAGGACCGCTTCGGTGTAAGCCTACCACGACCGGTTCCTTAGCCTCAAAGTGCGGTGGTACAGTGACATAGTTCACGTGTCGAGTCTCACACCCTATGTCGGTGACACCGATCCGGAGATTTAGTTAGGCATGGTGATCGAACACAGGCGGCTTGCCACTAGACCCCGGCACCCCGAGTTTGCGGTAGCATGCGGTGCGCTTACGCTCATTACGGCGCCGATCGGAGAGCTCCTCGGGATCTTGAGCTAGTGCACCTATCGTGATCGACGAGAGGCGGTGAGGCCGGGACTCGTTCCCGTATAGCGCGTATAGTGTGTTGTGGTATTTTTAGGACTAAGACCACGAGATGGCATCCGAGGTCCAAGTGTGGACTTAAGCTATGTGCTCGTTACGTGTTTGTACTCATAGCTTGCATACAATCCTCTAGATGATCATGTATATCGTATTGTACCCGGTTGGGGATTCTTCTTGAGTAATTCGTTACTCACCCTTACTTATCTTTCGAGGTAACCATGGCGCGAGGCGGGATGGTGAAGGAGGAGCTGTGATCATGGAATCTGCTTTGTCATCTCTCGATTATTTCATTTTATTTATTATGACTCTTGACTTTTGTTGTTCCCCGAATGCATGTAGACGGGCACAGAGCCCCGGGATGTTTTCTTACGTTTTATGGATTCCAGCATATTTGTACTTGTGGAATGTTTTAATGTTTTAAATAATCTCTGATCAGAGTATGCTTTTAGAAATGTTTCTTTTGGTTGTTGAATGTTTTCTGTTTTTACTTGGAATCCGAAATGTGTTTTTCATAATGTCCTCTATTTTCAATACATGCATTGGGGTAAAGGCCATTTAGAACCCCTTTTTGGGTCGGGTCTTTACAAAATTCCTCATCATTTTTTCAATTTCTAAGGTGATCTTTTTTGGTGCAGGGTAGAGGGGGAGATAATAGGTCGATAAATTGGTGAGGGTGGAAGCAATAAGAGTCAGTCGACCCCTTTTAGAAATATAAGATGAACCCCAATATCTCAACCACTTGCCAATTGATTCAATCATTGGATTCCAAAAAGAAGGGGATTTTGGATTACCATTCAATGGTAGCCCAAGGTAATTAACAGGCCACCTTCCAATTTTAAACCTGAAGCTCAGCTCAGTCTCATGTTCGTCAAGACCCAATGATAAAAACACTGTTTTACTACAATTAATTTTAAATCCAGATGCTCTTTCAAATTGTTGGACTGTCTGATAAAGATGCATCAACGAGTCTTTCTTAATAGAAGGGAATAATAGAGTGTCATCGAAAAATAATAAGTGAGTGATAGCAGCAAGCCCCCACATTAAAGCCCTCAATTTCCCCCTCAGCTTCAGCCTTAAAAAGCATACGACTAGGACAATCCATCGCAAGAGTGAAAAGAAATGGTGAAAATGGATCTCCTTGACGTAATCCTCTTGAGACCTTGAATTTACCTCTAGGCCATCCGTTAATGATAATAAAAAAATTAGTGGAGGAGATGCAGCAAAAAATCCAATTCCGCCATTTGCAGCCAAACCCTTTCTCAATCATAAGATTATCCAGAAATTCCTAATCAACCACATATCAAACGCTTTTTCAATGTCAAGCTTCAACATAAATTCTTTCCTTCAGAATTAGTTCCATTCATCAATGAGTTTATTAGCAAAAAGTATAACATCGAGGATTTGTCTATCTGCCACAAGCTCCAATTGATAACTAGTAATAGTTCTAGGGAGAACACTTTTAAGCCTCTTAGAGCGTACTCTTACTATAACATTGTATAAGCAAGTAGTTAAACTGATAGGATGATAGTCACCCATAGTTCGGGTAAGAGAACGCTTCAGAATGAGACAAATGTAGGTCTCATTGAGGCGGACATTAATGATTCCCTTTTAAAAAAAAAAAAAAAAAATTATTGAACACACTTTTGATGTCATCCTTAAGAATGTTCCATGATTTTTTGAAAAATTCTACAATAAAGCCATATCCGGACCCGACGACTTGTTTCAACCCAAATCACTAATGGATCTCAAAATCTTGGATTCAGCAAAAGGGAGTTCCCAAGTTTTTCTTTGAACCTTTGTGATAAGGTCCCAGTTAGTGATAGAAGGAAAAGGATCAGTCTTTGCTTTCTTAGTATACAAGTCCTTGTAAAAAGATACAAATTATTTCTCAATATCTTTGTTAGTAACAAGACTAAGATTTTTTTTAGAAAGAACTTCTGCAATTGTGCTCCTTCTTCTCTATCCAACAACATTTCTATGGAAAAAGCCAATGTTTTCGTCACCCAATTCACCTAATTCGCTTTGCATCTCTATCTCCAAAAGGCTTCTTCTCTAGCACATATCTCAACCAATTCATTTTTAAGACTATACCTTTTACTAATATCAGATCCCTCAATCAAACTAAGGTCTTCCTTTTCATCAATGGCAGCTATATCGCCCTGGATGGATAGAGTGATAGCTCTATGATTACCATAAATTTCATTATTCCATTGCTTGATCTTGGATTTCAATCTTTTCAATATCTGTATAAATTCATGGCTTGGCCATCCAACAAGGCGATTAACCCTCCACCAAGATTCCACAAGATTAGTAAAAGTTCAGTGCTCTAACCAGGAGTTCATAAATCTGAATGGGCAGGGGCCCCAAGATTCGGTTCCCAAATTTAAAAAAATAGGATAGTGATTAGATGTTGGTTTATCCATTCTTCTAACAATCGTAGATTCAAATTTCTTGTTAATATTGTCCTTTATCAGGAAACGATCAATGAGGGTGAAGGTTAAGGGATTTCTACCACTAGACCAAGTGTATCTCCCATTGGACAACCCCTAATCAAGGAGACCACTTATAGCAATGAAGTAGTTAAATTCGTTCATTTCCTAGACGGAGGGGGCGTAGATTTTTCCCAAGGCCACTGAATGATGTTGAAACCACACCACTAATAATCCAATTTTCACCACAATGATTATTTAAGAGACCCAGTTCATGCCAAAGATCCTCCCTCACAATGGGATCATTTGGCCAGTAAACTCCTGTCACCCAAAATGAGTAACTGATAGCTCTCAAATAGAGCTCATATTAAGCTGCATTAGTTTACTTTATTCCTAGGATTAAGGGAAATAAATGAGCACTAGTAGGAAATTTCAAGTATAAATCATAGAAAATCAACATGCATTCATAAATTAGCATAAAACACACAGTTCAAGGATTTAGTACGAATATTGTATGACTTCACGCTAAAAAGATTATTTAATGCAGGGAATGCTGAACACTTATGTTGGAGGGACAAAGTAATGCGAGCGGTGACACACACAGAAGACCCACACGTTTCACAAGACGATCGCTCGAATAATCACACCAACAAGGAAAGAATAGAGAATCAATCAAGCAATTAAGTTGGTGTCAATCAAATAAATTCCAGCAAAAATCAAGAGATCCTGCATTAATGAAGATTCTCCAACTCAACTAGGCTTTTTGACCAAGTAAATTAACTTTAGAAATTGCAAGAAGGAAGCAAAGGTTCGGTGAGTTGGTCGAATGGCCAGAATCTAATCCATGCGAGAAGCAACTGGTGGTGTTCGTAGAAGCTGATGGCAAGGGGATTACACACTTCATAGCCGAGCCAATTCAATTTTTTATTATTTTCTAGGAGTAGTTGTAGTTATAAACATCTCGTGGTCGTAATAAAATCGGCTGATTTAAACTTCTTACTTATGTTTATATCTATGATACATTATAGGAGTTTTTGCATGCATATTCTTGAGTAGAAGCATGTTAGGAACATAGGTTAAAGAGTTTTACACTGCTGCACTATACATATGCGTCGATTAGCTACCTACGTATATAACTTGCGGCGAGTTCGGATGAAGGAACCGCATGGTGACCCAATATGCTACTATAGGTTGAAGGCAAGTCTTTGCATCATTTAGGAAGTTAGGAATAACCTCACTATTGCTTGCGTTGCCCCAAGTTAGTACGAAGTTCGCAGTGGAAGCTGGTTCTGCTGTAAATCATTAAATGCGGAAGCATTTATTTGTGGAGGGAAGCGAGTGACTCGATAACTAGTTCTGCGCCCTTAATATCTTCTACAACTGTTTATTTATCACTACTCATTGCATTCATATTTATTACTGTTAGCATTTGTTTTACTTAGCATTTTACTTTATTATTAGCAAAAAAAAACAACAACAATTGTCTTAACCATGCATTTACTTTTCTTCACAACTCTTGACTTAGTGGTATTAGTTCTAGACATCAATCTCTATGAGATCGATAAAATTTATATACTTTTTACTTATTGAGATTCGACCGCGTATACTTGCGCATAAGCGATTCTAAGGTTTACTCAATAGTTTAACTCTAAATTAATTACTACAACTATATTAGCACTCGGAATGCTCCAGTCAGTAACCATCAGCTAAAGCAAGGTGAAGGGATAAATGGTGTGTACCTTTAATAACGTCGAGATTGGTGAAGCAATTCTGCATGAGGTTCCAATCACATCCAAATTACACCAGGCCAATTACGAGAGCTCCTAAGAGATTTAATAATTGATTTGTCAATGTGAGTTCTTTTGGTCTCTTAGAGAATAGTCAATGTCGGATTATGCTTCTTCATAAAATCTTCGATGACAACGCATTTTCTCTAAGTTCACGACCCTTACATTCCAAGATACGAGCTTCATATAATTGGTGCAAAAACTCCACTTTGTTTAAGATTAGAGTTTGCTTCATAATTGACTGAAGTCTTCAATTTGTCAACCTCTCTTTTTCAATTCCTCTGTTTCTTGGTCGTCCTATTGCTTCCTCTGGGCATGGGTACAATGTACACTCTGTTCTTAGCTAACCATGGGAAGAAATAAGGGATGAGAGCTGATGTTTCTTCTAGGATGTTCACATCAAGGATGTTACACCAATCTTCAAACATCTTAGGGTTATACATAGGTTCCTGTTCAAAATCCTGAGGTGCCTTCCCACTCTCAAAGGGATGGGCTCATCAAAATTTTCAATCTTCTGTTCTCGCTGATTTAAAATAGGTCCTTGAGCCAACGTCTGATCCTCAATACCATGAATAATCATCCTTCGTTCACTTTGCAGAGTAGTATTAGGTGATGAACAACCCTCCCATCAGTGTCACTAAATGAATGAGGATTCTGAGTGGATTGGATATTCGCTGAACGAAAGGTAAAATCTTTATTTGTGATAACAATCTGTTTTCTGAGGTTGAATGGTTGATGGTGAGAGACAGAAGAAGGAGGGGTATGATTCGAAAAGGGATGGTTTGGTCTGAATCAAAAGGGTGGGTGATAACTCTCAAGAATTAAGAGTATTTACTGTTGTATTGAGTATATTTCAAGAAGAAACCCCCGATTTGATAATATGAATTGAGAAGTTGTGATTAAAGATTTAGAATGTGTTAGCAATTTGTTGAGTTCTACAGTTTTCTGAGTAGAACAGGTTTTTCTGGAATTTCGTAGCATGTGTGCATGAATATGTGAAATAATAGGTTGATAACTGCAAAATTCTGATTACCTCGAATTGCTGTGACATTCAGGATAGCAAAGTGCTGTTAAGCGGGAGCATTATTGGAAGATAAGATGAAGGAAACGAAAATGGCGTGACTACTTTGAAAAAGGACACGTGTCGGGCATCAACAAAAGGGCGATATTTACAATGTTGGAGCGCTTAATCCCAACCGTTGGTCATTCGAGGGGGAGAAATTGGGAAGAGTATTTAAGCTGGAGTGTATTTGAATTGAGAGAGTTTTTTTCTTCTAATTTTCAGATTTCAGAATTTCGTTTCCACCCAATGTTTCTTTAGGTTTTTGCACTTTATCTTTTAGAGAGCTTTTTTATTTTTAGCAGATTTGTTATATTTTAGTTTAGATATTTGAAATTTTTATGCGAGCATTCAAGTTTAGTTGAAGTTTTTATCGATCCTGATTATAATTTGGAGTTCGTGCTGATATGAGGAGCATCTTGAAGCAAATGAGAGGAATAAGTTCTGAAGCAATCAACGATTCGATGATCGCTACAGGCTTTCTCTTCTTTATGCTGTCTGATCTCTGTTTACTTAATTTTATATTGATTGAACTTTTGTGTATTGATTTAGCATATTTGTGAGTTATATGATGACTGATTTTGTTGATTTTGAGTTTGTTGTTGTTCTGTTTGATTGAACTTTTTGTGTATTGATTTAGCATATTTGCGAGTCTAACCTATGGGTTTGACTCTTACATCTGACCAAGGGGTCGAATCTTACCCACTTGTCACCTTGTGTGCAGAACAACGGGTTCCTTGGTTGTTGAGCACACGTTGTGGGTCGCACCAATCCTCGGGTGGGCCAGGTGCACTCGCCTAGGTTAGGCTAGATCTCGTGTGACTCTTGTGCTAGTTACTATCTCTCTGTGTGTACTCGTGGAACCTCATATGCTGTGTGCATGGTTCCACCAGGTTACCTTCCCAGTAAGTTGAAGGGGGGGCTGGTCATGTTGTGCTTGACCTCGAGACTACTGGAAGAGGCCACTGAGACAGATGAAGGCGCGAAGGAATACCTATTAGTGAGCCTGCATGCATTAGTGGGGATGTTGTCTGTAGGCAGGTCAGTCCTCCTGCATGATAGAGGTTAGCAGTTGGCTTGTTGACTGAGAAATTTCGGCCAGTCATAGATCGCCACATCATCATCCCAAATTTAATGACGAAAATTAAATTAAGTTTTGAGAAAATATTTTCCAAAATTGATTTGAACCAAAAGTTGGGTTTTCTTGAATTTGGGTCAAAATTAAACCAGATCGAAGTTCGTTTAGTGAACCGAACCAAAAAGTCCAAATCCAAAAGACCAGGCCCAAGGCCCAAACCCATCGAGGCCCAAGCCCATAGTCAATAAGAGATCTATAAATAGAAGAGCTCTCCTTCATTTGAAGGGGTCAGAAATTTAAAGCTTTAGAGAGAATTTCACCAAATCGAAGACTCTCCAAATTTCCAAGGATCAAACAGCCTTTGAAGTTGTAACGACCCGACTCGAAAGGGTTCTAAAATAGGCCGTTACCTCAATGCATGCATTCAAATCTACGAAAAATTCGCAAGATGGTGTTCGGATTCTAAGTAAAAACTAAAACATAAAACATCCATTTAAAAGTCAACATCAATTCCTGGAACCTGTCCCTGTTTCCAAGCACCTGTTCCAAGACAAATACATTTCCAAAACTTACTCTGATCAGAGATTTATTTAAAACATACAAACTTTACAACAATGCTAGAATCCGGAAATACATTCAGAAAACACCCTAGGGCTCCGTGCCCAACTACATGCATTCAGAGGACATTTAAATCATAAACATAAACATAAGACTCAGAGTAAAACAACGGGTTTTCCATGATCATAGCTCCTCCTCCAGCCATCCTGTCTCGCACCATGGTTACCTGTGGAAAAACCACAAAAATAAGGGTGAGTAACGAATTACTCAGTAAGAATCCCCAACCGGGGTACAATACGATATAATCAGTCATCTAGTACCAAAGCATGCAAGCAAACAGCTACCAACACAGATCATAGCTCAACGAGCTCATAATGCAAGATTTGGAGTCATCAGAAGTCTCCTACTTCCGGCCTAAGGATTGGATACACTGACCAATCCTAGGACATCCCCGAGGTATCTTTCACTCGGGGGGAATGCACTGATCCCAAGAATGTCCTCAAGGGCCTCCTTGCCCTTGCTACTAATCTGGACTTACGGGAGAGTACCCGAAGTCTGGCTCTAACGGAAGGAATGGTGTACTCACGACATTAGCCCGGGGGAGCTCTCCGATTCGGTAACTAACGCGTGTGCGCGCACATCGCATGCTGCTGCAACCGGCGTAAATGCGAAGGCCTAAGGGAAAACTATGCGGGCAAGGTACGCATGCCTAAGACTCGGAAGCGGTGTCACTGATCACAGTAGCGCGAGGCCCTCGGCGCTCATCTGTGCAGCATGATCCACCGACCTGAAGCTAAGAACCGGCCAGGGCAGGCTTACACCGATGGCAGGGTTCCGCTCTAGTAGGCTACAAACTAGGCTTATGCCGAAGTGGGTAGCTAAATCCACAACCGGCGGGTCGGGGAAGCAAGATACGTTATGCTGCGCACACTTTACTCCCGATCAGTGGGGACAAAGTACGTTATGTCCGCTCAGCCTCTGGATGATGACAAACCCTACAACTCTATCTAAGAGTACAGAGAAAAAATCAATGATTCCTGGCTAGCAAACAATGACCGACATCAATCACATTTACCTAGCATGATACTACGAACTTAAGCAGGAATCACAAACATGCTGGCAGAACAAACCTAGCATGGCACTAACATGTAAAATCAGGCAAACATGCTAGCAAGAAATCAATCAAACTTCTCTATCTCTAACATGCTCATAACAATCAGCAAACGTACAAGGCATATCATGAAAATATCGCTGGGCCCACACAACTCCGGTAAGAAATCCTTACCTGGTCGGAAGGCAACAACGCACAATAAAATTAACTGCGATCGAACCCGAGCAACCTATAGCGAGCCAAAAAAACACATGAATAATCATAAAAATAGGCCTAAATACAATAAAATAAATAGGGCTCGGCTCGGGAGCAACTCACGAGGCGCGGCTGACACGCGAACGAGCCATTTGCCGCACGCGCGCGGCAAAAAAAAGTGGTTGGCTGGCGCTTGGCGCTCGGGGCGTTGGGGCTGTGTCTTGTGACGCGAATGCTGGCTAGCTTTCGGCTGGCGCTGGCAGCGTGCGCGCGGCTCGGCACAGGGACGGCACACGGGCGCGAGCGACATGACGCGGACGGGACGACCTGGCGCGGGGACCAGCGACTCGGCAAGCTACAGGGCACTCGCGCGGCTCTAAGCGACACTGTGCGACGCGGGCGAGGGGCTCGGGCTGGCGACATAGGGCGCGCAGGGGCTAGGCTCGGCGAGCTGGGGCTCGGGCTATGCGAGGCTCGGGCGAGCAGGGCTCGGGCTAGCTGGGCTGGGCGACGCTCGGGCTCGGGCTGGGTGGGGGCTAGCTCGGAGAGAGAGAGAGAGAGAGAGAGAGAGAGAGAGAGAGAGAGAGAGAGAGAGAGAGAGAGAGAGAGAGAGAGAGAGAGAGAGAGAGAGAGAGAGAAAAGGAATTTTGAAAAGAAAAGGGAAAAATAAAAGAAAAATGGGAGAATAAAAGAATAAATGGGATTTTAATCCTATTTCCATCCTTATCCACTTTTTATCCAAATTAAAACCTTAAAATCCCATTTCCCGGCTTCCTCCTTCGAGACCCGACCGAAGCAATCTTTTCCAATAAATAAAACTCACTTAAATCCAACTCCCAAATCAACAATAAGGCCTGGGCTCGAATCCCAAAGGAAACACACAACCAACCATCACTTTGCCAAAGCCCAAACCACAACCGAGCATCCAACCGACTAGCCCAAACACCTCGGGACTCGCAACCCACAACAAACAAGCCTCGACAAGGGCAGGAGCTACGTCGAAGCCCTGAAAACCACAAATCCTGCCCAGGGAGCCAAAAGACCAAAATACCTCCAAGGGTCCAAACCGCTCTAATGACCCAACCAAACAACCGAATCTTGACCCGAAGGCACCTCGAAAACTGGAATAGGAAACTGGGCTGTTACAATACTCCCTCCTTTTAAGACTTTCGTCCTCGAAAGTCCTAAGACAAAATGACTCCAGGAAAACTCCACCGATCCAAATGAATCGAACTTCGGCCAACAACACCAACCTTCTTTGAAAACAAAAGCCTCTTGGGTTCTCAAAAACTCAAGGCCACAATGCCATCCAGACTGCCATACACTGAACTCCGAAGGGAATAGACGGCAAACCACGTCCTCAACTCGCACCAACTGTCAAAGGGTGCTACTCTCAGCAAACTCGAGGACTGGCCACAAGCTCTGAAACTCTGCACCACGCACTGGCAAAACTCCTCTGGAAGCTCACAGCTGCTAACAAGAAGCCTCAACCCTACATAAGCTGGCCAAACAACTGAACCTTCCAGGTTCTAGAAAACCAAACGGCCTACTCTTACTTCACAGAGATCAGCGAACCTCAAACCTTGCCTACAGCCTTAACGAGGCACAATCGAATCACCAACTGGCGACTGATCCAAAAGGCAAGGGGCACCATCCTAGTACACCCAACGGCTAATCACACTCACACCAGCTGAAACTTCAGCTACGACCACCTCTAAAAGACAAGGGTCAGGCACAGGCTCCACTCGGCCAAACCAACAAACTAGAGCCCCTCATCGGCCGAACGCAAACTTACCAGCAACTGGCCTAAGAAAACACTGCTAGGCACGGAACAACCAACATTCCCCTCAAGGAAAACTCGGGCTGCAAGGACTAATCCATCACGCAGCTCTCTACGACACAACACATTGAGGAAAACAGCTCAACGGCTTTACCAACCAAAGCCACGACACCTCCGTGCAGACTCACTCAACTCTTAAAATCCAACTGGCTACGCAAAGGACTTCTTCCTTTTAGCTTAAGCCTAACTCATCTTCCAACCAGAAGCTCCAATCCCGAAACTTTACAAGGAAAACGGATGACGACAACCTCAAAGCTTACGGATCCTGAGCCACACGAATCCGCAAGACTACCTCGGAAGCTAACACTCAAGGCTGACATCTAGGGAGCAACTCAGCCACCACAGAGACTAGGGGGAAAGGGAAATCTTCAATCCCCAAAGAACCAACAACTTGCCAGAAACAACTCTTACTGGCTGGCCTCCGCCCTTGCGGGAACAAACAACTCTTGCTTGCTAACAACACAAAGCAGGGACCCTCTCGCTGGGCTGATCGCTGCGCTACTCAGATCAACTACACAACTCAGGAGCTAAGCTGACTCCTGCCAAATGGGAAACGACTTCCCAGCAAGCAAACTCCAGAAGGGCAGCGAACTCCACACACGCTCGCTGACTTGCTCAAACCCAAGGCAACAACAACCAACTCTCTTGGAAGCAACACCCAAGGGAAAACTCAACCAATCGGATCACCAATCCGAAACTAACAGCACTTGCTCAACTGCCGAGGGAGGGGTCAACTCCCAAAACTTCCTGACTAGGAATAAGACCTCAGGGCAACGCCCTCTAGCTAGAACCGAACTAGCTCTCGAAACAACAAGAGGACCAAACCTTGGCCCAACACTCACAAGAGGCAAAATAACCCTTACTGCAGCCTCTAGAACAGGAAAACAACCAACAGGGCACGAACCATTCGCCCCACGAGAAAAACTAATTTCTAGCAGCTCCAACCCACACCTTGGTCAACACCAAGCATCAACTTGCCACCACACCGAAACCAATCCGGACTCTACTCCAAACAAACACTGGCTTGCTAGTCTACCAAGACTGCTAGCAACTCACCCAAGGAACAACGCTGCTGGGCTCGGTGAGCTCGGAGAGGCTCTCCTCAACCTAGGGTTCTTCGGCAACCCTCGACACACACTGTCGACAACGAGCTAACAGCCAACTGCCTGAACAGGCACAACTCTCTCCAGCGTCTCAACCATGCTGGCCAACTCCAATTCCTTGGGAACCAAGAGGACCCAAAACGCTACCGAATGCGTCGTCCTCCTACTCAAACATCAGCCACAACAAGGCTTCTACCCAAGGAAAGGATCTACACAACTCTCTTAGCAAAGGCGATCTGAAATTGCGCGGCTTTGCTACCACCTCTCTTGTTCAGTTTCCAACTGAACTCCAATCGATGGAACACCAAAAGTTCCATCTCCACACGATGCTCAAAGCTGAGGCAACCTTGCTTTACAAAAGCATAACCATGCCAAACTGAATCTTACTTTATACCAAGCCTCTACCAAGGGTGCTTACCCATAAGGCATCCAAATCCTCTCGCAAGGCATCAACTCATCTCGCCTCAAAGGCATCCAACTTGCCTCATAGGCATCCAACTCGCCTTATAGGCATCCAGCTCATCTCATGAGCATCCAACTCAGGGTCCCTCTGCTAGACCGAACTCGCATCTACGATGCTCAACTCTCCTCAGATCAAGGCACTCGAAGGTAGTTGACCGTACTACCAACCACAAAGAATCTCTTGGCCTTAACACTAGCGCGAGACTCACACGCACCAACACTTACCAACCGCCAACCTGCTGACTTACTCAACCTCCAGAAACACTGGGAAGAGGCTCCGGCTCCTCTCAAGCATCCTTTCGCTTGTAGTCCATCGACTACCACTGAACTAGCCCTCTGGCACGACCTAAACAGGTGCAACTGCCATAAACGGATCCAAGGCTAAAGGAGTGCGCTGAACTCCGGACGGCATAGAACCATCTGCTATGCCCATGCCAAACTCAAGCCTGAACCAGACTTAGTGCCAAAGTGGCACACCAACCAATGCACCTCAAGTGCTACTACTACCAAATCCACATCTTACTACAGATGGGGCCAGCAAGGTCACTACCTCAAGTGACAACAACTCTGGCTAGGCATACGAGGGCTCAAAGTCAAACAACGATGCCTATGGCATCTCATCAAACTGAAGGCTCACAGCCTACTCTTGCATCTCCACATGATGCTCAACAAAACTCTGGCCGGATCTCTCAACATGCAGCAGCTAGCTCCACTCTAGGAGCTCACCAAGGAAGAGTGCTCAACTCTACCAAACATCTGAGGAAACTGGGCTGTTAAACAACAGCAGGCTTGCAAGGGGGCAAAGATGTCTCTACATCTGCCTTAGGCCATTAACACGGTAACTTTCCAAACTGGGCGGCTCCATCATCGCCAACAAGAGCTACTGGGGGGAAAATGCTGAAACAAACTCTGTCAGCTGGGCTATCTATGCCCGGGACTCCTCACTACGCTTCTAAAGCTGCGCACTGGTCTCCGCTCTCTGATAGCTAAAGACCTGCCATCAAATCTCTCATGGCTGGAGCACACTCTGCTCAAGAAGTCTCACTCTGAGGCGTGCTAGCCTCTACCCCCTCCACTAGGCAACTCAACTGCCAGGGCCAAATCTGGCCTGCGGGCCTAACAACCCTGGACGCGGCCTCAACATCAACACGATCAGTCCAACTCCTCGGTCGGACATGCCAAACGTCCTGCTCCTCTGAGTGCGATCAACATACTGGCGATCTGCACAAAGCCCCTCCACCCTCTCACTAGGGGAAAAGCAACAACTGGGCCACAAATGGCCTACGGGAGTCTAAGCTCTGCCTCCCTCGGGGACGACATCCCAGGGCATCCGAATCTATCTGGATACCTCAACAAGCTGCTATATAATGTTCACACAACGAAAAGTTGGCATGATGGCTCTCTAAGCCCAAACCAACAACGAGTCAGAACCTGCTCGTCTCCGCTCCACAACACTACACAAGGCATACACTAGATGAAAAGTATTGTAAATTCTTACCCCTTTCTTTAAACAGTAAACTTAGGCATACCTGATGACTGTCGGAGTGCTGATGATCATGGAAAAATGACCTACAACAAAAGGTCAGTCTACAGAATCTATGACTCTGAGCTCTGATACCAACTTGTAACGACCCGACCCGAAAGGGTTCTAAAATAGGTCGTTACCTCAATGCATGCATTCAAATCTACGAAAAATTCGCAAGATGGTGTTCGGATTCTAAGTAAAAACTAAAACATAAAACATCCATTTAAAAGTCAACATCAATTCCTGGAACCTGTCCCTGTTTCCAAGCACCTGTTCCAAGACAAATACATTTCCAAAACTTACTCTGATAAGAGATTTATTTAAAACATACAAACTTTACAACAATGCTAGAATCCGGAAATACATTCAGAAAACACCCTAGGGCTCCGTGCCCAATTACATGCATTCATAGGACATTTAAATCATAAACATAAACATAAGACTCAGAGTAGAACAACGGGTTTTCCATGATCACAGCTCCTCCTCCAGCCATCCTGTCTCGCACCATGGTTACCTGTGGAAAAACCACAAAAATAAGGGTGAGTAACGAATTACTCAGTAAGAATCCCCAACCGGGGTACAATACGATATAATCAGTCATCTAGTACCAAAGCATGCAAGCAAACAGCTACCAACACAGATCATAGCTCAACGAGCTCATAATGCAAGATCTGGAGTCATCAGAAGTCTCCTACTTCCGGCCTAAGGATTGGATACACTGACCAATCCTGGGACATCACCGAGGTATCTTTCACTCGGGGGGAATGCACTGATCCCAAGAATGTCCTCAAGGGCCTCCTTGCCCTTGCTACTAATCTGGACTTACGGGAGATTACCCGAAGTCTGGCTCTAACGGAAGGAATGGTGTACTCACGACATTAGCCCGGGGGAGCTCTTCGAACCGGAAACTAACGCGTGTGCGCGCACACCGCATGCTGCTGCAACCGGCGTAAATGCGGGGGCCTAAGGGCAAACTATGCGGGCCAGGTACGCATGCCTAAGACTCGGAGCGGTGTACCTGATCACAGTAGCGCGAGGCCCTCGACGCTCATCTGTGCAGCATGATCTACCGACCTGAAGCTAAGAACCGGCCAGGGCAGGCTTACACCGATGGCAGGGTTCCGCTCTAGTAGGCTACAAACTAGGCTTATACCGAAGTGGGTAGCTAAATCCACAACCGGCGGGTCGGGGGGGGGGGGAAGCAAGATACGTTATGCTGCGCACACTTTACTCCCGATTAGTGGGGACAAAGTACGTTATGTCCGCTCAGCCTCTGGATGATGACAAACCCTACAACTCTATCTAAGAGTACAGAGCAAAAATCAATGATTCCTGGCTAGCAAACAATGACCGAGATCAATGACATTTACCTAGCATGATACTACGAACTTAAGCAAGAATCACAAGCATGCTGGCAGAACAAACCTAGCATGGCACTAACATGTAAAATCAGGCAAACATGCTAGCAATAAATCAATCAAACTGCTCTATCTCTAACATGCTCATAACAGTCAGCAAACATACAAGGCATATCATGAAAATATCGCTGGGCCCACACAACTCCGGTAAGAAATCCTTACCTGGTCGGAAGGCAACAACACACAATAAAATTAACTGCGATCGAACCCAAGCAACCTATAGCGAGCCAAAAAAACACATCAATAATCATAAAAATAGGCCTAGATACAATAAAATAAATAGGGCTCGGCTCGGGAGAAACTCACGAGGTGCGGCTGACACGCGAATGAGCCGGTTGCACGGGCGAGGCAGCTAAAGGGGCTGGCTAGGCGCTCTGGCTCGGGCGCTAGCTCGGTTGGGCGCTGGCGTGCGGCGCGGCTCGGCACAGGGACGGCACCCTAGCGCGAGCGACACGACGCGGACGGGACGGCCTGGCGCGGGGACCAGCGACTCGGCAAGCTACAGGGCACGCGCGCGCGCGCCTAGCGCGACTTGTCGCGGCGACGAGGCGAGGGGCTCGGGTCGGGCGACATAAAGCGCGCGAGGGGCTAGGCTCTCGGCGAGTGGGCTCGGGCTATGCGAGGCTCGAGCGAGCGGGGCTCGGCTAGCTTCATGGCGTGGCGGCCTTCGGGCTCGGGTGGGCCTGCTGGCTCTAGTGAGTGGGGAGAGAGAGAGAGAGAGAGAGAGAGAGAGAGAGAGAGAGAGAAAGGAATTTTGAAAAGAAAAGGGAAAAATAAAAGAAAAATGGGAAAATAAAAGAATAAATGGGATTTTAATCCTATTTCCATCCTTATCCACTTTTTATCCAAATTAAAACCTTAAAATCCCATTTCCCGGCTTCCTCCTTCGAGACCCGACCGAAGCAATCTTTTCCAATAAATAAAACTCACTTAAATCCAACTCCCAAATCAATAATAAGGCCCGGGCTCGAATCCCAAAGGAAGCACACAACCAACCATCACTTTGCCAAAGCCCAAACCACAACCGAGCATCCAACCGACTAGCCCAAACACCTCGGGACTCGCAACCCACAACAAACAAGCCTCGACAAAGGCAGGAGCTACCTCGAAGCCCTAAAAACCACAAATCCTGCCTGAGGAGCCAAAAGACCAAAATACCCCCAAGGGTCCAAACCGCTCTAATGACCCAACCAAACAACTGAATCTTGACCCGAAGGCACCTAAAAAACTGGAATAGGAAACTGGGCTGTTACAGAAGTCCCCTTCAAAAGCAACCAAATATGAAGAACGCTCATCCTGTTCTTCAAATCAAGAACATACATTCAGAGAGAAAGAATCAGAGGATCAAGCATAGAGGTTGAACCACTTTCGCACAAACTCATCTCAAACTGAAGTTCAACTCCACGAATGAAAGTTTCTCTAGAAATCTCATGTGAACAAATTGGCACGCCCAGTGGGACCTCTCTACCTCTTATCTCAATCTCTCACATAAATCAAGCCACCATGTCTGGAAAAGCCACATCAAAAGACCGCTGCTTCAGAAGGCATGATCAAAGGAAGAAACACTACCTCAAAGGTGCTTGCTCCAAGAAACTATACTGGACCTATCACGCATAGTCGTTCCAAGTCCGTCGAGAGCAATGAACCTCAAGTAACACCAAATGTGATTGCAAAAAGAATCGCAGGACTACTAGAGGGGATCTCTGATGAAATTGTCATGAAAGATAACCCATTGTTTTACCAAGTCAGTCCTACCGTTGATCAATCAAAGGAGACATCTAATCCTGATGTGATGTCTGTTATGATGGCTGGTGATAGAGGCGATGATCGAATGGCAGAGTTTGAAAGAAAGCTCGAGCAGATGATGAAAACAATTGAGGATAGAGACTTAGAGATCGCTTACCTAAAAAATCAAATGCAGAACTGAGAGACGGCTGAATCAAGCCAGAGTCCACATGAGAAAGTTAATGATAAAGGAAAGAACCATCTCTTTGAAGCACAACCACAACTACACTCAACCTCAGTCGCTTCCTTGTCTGTCCAACAACTACACGACCTGATCACGAACACTATTGGAGCTCAAGGTGGTGGGCCAGTTCAAAGTTCTTTTTTGTATTCCAAGCCATACACAAAGAGAATAGACAACTTAAGAATGCCTGCAGGATACCAACCGCCTAAGTTCCAGCAGTTTGATGGAAAAGGCAACCCCAAACAACATGTTGCTCATTTCGTAGAGACTTGTGAAACCGCTGGAACTCAGGAGACCTTCTCGTCAGGCAGTTTGTCCGAACGTTAAAGGGGAATGCGTTCGACTGTTATACTGATCTTGAAGCTGAAACGATAGATAGCTGGGAAGAGTTGGAGAGAGAGTTCCTTAACCGATTCTATAGCACGAGACGGACTGTCAGCATGATAGAATTAACAAATGCGAAGCAGCGGAAGGGTGAACCTGTCGTCGACTATATTAACCGTTGGCGAGCTCTAAGTCTGGACTGCAAAGACCACCTCACTGAAACGTCCGCGATCGACATCTATATCCAGGGCATGCATTGGGGACTTCTATACATCCTAAAGGGAATCAAGCCTCGCACCTTTGAGGAGCTGGGCACCCGAGCTCATGATATGTAGCTGAGCATTGACGCAAAAGGAAACAAAGATTCTCTGGTATTAGAAACCCGTAAGGAAAAGAAGGATTTCAAGCCTACAGAAAAAGCTGTAAAAATTGTGGCAAAAGAATCAATGACGGTCAATGCGACCCCATTAAAGCTTTTCTCAAAAGAGAAGGGAGCAAAACTTGAGAAGAGGCCTGTTGTAGATCAAAGACGCAGCCTAACATTGCAGGAGACACAAGAAAAAGTCTATCCATTTCCAGACTCTGATGTTGCTGATATGTTAGAGCAATTGTTAGAAACAAAACTCATCCAGTTGCCTGAATGCAAGCGTCCCGAGGAGTTAGGCAAGGTAAATGATCCTATGTAACGGCCCCGTTTTCCTTCCCGGTTAATAACAAAATTAATTGGAAAATTAATTGAATCTTTTGGGATTTGAACCTTGCCCTAAATGGTGAATTTGGAGTTTTAAGAAAAGAGTCTTAATTAAAAAGAAAAAGAAAAAGAAAAGAAGGTTGCTTTAGCCGGGACCCGCAAGAGAAAAGCCTTGGGAAGGGAATTTAGGTCTCCTAACCTATTTAAAAATAAGGAAAAGAAGGAAAATCAAGAAAACCCCTAATTTTCCCCTCATAGCCGCATTCTCTCTCTCTCTCTCTCTCTCTCTCTCTCTCTCTCTCTCTCTCTCTCTCTCTCTCTCTCTCTCTCTCTCTCTCTCTCTCTCTAAAACCTAAAACCCTAGCTGAGCGGCCCTAGCCACACCATCGAACCACCATCGAACCACCCCAGAGCCACCCGACCCTAGCCACGCACGCACCACCCGCTCCATCGCACCACCCTCCCGCGCCAAATGCCGCCCTGCGCGCTCGGCCTACGCCCGCCGCCGCACCATCGCTGCGCTGCAGACGTGAAGCCCCACCGTCGCACACCCATCACCGCTCGACGTCGCTCGGCGTCGCTCGTGGTCGCCGCAGTGCCGCCGCGCAGCGCGCCACGCGCGCCGCCGCACGCTGCGCCGCCGCTCAGCGCGATCTCGCGCCGCGCGCCAACCCAGCCGCTTCGCTCGCTCGCTTTGTCGCCTTGCAGCCGCTACACGCGCGCTGCTGCCCTGTCGCGTCCGCCGACGTGTTGACGCGCGCCCAGCGCCAGCGCCCCAACCGCACCAAGAAGGCGCCAAGCCACCCCTCCTTGCTGCGAGGCCCATGTCTTCTCGGTGGTAATTCCCGAACCAATCCCTTTGTGTTTTCTAAGCTTCTGGCTGCTATATGTATTTACTTAGGATGCTTTATTTATGCCTAGGTTGCTCGAGTTCGTATTAAGCTCGAGGGTCTTTTTGGTTGTGATAGCTATTCTCCACTAGTTTCCAGGTAAGGACTTCCCTACCGTGGTTGTGTGGACCTGCTATGCTTTCTTAATTGTGCCTTGTATGCTTGTTTACCTTTATGAGCATGTTAGTGGATAGGATAGCTAGTGATTGAATTCTTGCTAGCATGTTTTGCCTTTTTATACATGTTAGTGCCATGCTAGGTTTGTTCTTCCAGCATGCTTGAGATTCCTGCTTTAAGCTCGTAGTATCATGCTAGGCTATGTATGACAGATGTCTTTGTGAATGTTAGCCAGGAATCACGTACTTGGTAGTCTAAGCTAGTATAATAGGGTTTGTCATCATCTAGAGGCTGAGAGCGAACATAACGTACCTTGTCCCCCCGGTCGGGAGTAGAGCGAAGCATAACGTACCTTGCTTCCCCGGTGAGCCGGTGAGGATTAGCTACCTCATTGGCATAAGCCTAGTTTAGCCCTGCTAGAGCGGAACCCCGCCAGCGGTGCAAGCCTACCTTGGCGGTTCTTAGCTTCAGTCGGTGTGGTACACAGCCGCACAGATGAGTGCCGAGGGCCTCGCACTCTCGTGTTCGGTGACACCGTTTCCGAGTCTTAGGCATGCGTGCACGGCCCGCGTAGTTTGCCCTTAGGCCCCGCATTTACGCCGGTTGCGAGAAGAGCATGCGGTGTGCGCACTGCAGCGTTAATAGCCGGTTCGGAGAGCTCCCGGGCTAATGTTCGTGAGTACACCAGTTCCTTCCCGTTTAGAGCGGACTTGGGTACTCTCCCGATAGTCCATTTATAGCGAGGGTAAGAGGCCCTTGAAGACACCCATTGGGATTGACTTTAGAGTTAATCAATTGGTCGAGGGAGAAAGACCCTCGAGGGTGTCTGACATCTTGGGATCGGTTTTTGAGGTGATCAATTGGCCAAGGGAGAAAGACCCTTGGAGATGTCGGGATTGGTTTGAGAGCCAATCATTAGGCCGGAAGTAAGAGACTTCCGAGGATTCCGGATTTGCCTTGTGAGCTCGTTGAGCTAAGATCCGTGTTGATATTTGTGGCATGTGTACTAGGTTGCTAGATGATAGATTGCATCGTATCGCACCCCGGTCGGGGTTCTTACCGAGTATGTTTATACTCACCCTTATCGTGGTTTCTTCCACAGGTAACTTGGGACAAGCACCGAGGTGGCTAGCGGAGAGAGGCTGGGAGATCATGGATCTTCTTTGACACTCTGTCGTGTCTTATTTTCTTGTTTTTGGATTTGACATGTAGTTGGACTTAGGTCCGTAGGAAAACTATGATTTGAACTATTTTATGTTTTAAGGAAAATCTTGATCGATCCATTGTTTTTAATTTGAATGGTTCGTTTCGCTTAATGAATGTTTACTTTGTTTTTAATGTTTTCCACTCTTATATTTGAAAAAGTTTTACAACCCGACCCCAGTCGGGTCCTTTTAAGCTTTTCACTTGCATGCTGAGTAAAGATCTAGATTTAGTCCCATCTTCGGGTTGGGTCTTTACATCCTAACTACTGCAAATATCATCGTGTTGTCAGCCATCCCATAGAGAAATGCTTCGTCCTGAAAGAGTTGATTATGAGGTTGGCCAGAGAAAAAAAGATTGAGCTGGAATTAAAGGAAATAGCTCAAGCAAATCATGCCGCTGTGGTCCCTCAGCCTAAAGTACAACCACCCAAGGGTGCAACACCGCGTTGGTCTCAATGCCTTATTCAATTTGGCTCCTTTGAGCCAGTTGTTGTTCAATGTCAAAACCGCAACCTTCAAAGGGAAAATCTTCAACAAGCTTCCATTCAAGAAAAATGTGTTTTAGAGCCAACCGTAGATGATAATGAAGGTTGGACTGTTGTAACCCGTCGCAGGAAACAAAAGCAGACGTATGTGCAGAAAGAATCTCGCTTATTTCAAGAGTCGAAGAGGAAGATATTACCTAAGAAACGAGGCAAAAGATGTGTAAGGAAATCTAAGCCCATCATAGAGGAGAACGAAGATTTTCTACGAGCACGTCATGCTATAACGTTGGCTGATTTCATCCCGAAGGAATTTTTGCGTGAAGGAATAGATGAAGTGATAGACATTGCTACATGTCATGCAATTTGCACAAGTGATAACTTAGCGAGCTCTTCAAAAGCTGTCATTGAGCCTAAAGCTACGCCCTCTTTCAACATAGAAGATTTGATATCACTTACTCAAACAGATAAAAACTCTCTGATTGAGGCATTATTAGACTCAAGTAGCGAGAATGTCAAAATACCTGTGACACACGCTCACAGTTCAGCTTGCATGTCCATAAGTTTCACGGACGAGGATCTATTGTTGGGATCAATGCCTCATAATCGTCCTTTGTATGTCTTGGGCTATATACGAGAGCATAGATGTAACGGCCCAGGTTTTCATCCCGGTCTTCCAGGTTTGCCCTAGGGGTTTTTTTGGTAATTTGGTCGGGCCGTCAGGGCAGTTTATGTCTTTTTCAGTTGTTAAAATTATTGGATGGGCTTAAGTAGGATTTTGATGCTTTGTGGATGTATTTGGGCATGGTGAGATGCAAAAGAAAAATTGAGAATTTAAAGTGTAGCAGTTGGGTTTAGAACCCGGGGTGCTAGGAAGTCAGGTGGGTGGTGTGGCCAGTTGAGCCACCAGGTGATCTTGTTACTCTTTCTGCGGCATATCTTGGTTAGCCTTGAGTCCTTTGGGTTTTGGTGCATTTGATTAAAATATTAGGGTTATTGTGTTTTCTTCTCCAAACCACCTTGGCCGCCCAAGCATGTCTCTCTCAAGCTTCAAGCCGAGTTTCATCTCCCCGAGCAGCCCTTTGATCGAGTGTCATCCCGGGTAAGAGTTCTCTTCCTCTTCTTCTTCTTTGTTTGGTGTATTCTTGCTGGTATGGAGAAGAAGAGGTGAGCCTTGGTGTTGTGCAAAGACACCTGAGCAGCAACATACCGCCCAGACGCCCCAGGGCGCCCGACCCTGCCGTCGCACAAGAGCCCCATCGCCCAGTACAGACGCCCAAAGAGCGGCCCCACACTGCCGTCGCATGCCCAGTCTGCGTCGCAGCCCCAGCGCCCGCGCGCCCATTGCCGTGTCGCCCGCTCCAGTCCAGCCATCGTGGTGCGCTTGTTCGCGCCCGCCCATTTAGCCGCGCGCGCGCAGCCTACGCGCCATCTGCGCCCAGTATGCGCAGACACCGCGCATCTCGCGCCCATCAGCCAATGAGCAGCCCGGCCGTGCGGCTGTCCGTCCGTGCGTCGGTCGGCCGTCTTTGCGTGAGTTGCTCCCGAGCTGAGCCCTGTTTATTTTATTATATTTAGGCCTATGGATTGTGATTATTATTGTGCTTGGTAGGTTCTCATTAGCTAGCTCGGGATCGATCGCAGCTTAGGATTCTTGTGTGTAGTTGCCTTCCGACCAGGTAAGAATTTCTTACCGGAGTTGTATGGGCCCTGCGATATATTATGTGATTGCTGTTGTATGCTTGTTTGTGTTTATCAGCATGTTTAATGATAGGTGCTCTGCTCTGAATTCCCGATTGGCATGATTTCTTATGTTGTTTCTCATGTTAGTCCATGCTAGGTTGTTCCGTTCTGGCATGCTCGTTATCTGTTCTTGCTTCGTAGTATCATGCTAGGTTTGTTGTATTTGTTGAGCACGTATTGGATTATTTGCTGTATCTGTTTATAGGTTTGAGATATGGTAGGTAGCATCATCCGGGCAAGGACGCATAACGTAACTTGCATCCACTGCAGGGACGTACGAGGCGGTACTCGGTCCCTGATCCCCCGTTAGGGTTTAGCTAACCCTAACGGCAGGCCCTGCAATCTTGGGTGAGGGTGGCAGACTGTTAAATGCCTCAACGGTCGGGATGATGACATGGCATTGCCTTGTCCCGGCGATCGGCGCGTCCTCGGCGTGTTCGCCGTAGCCCTTGATTGCCACTGTTAGGGCAAGGACCGCTTCTCGGTGTAAGCCTACCACGACCGGTTTCTTAGCCTCAAAGTGCGGTGGTTCAGGTGACATAGTTCACGTGTCCAGTCTCACACCCTATGTCGGTGACACCGATCCGAGAGATTTAGTTAGGCATGGTGGATGGACTGGGCGGCTTGCCACTAGACTGGCACCCCATGGTTTGCGAGAGCATGCGGTGTGCGATACGCTCATTCTACAACGCCGACCGGAGAGCTCCTCGGGATCTTGAGCGAGTGCACCTTTCGTATCGGCGATGAGACAGCCGAGGCCGAGACTTGTTTCTCGTATAGGATCGTATCGTGAGGTGGATTATTCCAGAGTAAGACCCTGAGTTGGCATCCGAAGTTTATGTGTGGATTTAAGCTATGTGCTCTCTTTTGTGTTTATATTCATAGCTTGCATACCTTTCTGCTAGATGACCATGTATATCGTATTGTACCCCGGTTGGGGATTCTTACTGAGTAATTCCTTACTCACCCTTATTTTGTGGTTTTCCACAGGTAACCATGGTGCGAGACAGGATGGCTGGAGGAGGAGCTGTGATCATGGAAACCTGTTGTTTCGAACTCTGAGTCTTGTATTTATGTTTTTATGTTTTAAATGTCCTCTAAATGCATGTAGTTGGACACAGAGCCCTTAGGTTGTTTTCTGGTTGTTGCCCGGATTCTAACACTGATGTAAACCATTTTTGGATTTGAATGTGAATTAAATCTCTGATCAGAGTACATTTTAAATTGTATTTAGCTTAGAATAGGCGCTTGGAAACAGGGACTGGTTCTAGGACATTTTGTTGTTGTTTTGAATGGATGTTTACTGCTTTTTGTTTTAATCAGAATCTGGCATACAGCGTTGCATATTATTTTTCCTAAGTTTTAAAAGCATGCATTGAGGTAAAGGCCTATTTTAGGACCCCATTCGGGTCGGATCTTTACAATAGAGTAGGGTGAATTCTCATTGATAATGGTTCGGCTGTCAACATAATGCCAAAGGTAACCTTGAAGCAGCTAGGCATCTCCATGGAAGAGCTCTCCGACAGCAAGTTGTTGATCCAAGGCTTCAATCAAGGCTGACAACGAGCGATTGACATGATACGACTTGAAGTCATCATTGGCGAGCTAAGTGCAGATGCTTTATTTCATGTTATAGATTGCAAAACAACATATCGTTTGCTATTGGGACGACCCTGGATTCATGAAAACCGAGTTGTCACTTTCTCGTTGCATCAATGCTTTAAGTTTTATCAAGACGGTTTCAAAAAGGTAGAAGCTGACAGAAATCCATTCTTAGAATCCAAATCTCATTTTGCCGACGCAAAGTTCTACATGAAAAATGAGAACGTGGGGGCAATAGTACTACAAGAAGTCCCTGAGATAAAAAAGAATGAAAAAGCTAAGCTTAGGCCAGAGGTCGACATAAAAAAGAAAGGGGTAGTGAGAGAAGAAAAGTCATGCCCTGTAAAGATAGAGTGTAACGACCCAGGTTTTTCTTCCCGGTCTTCCGGGTATGCCCTAGGGGTAATTTGGTAATTTGGTGGGCCGTCGTGGTCGTTTGTGTCTTTTTCGATTACTAAAATTATTGGATGGTTTTATGTAGGTTTTGGAGGGGTTTGAGGTTTGGTTTGAGCAAGGTTTGATGCAAAAGTAAAAATAAAGGAATTTGTCTTTGTGATCGGGGTTTGAACCCGGGTCTCTGGGAAGCTTGTAGAGATGTGTGCCAATTGAGCCATTAGGTGCTCTTGTTGTTGTTCTTTCGCATCACATCTTAGTTAACCTCGGATTTTGGAGTTTTGGTGCATTTGGTTAAATGAAATAGAATTAGGTTTATTCCATCTTCTTCTCCAAATCTCCTCTTGGCGCACAAGCTATCCTCTCCATAGCCTTTGCCGATTCTTCTTTCCCTTGCATCTCCTTGGGTTCGATCATCATCATTAGGGTAAGTCTTCATCCTCTTCATCTCCTCATTTGGTTTTTGATCTTTGGCCGAAGGTAAGATGTAGAGTGTTGTGTGTGTTTGTGTTGGTTTGCGCCCACCGAGTGAAGCGACCCTGCCGCAGACGCCAAAGCCGGACAGCGGCCGCCGCCAGATCCACCGTCGCACCCTCCCGCAGACGCCATCGCTCACCAGTCGCCCGGATCCGTTGAGCCCCGGCCTGCCGTCGCACGAGATCGCCCGAGATCTGTTGAAGCAGCCCTCCCGCGCGCCATCGCTCGCAGATCGTGCGATCGCGCAGCCAGCGAGACGCGAGCGCCGCGCGCCGCGTGCCGCCGCTCGAGCCGCTCGCGCCGCGCGCGCCAGCCGCGTCGCGTGTCGCCGCGCCGCCGCGACGCGCCCGCCGCGCGGCCGCGCGCTTTCGCCACGCCCAGACGCTCGCCAGCGCGCGCGTCCCTGCCGTCTGCCGTGCAGCGTAGCGGCCAGCGCGACCTGCCGTCTGCTGCGTGCGCGCGCGCGGCCAGCGCCAGCCACCGCCATGCGAGAGCGCAGCCGGCGCCAGCCACTGCCGTGCGGCGCAGCGGCGCCCGCCACGCTGCGTGCCGGCTGTTTGCAGCTCCAAGCTCGTGTCGCCGTGCCGCGTGAGTTCCCCGAGCCGAGCTTGCTGTTCTTTTGTTGTTTAGACGTTTTAGATGCTGATTATTATTGGTTTGCTAGGTTCCCGCTCGCTAGCTCGGGATTGTTCCGCAGCTTAGGATTTGTGTGTAGAAGCCTCTCCAGACCAAGGTAAGGATTTCTTACCAGGAGTTGTGTGGGCCTGCGGTATATTTGTGATTGTTGTTTTGTATGCTGTGTATGATTACTAGCATGTTTAGCCCTAGGTGCTCTGCTCAATTCTCGATGGCATGAACTCTTGTATTGTTTCTCATGTTAGCCCATGCTAGGTTGTTCCATTCTCGGCATGTTCGATATCTCGTTCTTCCTTCGTAGTATCATGCTAGGTTCCTTGTATCTGTTGAGCACGTATTGGATTGCATTGATTGAATTGTTATTATTGCTATGGTTTAGAGTTCGGGTAGTAGTAGCATCATCCGGGCCGGATGCATAACGTAACTTGCATCCCCGAAGCGAGGACGCACGAGATGGTACTCCGTCCTCGATCCCGTTAGGGTTTAGCTAACCCTAACGGGTGGCCCGCAATCTTGGGTGAGGGTGGCAAAGCGTTAATTGCCCCAGCGGTCGGGATGATGACTTGGCATTGCCTCGCCCCGGCGATCGGCACGTCCTCGGCGTGTTCGGCGGCAGTAGCCCTTGATTGCCACTGTTAGGGCAAGGATCGCTCTCACGGTGTAAGCCTACCACGGCCGGTTCCTTAGCCTCAGTGCGGTGGTACAGGTGACATAGTTCACGTGTCCGAGTCTCACACCCTATGTCGGTGACACCGATCCGGAGATTTAGTTAGGCATGGTGATGAACACAGGCGCTTGCCACTAGACCCGGCACCCCCGAGTTTGCGGAGCATGCGGTGCGCGCTTACGCTCATTACTGGCGCCGTGGAGAGCTCCTCGGGATCTTGAGCGAGTGCACCTTTCGTATCGACGATGAGAAGCGGTGGCGGGACTTGTTCCCGTATAGCGTTTAGTGTGTTGTGGTATTTCCGGACTAAGACCACGAGTTGGCATCCGAGGTCCAAGTGTGGACTTAGCTATGTGCTCCGCTCTGTGTTTGTACTCATAGCTTGCATACATTCTTCTAGATGATCATGTATATCGTATTGTACCCCGGTTGGGGATTCTTACTGGTAATTCGTTACTCACCCTTATTCTCGTGGTTTTCCACGGGTAATCAAAGCGGGAGACAGGATGGGTGAAGGAGGAGCTGTGATCATGGAATCTTTGTCATCTCTGACTATTTTATTTTATCATGACTCTTGACTTTTGTTATTTCCCCTGAATGCATGTAGACGGGCACAGAGCCCCAGGATGTTTTCTTACGTTTTATGGATTCCAGCATATTTGTACTTGTGGATTGTTTTAATGGTTTAAATAAATCTACGATCGAGTATGCTTTTAGAAATGTATGTTTTGGTTGTTGAATGTTTTGTTTTTACTTGGAATCGAAATGTGTTTTTCATAATGTCTTCTATTTTCAATACATGCATTGGGGTAAAGGCCATTTAGAACCCCTTTTGGGTCGGGTCTTTACAGTTGGTATCAGAGCTCAGAGTCATAGATTCTGTAGACTGACCTTTGTTGTAGGTCATCCTTCCATGATCACCAAGACTCATAGCAGTCATCAGTACGCCTAGATTTATTGTTTTAGAAAGGAAAAGGGTTAAGAATTTACAATACCTATCATCTAGTGTATGCCTTGTTTGGTGTTGTGGAATGGTGACAGTGTGTTTTGATTCGTTGTTGGTTTGGATGTAGATCGCCAAACATGCTACCACCCGCAGGGAGAGGAGGTTCGAGAGCGAGTCGAGGTATCGTGGATCGGATCGATCATCGCAGGACATCGTCCCAAGCCGAGACCGATGGCATTCCACCAGCAGCGGCTCCTCTCCGTTACGCCTAGAGCGGGCGTTGAGGCGATCGAAGCGCCGTGAGATCGCTCCTGGAGCAGAGTTTGCCCGAGTCTATGAGGCTTTTATGGTCAGCATGTTGAGTGACCGCAGGCGAGACCTGTGCCTTGTTGGCGTGCGCAGCGGGAAGAGTCCCGAGCCCAGATCGAGCGGTGACTCGATTGGTTCAAAGAGAGCTCGATAGCACCTCCGGCTCCTCAGGAGCAAGTATCCCCAGAGGCGATATGGCGGAGGGTGCCGAGGAGTTGGGTAGGTGGTGAAGGATTTTGTGAAGTGGAAGCCTCGAGAAGTTTGATGCCACCGGTGATGCGCTAGCGGCAGCCTGTGTGGATTGCCCATTTGGAGTACACCTTCACGATCATGGTGTGCCCCGATATTCAGAGGCCGAGATGTGCGGCTCATGTGCTAGGAGGCACAATGAGATGGTGGTGGGAGTCCACCTTGAGCGAGAGAGACCGGTGGGTCTCCACCCGCTACTTGGGAGTTTTTCAAGGTGAGTTCAAGGTAAAGTTCATCGGTGATGAGGCTCAAGAGAAGATGGTGGAGCTCTTCCGGAACACAAGCGTGGTTCGATTCCATTGAGGAATATGAGCGCAAGTTCTCGGAGTATGGATATTTTGCTCCTCGGTTGATTGCCACCCGAGTGAAGATTCGGAAGTTCATATCTGGATTGAGGCAGGTGTTTCCCGGATGTCGGGGCTCGGCCCCCGACACTTATGCTAGGGCTGTCGATTAGCCACGATCTATAATGGGAAGTATCCTGCTGAAAGGGTTGTATTGCGCTCTGTTCGGGCGTCTGTCCCAAAGAAATTGTGGGGCGTAAGAGGAAGTTTGATTTTCGGGAGGAGGCGGCGCGCGCCAAAGGCGATTTGAAGCAGAGATCACGGAGAGCTCGGTCCGTTTCCGGCCTCGACAGCGAGGAGGACCCGAGCAGATTCCCGCTTGTGCTACTTGTGGGAAAGTCCACGCCGAGCTTGTCACTGGACCTAGATTGTGCTTCCGTTGTAGAGAGAGGACACATGGCCCGTTTTTGTGATCACCCGGCTATGGCGGCTCGGCCAGTAGCAGGCCAGGTCGAGTGTTTGCTACGACCGTCAGAGGCCGAGCGTCACGGATGCCGCGTGTGGGTGTACGCTTCTTGTTTTAGATCACTGCGCATTTGTCTTGTTTGATTCTGGTTCCACGCATTCATTTGTATCTCGTGTTGTTTCTTTGAGCATGCTAAGTTAAGACTAGAGCCTCTAGGTTTCGAGTTATCTGTTGCAACTCCTTCGGGAGTTAATATGTTGGCTAGAGATAAGATTAGGGATGGCCGGATCGAGATATCAGGAGAGTTGCTTAGCTACGCTCATAGTTTACGCCTATGAGCGGTTTTGATGTGATTCTTGGAATGGAGTGGTTAGTCGCTAACCACGCGTTGATTGACCGCCACGGAAAGAAGTAGTGTTCAGAGCCGCCGGTCGCCCACTTTAAGTTTCGTGGAGTCGGTGGTGGAGTTTGCCCGCCGATGGTGTCGGTGTGAAAGCTCGTCGTTTGCTAGCTCATGGAGCTTGGGGCTATCTAGCCAAGTTGTGCGGGAAGAGCCGCCTCCTCATTTGTCTCATTGATCGTGCACCGGCCGTGCAGGGAGTTTGCGGACGTGTTTCACGAGGAGTTACCGGGGTTGCCCCCAAAGAGAGAGGTTGACTTCATTATTGAGCTCGAGCCAGGACCCTCCCTATCTCGAAGGCCCCGTGATCGCATGGCGCCAGCAGAGTTAAAGGGCGAAGATTCAGATTGCAGGAGATGTTAGACCGAGGGTTCATCCGTCCGAGTGTGTCCCGTGGGGAGCACCGATTCATTTGTGAAAAGAAGGATGGTTCTATGCGCTTATGTATTGATTACGGGAGCTTAATAAGGTGTGATGAAGAATAAGTATCCGTTGCCCGTATCGATGATTTGTTCGATCGCCTTCAGGAGCTCTCGTGTTCTCCAAGATAGATCCGAGATCCGGTTACCATCGATTTGCGGATCGGGGATGCCGACATTCCTAAGACGACTTTCAGTCCAGATATGGTCACTATGAGTTTGTGGTTATGTCGTTTGGATTGACCAATGCCCAGTGCGTTCATGGACATGATGGATAGGGTGTTCAAATCATTTTTGGACGGCTTCGTCATCGTGTTCATTGATGATATTATGATTTATTCGAGGTCTAAATAAGACCATGCAGAGCATCCGAGGCGAGTATTGGCGGCTTTGAGGAAAACCGGCTTTATGCGAAGTTTTCCAAATGTGATTTGGTTGGGAGCGGTGGCCTTCCTAGGCCACGTGGTTTCGAGAGATGGTATAGTCGTGGACCCCGCGAAGATTGAGGCCGTGAGTTCATGGGCCAAGCCGACTTCGATTGCCGAGATTCGCGACTTTACGGGTTTGGCGAGTTACTACCGTCGGTTCGTCAAGGACTTTTTCGCTTTAGCCTCGCCCCTCACTCGTCTCGACGAGGAAGGGTGTCGAGTTTGTTTGGGACAGCGAGAGTGTGATGAGAGCTTTGCGGGCTCAAGCGTAGTTTGACTTCAACACGGTGTTGGCGATCCGGAGGACAGGTGGTTTCGTGGTCTCTGATGATGCTTCCAAGTTTGGATTAGGTTGTGTGTTGATGCAAAGACGGGAAGGTCATTGCCTATGCTTCCCGTCATTTGAAGCCGTATGAGCGAGAACTACCCGACTCATGATATGGAGTTAGCGCAGGTGGTGTTTGCAATCAAGATTTGGAGGCATTACGTATGGTGAGCGGATTGAGATGTTTACCGATCACGAGCCTCAAGTATCTGTTTACTCGAAGGAGTTGAATATGAGGCAGAGGAGATGGTTAGAGTTGGTAAAGGATTATGACTGCGAGATTTTGTACCATACGGGTAAAGCCAATGTAGTGGCCGATGCTTTGAGTAGAAAAACGCGTCGCACTCTGCGGCGTTGTTGAGTTCCCAGCCAGTTTGCGGAGAGAGTTCGAACGGGCCGAGGTTGCGATGTTGTTGGGTGAGGTTACCGCGAGGTAGCTCGATTGACTGCTCACCGGCCGTCGATTAAGCAAATGGATTATAGATGACCGGTTGGGTGACCCGCACTTAAGAGATTGGTTGTGAGTTAGTCTTGTGGTGACTTTGACTTTGTATATTCACGAGGCGGTGGGTTGACTTATAGAGGCCGGTTGTGTGTTCGGATATTGCGAGTTTGCGAAAGCGAGAGTTGCTCTGAGGCCCCAGTTCCCCTTTTGCTTGGCACCCGGGGTACCAAGATGTATCAGACCTTAAGCGAGACCTTCCGGTGGATGGGAATGAAGAGAGATGTGGCAGAGTTTGTCACCGGTGTCTCACTTGTCGCCAAGTGAAGGCACCTGCAAAGGCCGGTGGTTTATTTGCGACCATCGAGTGTACCCAGTGGAAATGGGAAGAGATCTCCATGGACTTTATCTCGGGTTGCCGAGGACTCCGAGGAAGTTCTCTCGATTTGGGTGATAGTCGACCGTTTGACCAAGAGCGCACACTTCATTCCCGGTAGAGACACTTATACCTGAGTGGAGCATGATGGCGCAATTGTTTTTGGAGCGAGATCATCCGTTATCATGGTGTGCCGATGAGGATTGTGTCCGATCGTGACTCGCGGTTCACTTCTCGTTTCGGAGAGCGCTCGGAGAAGGGTTTGGGCACGAGTGCGATTTCAAAGATGACTTTTCACCCTCGGACGGATGGTCGATCGAGAGAGTGAACCGATTCTCGAGGATATGTTGAGGGCTTGTGTGCTTTGGATTTCCAGCGATTGGGACCGATATCATACTTGATGGAGTTTGCCTATAACAACAGCGATTACGATCGGCGATTCAGATGGCTCCATTCGAGGCTTTGTATGGTAAGCGTTGTCGGTCCCCGTGTTTCGGGAAGAGGTTGGTGATAGACGAGTTTTGGGTCCCGAGTTACTGCAGATTGACCAATGGTGCAGTCTGCGTAAGATTAGAGCTCGTATGTTGACAGCATTTCAGGAGAGCGAGTAAGAGTTACTCCGATGTTCGGCGTCGAGATTTGGAGTTTGAGGTTGGTCGGCATGTGTTCCTTAAGGTTGCTCCGATGCGAGGTGTTACGAGGTTTGGCAAGCGTGGGAAGTTGAGTCCCCGTTTTGTTGGTCCGTTTGAGATCCTAGAGAGGATTGGCGAGTTGCTTACCGGTTAGCCCTACCTCCGTCACTATCGGCGGTGCATAGTGTTTTCCATGTATCGATGTTGAGGCAATATGTGCCGGACCCGTCGCACATTGTGGACTTTGAGCCTTTGCGGTGAATGAGGATTTGAACTTCGAGGAGAAGCCGGTGAGGATCCTTGCCTTTGAGACCAAGGCGTTGCGTAATCGCGAGATTCGTTTAGTAAAGGTTCGGTGGAAGAATCGGGGTTACGAGGAAGCCACTTGGGAGTGGGAAGACGAGATGAGATTGCATTACCCCGAAATGTTTTTTTGTCTTAAGGACTTTCGAGGACGAAAGTCATAAAAAGGAGGGAATATTGTAACGACCCCAGTTTTTCTTCCGGTCTTCGGTATGCCCTAGGGGTAATTTGGTAATTTGGTCGGGCCGTCGTGGTCGTTTGTGTCTTTTCGATTACTAAAATTATTGGATGGTTTTATGTAGGTTTTGGAGGGGTTTGAGGTTTGGTTTGAGCAAGGTTTGATGCAAAAGTAAAAATAAAGGAATTTGTCTTTGTGATCGGGGTTTGAACCAGGGTCTCTGGAAGCTTGTAGAGATGTGTGCCAATTGAGCCATTAGGTGCTCTTGTTGTTCTTTCTGCATCACATCTTAGTTAACCTCGGATTTTGGAGTTTTGGTGCATTTGGTTAAATGAAATAGAATTAGGTTTATTCCATCTTCTTCTCCAAATCTCCTCTTGGCCGCACAAGCTATCCCTCTCCATAGCCTTTGCCGATTCTTCTTTCCCTTGCATCTCCTTGGGTTCGATCATCATCATTCCGGGTAAGTCTTCATCCTCTTCATCTCCTCATTTTGTTTTTGATCTTTGGCCGAAGGTAAGATGTAGAGTGTTGTGTGTGTTTGTGTTGGTTTGCGGCCACCGAGTGAAGCGACCCCGCCGACGCCAAAGCCGGACAAACAGCGGCCGCGAGATCCACCGTCGCAGCCCTCCCGCACGCCATCGCTCACCAGGTCGCCCAGATCCGTTGAGCAGCCCCTGCCGTCGCACCAGATCGCCCAGATCTGTTGAAGTAGCCCTCCCGCGCGCCATCGCTCGCCAGATCGTGCCAGATCGCGCCCAGCAGCAGACGCCAGATCGTGCGGATCGCGCCCGCCAGCGAGCGCGACGCCAGCGCGCGCGCGCGCCGCCGCCCCGCGCCGCCGCGCGCGCCAGCCGCGTCCGCGTCGCGTCGCCGCGCGCCGCGCGCGCGCGCCGCCGGCGCTCGCCGCGCACGCGCCAGACGCGCTCTCTTGCGCGCGTTGCGTCCTTGCCGTGCGTGGCAGCGCGGCCAGCGCAGCGTCCTGCCGTCTGCGTGCGTGCAGCAGCAGCAGCAGCGGCAGCGCCTGACCCGTGCGTGCGGTAGCGGCAGCGCCAGACCTGCCGTGCGGTAGCGCGGCGCAGCGCCCGACGCCTGCCGTGCCGGCTTGCAGCGGCTCCAAGCTCGTGTCGCCGTGCCGCGTGAGTTCCGAGCCGAGCTTGTTTGTTCTTTTGTTGTTTAGACGTTTTAGATCTTGATTATTATTGGTTTGCTAGGTTCCCGCTCGCTAGCTCGGGATTGTTCCATGACTTAGGATTTGTGTGTAGAAGCCTCCCGACCAAGGTAAGGATTTCTTACCGGAGTTGTGTGGGCCCTGCGGTATATTTGTGATTGTTGTTTTGTATGCTCTGTGTATGATTACTAGCATGTTTAGCCCTAGGTGCTCTGTTTCAATTCTCGATCGCATGAACTCTTGTATTGTTTCTCATGTTAGCCCATGCTAGGTTGTTCCATTCGGCATGTTCGATATCTCATTCTTCCTTCGTAGTATCATGCTAGGTTCCTTGTATCCATTGAGCACGTATTGGGTGCATTGATTGAATTGTTATTATTGCTATGGTTTAGAGTTCGGGTAGGTAGCATCATCCGGGCGGATGCATAACGTAACTTGCATCCCCGAGCGGGGGACGCACGAGATGGTACTCCGTCCTCGATCCCGTTAGGGTTTAGCTAACCCTAACGGTACCGCCCCGCAATCTTGGGTGAGGGTGGCAAGCTGTTAATTTCCCCAACGGTCGGGATGATGACTTGGCATTGCCTCGCCCCCGGCGATCGGCACGTCCTCGGCGTGTTCGGCCGTAGCCCTTGATTGCCACTGTTTAGGCAAGGACCGCTTCGGTGTAAGCCTACCACGACCGGTTCCTTAGCCTCGGTGCGGTGGTACGGTGATATAGTTCACGCGTGTCAGTCTCACACCCCTATGTCGGTGTGACACCGATCCGAGAGATTTAGTTAGGCATGGTGGATCGAACACAGGCGGCTTGCCACTAGACCCGGCACCCCGAGTTTGCGGTAGCATGCGGTGCGCGCTTACGCTCATTACGGTGCCGTGGAGAGCTCCTCGGGATCTTGAGCGAGTGCACCTTTTCGTATCGGCGATGAGAAGCCGAGGCCGGGACTTGTTCCGTATAAGCGCGTTTAGTGTGTTGTGGTATTCCGGACTAAGACCACGAGTTGGCATCCGAGGTCCAAGTGTGGACTTAGCTATGTGCTCCGCTCTGTGTTTGTACTCATAGCTTGCATACATTCTTCTAGATGATCATGTATATCGTATTGTGTACCCGGTTGGGGATTCTTACTGGTAATTCGTTACTCACCCTTTCTTATTCGTGGTTTTCCACGGGTAATCAAGGCGGGAGACAGGATGGTGAAGGAGGAGCTGTGATCATGGAATCCTGCTGTCATCTCTGACTATTTTATTTTATCATGACTCTTGACTTTTGTTATTTCCCCTGAATGCATGTAGACGGGCACAGAGCCCCAGGATGTTTTCTTACGTTTTATGGATTCCAGCATATTTGTACTTGTGGATTGTTTTAATGGTTTAAATAAATCTCGATCGAGTATGCTTTTAGAAATGTATGTTTTGGTTGTTGAATGTTTTACATTTTTACTTGGAATCCGAAATGTGTTTTTCATAATGTCTTCTATTTTCAATACATGCATTGGGGTAAAGGCCATTTAGAACCCCTTTTGGGTCGGGTCTTTACATAGAGGCTTCAACGAGTCTAGTAGCTCCTAAGGTTCCAAAAGATGAGAAACTTCTAACCTCACCCATCTTACGCTATGTCCCTGTATCCTGACTGAAAAAGGGTGAAGCACCTTTCACCGAATGTTCTAAAAATTTGAAAGTAGGTGATATCTAAGTATTGAAAGAAATTTTCACCACTCCTTTGACAAAGATGAAAAAGCAATGGAGTCAGAGGAACGAAGGAGATGAGAAGAAGGTGGTTTTGCTTGAGAAACGCACAAATGATGGATTTGACCCCAATGCGTACAAACTTTTGGCTAATGCAGGATATGATTTCACTACGCATATCGAGTTCAAACGCCAAAGTATATTTGATGACCAAACCGAGCTTTCTTTGACACAAAAGAAGCTGCTGAAGAAAGGTTACACTCTACCAACGTCAAGAAAAAGACTTGGATATAAGTCACCTGAACCAATTCTCATAACAAGAAGAGATAAAGAAAAAATGGAAGATGCCAACCACATAACAATTCAAGAGGTTGAGGAATCAAAGAAAGAGAAGAATGTCGGTCGCAAAGTACCCGCCCTTAAACGCATTGGATCATCAACTTCTCGCGTTTCTGCACTTCAAAGGTTGGGTACGGTAACAGGAAAAAATAAGGAAACATCTGTTATCACCAATAAGATGAAACCCTCAATCTTCAACAGATTAAGTAGGCTCATAGAGGAAAAACGAACTCTATCTTGGGGTGGAGTGCGACCACCCATCTTTTAAAGGTTAAGCAGACAAGCAAAGGGAGAGGAAGATACAAGCTCAACTATAGATATGTCCCGACAATCAATTTTTCAAAGATTAAACTTAACCACGACAAAAGATCGGGGGCATCCGAAGTCTGTGTTTGACCGAATCTCTCATGAAAGTTTAGGGAGAACTGTCAAAGACAACTTACCGAGCAAGATAAGAAGCAACAAAGATATCTGCAGTGTTGTTCCGTCTCGCATGAAGAGAAAGATGTTTGTTACCATTGAAACTGAAGGTTCGTTGAGAGTAAAGCGGCGTGATGTTGTCTTCACTAATCCGAGATAAGAGAAAAAAAAAACAAGAAGAAAGCAAGACTTTATGTCACCACATCACCGTCCTAGAAGAGACAGAGGTTGAGGTAGGTGAACAAGATGCTGATGAAGCACCACTTCAGTTAGAAGATGACATTCAATCCACGGTAGATGAGCTTAAAGAAATAAATCTTGGCACAGAAGACGATCCGTGCCCAACTTTCATAAGCACGTTGCTTACGCCCATGGAGGAGACCTAGTATCTGAGTCTACTTACTACATACATGGACATCTTTGCCTGGTCATACAAGGAAATGCCGGGACTTGATCCAAAAGTTGCAGTCCATCATCTAGCTGTTAAACCTGGATCTCGACCGATCAAGCAAACTCAGTGGCTATTTAGACCAGAACTTATCCCACAAATAGAGGTCGAAGTAAATAAGTTGATTGAAGCTGGGTTTATCCGTGAAGTAAAATACCCAACATGGATCGCCAACATTTTTCTAGTAAGAAAGAAGAATGGACAACTTCGTGTCTGGGTTGATTTTCGCGATCTGAACAATGCATGTCTGAAGGATGATTTTCCATTGCCTATTACAGAAATCATGGTTGATGCCACTACTGGACATGAAGCTTTATCTTTCATGGATGGATCATCAGGCTACAATCAGATAAGGATGGCTCTTGAAGATGAAGAAATGACTGCCTTTCGAACTCCAAAGGGAATATACTGTTACAAGGTCATGCCGTTCGGACTGAAGAATGCCGGTGCAACCTATCAGCGAGCAAAGCAGAATATTTTTGATGATATGCTGCATAAGAACGTTGAATGCTATGTTGACGATCTCGTCGTTAAATCTGTAAAGCGACAAGATCACTTAGAAGAGCTTAAGGTAGTCTTCGATCGACTAAGAAAGTATCAGCTGAAGATGAATCCTCTCAAATGTGCATTTGGAGTTACTTCGGGAACATTTCTAGGGTTCATCGTGAGACATAAAGGAATTGAGATAGATCAGTCCAAGATTGATGCGATACAAAAGATGCAGCCGCCAAAGAATTTACACGAGCTTAGAAGTCTTCAAGGGCGCCTAGCTTACATCAGAAGGTTCATTTCAAACCTAGCTGGTAGATGCCATCCTTTTCAAAGATTGATGAAGAAAGGAGAAATGTTTGCTTAACCCTCTTGTCTTGGGCTCCCTTATAGCTGGAAAACCGTTGCTTTTGTACATCACCACGCAAGAATGATCATTGGGGGCATTATTTGCCCAGGAAGGAGAAGGAGGAAAAGAGCGAGCACTATACTACCTAAGCCGAACTCTTACAGGAGTAGAACTAAACTACTCTCCCATTGAGAAGATGTGTTTGGCTCTTTTCTTCTCCATCGATAAGCCGAGGCATTACATGCAGGCGTTCACCGTACGTTTAGTTGCAAAAGCAGACCCAATCAAATATATTTTGTCCCGACCGATAGTTTCAGGACGTCTGGCTAAATGGGCAGTTCTTCTTCAACAATACGACATTGTTTACGTCCCACAAAAAGCTATGAAGGGACAAGCATTGGCAGACTTCTTAGCAGACCATCCCGTTCCCTCAGACTGGAAGTTGTGTGAAGACTTCCCTGATGAAGAAGTATTCATTGTCGAAGTCATAAACCCGTGGACAATGTATTTTGACGGTGTAGCAAGAAAAAGTGGTGTAGGTGCAGGTGTTGTCTTTGTTTCACCCGAAAAGCACATGTTACCTTACTGCTTCACACTCGGAGAACTATACTTAAATAATGTAGCAGAGTATCAGGCTTTGATAATCGGTCTTCAAATGGCCATTGATATCGGCGTAAAGTATATAGAGATATTTGGCGATTCGAAATTAGTGATAAGCCAGGTCCTGCTCCAATATGATACCAAGCATGAAGACTTGAAACCGTACTTTACATATGCTAGACAATTATTGGAGAAGTTCGATAGCTTCATCATAGAGCATGTTCCAAGGTCGGGAAATAATAGGGCTGATGCATTGGCTAACTTGGCTACTGCGCTAACAATATCTGATGAGGAAAATATGAGCATTACACTCTGTCAGAAATGGGTCATACCACCAACCGATTATGAATATCATGAGACTAATGCAATAGCTGTTTATGTGATTGAGGAGGAGGACTGGCGTCAACCCATCATTGACTACCTTCAACATGGGAGGCTCTCTATAGAGCCTCGACGAAGGGCAGACGTACGAAGAAGATCTGCTCGATTTATCTATTACAAAGAGACTCTTTATCGCCGGTCCTATGATGGACTCCTTCTTCGATGCTTGGGTAAACATGAGTCAGATACAACATTGAAGGAGGCGCACTCCGGAATTTGTGGTGCTCATCAGTCCGGTCCAAAACTTCATTTTCAGCTAAAAAGGATGGGTTGTTATTGGCCTACTATGGTCCAAGATTCGATGGACTACGCAAAGAAATGCGAAGCTTGTCAAATCCATGCAAATTTTATACATCAACCGCCAGAGCCTCTTCATCCGACCATTGCTTCATGGCCATTTGAAGCTTGGGGACTTGATCTTGTAGGCCCTATAACTCCAAAGTCATCAGCATGTCACTCTTACATTTTGGCTGCGACCGACTACTTTTCAAGGTGGTCTGAAGCGATTCCTTTGCGGGAAGCAAAGAAAGAAAATGTTGCAAATTTCATCTGAACGCATATAATCTACCGTTACGGCATTCCCCATCGCATTGTAACAGATAATGGAAGACAATTCTCCAATAGCTTGATAGATAAGTTATGTGAAAAATTCCATTTCAAACAACACAAGTCATCTATATACAATGCAGCAGCAAATGGCTTGGCCGAGGTGTTTAACAAGACCTTGTGCAACCTATTGAAGAAGATAGTCTCCAAGGCAAAGAGGGATTGGCAGGAAAGAATTGATGAAGCATTGTGGGCCTATCAAACCACGCATCGCACACCTACCAGAGTCACACCATATTCTTTGGTCTATGGAGTAGAAGCCGTACTTCCATTGGAGAGAGAAATTCCATCACTTCGAATGGCCGTACAAGAAGGATTGACAGTTGAAGAAAATGCAACACTCTGCCTCCAAGAGTTAGAAGCATTGGATGAAAGAAGACTTGAAGCTCAGCAAGCAATGCAATGTTATCAAGCACGAATGGTTAAAGCTTTTGACAAAAATATCAAGCCCCGCTCGTTTCAAGTCGGAGACCTGGTGCTTGCCATTAGAAGACCTATCATCACGACGCGACATACTGGAAATAAGTTCACACCTAAATGGGACGAACCCTATGTTGTTTAGGAAGTCTACACTAACGGAGCTTACAAGATTATGGATAATGACGGACTAAGAATTGGCCTGATCAACGAAAAGTTTCTTAAGAAGTTCTATGCTTAAGAGTGTAACACTCCTTGGCGTATGAGTATAAACTGCAAGCTATGTAATTGAACTACGTTATGACTTCATCCCTTCCTTATAAAAGGGTACGTAGGCAGCTTAACAAATTTTAAATTCAGTCACAATTAAAAAAAAAAAAGAAAAGAGATTATCGTCCTAAGCTATATAATTGAACTAAAATATGACTTGATCGCTTCCTTATAATAGGGTACGTAGGCAGCTTAACAAATTTTAAGTTCAGTCACAATTAAAAAAAAAAAGAAGAGATTATCGTCCTAAGCTATATAATTGAACTACGTTATGACTTGATCTCTTCCTTATAAAAGGGTACGTAGGCAGCTTAATGAATTTTAAGTTCAGTCACAATTAAATAAAAAAGTCCACAAGCATTATAGTGTTACTGTTGACTGAGAAATTTCGGCCAGTCATAGATCGCCACGTGAGCCCGAGGTTTAGGAACCATGTAGTTTTCCTCACTTGTGGCTCTCCCTAATAGGGTCAGATGATTTTGCTTGGCATTGTGTATGCCTGTAACGACCCGACCCGAATGGGTTCTAAATAGGCCGTTACCTCAATGCATGCATACAAATCTACAGAAAATTTGCAAGATGGTGTTCGGATTCTAAGTAAAAACTAAAACATAAAACATCCATTTAATTTCCTAAAACCTGTCCCTGTTTCCAAGCACCTGTTCCAAGACAAATACATTTACAAAGCTTACTCTGATCAGAGATTTATTTAAAACATACAAACTTTACAACAATGCTAGAATCCGGAAATACATTCAGAAAACACCCTAGGGCTCCGTGCCCAACTACATGCATTCAGAGAACATTTAAATCATAAACATAAAACTCAGAGTTGAACAACGGGTTTCCATGATCACAGCTCCTCCTCCAGCCATCCTGTCTCGCACCATGGATACTTGTGGAAAAACCACAGAAATAAGGGTGAGTAACGAATTACTCAGTAAGAATCCCCAACCGGGTACAATACGATATAATCAGTCATCTAGTACCAAAGCATGCAAGCAAGCGACTACCAACACGGATCATGGCTCAACGAGCTCATAAAACAAGATCTGGAGTCATCGGAAGTCTCCTACTTCCGGCCTAATCGGGATTGGATACAGCGACCAATCCGGATATCACCGAGGTATCGTCACTCGGGGAATACATCGATCCCTAGAATGTCCTCAAGGGCCTCCTTGCCCTTGAACTAATCTGGACTTACGGAGAGTACCCGAAGTCGAGCTCTAACGGAAGGAATGGTGTACTCACGACATTAGCCAGGGGAGCTCTCGAAAGCGGCAACTACTTGGCGTGTGCGCGCACACCGCATGCTCTCTCGCAACCGGCGTAAATGCGGGGCCTAAGGGCAAACTACGCGGGCAGTGCACATGCCTATGACTCGGAAGCGGTGTCGCGATCACGATGAGCGCGAGGCCCTCGACGCTCATCTATGCAAAGCATGATCCACCGACACGAAGCTAAGAACGGCCAGGCGGGCTTACACCGATGGCGTGGTTTCGCTCTAGCGGGCTACAAACTAGGCTATGCCGAAGTGGGTAGCTAATTCCACAACCGACCTGGTGGGGGTAGCAAGATACGTTATGCTTCGCACACTTTACTCCCGACACGAGCTCTTTGGGACAAAGCACGTTATGTCCACTCGGCCTCCGGATGATGACAAACCCTACAACTCTATCTAAGAGTACAGAGAAAAAGCAATGATTCTGGCTAGCAAGCAAGACCGACATCAATCACATTACCTAGCATGATACTACGAGCTTAGCGGGAATCACAAGCATCTTTGCCGAGAACAAACCTAGCATGGCACTAACATGTAATATCAAGCAAACATGCTAGCGAGAAAACAATCAAAGTCTGCTCTATTATTATCATGCTCATAATGATCGGCAAACAAGCAAGGCATAATCATGAAAATATCGCAGGCCCACACAACTCGGTAAGAAATCCTTACGGTGGAAGGCAACAACACACAATAAAATAACTGCGATCGAACCCGAGCAACCTATATCGAGCCAAACAAACACATCAATAATCATAAAATAGCCCTAAATACAATAAAATAAATAGGGCTCAGCTCGGGAGCAACTCACGAGGCGCGGTTGACACTGTGAACGAGCAGCATTTGCCAGACAGGCTAGGCGACCAAAAAAGTGTGGTAGGGCGCTGAGGCGCTGATGCTAGCGCGTGAGCGACAGTGACAGAAGGCTGGGCGGCACTGGGCGCGCGAGCACTTGCTCGGCTGGGGGGCAGCGGCCGCTGGCGGCTCGGCACAAGGGGACAGCTTGGCGCGCGCGACACGGGAGCTGGGCTAGGCTCGAGGTTGGGCGACTCGAGCACGGACAAACACGAGCTGGGCGAGCTCGGGCTGGCGACGCGACGCCCTGGGCCACACGGACCAGGGCAAGGCGACGCTCGGGCGAGCTGCGCGACACTATGCGAGGCAGGGGCACGCGGGCGCTGAGCGAGCTCTGGCTGGCGAGGGCGCGCATGGGGCTTGCACTGCAGCGCAGGCGAGTGGGCGGGCCGAGCTAGTTAGTCGGCTTGGGCCGCGACGGCCGTGGTCGGGCGAGCCAAGGGGTCAAGCGGCTAGGTGGGGGGCTAGGTCGGGGAGAGAGAGAGAGAGAGAGAGAAAAATGAATTTTGGAAAAAAAAGAAAAGAAAAATGGGAAATAAAAAGGAAAATGGGAAAAAAAGGGAAAAATGGGATTTTTATCTCATTTTTCCATCCTTATCCACTTTAAAACCTTAAAATCCCATTTCCCGGCTTCCTCCTCCGAGACCCGACTGAAGCAATCTTTTCCAATCATACAAACTCACTTAAATCCAACTCTCAAAGTAACACTAAGGGCCCGGGCTCGAATCCCAAAGGAAACACACAACCAACCAACACTTTGCCAAAGCCCAAACCACAACCGTGCATCCAACCGACTAGCCCAAACACCACGGACCTCGCAGCCACCAACAAACAAGCCTCGACAAAGGCAAGAGCTACCTCGAAGCCCAGAAAACCACAAATCCTGCCCGGAGAGCCAAAAGACCAAAATACCCCCAAGGGGCCAAACGACTCTAAAACCCAACCAAACAACCGAATCTTGACCCAAAGGCACCTCGAAAACTGGAATAGGAAACTGGGCTGTTACAATGCCCTTGCTGACACGGCTCGTGTGTCGTTGTCCCGACTTGAGGTTTAGGGATTCTGTGTGCTCTCCTCACTCGTGGTCCTCCCCGACAAGGTCGGGTGATTCTTTAGCATAGTTGTATGCCTTGTAGATACGCTATGAGAGCTGTGCAGTGGGAGTGTGGCGGATCTCTGATGTAGGTCAGGCTACCCCCGGGGCATTCGGGTATGTCTCTGTTGATACTCTAATTGGAGCTGCGTAGCGGGAGCATGGTGGGTCCCTGGTGTGGGCCAGGCTACCCTGAGACACTAGAGTACGTTTCCACGAGCACAACGTTATTGTAACGGCCCAAGTTTTCATCTCGATCTTCCAGGTATGTCCTGAGGGTATTTTGGTAATTTGGTCAGGCCGTTAGGGCTGTTTCTGTCTTTTCTCAGCTAAATATATTCTTGGCTGTTCACAATTAGGGTTTGGTTGCATTCCGGTTGAGTTTGGGTGTTGGGAGTTGCAAAAAAATAAGAATTAGGGTTTTTGACAGAAATTAAAGTGCAACAGCTGAGGCTTGAACCAGGGTGCCTAGCTAGATAATAGCAAGGCTTTGCTAGTTGAGATACATGTAGATCTTGATACATATTCTGCAGGAATATTGTTTTGACCTTGGTTGCCACCCCAACTTAAGTGAGTTTAATTAAAAATAGGTTTTATTTTATTTCCTCCCAAAAAGAAAAGACCCAGCCGCACGCCTCTTCTCCCATTTGTGATTTCTCCCGTGGGTTTTCTCTCTTGCCGTGTGACTTCTTCATCCCGAGCCCGAGCTCCGTCGTCAGATCGATCTTCTCTCGGGTAAGTCTTTTTCCTTGCCGATTTCTATCCTAGGGATTTCGTTGGTTTCTTTGTTGACTTGTGTAGCCGAGAAACCCGAGCCCGAGCTCCGTCGTCCAATCGACCTCTCCTTCTAGGTAAGTCTTCTCCTTGCCGAATCTAGCCTAGGGTTTGTTTCCTTGTTGATTTCGACCAAGATTTGTGCAAGCTATGGCAGAATCCCTTGCTTGGCCAAGAGGAATGGTTGTTGTCATTTGAGTTGGTTGTTGTGTGTTTGTTTGTTGTGTGCAGCCCCAGATTCGCATGAATTCAAGTCGAGAAGCAAGCCCTTGCAGCAAGTACCCTAGCCGAGACTACCCCTAGCCCTATCCCTAGCCGAGAGGCACTCAAACCCTAGTCTAGCCGCAAACCCTCACCTAGCTGCAAGCATCTTGGCCTTGTGTTGCCGCGAGCCTTGTCCCTTGCCGAGGCTACTTCTTGCTGAGTTCTTTGCTGAGCCGAGACTTCATCCTTGCTGGTTGGTCGAGACACTCCTTGCCTGGGCATCCGTTTTGGTGTTGGTACCTTCCTGACCTAACTTGTTATTTAAATTAGTTAGTTAGTTAACTATAGTTATATGTACTATTTGATTGTTAGGTTTCCGTAACTAGCTCGTGTTCGTTTGCAGCTCAAGGATTATGTTATCTTGACTACCCTCCGACCCAGGTAAGGATTTCTTATCGGAGTTGTGTGGGCCCTGCGATATTTCTGTGATTGTTGTTTGTATGTCTGCTTATGATTACCAGCATGTTTAGTTATTAGGTGCTTTTTTCTGAATTCTGACTGGCATGACTTCTTGTGATTATTCTCATGTTAGTTCCATGCTAGGTTGTTCTCGTTACGGCATGTTAAGTATTCTCGTTCTTGTTTTCGTAGTACCATGCTAGGTTTGTTGATTCAGCTGAGCACGTGTTAGTATGTTTATTGTTAGCTGTTTATAGCATAGTGTCATGATAGGTAGCATCATCCGGGTGAGGGTGCATAACATAACTTGCATCCGTGGCAAGGACGCGCGAGGCAGTACTCCGTCCTTGATCCGTCGTTAGGGTTTAGCTAACCCTAACGGCAGCCCAGTCGTAATCTTGGGTGAGGGTGGCAGACTGTTAAATGCCCCAACTGTCGGGGGAATGACGAGGCATTGCCTTGTCCCCGGCAGTCGACACGACCTCAGCGTGTCAACATTAGCCCTTGATTACCACTTGATAGGACAAGGACCGATCTCTGGTGTAAGCCTACCACGGACGGTTTCTTAGCCTCAGGTGCGGTGGTACAGGCTGACATAGTCATAGTGTCCTAGTCTCACACCACTATGTTCAGTGACACCGATCTAGAGATTCTTTTAGGCATGCGTACTGGACTAAGGCAGCTTGCCCGAGACCCAGCACCTCCCTGGTTTGCAGCAACATGCGGTGTGCGTTCACTCTCATTACAGCGCCGACTGGAGAGCTCCTCGGGATCTTGAGTTCAGTGCACCTTCCGTATAGTCAGTATAGCAGAAAAGCTGAGGACGAGACTAGTTTCTCGTAGAGTCCGAGTTTTAAGATAACTCCCGGAGTAAGACCGTAAGATGGCATCCGTTTATAGTTATGTATGGATTAAAGTAAAGTTATCTCTTCAGTGTTTGTATTTATAGCCTGCATACATTCTACTAGATGACCAGTTGTATCGTATTGTACCCCGGTTAGGGATTCTTACTGAGTAATTCGTTACTCACCCTTACTTTTGTGGTTTCCACAGGTAACTAGGGCGCGATACCAGTTGGCTGAAGAAGGAGCTGCTGATCATGGAATTCTGCTGTTTTATCTCTGAGTCTTATGTTACGGATTTTTCTTTATATATTCTTGAATGCATGTAGTTAGGGCACGGAGCCCTTAGGATGTTTTGGATTGTATATGGATTCTGTCTTTTCATTGAAATGATTTGGAACTGAATGTTTGAAATAAATCTCTGATCAGAGTACGTTTTGAATTATTTATAGCTTGGAACATGTGCTTGGAAACAAGGACAGGTTTCAGGATGTTTTTATGCTTGCTAGTTTAATGGATGATTGAAAGTTTTAAATTTATACAGAATCTGGATATCAATCTTGCATAACTTGTTTAGGTTTTACAGGCATGCATTGAAGTAAAGGCCTAGGTTAGGACCTCTTTCGGGTCGGGTCTTTACAGTTATGGGTCCCTAATAGGTTAGGCTACCCGAGGCATTCGTGTATGTCTCCACTGATGCAGTTTTATCGGGTCCCTGGCAAAAGTGAGGCTACCCCTGAGATAATTGTGATTGCCCCTTAGGACACGGTATGGGACGTGTCTAGCCCGAGGCTTGGGGTACTTGTGTGTTCTCCTCACTCGGGGACTTTGTTCTGAACCTGGGTCAGATGGTTGCTTGGCATTTAGCCGTAACTTTCTCACGGCTTGCACGTCGTTGTTTGACATTGTTTGCTCGTGACCTGCCTGAGGGCCAGTCGCGCATGAGCGAGGCATTTAGCTTCAGTTGTCGTATCTTCTAACTTGTTTCTGTTTACATGCTTAACCCCATGGTGGGGCTCCTTACTAGGTATATTTCGATATACTCACCCCTTACATTTTCAGGTACTGATCTATTTCAAGGTGGTTAGGCTGGAAGTTGGATCGATCGTGGACACAGTGTCGACATTCCTTTTTTCACATTGTTTACTGTCAAACATTACGTTACGTTTCATGTTTTAAACTCTATTGAACTGTATTTGTTCTGAACTATCGGGATCTCGTGTAACGGCCCAGGAAATTTGGGCATAGAGGTCAGTAGCGCCGTCAAGGCCGTTTCCAGTAGAGAGACCAAGGTAGACTGCAGAATGCGATGAGGTAGCCATCTTTTTGCCGGACTTGTGGCAAGATGCATTTTGGTCTGTGTGGAGCAGCACTTAGAGCCTGCTTTAGATGTGGTAAGGAAGGGCACATGGCTAGAGCGTGCCCTCAGGGTGAGACAACAGCTAGACCGGCCCAGCAGCAGGGCTGAGTATTCGCCACGACTCGGCAGGAGGCCGAGAAAACTGATGCAACTGTTCTGGACCATTATGCATATGTTTGTTTGATTCGGGCTCGACCCATTCATTTATCTCTGCGTTGTTTTCTAGTCAAGCTTGTTTAGTGCTGAACCCTTTAGGGTTCGAATTGTGTGTTGCCACTCCTTCAAGAGTTAGTATGTTGGCTAGTGATAAGGTTAGAGAAGGTAGGATCCTAGTATCCGGAGAGTCTTTAGCAGTGTAACGGCCCAGGTTTTCATCCCGGTCTTCCAGGTATGTCCTAAGGGTATTTTGGTAATTTGGTCGGGTCGTTAGGGCTGTTTCTGTCTTTCTCAGCTGTTAATATTCTTGGATGGTCAAATGTAGGGTTTGGTTGCTTTATGGATGAGTTTGGGCATGGAGAGATGCAAAAATAAAAATTAGAGTTTTGCTGGATTAAATATGCTTCAACTAGGATTCGAGCCTGGGTGGCTAGGAAGATAGCGGTATGGTCCTACCAGTCAAGCTGCAGGTTGTTCTTGATGCTCATTCAGTAGGTTATCTTGGTTTGCCTTGGTTTTCGGGATTTAGGTGAGTTTGATTAAAAAGAAAAGAAATAGGTTTTCTTCTCCTCATTCCCCAAATCCCCCTTTGCCGTCCAACCGTTTTTCTCCCAAGCCCTCTTACCGAGCATCTTCTTCCCAAGAGCTCCGTCGTCTCTTCGTCCCGGGTAAGCATTCCTCGATCTCTCTTTCTCTTCCTTTTTAGTGTTGTTCTTGCTGGCCGAGAGAAGAGGATTGTGAAGTTGTGTTTGTTGCAGCCGGCCAGCAAAAAGCAACCCAGCCAAGCGTGCCTAACGCCGATCGCGACTACGCGACGTAGCCTCTGCTCGATCGCTACCGTCGCACGCCCTGCCTGCAGCGCCAGCCAGATCGCAGCAGCAGCCCCGTTCGCCTGCGTGCTCAGCCGCCTTCGAACACGCCAGCGTCGCATCGCCCGTCCGCGTGCAGCCCTAGCACCCTGTCGCGTCTGTTCGCCACGGACGCCGCCGCCAAGCTCCACTCCCGCGCCGGTTGCGGCTGTCGTTCGCGCACAGCCCGTGCCGTGTGAGTTGCTCCCTACCGAGCCGAGTGCTGTTTGTATTTTTATCTAAGGCCTATAGGTTGTGATATTTGTTGTTGTTTGTTAGGTTCCCGATAGCTAGCTCAGGTTCGGTTGTAGCTTAGGATCTTCTTGTGTGTTGTTGCCTTCCAACCCAAGTAAGGATTTTCTTACTGGAGTTGTGTGGGTCCTACGGTATTTTATGTGATTGTTGATTGTATGCATGTGTATGTTTATCAACATGTTAGTGGATAGGTTTTCTGTTCTGAATTCCGACTGGCATGATTTCTCGTGTTATTTCTCATGTTAGTTTCATGTTAGGTTGTTCTGTTCTGGCATGTTCGTTATCTGTTCTTGCTTCGTAGTATCATGCTAGGTTCATTATTTCTGCTGAGCACGTATTGGAATGTTTGCTGTTATCTGTTATAGCTTAGAGTTCTGATAGGTAGCATCATCCGGGCAAGGATGCATAACTTAACTTGCATCCGTGGCAGAGACGTGCGAGGTAGTACTCCGTCCCTGATCCGTCGTTAGGGTTTAGCTAACCCTAACGGCAGCTCAGTGCAATCTTGGGTGAGGGTGGCAGACTCTTAAAGTGACTGGAGAGCTCATTAAGAGTCCTCGGGATCTTGAGTGGAGAACTAACCCTAACGGCAGCATGTTAGTGGAGAGCTCATTACAGCACCGACTGGAGAGCTCCTCGGGATCTTGAGTTTAGTGCACCTTTCGTATCGAAAGTAGTAGGAAAGCTAAGGCTGAGTTTAGTTTCTCGTAGAGTATCGAGATGCATTGTAGATTTCTGGAGTAAGACCGTAAGATGGCATCCGTGGTATTTTATGTATGGATTAAAGTGATGTGCTATCTTCAGTGTTTATATTCATCGCTTGCATACTTTCTGCTAGATGATTAGTTATATCGTATTGTACCCCGGTTGGGGATTCTTACTGAGTAATTCGTTACTCACCCTTATTTTGTGGCTTTCCATAGGTAATCAAGGCCCAAGACATGGTGGTTGAAGGAGGAGCTGCTGATCATGGAAACCCGCTGTTTTAAAAACTCTAATTTATGTTTTATGTTTTATTGTCCTCTGAATGCATGTAGTTGGGCACAAAGCCCTTAGGATGTTTTCTGATTGCTTTTTGGATTCTGACACTGTTGTAACTGTTTGGGGTTTTTGAATGATTTGAATAAATCTCTGATCAGAGTATGTTTTAAACTGCTTTTAGCTTGGAACAAGTGCTTGGAAACAGGGACAGGTTCCAGGACATTTTACATTTGATTTATGAATGAATGTTTTCAAGTTTTTAGTTTTCTTTCAGAATCTGGAAACGATCTTGCATATTGTTTTTAAGTTTTAAAGCATGCATTGAGGTAAAGACCTAGTTTAGGACCTCTTTTCGGGTCGGGTCTTCACAGTTGGTATCAGAGCTCAGAGTCATAGATTCTGTAGACTGACCTTTTGTTGTAGGTCGTTTTCTATGATCATCAGCACTCCGACAGTCATCAAGTACGCCTAAGTTTACTATTTTAGAAAAGGGTTAAGAATTTACAATACCATTCATCTAGTGTATGCCTTATTTAGTGTTGTAGAGCGGAGACGAGCAGGTTCTGACTCGTTGTTGGTTTGGGTGTAGATCGCTAGCATGCCAATTACCCGCGTAGGAAGAGGAGGATCGAGAGCAGGTCAGGGTATCAGGATTGGTTCTGATACCGCTGGGACATCGTCCCAAGCTGAGACAGATGGTGTGCCACAAGTAGCTCCCCCTATTTTTCCTAGATGAGGCATTGAGGCGACCTCTCACCCAGAGACTGCTCTTGGAGTAGAGTTTGCTGATTCTATGAGAGCCATGATGGTCAGTTTGTTGAGTGACCAGAGGGCAGAGACCCAGGCTTTGTTGGCCGCGCAGCGGGAAGAGTCTCGGGCCCAGATCGAGCAGTTTACTCAGATGTTTCAGCAGGGCACTGCAGCACCACCAGCTCCACAGGAGCAAGCAGCTACAAAGGCAGTGGTGAAAGAGTGTGCCGAGGAGCTTGGCAGATGGCTGAAAGACTTTGTGAAGTGGAAGCCAGAGAAGTTTGATGCCCTGGGAGATCCATTAGCTGCAGCCAGATGGATTGCCCATCTGGAGTACACCTTTTTTATTATGGTGTGTCCTGATGTTCAGAGGCCGCTTTGTGCAGCTCATGTGCTAGGAGGCACAGCTAGATGGTGGTCGGAGTCCACTCTGAGTGAGAGACCAGCTGGGTCTCCACCTGCCACCTGGGATTTCTTTAAGACCGAGTTTAAGGCCAAGTATATCAGTGATGAGGCCCAGGAAAAGGTGGTAGAGCTGTTCCAGAACCTGAAGCAGGGATCTGATTCGATTGAGGAGTATGAGAGGAAATTCTCGGAGTATGGATATTTTGCTCTGCAGTTGATAGCTACTCCTGAGTTGAAGATAAGGAAGTTTATTTCTAGTTTGAGGGAAGGTGTATCCCAAGATTTTAGGGCACAAGCCCCCGACACTTATGCTAAGGCAGTGCAGTTGGCGACCATTTATAATGGGAAGTACCCAGTTGAGCAGGTTGTCGCCGCTCTGGTTCAGTGTCCTGTCCGAGCTACAGCGGGGCAGAAGAGGAAATTTGATTTCAGAGGAGGCGACCAGCGTCGCCAAGGGCAGTATCAGAATCGGGATCAGCATAGAGCTCTGGTTCATTTCCAGCCTCACCAGCAGGGCGGTCCTAGACATATTCCCTCATGTGCTACTTGTGGGAGAGCCCACACTGGAGTTTGTCAGGCAGGGACCAGGCTTTGTTATCGCTGTGGTAAGGAGGGGCATCTGGCCCATTTTTGTAATCAGCCAGCTATGGCGGCTCGGCCCGATCTTTGCAAGCAGTAGGGTCAGTGTTTGCTACGACAGACATGAAGGTGAGCGTCTGATGATGTGCTGTTGTATGGAGTACGCTACTTGTTTTAGAACACTGTGCATTTGTTTTGTTTGATTTTGGTTCTATGCATTCGTTTGTATCTGTTATATTTGCTAAGGATGCTAGTTTGAGATTAGAGCCTCTAGGATTTGAGTATTCTGTTGCAACTCATTCGAGAGTTAGTATGTTAGCTAGAGATAAGGTTAAGGAGGGCAAAATCGAGATATCTGGAGAGTTGCTTGTAGCTACGCTCATAGTCCTGCCTATGAGCGGCTTTGATGTGATTCTTGGTATGGAGTGGTTTGCTGCTAACCACGCGTTGATTGACTGCCACCGGAAAGAAGTAGTGTTCAGGCCGCCGAGTCGGCCTAGCTTTAAGTTTCGTGGAGTCCAGGGTGGAGTTTGCCTGCCAATGGTTTAAGCTGTGAAAGCTTGTCGTCTGTTAGCTCGTGGAGCTTGGGGCTATCTAGCCAAGTTGTCTGGGGAGAGCTGCCCCTCGCTGACTATTGATCAGGTACCGGTCATACAGGAGTTTGCGGATGTGTTTCCTGAGGAGTTACCGGGGTTGCCCCCGAAGAGAGAGGTTGACTTCACAATCAAGCTCGAGCCAAGGACCCTCCCTATCTCGAAGGCTCCGTATCGTATGGCGCCAGCAGAGTTAAAGGAACTTAAGGTTCAGTTGCAGGAGATGCTAGATCGAGGGTTCATCCATCCAAGTGTGTCCCCATGGGGAGCACCAGTTCTGTTTGTAAAGAAGAAGGATGGTTCGATGCGCTTGTGTATAGATTATCGTGAGCTTAATAAGGTTACCATGAAGAATAAGTACCCGTTGCCTCGTATTGATGATTTTTTTTACCAGCTTCAGGGAGCTTCCATGTTCTCCAAGATAGATTTGAGATCCAGTTACCATCAGTTGCGGATCAGGGATGCTGACATTCCTAAGATAGCTTTCATGTCTAGATATGGTCACTACGAGTTTGTGGTCATGTCGTTCGGATTGACTAACGCCTCAGCAGCATTCATGGACATGATGGATAGGGTGTTCAAATCATTTTTGGACAGCTTCTTCATCATGTTCATTGATGACATTCTGATCTATTCGAGGACTAAGGAGGATCATGTAGAGCATTTGAGGCGAGTGTTGTCAGCTTTGAGGGAAAACCAGCTTTATGCGAAGTTTTCCAAATGTGATTTCTGGTTGGAGCAGGTGGCCTTCCTAGGTCACGTAGTATCGAGAGATGGTATAGCCATGGACCCAGCAAAGATTGAGGCCGTGAGTTCGTGGGCCAAGCCGACTTGATTTGCCGAGATTCGCGACTTTGCAGGTTTGGCGAGGTGTTATTGCCGTCGATTCGTTAAGGACTTTTCTGCCACAGCCTCGCCCCTCACTCGTCTGACGAGGAAGGGTGTCGAGTTGGTTTGGGATAGCAAGTGTGATGATAGCTTTTCCAGGCTCAAGCGTAGTTTGACTTCAGCACAAGTGTTAGCAGTCCCGGAGGGGACATGTGGTTTCGTAGTCTACAGCGATGCTTCCAAGTTTGGGTTAGGCTGTGTGTTGATGCAGCACGGGAAGGTAATTGCTTATGCTTCTCGTCAGTTGAAACCGTATGAGCAGAACTACCCGACTCATGATATGGAGTTGGCAGCAGTAGTGTTTGCATTGAAGATTTGGAGGCATTACCTGTACGGAGAGCGGATTCAGATGTTTACTGATTACCAAAGCCTCAAGTATCTGTTTACTCAGAAGGAGTTAAATATGAGGCATTGGAGGTGGTTAGAGTTAGTGAAGGATTATGACTGCGAGATTCTGTACCATCCTGGTAATGCCAATGTTGTGGCTGATGCTTTGAGTAGGAAGACGTCGCACTCCGCGACGTTGTTGAGTTCCCAGCTCAAATTACGGAAAGAGTTCGAGCGGGTTGAGGTTGCAGTGTTGTTGGGTGAGGTTTCCGCCAGGGTAGCTCAGTTGACAGTTCAACCTTCGATCAGACAGCGGATTATTGATAGCCAGCTGAGTGATCCTGCACTTAAGAGATTGATTGGCAGAGCTAGTGCTGACTGAGATTTTGACTTCGTGTATTCACCAGACAGTGGGTTGGCTTACAGAGGCCGATTGTGTGTTCTGGAGGTTGCACTATTGAGAGCAGAGTTGCTTTCAGATTCCCACAGTTCACCGTTTGCTTGGCACCCCGGAGGTACCAAGATGTATCAGGATCTTAAGCAGACATTCTGGTGGATGGGCATGAAGAGAGACGTTGTTGAGTTTGTTAGTCATTGTTTCACTTGTCAGCAAGTGAAGGCACCCAGGCAGAGGCTAGCCGGTTTGTTGCAGCCGCTGAGTGTGCCTCAGTGGAAATGGGAAGAGATCTCCATGGACTTTATTTCTGGTTTTCCGAGGACTCCGAGAAAGTTTTCTCAGATCTGGGTGATTGTTGACCGTTTGACTAAGAGCGCACACTTCATTCCTGGTAGAGACACTTATACCATGGAACAGTGGGCGCAGTTGTTTTTGGAGCAGATCATCCGTTACCATGGTGCCTATGGGGATTGTGTCGGACCGTGATTCGCGGTTCACTTCTCGTTTCTGGAGGGCGCTCTAGAAAGGCTTAGACACTGATTGTAGTTTCAGCACAGCTTTTCACTCTCAGACAGATGGTCAGACTGAGAGGGTGAACCAGATTCTTGAGGATATGCTGAGAGCCTGCGTGTTAGACTTCCCGGGAAGTTGGGACCAGTATCTGTATCTGATGGAGTTTGCTTATAATAATAGTTATCAATTGACGATCCAGATGGCAACATTCGAGGCTTTGTATGGTAAGCGTTGCCGGTCTCCTGTGTTCTGGGAAGAGGTTGGTGATAGACAGGTTTTGGGTCCTGAGTTGCTACAGTTGACCAACAGTGCAGTGCAGAAGATTAGAGCTCGTAGGTAAACGATCTTGCATATTGTTTTTAAGTTTTAAAGCATGCATTGAGGTAAAGGCCTAGTTTAGGACCTCTTTTCGGGTCGGGTCTTTACAAGCAGCCACCCTCATAGGGATTAGGATTATATCGAACCTACTTATAGGTAAAGGCCTATGAGTGGGTTCGATGTAATCGTAGGGATGGATTGGTTAGCAGAGCACCATGCACTAATTGACTGCCGCCAGAAAGAAGTTGTGTTCAGGCCGCATAAGAGACTGAGTTTCAAATTCCACAGTGTCTGGAGCAAAGTCTGTCCGCCGTTGATTTCTGCAGTGAAAGCCCAACGTTTGCTAGCTCGAGGAGCTTGGGGCTAATTGGCAAAGTTGTCTGGAGGAGATCGTCCTCCGTTGTCAGTTGATCAGGTACCAGTTGTGCAAGAGTATCCAAATGTGTTTCCAGAGGAGTTGCCTGGGTTACCACCTTAGCGAAAGGTTGACTTCACTATTGAGCTCGAGTCGGGGACTCTTCCTATCTTGAAGGCTCCTTACAGGATGGCGCCAGTAGAGTTGAAAGAGCAGAAGGTTTAGTTGTAGGAGATGTTAGACCGAGGATTCATCCGTCCCAGTGTGTTCTTGTGGGGAGCACCAGTGCTATTTGTGAATAAGAAAGACGATTCGATGCGCCTCTACATAGATTACAAAGAACTAAACAAGGTTACAGTGAAGAACAAGTACCCGTTGCCTCGTATTGATGATCTGTTCGATCAGTTCCAGGGAGCTTCTGTGTTCTCAAAGATTGATTTGAGATCTGGTTACCATCAGTTGAGGATCAGGGATGCAGACATTCCCAAAACAGCTTTCAAGTCAAGGTATGGCTACTATGAGTTCGTTGTAATGTCTCTCGGGCTAACCAATGCCCCAACAGCTTTTGTGGATATGATGGACAGAGTGTTCAAGGCATTCTTGGACAGCTTTTTCATTGTATTCAACGATGATATTCTGATTTACTCTAAGACTAGAGAGGATTATGCTACTCACCTGAGACAAGTTTTGACATCTCTGAGGGAAAATCAGTTGTATGCCAAGTTCTCCAAGTGTGACTTTTGGTTGGAGCAGGTTGCTTTTCTTGGACATGTTGTGTCCAGAGATGGTATTGTAGTGGACCCTCGAAGATTGATGCAGTGAGTTCTTGGGCTAAACCGACTACGGTCGTAGAAATTCGCAGCTTTCTGGGTCTGGGTTTAGCAGGTAGGTTCGTCAAGGACATTTTCGCCAAAGCAGCACCTCTGACCAGGTTGACTAGGAAGGGTGTTGAGTTTGTTTGGGATGATAAGTGTGAAGAAAGTTTTGCCATGTTGAAGCATAGTTTGATTACAGCTCTAGTGTTGTCAGTTCTAGAGGGAACATGTGGTTTTGTGGTATACAGTGATGCTTCTAAGTTTGGGTTGGGTTGTGTTCTGATGCAGCATGGTAAGGTTATTGCTTATGCTTTGAGACAGCTGAAACCGTATGAGAAGAACTACCCGACGCATGACATGGAGTTAGCCGCAGTAGTGTTTGCTTTGAAAATATGGAGGCACTATCTGTATGGAGAGAAAATTCAGATGTTTACAGACCACTAGAGCCTCAAATACTTCTTCACTCAGAAGTAGTTGAACATGAGGCAGAGAAGATGGCTGGAGTTGGAGAAGGATTATGACTGCGAGATCCTGTATCATCTAGGAAAGGCCAATGTTGTGGCTGATGCCTTGAGTAGGAAGATGTAACAGCCCAGGTTTTCATCCCTGTCTTCCAGGTATGCCCTAAGGGTATTTTGGTAATTTGGTTAGGCCGTCAGGGCCGTTTATGTATTTTTTAGTTGCTAAAATTATTGGTTGGCCTTATGTTGGATTTTGTTGCTTTGTGGATGGGTTTGGGCATAGAGAGATGCAAAAGTAAAATAGGGATTTAAAGTTGCTACAGCCGGGGTTCGAGCTAGGGTGGCCTTGTGTGCTGGAGTAGGGCCTTGCCAGTTGAGCCACCAGGTGATATTGATGCTCATTCTGCGGTAGGTCTTGGATAGCTATGGGTTTTTGGGATTTTGGTGTATTTGGCTAAATGAAGAGAAATAGGTTTTTCCCCCATTTGTTCTTCAATCCCCTTGGCCGCCCAACCCTTTTCCTCAAGCTCCATTACCGTGATTTTCTTCCCCGTGCCAAGCTTCGGCCATCGAGCATCATCCCAGCCGAGCAAAGCAGCCCGATCGAGCAAAGCCAGTCGCCAAGAGTAGAATTTCTTAGCCGAAAGCAAGTCGCAGCCAGTGACCATCGCCCACCTGAAAGCGACCCAGCGTCGGCCACACTTCACTCGCCATCGACGCCAGACGCGCGCTGCGGCGGCCGTCGTGACACCGGATCCAGAAACGACCAGTTTTCTTCTTCCCGGTCTTCCAGGTATGCCCTAGGGGTAATTTGGTAATTTGGTCGGGCCGTCATGGTCGTTTATGTCTTTTCCAGCTGCTAAAATTATTGGATGGTTTTATGTAGGTTTTTGGAGGAGTTTGAGTTTTGGTTTGAGCAAGGTTTGATGCAAAAGTAAAAATAAAGGAAATTGTCTTTGCAATGGGGTTTGAACCCGGGTCTCCTGGGAAGCTTGTAGAGATGTGTGCCAATTGAGCCATTAGGTGCTCTTGTTGCTCTTTCTGCATCACATCTTAGTTACCCTTGGATTTTGGAGTTTTGGTGCATTTGGTTAAATGAAATAGAATTAGGTTATTCCATCTTCTTCTCCAAAACACCTCTTGGCCGCCCAAGCTCTCCCTCTCCATTGCCTTGCCGAATTCTTCATCCTTGCATCTCCTTGGGTTCGATCATCATCATTCCGGGTAAGTCTTCGTCTTCTTCATCTTCTCATTTGGGTGTTTGCTGGCCGAATGTAAGAAAAAGGGGTTTGTGTGTGTGTGTGTTGTG